>OX578148.1:1087500-1785662 GCA_951213105.1 Amaurobius ferox | reverse complement strand
ACATTTTCAACAAGCACAACACACGCGGAGTAAAAAAGAAAACTACCTTCCATCAGCACGCCAGGGTCGGCACTGCAGAAGCGACAGTGATCTCTCTCTCCCTCGCAGTCTCGCGTGCAGCTTCCTATGCGCGCATGCGTACAATAGTCAAACACTACGCTGCTGGAACTGTGAAGCGTACAGTTCCATACAAAGATTTTTGTATCTTTTTCATAAACTGGGGGATGGCTACTGACATACATTAAGCTTAAGGATTTTATATTGTACAAGTATAAAGAATAATTAAAGGAAAATGGCTCATTATATTAAATGTTATCGATAATATCAAGTGGAAATAGGGGGTGCTGCAGTTCCACAGTGCCTATACGCGAGCCGCCACTGATTATAAGTATTGCGCTCGAGCGGCCAGGTGCGTGTGTGCCTATGCAGCACGTAAAAACGTTTCTAGGAACGGCCGAGCGCCTACTTGATTGACATATATTACAAGTTTGACAGCTTTTGCAAGAACTTTTTTTGAAAACGACCAAACTTATCATCGAATAAGGTTAGTATAAAATATGTCTAACGATTAAAATTACTTTCAGATATCGAATAAAATTTATAGGTATAAACTAAATACGGGTTTGTAAAAAAATATTTACTGCATATGAGGATGATGACCATGACCATTCAGAAATTCGAGTTTTCCTCAAATAATTATAGAAACTGATCTACTACACTATCAAAATGCGTTCAACTACTTATGCGTCCGTGGATTTAAGGCGGATTTAGACCGATCCGTAAAGTTACCTTTTTCCGATAGATGGCTCTGAATATCGCAGGTTTGGCGAGATCCGACCTTGCGCCAAACAGCGATTATGTTGCATTTGCGGTAGCCATAGTCTCACTTCCGGATTAATCCTGAAACCGGATGTTATGAAATGCATTCAAATTAGAACTTACTTTCATCGGCTGATAAATTCGAAACGAGGACTACAGATAAAAGTATGTAGAAACTTTCTTCATATTGATAATAAAATTTCATATTTATATTGCATGTTTACAACGACCAGTATAAATTTTAAATCTTTTATGCGTATTCATAATTTAAATTGAATTTGTAGCATGCCTATTCATAATGTAATAAATATTTGTTATATGAGTGTTGATGGGAAACTGACGAGTTTATTCATTCATTGCTGTTGAAGTATATTTGAAACTTTAACACTTTAAATGGGTTTGCTTGTCTTGCCTATCACTTACACTCTTAAGCATTTGTGTATTTTAGTATCTCTGCTTTTCTATTGCTCATGGGTTGGTAAAATAAAACCTGCATTGATAATGTCTTGTAATGCGTTCATAATGATGACTTTATTCTTTTATGCTTAATTCTACACTATTTTAGGAAACAATAACAAATAGGTTTCAAGTAAAACTGAGAAATTCCTGTATATTGTTGTTGGAGTGTATTGAATTTTCAGCAATTTACATATTTTGCCTTTTCTACCTATGATGTATGTTCTTAACCATTTGTAGAACTACTTTGTATATTGTTTTTATTCTCTTGATAACATAACAAACAAAATTCTAAGAAATGAATACTTCACCAACATTTTATAATGAAGTCACTTTACTCATCTTTAACCAAATGATGAATAGTCGAAACCACTTCCTTGTTGTGGCCCTGCATTAGTGCCATTAAAACACAGACTTAAAAAAGAATGAAATGAAGGTTTATATTGGCTTGAAATGATATTGACAAATTTATCCCTTTTCTTATTCCCCATAAATCCAGTGTTAGCGAACATTGAAATTTCTTCTGTTTGATTGAAAATTCAACTGTATATATTTTAAATTCAATATAGTAGCGGAATCATAGCAGTAAATGTAATGATCGACAGTTACTGTATTAGGGATCTATGTTCCCTGCTCGCTATACATAATAACCCATATATGTACACACAGGATTTAAACGGGCATATTAAAATATTTAACAATTTTACTAAAATCGAAAATTATTTTAGCATTTTCATATTTTCTTTATCCGAAGTGCCAGTCTTGATTTTTGTCATATTAAGGTGAAATAGATCTAAATGCTTATCTGAAAAATAAATTGCAATTACTATACAATTTTCTATTATAATTCAAATAAATAACATTATAACTCACACTAAAATCTTAAATATAAAATCATACTAATATGGTAATATCATTTCAACCATGAATAGCAGGTGCTAGTTATCAAATATAAATAGAATCATAAACTAATTTATATCCCAGAAACCCTAATGCCAAAATCTATAGAAATTTGGATTTCCTTTAGAAAATTACCAGATGCATGTTATCTCTAACATTAATCATAATTTGCTGTCTTCTTAGCTCAAAGTCTCTATCCCCAGTCCCTTCTCTTTACCATTGACCAATTCTAACTAATTATAAGATATGCAAATTAAAAGTATTTGACTTTCATGCACTGCTCAATTTAAATGCCTTTTGCTTAAAATGCTCATGCTATCCAGAATCTTAAGATTAATGTTGTGTTTATAAGTTTTAACATTTTAGCTAAAATGGTATGTTTTAACAAGATTTCTTTTGGAACAATGCTAAATAAAACTGGCACAGTTAAGACGTGTACACATCAAAGTTAAGGTGGCTTTAGAAACACCCACCACCAGGTCACCACCTTTTATCAACAGATGATACTGAATATTGCAGGTTTGGCAAGATATGCCAAAAGGCGATTGTTTAATTTGCTGTAGCACTCTTCACTTTCAATTTAATTCCAAACAAAACCTAATATTATGGGGATTATTCAGATCAATGGACAAATTTTTTTTTCCCGAGAAGTATACTTAGCTTTATTTCAACATGTTTTCAAGTGTTTTTCAAATTATATTGTATATTAATGTTAGGGTACAGCATGAAATATGAAATAACTAAAGCAATTGCCTTGCAATGGGCAATAAAAAAAGTAAGATTTATCTTTTTTTTTATATTGATAATATTTTATGTTTATATTACATGCAAATTAACTTAAAGCCCCTATAAATAAAGTAAAATGCTGTATAACAACATTTTACATATTCTTATAATAGTATTGAATATTAGTAGAGATTTGATGCAAAACTGACAAGTTGATTTTATTGAATTTTAAAACTTCCAACACTAAATATTTGCTGTGCCTATGATTTATGTTTTTAAGCATTGTTTGTTAAGTTATTTGTAAATTTTGTTAGCTCTTACTCTCAATGCTCATGAGGTATATAAATTCTAGTATATACTTAACTAGTATTTTTTATGTATTAATATTTTGTTTATTTTTTATGCTCAATTCTAAACTGTGTCAGACAACAAAAGTGAATAAATAGGTTCATATAAAAATGACAAATATTTTTTGTTGTTTGCGTTTATTCAGCATTTTAAATATGTTTGCTTGTATGTCTGCATTTTTCAAGCTACTTCTTATAGTTAGCTTTGTATATTATATTTTATCTATTGATAATATAAGTGAACAAAAGGAAATTCTATATAAAATAAAATCTTTGACCATCATCATTCTCTGAAGGCATAGCCTCTACTTTTCTTAACTCAAAGGGTTATTTCTCATAAATTCTCTCAATGTATATCATGAGTTTTTACTGATTGAAATTCAGCTGTTTATTTGGTTATACATTTTTTATTCAATAAAATAACAGAGTCTTAACAGTAAATGTAATAAGAATATACTAATAAAATAAGAACTTTGTCAAAATACAGCATACATTACATTTTAGCAGTCAACTGGCAAAAATTTAATGTATGCTGCAGAGTTGCCGGATTTTAGCCAGGCCAAAAGAAGTCTGCCGGCTGTTTTTTGGTTTTAACCACTTAAAACCAAAAGAAGCCTGCCGGCTGTTTTTTGGTTTTAACCACTTAAAAAAAGCCGGCTTTTATTAAGAAAAGGTGGTTTACAGCCAATTGACATTAAATTTGTATTGCTTTATCTTTGATGCACTCCTAAATGTTTATAAACTTCTATTAAATATTACCAAGTACACAAGATTTTACGACCACTAGAAAAATACTATGAAGGTAATATGTCTAAAAGGAAAAATATATATACATTGAGGAGAATGCATTAAATTAGACACCAAGATGGTGTTTTGAAAGCCTCTGTTACATAATGTGTAGCTCTACATTACATATACTGCCGACTCAGTGGTCGAGTGGTCAAGGCGAGCATTTCCACAGCAATTGCTCGACCGCCACGTTGTGGGTTCGAGTTCCACGTAAGGCATGGATGTTTGTGTTGTGGGTGCAGTGTGTTCCGCCCCCCTCTGGTGCACCTGGGGCAACGTTCTAGGCTGGCTAAATGGTTCACGTTCTGGCCGCTGACAAAGGCGAATGATGAAAGTCAAGTGCCTGGCCATTTGATTAAAAAAAAAAAAAAATTACGTATACTACACATTTTAAAGACTATAATTAATTAAACAGACAAATCACCACACATCAAAAAGGAAGAAAATGAATTTTACATCAAAAAGGAAAAACATTTTTTTTACACACTGCTAACAAGAGAGAGCAATCAAAAAAGGTTAAAAATTGTTCCCAAATTAAAACTTGTTAAAATAAATTTTTTAAAAGCTTTATGCTATTCAAAAGAGTTCATGCATATGTTATTCCCAATACTGTTTTTAATAGTGATAAATAGTGTTTTTTATGACTTTATGCATGATTTTAAATATTTATAAGTGAAAATAAGACTCTTACATATCAATAAAATCCTTGAAATTAGTTAACTAATAAAATATATCACTAAGCAACTGTTGTCCTAAAATAAAATATTTCATTATTTAAAGCAATAACATTTTTAAAAAAATGTGTTCGCGGCCAATGTAAACTAAGTAAAGCAGTTGGTATGCCTTTTTAAAATTTAGCTGGCTTTTTTGCACTAGCAGGTATTCCAATATTAATGTTTTCATTATTGAGAAATAAAGTTATTTATTAAATTCTAACCCAATAAAATACCTTTAAAATTAGTTAAAGAACACATAAAAATGTATAATTTAAAATTAAAATTCTTCACGCTTTTTTTTTAAAAAAAAAAAGCCAATTTTGGCCCAAAAAAACCCAATTTTGACCAAAAAAAGTTGGTTAAAACCAATAAAAACCACCCACGTGGCTTTTATTAAATTTAGCCAGCTTTTTTGCAGCCCTGGTATGCTGTATTATGAAGTTTTTATTTTGTTTTCTATTGCAGTTTTGGAGTATTTTTTATATAAAATGTAATAATGGACAGACACTGTATACCTATTAGGAACCTATGTTCCTTACTTAGTATGCATAACCCTAATTTTTTGTACTTTAAAATTTAAACTATAGCCCTATATCTTTGATATCTCAACAAATTTGGCTAAAACAGATTAACATATCTTGGTTGTAATGAAGGTCTGGGGTGGGGATTATGCTGTTTTCCAGTGGAAAATCATGGAATACGCTTCACTTCAACTATAAATTTTAAGGATAATCTCCCTTAAACTTGAAAATTCAACTTTTCACTTAGTAGCAAGTTCACAGTTTTAGTTTGGTGGCCACTGTATCACAATTTTTTTGTAAAATCAATAAGTGTGGTTACATATACTTAATATATTATTATATATATAGATATGAGGGATACGAATTGGAGATAACAGTTAGTAAACTTTTGGGACAGTTTTCTGATTAAAACAGAATAGAAGAGGGATGTAGTGGCCCAAAGTTGTTTCATTTAATCACTACATTGGATTGTGTAATTGACCTATGGTGAGTTGAGAGTTCCTATTTTTAGGTCTACTCTAGGCTGATATTGTAAATTTGCAGTTTAATTTTTAGATAAAATTCACATACCTATCTCTTTCCCGTTGAAAGAATAAGCCCTTCCTATTCTTGTCTGTTTAAAAGTACACACTGCCGCTTGATTAATAAATTGAATGCTTTTATATCCAGATTTATGTTAATTGAAGTTTACCTTATAACAGTACCGCTTATAACATTTTTTATCCACGCATTTTGTTTTTTTATTATTTTATTTCCTTTACTTTCTTTTTTATTTGTTTTGATTTTTTCATTTGTTTATATGTGAGGTTAAATTAGATGTTTGCTATTAAATTAAACTGCATCAAATACTAGTGAAACTATTGTTTGATGCCTTTTATCTGAATGGACATTATGCCACAACTAACCTGTTCAGATTAGGCCACTCTAACCTATGTAATAATTGTTTCTGAAATAAAATAGTGATCTGTTTATTTTCTTACATGTTTTCCTTGAATTTTATATTCTAAATATAATGGAGTTTCCTATGTATTGTGTTTTGCCCACTTATAACATTTTTTAATTTACTCCAAAGAGAAATGTAAAACCAGGGTTCCACTGTAAAATTGCAAAATGTCATAATTTATTTTCAGTGTAATTGAGTTATTAAATAAATTCTGGTTTATTCGACATCTAATTATTCGGAATGTGTCCATCTCAGCTCCTACATTATATTCAGGTTTAGAGCCGCCGACAAGTAGAGCCAAAATGATGCTTAGCTTAGAGGTTCTATGTTATATAAACAGTTTACAAAGAAAGACCAATAACTTGGAAAATAGGGGTATACATTTGTTGTATAGGAACTCAAAAATTCTGTCGGTTGCTCTGTTTAGGGTCCATTTGGCTTTATTGAGTTATATTTACTGTAATAAATTGAATGCTTTTATATCCAGATTTATGTTAATTGAAGTTTACCTTATAATGTTAAAATCTATTTAAATATTTTTTCGCAAACTGTACAGTATAATTCAGTATGTGTAACTCTAATAAAAAAAAATCACATTTATTTTCCATTATTTTCTTTTCCATTAATTTTTTCCAATTTTTATAGCATTTTAGTTCAACATCTGATAATTCTGTAAATTTGGTTATTCGGTACCGCTGAAATCTGAAATATGCTGGATTATCTAAAGTTTACTGCATATTTTATTTTATTTGTAACCTTGCTAAAAAATATAGCATAAAACGTTATTTGTAAATTTTGGTCCCCTATTTTTATGTCTCTTCAAATTATTTTATCACTCTTCACCACTGGAATATGTTATGTTATTTTTTAAAATATAATTCTGAACTATACAAAATGTGATGCAGAAATGATAAGCTTGTGCATTTGTTGCTGACATGTTTGCATAATTTATTCATTTAGATTCATATTCTAATTTTTTTTTTATTATTATATAAAACTACATATATTTTATTGTTCAATATAGGTATATATACATATTAAATACAGATTGAATAATAGAATTTTCAAGTTAAAATTTTGTATGCATTAATTGTTGGAATATATTCTTAATATATATATTTATAGTATAGTATTATATAGTTTGTAGTATACTACATTCTTAATATAAATAATTGTTGTGTTATACAGTTTAATGTACATACATTCTTAATATTCTTAAAATAGTTTAATTATTCAGTTTCTGTAAGTAAGCATTGGTAAGAAATTATATCTTATTGGAAGGCCTGAGTTCAACCTATTACACCATAGCAAGTGCAGTGTAGGGCAGAAGTCATAACCCCATTCAGTTCAACAAAATCATTGAGTACCCATAAGTGGCATGCTGTCATGGAGTGAGATGGAGTGATCGCTCCAGGGTGTAGAATAAGAAAGAGGCACTTCTTGTGGTGAACATATTTATATTTATTTTAAGGATCAAAGAAAATACATTATGGGAAAGGATACAATGAAAGAATTTTGGCATGTGCTCAGTCATATTCGGTATCTGCTTTAAATAAGTTTAGTTGTATATAATTCAATTTTCAATGCATATTTGTTTTTACATATCAAAATAGTTTTAAATCATTATCAACTTTCTGTAGTTTTGCACATGAGGCAAGCACCCCACTCCATAAGTGGAGCTATGAATATTCTTTTGGTAGGATGCAATGTAAAATATACCCTGTACTCCCTATAGAACCCATAATTTCAGATGCAATGTAGAATACCATGTACATGTGAAAAATCACTGGGGAGAGTAATAATGTAACTTTGGGCATTCAACATTGCATAGCCCCCTAAGCTTCCTTCTAGCTTTGTTACTTATTTCAGGAGTAGGCACAAATTGCAAGGTGTGTTATATTATATTTTATTTATGTATAATGTAGTATCTTTTTACAAAGAAATATATATAATTATATCTAAAGAATATAAATTTATTTTAAAATAAAATTATTGTAATTAATATTACATATATTTTACTTTCATATCTTTGTTTCCATTCAATGCAAGGTTATATAAAGGTAAAGTATTTTGATGAAATTAAAAATTTCTAGGTGTAGTTTTAATACATGCTTTTGTAACTAGGTAAAGAACATGTTTGGGGAGGATGGTAATGAGGATATGATATGCGATGAGTTAATTTTTGATTCAAACAGAGCGAAAGCAGTTAAGAATAATAGAATGCTCGGGGAAAAGTTTATTGTTATAAATATGTAATGAGAAGGATTGTAATAGGTTTGAAAATGTAATATATATATATATAGCTTTGCATATCCACATTTTGAACCTCACACATTACAAATTGAATGTGTATTAAATCTTTAAATGTGAAAGTGAGTACCTAATCTGAACATGAAAAAATATATTAATTTTCATTTGCATATAGTACCATTAGAAGTTGATAAAATAATACATTCTTCACTTACTATTGATATTTATATCCTGTGAAATATCAGTAATGCTAGACATTTACCTTTGGTCAATGAAATCTTATTTTTAATCTGAATTGGAGTAATTACTGATTTAAATCAGTTTTAAGATATCAAAACTTAAAATGTTAATGGAAAATATAATCTTTTTTTTAACTTAAACAATATTGTAAAGATATAAAAAAATTTCTTTTCACTGCTGTCAAAAAGAATCTAAAAACTACAACTTCATTAGAACACAGCATAACGTTTGTTGATTTGATGCTAATGCTCTATCTCATTTATTATGACAAAGAAGGTTCTTTATTGCCTTTGAAACCGGCTGATACTTTTCTACAATTTTTTATGTGCTGCTAATCTTTTTGTGCTGCTAATCAATGTTAAAGGTGCAAGACATTTTTAGCAGGGCTGCTCATAGAAATTATGAGCCAACTTCAAACATTTACCATGTCCCCACCCCAACTATGTTGGATTTTTCTCCTCAGTAAATTTTTTATGTTTTCTCCAGCCTCAAAAATATTGAGTTCTGGGACCGCCACTCGAGTGGTATCTGTCACATCCACCTATGGGCGGCCTGTTATTAGAATGTAAAAATTATTTAAATGAATTGATATGACTAAATATTTTCACTTTTTATTTTTGATTTATGTGATGAAAAGGATATAAGTAAATGACATCATTTCATACTCAAAGTCTTTATAAGCAAGATAGAAAAATACAGATTTTTTGTTAATTCAAAAAATATTTAACTGCTTATTTTTATTTTAAATTAACAACTTTGCCATTTAAATATGTTGATTTAAAAAATATGTTTGGATGTTTTTATTAACAATCCAATGTTAAAGGTGTATGACAAATGTCGAAAATATATTTAAAGCAAATAAAATGACAGTGATATTTAACTCACGAAAACGTTAGCTACAGCTGTGCTACCATCCACTGTCTGCATAAAGGGGATTTTTTTAACATTTGGTGTAATTTACAGAAAATTGGGAAATAGATGAGGTGTAGAGAAAGCATAAAAATTTATTTTCTTGATGAAACACATATGAACCATTTGGTGAGAAAACAAAATAGAAGTAGACCTAAACTCTATTTATGAGAAAATCCAGTGAGAGAGAGAGAACTCACACTCCAGATATATGTTTTTACATTCCCTGCAATACATGGTAATGTATAGGGAACGTATTGGAATCGTGCCGAAAATCGCAACTCAAGTTTTCGACGGATCTACACGTTTTGGGATCTCTGGAACACGAAAAAACTATTTTTAGCGTGACGTCTGTGTGTGTGTGTGTCTGTCTGTGTAATGTATGTATCCACTCTAACTCAAAAACAAATGGACCGAATTTCATAAAATTTGGTAGATAAGTCACTTGTGTATGACCCTGGTGCTGATTAGTTTTTGGTAAGATTCGGAATAAAAGAACCCGGTTTTTATTTCAAAATGGCCCGCAAAAATTGTCAAAATCTGAAATAAAAGACTACGTATGCTCAAATATATCAATTAAATGCTTGTTTTACATGTAACTTTTGACGATGAAAAGAATAAAGATCAACCCCATTACTCGACTATAGTCATTCTCGAGATGTTTTAGTTTTTTCACATTTTTGCTACGCCGGTTTTGAGAATAAGTCCAGTTACCAAATAAAAAAGAAAACGTATTTAAAAGTGCAAATTTAGTGTCATTTCAATTAATTATGCGTGTTATTTAGTGCAATTAAACTCAATTTAACGAATTATTAATGAAATAAAGAGGAAATGAATTTGAGTCTGCAGGGAAAGTCATGTGCTGCTCACATCAGATTTTGTAATTCACTGTAATAAAGCTTTTCCGAATACGATAAGAGGTCTCTCCAAATGAGTCTCCACTTGACTTTTTATATATATTTACTAATATTCCATTATTCCATATTATTTCCCCTGTCCATATCATAAAAAAGATGCCTGTAGCGGAACTCCGTACGGCAATGATATTAGATATAGAGGTACCTAGACTCCTGAGAAAAAACGCCTAATAAAGATTTCTTTTTTTTTAAAATCGGGCCGAGTGCAGTCGCACGTGAGCTCGCGCAGCGATCGACTACGTCTTTGGAAAAATTAGATAAATGAATTTAATTAATTCCTGCTTTACATCCCGAGCAACGTCGGGTACATTTTCTGCGTGGTCGAGAGCTACTGCAAAGATGCTATTGTAATTAAGCGCATTTAGAAGAGTCATGGTGTAATTTTAATCAAAGTTTTGCATCTTAAATTCCGTTCAAAGTCGTGTACATTTTCTAGTTTATATACAAGTTTCTTCGATTTCATGAAAATTAAAACTGAAATTTCTTTTTTAAGGCGAAAATTTGTAAATTTACGTCCTATATTCTATAAATAAACTTTATTTGAAAGTTTTTATTATTAGTATATATTTTGATGACCTCGTATATTCCCCATTTTTCTTTGTTCAACATCTTTGACAGTCTCGTTCTCAGCTACCAGATCATGTAAGGAGCTAAAACTCGGCACACAGTTCATCTCGCAGAACAGTTTTATTTATTAAATGTTCATGGCATTGCGTTGCATCGTTACGTCATTTACGTATGTCATAACAATGTTTCCTTTCTTTTCATGTTCTTTTTTTTTTTTTGCAAATTGCTGTTTAGTGTTTTCAGATGAAATGTTATTTTGCTTATTACGCATTATTCTCATTCATCTAATACTGCATAGTTTTGAAAACAGATTACGTAAAAAAAAAAAAAATATATATATATATATATATATATAAAGTATATACTATAATATAATTAATGGAGTATATACTATAATATAATTAATGCATAATATTGTGATGATTTCGAATTCGAGTTTTCGGTTGATTTACATGTTTTAAATACCCCTGAGCTCGTTTTTGAAGTGATGTATAATCCTTTCATGGGCGAGCGATAGTTCACATACGAGTTGAAACTAGCTATTTAAATGAAATTTGGTACGATTATTACAAATAGTGAATAACGCAATAACAGGATATCTAATAATATTAAATAAATAACTATTCTTATGTAATTTATCATTAGAAAACGCATGGCATTCATTTTATAACTCTGGTAAAAACCGATCTCGCGGTATTACACATTTATAAAAAGAGTTACATAAAATTGAAATAATAATGAAAATCGTTAAACAGATTGACTTTCCATATGAAATATTGCGCGACGAATTGACTCATAAAATTCTCGTGGATCTAGCGCGTTCCATTCACAAGAGAAGACACTATTTGTAATCTCTCGTAAAACACTATTACAAATTGTGTATTACAATGGGTAGAGACACAATTTGTAATAGTTTTGTACTTTAATTTTAAACATTCGACAAATAGTCATTTGTTTTCATGGGACATTAGTGGTGTAAGCTGATACTGTAAGTAGAAACTCCACTGTTGCAAAGTAAGCTTAATTTCTTGAAGACATTTTAAGCCACCTACCTGCATGGCAAACTGAATATGTCTGTCTCCATAATGGTTTACAAAATAGTGACACATAAAATTTTTTTTGGCTGGTTGCTATTGCATATATGCGACCGGGTACAGTAGTCCACTTTGTCACTTATCATTTAAAATATTCTGCAGCAAAATTTAATAGCATAAACCTGAATATGTAGATAATACGATACTCATTCGAAGTGGTCATTTTCCTCATCGTTTAAAAGAAAACATCAAAATGTACATAAGTTGTCCATTGTACCCCAACCTCTCTTATAGGGGGAAGTATTGTGACGGAATCAAAAATTTGAATTTCAATTTTCGACGGAAGATCACGTTTCAAGCATCCCTGAACTCGAATTGAACGTTTTTAAGGTAATGTCTGTATGTTTGCTAGTGTGTGTCCGTGAGTCTATGGGAGCGATATCTCACGACCGAATGGAGTATTTCGAACGTAAATTTGTGTGATCTGTGAATACTGGAACCCTGTATTGATTTTAAACGCGATCAAACGTTCAGCAGTTCCCAGAAAAATTCATAAAAAAAAAAAAAAAAATCTATGCATCTAATAATGTTAAATAAATAGTCATTTTATGCGCAATTTTTCTTATAAAACGAATGGCACATATTTCAGAACGCTAGTTCGAACTGTTTGTTCTCAAGAACGTTTTTCAAATAAATTTATCTGAACAATTGATCTATAGTAAATGTCTTCAAACATAGTAGTGAGCGTGAGCATCGTCAAAATATCGTCGTTCAGGTGGTCGCTCTTCCTCAAATTATAGAATTTGATAATTTTCGCGGAAACAATACTTTCTACATGTAGAAAACTTTGGAAATCGTGATTTGACGGACAGACACGTTTACATTTTGAATATTTTTTAAAAATATGTCCGTATGTGTGTATTATAAAAATTTAAGTGTGGATATACATTATGTAAAAAGTATAATGTGAGTAGCACATGATTTTAAATTTCCCTACGTGACGCAGTAACTTTATTTATTTCATAACGAATTAATCGAACAAGATCCACAAAACTATGATTTTGCCATTGAATTAACAACATATAAATTGAAATTGGGCTCTCTTTGCAACTTATGATTTCAAACACATGGCTTATTCATGCTCAGGTACAAAATTCTGATCCATATATATGCAGTTAACCTTTAATTAATATCAATTGTATGAAATAATTGACTATTACCGAATTCTTAAGAGTCAAAATACGAAACTATTACAAAAAGTATCATCTCTTGCGAGTAGAATGATTTAGATTCACGAGAATGATGTTGCATAATATTGCATATGGAAATTTAACATATTTCACAATACTTACTACATTTTTAATTTCGTATGATTTTTTTTAAAAATTAATTTGAGAAACATGCAATATCTCGAGAACGATTGATGCTGTTCTAAATTAAAATCATTTTCTAATTAAAAATTACGTATGAAATAATTTATGTAACAATATTCAAAGTGCTAATTATGAAAAATGTATTCTTAACTCGTGCAATATCTTTAAAACGGTCCATGCTAGTTTTCTATAGGTTTTTGATACAAATTATTAAGGTTATGGAGAGATAGATAATCCGGGCTCGCGAGCCTTATTTTGCTTAGGCCTTATTTCAATTTCTCTTCACACTGAGCTTAATTTTAAAGTAGTTTGTGTATTTTAGAGAAAATTTAAAGTGCAAAATGTTCAAGTTATAAAAAATACAGTAGACGAAACCGGAAAATAATAAATATAAATATTAATTTTTTCTTGAATGAGCAAAACATTAGAAATGGAACATCTTTGTCCCTTTGTAAATCAGATTTGTTACAGTACCACATTGTTTTTTTTTTTACCTGGAGATAGAAAGAAAAATATTTTGCGCAAAAAATTATTTTTTCACTTCCATAATTATTGTTTATATATATATATATATATATATATATATATATAGAAGAATCACAATCACCTTGTTCCCACCCCCTTCTCAATAGGCATGCAAATTATGAACTAATCTACTGTATGAATGTAGGAGAAAGTTGAGTCAACTCCTTTTTGCATAACCTCATACACACATGTGAGTACGAGTGCGATCCCTTTTGCCTCTTATTCTCCCCAAAAGTAAATGCCAGAGGCGGAATGCCCTCCTCGGCGTAAACGGTGGACATCTGTGACCTTGACAAAGAATGTGAACTAATCATCCGTGTCTTCTTTGAACAATTCTGAGAAATGCAGGGGTGGGTCTTCCTGTTAGAATGGTTGAAGAACTTTCTCCATAGCTCTCTACGAGACGAGAATTTTATATATTTGATAATACTTCTGCATTTTTAAGTTTAAGTAATTTTTTTTATAAATGTTTTTGAAAAACAGGCACCATCTCGAAAACGGTTCATGCTAGAGTTCTAAAGTTTCTGTCATTCGTTTTCTAATGAAAAATTACGGTCGAAATGATTATTTATTTATGATTATTAAAGATCCCAATTTTTAAAGAAGTTTTCAAAACTTCATTTGAAAATTAAGGGAATGTTCCCAAGGCCTGATTAAGCCAATGTGAGGTTCGGTGTTAATTGGGGGCCCCCTTACACTCACGGCATACCAAATGCATGCAAAGAAAAAAAAATCATAAAGCAAATTTGGAAGTTTAGGATCACTAACCCGAAGGCACTTTTGTAAATGTAGAACTTTTTATTTAAAAGTAAAACTTTAAAATATGTATAATATTTAAAATTATTAACACATATTTTCAAAATTTAAAATAAAAACTAACATTATCAGCTTATATTATTTAAATAATTAAATAAATAATTATTTCTGAATAAAATGGTTTAACACATACAATATTTAGAGGCCCCTAAAATTTGGGGACACAGGACGCGGCCCCGTAGGCCCGTGCGTTTATCAGACCCCGAGTGTTCCAAACATTCGATTGCGTTTAACATCAATAGGCTTTCATTATTCACCGATGAACATACTAACATACTTACAGACAAACTCACACTAACATACTTACAGACAAACAGACCTTCCCTCAAAAACGTTCGCTTCGATTTCAGGAATGCTTAAAACGTGTGCTTTTCTGTCGAAAACTCGAATTCGAATATTCGACTTCGTCACAATACTTTCCTTATATACATTATACTGTAATGTAGGGAAAGTAAGAATTATGCATGCACCTGATGCGCACGAATCATGTTATATATATAATAGTCTTCAATAGTTTTTATTCCTTACGACATTGATTTTGCAAACATTATTCAAACCACCTACATTGAAGATGTTACATGTCTTATGTAGTTTCGCACCTGGTCAACATTCAAAGAGATATGGCGCCAATAAATTTTTGAAGTTGGGGTAATTCACTTTTTTTCATAATCAATATCAGAATGAATGAAAAAAAAAGAACCCATATATTTTGATAATATGTTATAATATATATATTTCGACCCATATAATTTGATCTTAGAAAGTAAATATATATATATATATATATGATTTGCTATTTTATATTTTATTCTGTGGGTGTTTTAAAAAGTTAGGTTTATCGTGTTGCATCTTCTTACTTTTCGTTCATTGGATTTTCAAACTACTATTATTATATATATATATATATATATTTTAAGTTGGAAACAGTTATAACACAACGCAAATTAGCCAAATGCATCACTTCACCTAAATAACTTGTTGCTATTATCAGCAAATAATTTTTTTTTCAGATTTAAAAAAAAAAAAAAATAGAAATTTGCAAACGAAAGCTCATAAAAAAAGCATACACTTTAAACTGAAAAATAAATCATTTCGCTGAATTTTTTTAAACTTTTTCAGAGTTTCTTTTTAAAGTTGGTACTAGCTCAGTGATGCAGAAAAATAGTAGAAATTTGACTAATTTGTATTTTATTAGCATTTATATCCTTATGGTCAAACTATCCATTGGCCGTACCACCACCATTTTTCTGGAAATTATAATTTTCTCCATAAGAATAAATGTTATAAAATTCTTAAATTTCTAATAATTCGAATTTTAATCATCTAAATTACAATTTTTTTTTCAACTTCGTTTTTTTTACACAATGTATCTACACATAAAATGTCATAGCTGTACGCGCATTCGTTCTTAAATTATCGTGTGCATACACGCAGATGGGCAATTTTTCAAAAGTGTTCGAAATGTATTCAGATGTCCATAAAACTTATCTTTCCGTCATAGATGTCCATAAAACGTGTTTTCTCGGCAAAATATCGAATTCCAAAATTTTCACCTATTATCTGGTATTCATATTTTAATGCAAAATGAGGACTACAAAATAACAGCAGCAGAAGTTCTTGCTACAAAAACAGGCATTATTGTTTAACATTTTTCACATTCATACCTTACAATTGGAAATAATTTCTTTTGACCACATTTCTATAAGCTGTATAAAAACACCCTGCTAAATTATTACTTTATAAAATTAATTTTTCTATATTTATATTCCATTGGCATACCGTCATAATCCATTTACAACTTCCTCATATCTTTATAATTCAAATTTATTGGGTCTACTTGTAATGTAATCAATATCAGAATTAAAAAATTATACAGGGTATAAGGCTCTACTCAACTTTTTCATATTTTTGTATAACACGTTCAATCTCTTTCTGCAAAGAAGATCAAATATTTAAATCCAGGTTGATGCATCAACATCTCAACTAAATATTAAGATGGTGATGTTTCAATCCAGATCAAATTTTCAAGCCATTTTTCAGAAGGGGTTTGAATTTGATCCCGTTCTTTTCGATGTGTTTGGCCCTACCTATAACTTTTCATACTTTCATAATGCATATTGATATCCTTAAATGGAAACTCAACTTTCTCAAATGTACATAATGCAGATTTGAATGAGGATCAACTCAATTTTTTTTTAAATTTTATATAAATCTTCATGTTATACTTATTTGTTGGCATTTTTAATATACTTTCCTACGTCCTAGAGAGTTGAAATTTGGTACACAACTTAAATTATTAGAACATTTTATTCTACAAAAATTTGTGGATCCTCAAATATAGATCCTACATTTTTTTCGAAATGGCCTGCAAATAATCCCCGTTCACTTCTATGAATCATTGTTGTAAGATTGTTAAAAATTCTTATGTAGGTAGCACATTACTTTCCCTGCAGACTCATATTCACGTTCCCTTTATTTCTTCAATAATCATTTGAGTTTATCTGTACAAAATAACATCCATAAGTATTTTAAATGACATTGAATTTGCACGTTAAACTTAAATTTGTTTCTCATTTGATAGCTGGACTTATTGTCAAAGGTGGCGTAGCGAAAACGCGAAAAAACTAAAATATCTCAAGAACGGCTAGTCCTAGAGTAATGGGGTTAGTCTTATTCTTTTTGTTGTCAAAAATCACGTATAAATAAGCATTTAATTGATATAATTGAGCACACGTAGTCTTTTATTTTTAGATTTAACGATCTTTGCGGGCCGTTCCTTTTTCCCGAATCATACCACAATAACCTACAAGTGATTTATATACCAAATTTTGTTAAATTTGGTACATTAGTTTTTAGCTAGAGTGGATAAAGGCAATTTTTGCCGGCCATTTCGCAAAGAAGGCAGATTCTTTTATTACGAATCGTACTAAAATCAAATGAGCATCAGGGTTTCCCACAAAAAACTTACCTACCAAATTTTATGATATTCGGTACATTAGTTTTTCAGTTAGAGTGAATGCAATATCCTCACAGACACAAAGAAATACACACAGATACACCCTTACACACACAGACGTCTCCCTAAAAATAGTTTTTTCGTGTTCTAGAAGTCCCAAAACGCGTAGAACCTTCGAAAATTCGAGTTTCGATCTTCGGCACGATTCGAATACTTTGAATACATACACACACACATATATTATCTGTGTATTATCTGTGTATATAAGTTCCGTGCCTAAGCAATTACAATAGTTGTGATTTTAAATGATCCCTAAACCTTTATTATTTCTACAACGAAGCCTAATTTTAACTTATGCAGAATGCAAATATCTCAAGCGATTGTAAGGTGAGTTATATAAGAATTGATGAATTTTTTTCGCGCAAAATTATTTAGCTCTGGAATACAAGTTATATGAATGAAATATTCATTGATTTTGCATAGAGAATCAGACGATTTATATTTCGATGAAGTTTTAAATATTTAAGTGTAATAAATTACTGTAGTACTGTGATAATGTAAAAGATATCACCACTGAATGTATCACATTTTGGAGATTTTTAAATAAAATTGCATTTCAGTTGGAAAGTGTTTCATAATCAATGCTTATGCATGATTGATCTTTCTTGTATTATTATGTATTTAGAGAATATGGCAATATTGTTCTGAAGAACTTTATAGGACTTTTATGTCATAAATTATAGTATATTATTTATTCCCATTATTATTATTGTTGTATAATTTTGTTATATAATGTACATTTTGAAATTCTTCCTTATTAACACTTTATAACATTAGTTGAAAAGTGTTTATGACTTTGTTCCTTCTGTCTGTCTGTCTGTCCGTTCGCACGATAACTGCTGTAAAAATGACTTTATCAAAATGAAATTTTAGTATGTTGTTCAGACGGTCTGTGGGACCTATGGGAATATAAATGTATAATATCACCCAATTAGTTTTGGATTGAACCCGGGTTGAAAAAATGAAATACATTGAACCCTATGGGACCTAATTTTTCAAACATTTTTTAAGCGGATTTAAAATTCACAAATTGCTTCGAAAGTTTTAGGAAATATTTAAATTATCTCATAAATTATATAAAAAATTTTCAGTAAAATATATTCAGTAGATTTTAAATAAAAATTAAAATAATAATTACACCTTTTATATGAAGAGATCACGTGACAATTATATGAAGAGATCACGTGACAATTATATGAAGAGATCACGTGACCCACTTCAAAATAAAATATGGCATCCATCTTATGTCAAAATCGTGATTTTTATTCTTTTTTTTAATTCATGTTTAGTGTTGTATCCGTCCTAAAACCGCTTTATTTTTGCTTAAATTCTGTGCATTTACATACTGAAACAACGCAATTACAATATATTTGAGTTTAAATGATCATCAAATTTTGATTATTTCTACAACGAAGCCTAATTCTCACTTATGGAGAATGTAAATACCAAAAGATGTAGAATGAGTTGTATAAGAATTGCTGCATTTCTTTAACGCAAAATTATTTAGCTTATGGAGTCTACAATATAGCTGATATGAATGAAAATTCATTGTTTTTACACAGAGAAGCAGACGATTTTTTCTATGAGTTTCAAGCATAGTTTAATTACTTGTACCTCCATGGTCTTAAGTTTTTAAATAAAATAAATTATTATAGTATTATGATGAATGAAATGAATGGAAAAAGTTTGTGAATGAAATGCTGCTTTTATAGATAGAGCCAGGTGTGTTATATTTCGATGACGTCATTTTAATAAATTTCATTTGTTTTCGATGAAGTTTTTAAATATAATAAGTTATTGTAGTGCTATGATAATTTTAAAAATATTACAGAGGAATGTATCGGAATTTAGAGATGTTTAAACCAGGCAATTGATATTTCAATGCCGCCATTTGAATGAAGTTAATTTTTTTCGATGAAGTTTTAAGTTTCCAAATATAATAAATTAATGTAGCATTGCGATAATTTTGAAAATATTACCGAGGAATGTATCGCAATTTAGAGATGTTTAAATAAAATTGCATTGAAGTTGGAAAGTGTTTCATAATCAATGCTTTATGCATGATTGATCTTTCTTGCTTAATGTGACATTACAATTGTAAAACTGCTTAATTCTATTTATGTTTTAAAATAAAAATAACTTTTCTTGTTACTCATGTTATTCCTACTGGGATATAATCCTTGTGGATGGCCTTCCTTTAGTATGCAATCAATAGCCCTCTTACAATCGATAATTAAGGTTTATAGTTATATCAAAATTCACATGAATCCAGTAGCGTCGCTAGAAATTTTGTGTGTGTGTAAAGAGGGTGGGGGGTAACAAAGCATTTTGTTTCTCATTTCTCTGAACTCCAGTGGATTCCTGGTGAAGTCACTGTTTGAATCTCTCAATTTGTTCGATATATCGTGCCCACAGAGACAGTGGCTGAATTTCACATCCTACCGTCACCTGTAAGATCCCCCCCCCCCCCCTACTAACTATAACTTAACATATAAAAACAAACTTTCCACTGCTTTATTCCAAATTGTTATTAATGATAACTTCATCCCGGTTTTCGATAAAACCTTTCTTTTAACTAATTGTAATAATCCACGTAATATTTTGTGTCTTGAATCGCTATTTATTTATATTCATCGTGTCATTGTCTGAATTTTTAGACAAATAAATATGTTATTTTTATATTATTTTCCCTGCAATACATGGTAATGTATAGGGAATGTTTTGGAATCGTGGAAAATCGCAACTCGAGTTTTTCAACCGATCTACAGGGATCTCCAAAACACAAAAAATTAATTTTAGCATGGCGTCTGCGTATGTGTCTGTTGGTGCAATGTATATAATCACTCTAACCCAAAAACTAATTCACCAAATTTTACACTTGTGGATGATTCTGATGCCAATTAGATTTATCACAATTTGGGATAAAAGAACCTGCCCCCCCCCCCTTTTTTTTCTTTGAAAAAAAAATAGCATGTAAAAATTCGACAAAATCTATAATAAAAGACTAAGTATGTTGAAATATATCAATTAAATGCTTATTTTATATACGTAATTTTTTATGTTAAAAAAATAAGACCAACCACATTACTCTAGGACTAGCCGTTCTCGAGATATTTGAGTATTTTCGCCTTTGAAAATACGTCTAGTTACCAAATGAAAACGAAAGTTGGATTAAAAGTGCAATATCAATGTCATTTAAAATAATTATGTGTGTTATTTTGTACCATTAAACTCAATTTAATAGATTATTAAAGAAATAAGAAGCAAATGTATTTGAGTATGTAAGGAAAGTCATATGCTGTCCGCATCACGGTTTTTTTTTTTTTTTTCTATTCTGCTGTGTCAATTTTATAATTAAATATCCTGTCCAATCCTTTTCCTTGCATAATCTGGCAATTTATATAAACACTTTTGTTGGCGGTTCGTTACTATCATAATATGTATAATAACGGTATGTCTTTTCTTTCACGATTGCCTCTGGTAACGGACGTTTTATGTCTCAAATTCTGGGTTGTGCTGAGGGGACTCTTGCCTCTGAGCGATTTTGAACTACGATTGTCCGCCTCGCTTCCTACAAAGTGTTCTCGTATATGTATGAAAGGAGCTGTCAAGGTCACAGATGTACAAAAGCCAGCGAGTGAATGTGGTGCGGGTGGGGGTGTGAATATCTATGAGGAGTTTGTAATAAGGGAAGAGACCCTCTCTTGGGAGCTTGGATAGTAGGATTCAAAATTCAGAATTTTAAACTCCCGAGTTTTGCAGACAAAGCTGGGAATTTTGAATTATAAGATTGTAGCAGTATTATAAGCATTCCCTGAAAAAATCACGTTTCTATGATAATTACTTCTAAAGTTAGCAATTAAGATTTTAATTCTACTTAAATCAGAATGGTGAAATGGCCGTAAAACAAATACTTTTTGATGTACGGTCTTGCTGGGGGGGGGGGGGGGATTTATAAATATTTTTAAAAAGTAGGCTGTGAAAGGGGGCCGGAGGGTCCTTTTTAAAATCGTTTTTTCTATCTTGGCGACTCTTGCTTTGGTTTTGATGACATTTTCATGTTGTATTTTCTGTCTGCAATGGACTCACTTCAACTTATCAACATCTCTCACCCAATTTTTTAAACTTCAGAATTTTCGGATGTTGTCTTAGAACTATGTACTGTTGTAAACAATTAGAATTGATCAATTTAATTTATTTTAAAAAATGGTAGAAAATGACCTAAAATAAAAAAAATAATATTACCCTTAAAATATTAAAAAAAAAAAAAGTCCCAAAACGTTTTCTGCTTAAAAGGGGGGAAAAGGCTAGATTTGCTTTTAAGTAAAACATAGTTCGAAAACTATTAAAAGTACATAATTCGATCAAAATATTGTAAATAATTAACTGCAACTGTCATAGTTGATTGTGGAGAAAATATATCGTCAAAAATTTTGAATTAAAACTTTTGTATTTTTAAATTCTTTAAAACAAATTATCAACAAGGGGATATTTGAAATTCTTAGAATGACATACAATTAAAGTAATACATGACTATTCGTCTGACATTAGACATATTTTTCCCACCAATTTCTAAGGAAAATAAATTTTTCTGAAATGGTTAAGGATTTACCCCTAAATCTAAATTGCTGGATTATATTGAAACATATCTGACACAAAAATAAGACTTATTACGAATACTCAACTAAATTTTATTATGAAAAAGCAACATAAAGGACTATATTATTGTGTTCCAGAGCAAGAGGGAGGGGGAGTAGCCTACTTAGGCGCCACAAGTAATTAAAAACATATCTAAAATTGAAACTTTTTTCTATGGCATTTGCTGAATGGGATGTCGAAAATTCTGTTTGCGATATTGCATGTACACAGGACATGTTAAATGCAAAAATAAAATGTGACCCAAAATAGGTTAATAATGTTGGCATAAAAACGGCCGTGTATCGTATACCAATTCGTGAAAACGATTGATTTGTAGATTCTCATCACTGTATATTATAGAACGATAGGAAAATTATTTGACCTCTGATTAATGATGTATTAAGAGAGTTTCAAATTCAAGTGCTAGCTTAATCAAGTTTTTCCAAGTTGCAGAGAAAAGACTGTGGGATTTGGCACTTAAAACATAATAAATCAAAAAAAGAAATACACGAAGATGTTATATTGTCGCCAAAATTGGTGATATTTTAAAATTTTTAAAATGAAAATGACAATTTGAATAAAAATCAACACAACGTTTTTGTTATGTTTTATTTCCTTCTAATGGACCATGGTTATCTTATTTATATTTGGACGAGTAGCATTTTTAATATCTAGATAAATATATGATAAATAGTAAACAATGATTGAACTCAATGAATGACTCATTCGATAACAGTAAAAAAAGAATATTTATTTTATGATTTTTTGTCATATTTTAGATCAAAAACATGAAGCACCGTTCGAACGGCGAATGTTATCGTTCTTTAAATTATATCTTGTGCTTCTAAATTAAAAATAACATATAAAATAACTATTTTTGACCCACATTTTAACATAGTCATCATTTTGTACATCGTTTTCTACTTTAAATTAACTAGAGAGTGGCTTCACTCGACTTTTTTATACGAAAATTCAATTTTTAAACAGCATACGAATTTTTTTCAAGAAAAATTTTGAAAAATCTGTATTGTTGGTCCAAATGATTACAGTTATACCGTGTTACCTACCCTTCTTTAAAGGGCTTGATATTTATTTTCAATTGATACCATATTTGACAATGTACACCCGGGGGGGAAACTTTTCCCCCAGAGGGTGGCTAATGACATCACGCACACAAAATTGTATCGCGCCTTTTTTTTACAATGATTGAATCTATTAAGTCTCTTGGTTAATGAACCATGAATAAGCCCTTTTATGCATGATTATATCAAATTTTATCATATGCTGCCATGTTAAAAAAATGTATAAATTTCAAATAAAATTCGAAGTTTTCGCTCGAATTTAAAAAACTTCTATCTTCTTCTAGATTTTTCGATAACAAAGCCGGATAAAGTTTCGGGAAAATCCATTATTATTACTTTCCTTGTAATACATGATCATGTATAAGGAAAGTATTGGAATCATGTCAAAAATCGCAAGTCGACGGATCTACACGTTTCGGGACATCTGTGTATGTCTGTATCCACTTTAACTAAAAAAATTAATTAATATTCAATTTATTTATCTATAAATATTATATATATGTGAACAATAATACCATGCTGAAATTAGCTTTTAAATTATGTTATTTATTTAACATTTTGGCGATTTTTTTGAAATGTGGTCAAATTGCTCAAATATCTCCAAATCGATAAAACTGTTGTCAAATTGAAAAAATGACGCCAAATCAACGAAATTAATTGCGTTTTGAAAGAAGTTAGTATTGTAATGATATTTCGGTAGCGTTTGTCTATTAGTCGAACTGTCCCACTTTCCGAAAAATTTGGCGACTTTTTAAAATGCCGTTAAATTACTAAAAATGCGGCCGAATTGATAAAATGATACTAAATTAATGAAAATTCAATAATTTGCAAAAGTTCAATTTCCCTTAAAGCCTTTGTCATTGTGTGGGAATTAAATAATAGTTTTTGTAAATTTGTTTTACAAACGGGGATTTTTCTTTATATCTGCCTATGAAGATAATTTCGTATAGCGAGAACAGAGATTCTTATACTTATTTTTAGGAGAATTACGTTAAATATTTTAATAAAATGTTTAGAATAACAATGTCATTTAAAATATTATAGGAATTTGCACAAAATTGAAGTTTTAATTTCTTTATTATATATTCAGTGCGAAGAACGGGTATACTGCTAGTAAATAGTATAAATTTAATATATCGCTTTTTATATACACTAAAATAATAGCAGGCACAAAATATTGATATAACTAAACACATGACATACCTAAAAATGTAATACAAAGCAATATATTCTAAGAATTTGAATCTGAATATAGTTTTAATGTTACATCCATGCATAACACAGCTGTTATATACTAATGATTGGGAAATGGAAGACCTTGAGCCAAATTTGGCCCAGGAACATTCCCCCCATTTTATTAGGCAGAAGTTAAAAAAATATTTCTTGTGTCAATATTAATGATAAATAAAATGATCTTAAATTATGATTTATAGTTCATTTAACTCAACATTAAAACTATACATCAAATTGTTTTATTTATTATATTGCTGCAAACTTATTTCATATATTTTATTATTAAAATTTAAATCTGTTATTTAAGTAAATAAAAATGCTGATATATTTAAAAAAACTACTTATTTTAAAATTTGCACATTGAGAAAATATGACAACAAGCATTTATCAACATAAACTAATTAATTTATACATAAAAAAATTTGTTAGTTGCAGCATCAACAGTTGATTAAATGTATCTACTGGTTTCAAAGACAAGAAAGAATCTTCTTTATCAAGATAAATTAGACAGCAATCACTACAATGGTAGAGAAATTTTTGTAAACAGAATGATATTTATGTAACCTGGGACAATAGTTGTGCCAATCCAAAAATAAATAATGAATAAAACAAAGAAAATCCAAGAGATATAAAGCAGAGTGAATAGAATAGCAGAAGATTGTAAAGAATTTGCTACAATTAAATATGAATATACATTCTATTGTTCTGCTTCATATATCTTCAAGTTACATTTCATAACTTGTTATACCCTTAAATTTGCTTATAAATATTCTTGTGCTGCTTATATTTTCTTCTTCTCTGTTGAATCTAAGCAGTCCAAAATACATTCGGTTTTCTGTATTAAAAAATTATTAGAATAATAAAACATTTTTAATATATGTTTTGGACAAAAGCTTACATTTTCTGGTATTCTTAACTGCAGTTCTCTTCTTGATTACAGCTGCTTCATTGTTGAAACAAATCAACCAAAAATGCATTTGCAAAGGTGAGATATATTATCCACACTCTAAGCAAATACACATTTAGTCTCTAAAACTTCATTTACAGATATAAATATTCTTGTGCTGCTTACATTTTCTTCTTTAATAAACCAATACACAGCCCAAAATGCACTCTTAAAGGTTTTCTGGATAAAAAAAATTATTAAATTAATAAGAATAAAAATGTTAATACATTTTTTAGCCAAAAATCTTACCCTTTTCGGTATTTATTCTTAACTTCAGTTCTCTTCTTGATTACAGCTGCTTCATTGTTGAAACAAATCAGCCAAAAATGAATTTGCAAAGGTGAGATATATTATCCACACTCTAAGCAAATACACATTTAGCCTTTGAAGCTTCATTTACAGATTTTCCCTTACAAAAAGGTTGGTCTTTTATTTTCCTCATGAATGTAGAGGCTCCTAAGATAAGGATGATTGATATGTGTTTTATTATTTTGAAGCATCTTCCAAATGTGGTACATATAGTGTAATATCAAATAAATAGGTATATGATATGAAGTAGAACTAGAAGAGGCATAGTATAGTACCAAAAACAAACAAAAGAATTCCACTGATTACTTACTGGATAAAAATTCAAGGGAATCAATGAAGATACACATACATAGTTTTAATTCATACAGATTGTTTTTCTAATTAAAAAA
The DNA here is from genome assembly GCA_951213105.1 of Amaurobius ferox. Classification (NCBI taxonomy): domain Eukaryota; kingdom Metazoa; phylum Arthropoda; class Arachnida; order Araneae; family Amaurobiidae; genus Amaurobius; species Amaurobius ferox. The sequence continues at coordinate 1,759,201 of OX578148.1, read as the reverse complement.
AAGAATGAATAACAATGATTGAAGGTAATGAAATTGTAAAATCTTCCAGAGGTGTATACAAAACATTTATCTAATTTTAATGTACAGTGTTTTACTTTCCCTGCAATACATGGAAAGTATTGGAATTATGCCGAAAATCACAACTCGAGTTTTCGACGGATCTACACGTTTTGAGACCTCTAGAATACGAAAAATTTTTTAGCGTGACGTCTGTGCAGATTTTGTATCCACTAACTAAAAAACTAATGAACCAAATTTCATAAAATTTGGTAGGTAAGTAAGTCACTTGTGGGTGAATCTGGTGCTGATTAGTTTTGGTACGATTCGGAAAAAAATAACCTGCCTTTTTTTGCAAAATGGCCCGCAAAAATTGCCAAACTCTAAAATAAAAAACTACGTATGCTCAAATATATCCATTAAATGTTTGTTTAATATGTAATTTTTAACGAAGAAAAGAATAAGACCAACCCCATTACACTAGGACTAGCCGATAGATATTTCAGTTTTTTCGCATTTTCTGTATGTCATCTTTGAAAATAAGTCCAGTTACCAAATGAGAATGAAAATTGAATTAAAAATGAATTAAATGTAATTAAAATAAAGATAACGTTGATATAAGTCTGCAGGGAAAGTCAATTGTTGCCCACATCAGATTTTTACTATTGTATTGTTAATCTTATGTATATATATATCCAATGGATAAGACACAGGTCCCCCACATCAAATTGTGGGACAGGGTACCAGGTAAAGCCGTGTGCTCCATGTAAATTAATGGCAGATTACCCTCCCCCACCCTGTATCCAACGTATTTTCGGCGAAGTTAACTGTAATAAAATACTTTTTGCTTAATATTTTTAAATAATTTAAAATTGCATTCTCTAGTTACAAAATAGTAAAACACAGTGGTAATAACAATCACTTAAGAAACAAAAAAATAAATGTATATTCATCAATAAAGTAAAAAAAAAAAAATACCTATCTATCCAAAATATCTTCCAATATCATTATTTGACAACTTTTATTCCTATTGCCACTCTTTTAATAAAAGCAGGATATGATATTCTGATTTTGTGTATCAATCGATTTTTCGTATCAAAATCTCATGCAAAGTTTCTAGCTTTTGCGGTAAACGATATTTACTTTCCTTATATACATAGAATAATGTATAAAGAAAGTATTGTGACGGAATCTAAAATTTGAATTGGCGTTTTCGACGGGAGAGCACGTTTCAAGCATCCCTGATCATGAACCGAACATTTTTGAGTTGATGTATGTGTATGTCAGTGAGTCTGTAGAGAACGAATGAAGCAATTCAAATGAAATTTGGTACAAAAAATTACAATCCTTGAATACTGGAAGTCTATTGTTTTTAAACACAATTGAATGTTCAGAACCTTCCTAAATTTTTGTGTGAAATTTTGAAAAACTCATCAAAAAATCAAAACATTTAATAAAGTTACGCAGACACTTCTTATGTAATTTTTCCTTAGTAAACAATTGACATAAACTTTAAAACGCTAGCATGAACCATTCTCGAGATATTGCATATTTTTCAAATACATTTATCAAAAAATCGTATAAATTAAAACAATATTAACTGTTGAGAAACATGTTCACTTTTCATATGTAATATCATGCGCTAAATTAGGTGACATCATTCTCATGGATCCAACTTATTTCATTTATGAGAAACGATACTTTGAGTAATATTTTTGTATTTGAACGCCAATAATCATTTATCTGCTATAAAAATAACCTATTTCTCCATCCACAACGCTTGGCGAGGTCGCCAACTTGGCAATTATCTTCAATGTTGCTAAATTAATGAAAAACTCGCCAAATGGATAAAATGACGCTAAATCAATGAAATAACGACTATTTGGCGAAAATTCAATATCTCGGAAAAAATATAAGTATCTACTATAAGAATAACCTTTTTTTTTTTAATTTACAGTAAAGGTAGTAAATTCATTGAATTATATAAGGAAAGCCATGTGCTGCCCACATCAGATTTTTTTAAAATAGGCAATAGCAGTTTGGATCTTCTATATCAGCTGATCTCTATTTCAGCACACCATAGAGATACCAAACAGTTAATTTTACTTAATATAAGAAGGTGTGTATTCTGTAGCAGAAAATCTAACCTGCAGACAAAGAAGGAATGCGATAGCTACTTCGGACCCGAACAAATACGACTCTGTGAATTTTCTTTTATTCATATTAGTTTTTTAGTTATTTTATATTGAAGTTTTCATTTTAAGTATTTTAGTTATTTTATATCAAATCGGTTCTTTAATGATCTAAAATTTTGTCACAGAGTTTCTATTTTAACACCATCGGAAAGAATGAATAACGTTCTTTCCAATAATATTTGAACTGAATCGAACCAGTAGGACAATTCCTTATGTTTATTTATATATTTTAAATACATCGAAATGTGTATATTTTAGATTATTTGATACTTAATTATGTGTGTATATTTTCGTATTCTAACGAAACTTTTCTTTTAATAACTACATTATTTTAATTTTTGTGAATTTTCAAATAAAGCATAAAAATTAAAATTGTAGGTATCCTTAATGAAGTGCATATCCACTTTTCTCCCCAGTAGACGTTTGAGTGCATGATCGTCAAAGCCTTGGAATTCACAGTGTGGTTTAAGCCACGTCTTCTCTCCTAGAGAAAGGATTCCATTTTGTTTCTTTTATTTATTTATTATATTTTCCTGCTTTCCACGGTTGCAAAACGAAAAGAGGAAATGAGTTGGAAATTGAGGCAGTTTGAAGGCGATATGGAAATTGAGAGGTTTTATCTCGTAAATGTATTATTTAAGTATTGGAAGCCTATTTAGGACCTGGGCAACGTAATAGCAGGTAATTTATTCTAGTAGTATATAAATATCCAACTGGAGAAAGAAAATGTCCTATTTGCATCCTACGATCTTCTGATATGATTAATTTTGTAGTATGACAGGTATCTGAGACCTATCTCCCTTAACTATTTTTAATTGTATGTTCAACAATACATCTGTTGTAAATATTTATTATGAGTTATTTGATAATTTGGAAGAATCTACAACTTTTCTGTAAATTTTAATTATTTTATTTACTTCTCAGAGAACGATAAAATTATCCATAGATCTAATAACTAAAACATCTGATGTATCTAACATAAAACTTTACCAGCAAATGAATATATTTTGATATCCATAAACAATAAAAAATTAGAACTTCCTTATGATGCGAATTCACTGAAAATAAATGGCCACTGATTAAAATAAGTATACCTAACACTGATTAAAATGAGTATACCATGACACAGATTAAAATAAGTGTACCTAATCATGTGGAAATTGTTTAATGATCTTGAAAGATATTACACTCGTGAGGAAAGTAAAATGTCTAATATCTCAAAAGTGGTTTGTGATAAATCCTAAATGCATTTTCCATTTATTTTGGGTTAAAAGTACTTAAAGTATCCACCCAATTGATAATAAATATCATATTTAAATTTTTAACACAGATAAAAAATATTCAATATCTGGACGACGGTACATCCTGTAAATGATGTCATTTGCTTTATAAATTAAAAAAAATTCAATATTAAATAGCCATTTCTGTACATACATTGGTAACATTATTTTATGTATTTTCAGTTTTAGGAATAAATATTTGAAAAAGCCTTCTCTTGGTCTGACCTTACTAAAAGTGAAAATCAAAAGGATTGTTATGTTTAGGCAATAAAATAATTGTACGACATTTTGTTTGATTATTTCAATTTGTTGGAGAGATATTATACCCTTAGATATTATTGAATTACTGGTTAATATGTTGGGATGTTTTCAATGAGTAAATCCATCCGAAAGTTTTATACAAATTTCAAATACACAAATATTTTACAAAAATAAGTTTTCAAAACTATATAAAATTCTGATAAAATAAATAACGTTCAAAGATCAAGATGTTAAAGCAATTAAAAATAATGTTGAATAAATATAAGAATTAATTTAAACATACTTTAATATCAACCCCCTATGCTAAACACTTTTAATTGCAAATAATTAATTTAAGCATTTATATTAGTGATAAAACATTACCGACAAATAAGTTTTCACCTCCTTAAGCTGAAATATCATCAACACAAACGGAACAACTTCATTTTCATAGGACCTATTCACATGAGTCTTGCTTAGGAACATTCTGATAGATAAAAGGTCTTTCAAGGGTGACCCCAGGATGATATACAATACTCTGCCTTCAGGCATCTACCCAGAATGTCCTCCAGAACCGCAAAAGAGAGTCAGTAGACTGGACACCCTGATGTGTGAATTGCTTTGGGACAAGATATATGTACAAACATATATATATGTCACAATTTCATTTGGGTGCTGATAAAGTCTTAACTCAAATCGTTGCTATTTCTGTTAGATGTTATACTGCTCGTTACCATATTTTGAATATCCAACATGTATGTTAATATAGGGTACAAGGGGTTTAGTACCTGTATTACATATAAATGACTTTTTTGGTGCGATTTTAAAGACATTTTATTTGGGTTCTGTTACAGGTTTAACTACAATCACAGCTTTTTCTGTTTCATGTATTACAGCTCTATTATTTCTCTACCTTATACATAAAAACAGGAAACAAGGAGTTTAGTGAAATAAACTGCTTTAACTGAAATTATTTTTCAATGTTAAAGTTGAAGAAAAGACTGGCAAATGGGTAAAAAAGCAGCCAGGGATATAAAGTTATAAATTATACCAAAAATTCTACTTTAATTATACATGAACAGCCTAAAAACGGATTATATTTTTAAATTAAGAATATATATTTTAAAACAAATTTAAAAATAAATTTGATTTTAGATGAATTCTGAGAAAAAGTGGACATGACTATTGACTTTGTTGGCGAATAATTATGATGTAAATATGATGCAACTTAAAAATTTCTAATTGTATATAATATCAAAGAAATATACATTTTCTGAATTTTGTGAGATAGCATGGTGTTTAGACTCATCTTAAAATAAATGATACCCATTATTTTGAATCATTTATAAAATACATCGAATCAGATATATTTATTTGTGCCAAAGGTGAAAAAGTTAGTATCAAGGGAGATAAAAAGACAAATATCGGTATATAGCTTATGAGGAAGCAGTCTTCAGTGTCAAATGGCATATTATATTGAATAAGACAAATTGCTAATTGAATATGAGGTAAAAAAGTCTATAAGACTATGTTGCTCAAATGTTTATATGCAGATAGAGATGGTGTGGAAGTATCTTGTTTAAGAAAAGAAAGCACCGAAGAATTTCTAATTTTCAGAATAAAAGACAAATAAAAAATTCATTCTAAATTTGTACAAATACCACTATTTTCTCATGGTTCATAAATATTAGTTAACAATGATTACAGTATAATGCCATAGTGTTTACAATCCAACATTATATGCAATTTACATGATTAAATAATGTTTGGAATGTTATAAATTTTGTTTTCCCACAACCATGATAAATTTCAATTTTTTACCACTGTATTTAGGATTTTTTACAAACTGATTTGAAAATATAACAAACTATTACACCTTTATGCATAATTAATTTTTTGATGAATTTTTTATATATGTAGTTTAGCAAAATTTGCAACAAAAGGAACATATACTGAATACAATGTACAAAAAATGTCCTTCCACTACTACATGTTAAATTAGAATATTTAATGAAGCTACCAATTGAAAATTTTTTTTTTGTAATTTTTTGTAAGATTTTATAAGCGTAAAGGTTAGCTATTCAGTTCTCTCCATACAACCATTAACTTTATTTGTTAAAATTTTGAATATACCTACTGGTTCTGTTCAACAAATTTTTCTTCTGTTATTGCCGGAATCCATATTTGTTTAATTTATATTTCAAGAACATATAGTCATTTTTTAAATAAAGTCAAATAATTACTTGATATGAGGATTAATGCTGAAAGTTAAATACTCATCGCAATGTAGCATCAAAACTTTTCATTATTTGGCTTAATGTAAAAATGCATTAAAATGCAAAGCACTGAAATTTCTTTTAAGGGCAGTAGCAAGATTTTATGAAAGTGATGCAAGTATTGTTGATTGGTGTTTGTTATGGATATTAACCAACAAGGTTCAATCCTTAAAGATGGTATTGGGAGCCTGCACATCTTGATTAATCAGAACATAAAAGAGGTGCAATTTTTTATTATAGCCCTTGTTTTTCTTTTAATTTGTTAGCTTGTTGTTCAATTAGAATTCTTTAATTAGTTGTTTTACTGTAAAATATTTAACCAATGTAGTCTAACTGTAAATTAATTTTTCATTCATAAATATTTTCAAAATCTTACGAAAAATGATTAAAAAAGTGCACCACTATCTTGAGCTTATTTATAACTTAGAATAGAGGTATTTTATAAAACACAATTTTGGAAACGCTAACCCTACAAACTCTTTAATGTTTTCATACAATAGTACCTAATGTTAAAAAAATAAATGTATTTTACGTATTTGTTATCATCTAGCATAAGCTGTCTACACCATAAGTTTAATTTTAATGCATTTACTAATAAGGCATTTGCAAATCTTAAGGGAAAATTTCTAGCTTATAGCATAAAATATATTAAAAAATACCCCTTTTGTATTGTCAATATGCACCACCATCTTGCACTTATTTATAATATTGGCATTACATAAAACACAACTTTCCAATGTTTTCATGCAATGTTACCTACTTTTTAAAAAATAATAGTGTATTGCAATCAGTTTAATTTTAATTCATTTACTGATAAGGTGCAAATCTTAAAAATTTTCTAGCTTGCTAGTTTCTTTAAAATTGTCAAATACAGAAAAAAAAATTCACTTTGTATTGTCAATTGACCGGTGAACCGAACCTAATATGCAGGAGAATTAAAATTTTAATCTTTATACAGACACAGACATAAATTGAAATAATACTAGAAATGTATTAAATATAATACTTACCCTTACTTACATTTTGATGAAGCAAAAACATGTTTTTATTCACGTTCACAGATAGGGTTGCCATGATACTAGCTTTACGCCAATGTTATAAGCATTGGCTGCAAAAATGTCCAAAATTTCGCCTGCCACTCTAAATCGTATTACAACATAAACGGGTTAATTACTGCACAGAATGTTAGAAAAATTTATGTAAATGATAAAGCTATAGCTCTATTTTCTTGTGTAGTCAGAAAATTTAAAATATCTGGCGCAGGAAATAAGAAAACGACTATTAAAGTACCCCGATAGCTGTGTGACGCCTCTATAGCGCCCTCTAGTTAGAAGCTGTAAAACTAAAACTTTATAATTTTGTTTGAGTTTTTTATTTATAGATAATTAATTAATTAATATTATACGAATTTTCTGACTACACAAGATACTACATATATCATTCTATCACTCGTACAAATTCCAAAGGTATTTGTGCAGCCGTTCTTTCGCGGTTGTTGTAATAGAAATGGCCTATACTTTAACATGGGTGGAAAACGACCGAAAACCGCCTTAAATCCACAGATAGCCATGAAAAAAAATCTATATCAGTGCAGAAAAATATATTAATCAATGACTAAAATTTATGACCGCAAATGACACCGTTAAATGACCACATTTAACAGAAAAAAATTATCTCCAACGCTTCATAACCGTTTTCGGAACATTAAGAGAAATAATATTCAAAATCTGCGAATAATAAGATTGTTAAAACCTATAAAAGATAACCATTAAATTATATAAACATCTGAAATTTAGATTGAACTTTTTAAATAATCTGATCGTAAAAGATATAATCGAGATCCCAGATTAACGATGCATATCCTAATTTAGGAAAGTTTACGTTGTAGCGAACGCTCATAAGGCAGTATTAAATGCCTTGAGCTGGAGACGCCTTTAACTCAAAGCATTTAATACTGCCTTATGAGTGTTCGCTACAGTACTCCCCTTCCCGATTGTAACAGCTCCATCCCAACGAGTTAGTATATATGGAGAGAGCGCGGTCCAATCTGCTCATGTTAGAAACATGGTCAAACATAGAGCAGGTGCGAGTGGTTGAGGAGGAGAAGGCGATTCATGATTTGGTGATTTATCGCCTAAACTGTGTCATGTACCTTCTGTTACTTCTAGAGGATGAGGCGGAACGGGAAGTTGTTATACGTTACAAGATTTTAAAGAATATGTATGAAGAAAAATACGAAATAGGATTAGAATATTTTATTACCAAAACATTTTATTACTAAAGAATAATTTTGTTAATAAAGTTAATTTCTTGAAACAAATTGAACTACAAAGCAATTGCAAATAAAATATGATATGAAATAGATTACAAGTATACAAATTGAAGAATAGGCATAATATATTTAAAAATAATTAAAAAGTATATGGAAAAATTGTATGCATGCTTGAGTAAAATGTAGAATTCTCCACTTTTATCTTTGAAAGTTGTGTTAGCAACATCCATATATGCTTTGAGGCGTAATACGACTAAGTCATTTTTACATCTAATTTATTTTAATATATTGTATGCGTACTGTCAAATATAAAACAATGTAATATTTGCAATAATGAAATATTTGACTTTATTTTTACTTTCCTTATATACATAATGTATAAGGAAGGTATTGTGACGGGGTCGAAAATTCGAATTCGAGTTTTCGACGGGAGAGCACGTTTCAAGCATCCCTGATCACGAATCAAACATTTTTGAAGTGGTGTGTGTGTGTGTGTCAGTGGGGGTCTGTGGAGACGATAACTGACGAACCAATGGACCGATTCGAACCAAATTTGGTACAAAAATCACAATCCGTAAACACTGGAAGCCTATTGTTTTTATACGCAATCGAATGTTCAGAACCCTCCTAAATTTTCGAATGAAAGTTTGAAAAAATCGTCAAAAAATCAAAACCACTAATAAAGTTACGCAAATAGACATTTCTTATGTAATTTTTCATTAGAAAACGATTGACATAAATTTTTGAGCGCTAATATGAACCGTTCTCGAGATATTGCCCATTTTTCAAAAAACTATCAAAAAGTCATATAAAATAGAAAAAAAAATATTTCTTATTGAGAAACATGCTCACTTTTCATATGTAATAGCATGCGATAAATTAGATGACATCATTCTCGTAGATCTAGCTCGTTCCATTCATGAAAAAAGATACTTTGAGTAATACTTTTGTATTTGAACGCCAATAATCATTTATCTGCTGTAAGAATAACTTATTTCTTCGTCCATAACGCTGGGCGAGATTTTGGCGACAAAATTGGCGGAATGTCGCCAACTTGGCGACTTTTTGAAATGTTGCCAAGTTAACGAAAATCTCGCCAAATGGATTAAAAAAACACTAAATCACTGAAAATGATAACTAATTGTTGAAAATTCAATATCTTGGAAAGAATATTAGTATCTACTATAAGAAAAACCTATTTTTTACTGTAAAAGTAGTAAATTCGTTACATTATATAAGGAAAGTCATGTGTTGCCCACATCAGATTTTTTATTATGGGTTTGTGTAAATGTAAAAATATAAATCAAAAAATCAATTAAATGTGTGAAGTATGAAATTTTTTCGTTGCATCAATGCTACAATGCACAATTTCATGATTGCGGAATTTGGTCATTCTAAATTGAAGTAAAAATTTATGTCCTTGGAATTTTTTTCAAAACGTATCAAATACCCAATTAAATAATTGTGGAGCATAAAATTGTTTTATTTTAACTGAACTTTAGTATAATTATGTGGTTTTATTGTTTAAAAATTTTTTAAAACCTATTAGATGGCACCTCCATGGCAGGTCTAAACAATTATTTTTGTATAATATCGTAGCTATTTCTTTTAAAATATAAGAAAAACCACTATATAAAATAATCAATGTTAATTAAGACGCATTTTTACTTTCCTTATATACATAATGTATAAGGAAAGTATTGTGACGGGGTCGAAAATTCGAATTTGAGTTTTCGACGGGAGAGCACGTTTCAAGCATCCCTGATCGCGAATCAAACATTTTTGAAGTGATGTCTGTGTGTGTGTCAGTGAGTCTGTGGAGACGATAACTGACGAACCAATGGACCGATTTGAACCAAATTTGGTACAAGAATCACAATCCGTAAACACTGGAAGCCTATTGTTTTTATAAGCAATCGAATGTCCAGAACACCCCTAAATTTTCGAATAAAATTTTGAAAAAATCGTCAAAAAATCAAAACCACTAATAAAGTTACGCAAATAGACATTTCTTATGTAGTTTTTCATTAGAAAACGATTGGCATAGATTTTAGAATGCTAACACAAACCGTTTTCGAGATATTGCACATTTTTAAAAAAAATTATCAAAAATCATATAAAATAAAAAAAAATATTTCCCATTGAGAAACATGTTCACTTTTCATATGTAATACCATACAATAAATTGGGTGACATCATTTTCATGGATCTAGCTCGTTCCATTCATGGAAAAAAATACTTTGAGTAATACTTTTGTATTTGAACGCCAATAGTCATTTGTCTGATGTAAGAATAACTTATTTCTTCATCCATAACGCTTGGAGAGATTTTGGTGACGAATTTGGCGGAATGTCGCCAACTTGGCAACTTTTTGAAATGTTGCCAAATTAACGAAAATCTCGCCAAATGGATAAAAATGACGCTAAATCAATGAAAATGACGACTAATTGTCGAAAATTCAATATCTTGGAAAGAATATTAGTATCTACTATAAGAAAAACGTATCTTTTTACTGTAGAAGTAGTAAATTCATTACATTATATAAGGAAAGTCATGTGTTGCCCACATCAGACTTTTTGTTTATAAAATGACATTTCAGAATAAAATACAAAATTATGTCTAAATTCATAAATAGGGGCTCTATTGAAATAGCCACGATTCTTAAATTATCAAAACGTGTTCGGAAGGTTTTTGCATGTTTAATCGATATAGAATTTGGAAATTGTTTTAAAATGTTTTTCTATAAAGTATATATAGGAAATAAATAAGATTATAAAATATTATGGCACAGAATACAAAAATTGCATTTAATTATAATAGTTTCAGAGATTTGGTTGCTAATAATTCGTTTAAAAAATGCTTTAAATACATACTGTGAAATTTGCATCCAGAATTAAATAGGCCCACATACCATAGACCCCGTAAGCACAATTACAGTGGGCTAACTCAATGTGGCATAAAAATACCAAATGTTGTACATATTAAATATTAAAAACTTATAGGAAAAATTGCAAATCAATCTATCCAAAATTATTTCTAAAAATTTTAAAGACAACTGAAGCATTAAGACCAAAATTATAATTAAAGCTATTTGCAGAATTAAGTTTTAATGACTTTTAAATAGAGTTAATTTTTTATTAAATGCTTCTGCATTTGTAATGTAAAGTATGTAAGTAAAAATGTATGATGTAACTAAAAATATTTATATTGGTAGAGCTGTTTCTAGATTAAGAAGCCTATTACTTAAATTATGATGTGGATAATGTGAGGTTCTTTTAGAGTTAAGATTGCTCATTTAATAGATTGCTAACGCATGATCAAGAAGTCGGTGATTCAAATACTTCTTTGAGCAAGGCATATCTCTTTCTCGAGAACTAAACAAGAGTTGTTGTTGTTGAGACCCAGACCGTCCGACCTACCAGAAATGTGTACGGTAACTGTTTGGACGGCTGGGAAGAGCCACTCAATTTAGACCGGAACCCAGTGGGGAAGAATCCACAGGGACCGTACCCTCCTTCCCCTACCACCAACCTCTCGGAAGGACCTACTGACCCACATGTTTAACGTGATTGTACTCCGCGTGAACACGGCGGCAGTTTTAGCAGCGGGGGGAATCGAACCCAGGCTTCCCGCGTGCTAACCACTGGGCTACCGCGCCAAACTAAACAAGAGTGTATAATACCAAAATACTTCTTGAAAACACTGGGAGTTTGGTGATACATCCTTTGATTTTTAATTTGTGAACGGGGGGAAAATATATCTTTTTAATCGAGATGTTTATATGAAATGAATTCTAACCAGCATCGGCACCTATAGAATTTATCCGGAGGGATTCAAGGATAAGATTAACAACATCGACTAGTTTGATGTCCGCCTTTGTGATTTTGAAGTGCCCCCTTGCCATCCCCTATGGGCATCCATGCTAACTAGTAATACTTATTAAGTACGATTTACTCTGAACTAGAAATGAGATCATGCTCATATATCATATATCTTTATATAAAATGCACTGAAAAGTTATGATGTAAAATCTAGCTGACATTTTAAATGAATGTAAACTATTATTATATTTTATTATGAACGTAAAATCTTATCATACGACACGTCTTTACTCTCATTAAAACTCCCATTTTACTTCCCTAGCCACCCAATCTTGCGAGTCGCCAACCGTCGCCAAGTTCTACCTCGAAGGGAAAACATACGAGGATACCGAAAATAACTCTATAACTATCAGCAAAGTACTCCAAATGTTTTTTTAAAGTGTTAGAATGACATTATAAGTCCTTTGCAATATCACAAACACCAAAAATAAAGCAAAACTTCTAATTATACAGCGTTAAAAGCAATGAAATTAATAGCCAAATGAAATGCACCACGCTAAAATCTAGCACAATTACTTTTTAACTATATTTGTAAAATATATAATGAAAACAGATCTTATTCATGAAAAGAGTAAAGCCCTCCTTGTACATGCTTTTACTTGCAGCCGTAATTACAACAGTACATAACCATTATTTTACCATTTATATTTCTCGAGTACGTTCTCGGTGTTAAATTGCCATTGAAATGTATAGGGTCACAGTGGGGAGAAAATGCGTTATCGGGAAATTCGTCCGTACAACACCTGCCTTTATCTTTGACGATGATTGCAACCCTTAAACTCTCTCCATATAATACTACCTCGATGCTCCATCCCTTCAAATTAGAAATTCTTAGCCTCATCTGCAACTCAGTGACAATTTCGTTCGGTTTCGACGAAACTCACTGGGAAGGGGAGTACTGTACCGAACGCTCATAAGGCAGTATTAAATCATTAAATGCCTTGAGCTGGAGACGTCTTTAGCTCAACACGATGATACTGGCCTACCACGATTTGGCCCCGGGATCAAACGCCGACACTGCCAAGTTGGTGAAATCACTTTCTCGCTACAGTGTCATCCGTTTTCTAATGTGGAAAATAGAGCATGAAATAAATATTTATTTAACAGTGTTGAAGATCATGTTTCTGTAACGATTTTTCGAAGAATTCATTTGAAAATTAGGAGGTGTGTGTGTGTGTGTGGGGGGGGGGGGGTCTTCCCAACATTTGATCGCATTTAAAATCGCCAGGGTTCCATTATTCACTAATTGTAATGATCGTACCGGATTTTTTTTCGAAACGCTCCATTCGTTACAGACATATCGCTTCCCACGGATACACACACAGATATCACCACCACAGCAATGTTCGATTCGAGTTCAGGGATGCTTGAAACGTGCTTTTCCGTCTAAAACTCACTTTTGAATTTTCGACCCCGTTACAATACTATTCCTATACTTTATGCTATGTATGTAAAGAAAGTAAAACTTTTTTTTCACATTTGAGATTTCTAGCATAATGCCTTTTTTACGTGGCACCCCCCATGAAACGCCTCCACTCAAAGAGTTTTATAAGGAGGTGTCAAAAATATAGCTTCGGATATCTGTTTCGTATCGGTGTAAACGAGACCTATGCATTGCTGCATGTTTTGACTTGTCAGGTCTAGCATTTTTGAGTAATTGCGTGATGCACTTAAATCCCTGAGCAGCAGAATATTATTATATTATTCAGGTCTAGCAATCATTAGAACTGTTATCGTTAATTCAAATAAACTAAACTTTTTTTTTTTTTTTTTTTTGTAGAGCATTTATAGTTAAACACATTTTGTACGAATCTGTTTAATGTATGCTTAGTAAAGAAAAAATTAACAAGTAAGATCAATCATTGATTGTGAAACACTTTCCAACTGAAATGAAATTTTATTTAAACATCTCTAAAATGCGATACCTTCAGCGATGCTATTTTTTAAATTATCCGAATATACAGTAATTTATTATACTTGAAAACTTAAAAATTCATCGAAATATAAATCGTCTGCCTCACTATGTAAAATCAATGAATATTTCTTTCATATCACATATATTCTAGACTCCAGAGTTAATAATTTTTGCGTGAAAAAAATTCAGCAATTCTTATACAACTCACCTTACAATCGCTTGATTTGTTTACATTCTACATGCTATAGAAATTAGGCTTCCTTGTAGGAATAATCAAAGTTTAATGATCATTAATAAAAAATATATTGCAATTGCGTTAGCACAGAATTTAGATACACAGATAATACGCAAAAATAAAGCGGTTTTAGGACGAATGCAACACTAAATATAAATTTAAAAGATCCTTAAATATCTTTTTACACAGCTGAAAAAAAAAGTGGATGACATACTTTATTTTACAGTGAGACACGCGATCTCTTCATATATCATCGGTGTAATTATTATTTCAATTTTTCTTTAAAAAACTATTTAACATATTTTAATGAAAAATGTTTCCACATTTTATGTGATCATTTGAATATTTCCTAAAATTTTCGAAGCAATTTGTAAATTTTAACTTCACTTAAAAGTGCTTGAAAAATTAAGTCCCATAGGGTTGAGTGTATTTCATGTTTTCAAACCGGGTTCTATCCGAAACTGATTGGTTGATATTATTCATTTTCATTCCCATATGTCTCGCAAACCGTCTCAATAATATACTAAAATTTCATTTTGATAAAGTCATTTTTACGGGAGTTATCGTGCAAACGGACAGGCAGACACACAAAATGACCAAAGTCATTAACACTTTTCAACTGCGTAGGAAAGTGTTAAAAACTAAAAAAAAAAAATTTTCAAAATTTTTTAACAAAAAAGATATATGAAAACTACTTATTTCGATTTTCAGGTTAGCATATTCGTAATCTACACACACAAAAAAATCTGATGTGGGCAACACATGACTTTCCTTATATAATGCAATGAATTTACTACTTTTACAGTAAAAAAAATAGGTTTTTTCTTATAGTAGATACTTATATTCTTTCCAAGATATTGAATTTTCGACAATTAGTCGTCATTTTCATTGATTTAGCGTCATTTTAATCCATTTGGCGAGATTTTCGTTAATTTGACAACATTTCAAAAAGTCGTCAAGCTGGCGACATTCCGCCAAATTCGTCGCCAAAATCTCGCCAAGCTTTACTGACGAAGAAATAAGTTATTCTTATAGCAGATAAATGACTATTGGCGTTCAAATACAAAAGTATTACTCAACGTATCTTTTCTCATGAATAGAACGAGTTCGATCTACGAGAATGATGACACCCAATTTATCGCATGGTATTACATATGAAAAGTGAACACGTTTCTCAATAGGAAATATATTATTTTTATTTTATATGAGTTTTTGATAATTTTTTTGAAAAATGTGCAATATCTCGAGAACGGTTCATGTTAGCGTTCTAAAATTTATGTTAATCGTTTTCTAATGAAAAATTACATAAAAAATGTCTATTTGCGTATCTTTATTAGCGGTTTTGATTTTTTGACGATTTTTTCAAAATTTCACTCGAAAATTTAGGGGGGTTCTGAACATTCGATTACGTTTAAAAACAATAGGCTTCCAGTGTTTACGCATTGTGATTTTTGTACCAAATTTCGTTCGAATCGGTCCTGTCGTTCGTCAGTTATCGTCTTCAAAGACTCACTGACACATACACACACATACTTTCACACACACACACACACACAGACATCACTTTAGAAATGTTTGATTCGTGATCAGGGATGCTTGAAACGTGCTCTCCTGTTGAAAACTCAAATTCGAATTTTCGACCCCGTCACAATACTTTATACATTATGTATATAAGGAAAGTAAAAATTAAATAAAATAATCCCCCCCCCCCCCGTGCACAAACATGTCTTTACCGCAGAACTGGTACTATTTTTTCAAGCACTTGATGGGCTATAGAGCCTGATTTTGCGGCTCTAGAGCATTTCAAATCAATCGAAAGTTCAAAGATAGCAAAAGGACCTGTAAGAAACATTGCATTTTCTTCAAGGATGAAAGAGTCACCTCCCTTCTCTTAAATAGTGATTCAATGTTCGATGTCTGTCAACGGTTTCCTCGCGTGCAACCGAATGTCATATTTTTACAAAGAGCTGGAAAATCAAACGGTTTTATGAACACATCACGCGACACTCGTGCAGTTAAAAAATCGTGCAGTATAAATAATAAATACTCAAGCAATCAAGGCATCTCGTTGAGTTCCATCTTGACACACATGCTCTGCAATACAATCTCGATTCATGCGGTTAAGGCTCACGCGATTTGTGGTTTGAAAAACCCCGTGGTACAGTTAAACGATCTTTATGGATGCGAGGAATGCGCTGAACATGAATGGCAACACAAAAATAACATATATATATTCACATTAATATAGAAAAAAAAATCGGCGATGGTTCCAGCCCGGCATAAGCGAATTTTGTGGGCATAACATTTCGTAAAATAAAACTCAACTTTAGTAATATCGCAAAAAATAAAGTACTCGATTCAAAATCTGATTACATACACTTATAGGGCTTTCAAATAACTGCACATTCTTGCTTATTGTTTATAGCTATCACTTTTAGTTTTTAAGATCTAAGCATTACAAACTTGAAAAACGGAAAATGTTCATACTTCTTCAAGTTAACAAGACGACGACTCAAAAACTATAAGAACTTTTTTCAAAAATAAATATAGATTTTAGAAACTAAATTTCCTCAAACATATTTTTGTCGTTTACTATTTATATATATCTTTTATAGTTTATTACTATATAGAGTGAAAGTTAGAAAAATGGGGGGAAAAACGCTCGCTCGGAAATCTATTTTTATTTTTATTTTTATTTATTTATTTATTTTTTTTTTTTGGGGGGGGGGGGGGGTTCAAAATATTGAAATTATTTTTATACATTCATAATCTGGACCGTGTTTGCTACAAAACAAGAAAAAATATTTACATTTTTATCTATTAGGTTCGGGGGTAAGTCCCTAAACGAAACCTTTGGGATGTTAAAAGTACTCTTTACAGTAAGAGCCCCTATTACACGACAGTAATTTGGGACAACAAACAGTTCTCAAAACAGCTTTGGGACTTTTTGGGACATCACTCCAAGCAGCAAAAGGGGAAACCTCGAATAGAGTTTCGTCCAGAACAGAGCACCAGGCGCGAAGCGCCTTTAATCTCCAATCTCTAGGTGTGGTTCTTATCTTCATACTGTGACATTATTTCATTGGTCCATAGTTGGAGGTTCGAGATTTTTGATTTAATGTTTTTATTATTTGACCTAGCTCCTAGTGTGGCAGTTTGTTGCACATTTAGAGTTTAAGCAGTTTGGGGGGGTTGATGTAGATCGGAGGGTTACCTAGCAGTTTAGGATTTAAGACATTTTGTAGAAAAGCAAAGATCGCGAGTTTTGTTTAATATCAACTGATTAAGGTGGGACGTTCCTAGTACCGAGCGGGGTCTCTTACGAGATTTAGCCTTGCGATGATCATAGTCATGCAGATTAAATAATAGTTCATTTGGGACAGATGGCAGATTTTTGTAGAATTTAAGCGCTAGCTTTTTAATTTGGGCTCTAACAGTTTTTATTTTGAAGTCTTTCCTAATTACCGAGTTTCTTAAGTATCTAGGGGCTTTCCTTATAATCCTTAGGGTTTTGTTTTGTCTTGTCTCTAATAAGTCTATGATAGTTTTACAGGCATATCCCCATACGGGTGCTGCATACAGCATTCCCGGGCGGATGACCGATTTATAAATTAGGAGTTTATTTTGATAACTTAGATTTCCGTTTCCTATCATTGGGTATAAGGCTCCTATGGTTATATACGCTCTTTTGATTATGTTCGTTACGTGCAGTTTCCAAGTTAGGTGGGAGTCTATCGTTACACCTAGGTATTTAGTAGATTTTTCCGCTTTTAGGGCATGGTTGTTTATGTACAGAGGAGGCGGAGGTTTACGTTTTCTAGAGAAATAAATCCAATGACATTTATTGGGGTTTAATTTTATTCGCCATTTTTCCAGCCATGTTTGGAGTATGTCTAAGTGTTGTTGTAGCTGTCTGTGCATTACTGAGACGTAAGGGTGTTTTGCAAGTATCGCGCTGTCGTCTGCATAGAGTGCCAGCTCCGTGTCTGGGGTCCTGGGAATGTCATTTAGATATATGTTAAAGAGTGTCGGGCCCAGGATGGATCCTTGCGGTACACTACTTTTAATGAGCTTGGATGTAGATAAGTTATTTTTTACTCTGACTTGAAAGTGTCTGTTATTTAAGTATAAAATTAAAAGTTTGACAAGTGCGTCAGGGACTTTTAGAGTGATCAATTTGTACGCTAATCCACAGTGCCACACTTTATCAAAGGCTTTTTGTATGTCAAGAAAAATCGCAGCTGTGGGTGTCTTATTATTAAAACCAGAAGAAATGTACTCTACCACTCTCAGAAATTGATGAGTGGTGGAGTGTTTTGGCCGAAATCCAAACTGCTCCGGAATGATAATGTCATTCTCACTAAGGTGCGTGTTCAGTCTCTTAAGAATTATTTTCTCAGTAATTTTACTAAGTTGAAATGATCCTATGAAGTATGATCTTAAAATTTTACTAAGTGTCGGTAACAAACTGATTGGTCTGTAGTTGGCTGGAATTGAGGCATCCTCACCAGGTTTATGGATCGCTATAATTATCGCTTCCTTCCATTCTTTGGGGAAATAATTTAGTTCTAGTATTTTATTTATTAAGATGGTCAAGTAAAATATTATATTTAAGGGTAGGTTTTTTACCGCGATATTCCTGATTTTGTCGTGCCCTGGGCTTTTACGTTTTTTAAGGTTTTTGATAATCTCTACTATCTCTTGCGGGGTGGCTGGGTTAATCTCAGCCGTGACCGGGGAGTTCCAGAAATTGTTTAGAGTTTGCCTAACCATTCTTAGGGTGTCCTGACACATTAGATCGTGGTTTGGTTCAAATTGCTTTTCGTAATGCCTAGCAAGTGCCTCTGCCTTTTCTTCGTCTGAGTGCGCGATATTAGCGCCATCTATTAGTGGCGGGAGTTTAATTTGAGGTTTTCTGAGTCTTTTAGCCAATTGCCACAGCGATACGTCTTCCTGCCTAAGGGATTCGATTAATTCTTTATACTGTTGCTGCTTTTCTGCGACAATTTTTTCACTGACTTTGCACGTGAGTTTATTAAGCTCCCTTTTAAGGGTAGGGTCTCTGTTAGCCTGCCATGTCTTACGCATTCTATTTCTCTGTTTAACTAACTGTTTGACATGGTGGGAAAGTGTTGGCATTTTTGGTGACTCACGATATGTTGTGGCAGAAGCAATAGCTCTCCTGATTTCTGTTGTGAGTGTGTGCGTGGCAGAGTCAATGTCCGCCGTGCTCATAATGTTGGGTACTGCTAAGTGCGGCTCGAAAAGTGCTCTTTTGAATACGTTCCAGTTCACCCTCTGTTGTCCCAGAGAGGCTGGAAGGGGAGTGTTCAAATCGAATGTCACCAATACCGGTAGATGTTCCGAGTCGAATTCATCCAGGGTATCAATTGTGTGAGCGTATTCTATGTTTCTCGTTAGGACAAAGTCTATGAATGAGCCATTGGCACCTGAGAAGCAGGTTGGTCTCGACGGTGCAATGATGTCAGTGTTTGTTGTATTCAGCAATCTATGTATCTGTGTACCGCGTATGTTGGCTCTCCTGCTGCCCCACGCTCGGTGGTGTGCATTGAAGTCGCCCGCGAGTATTGTGTTTGGATATCGCGAGAAAAGCAGTTCCAGCTGTGCAGCTACATTTATACCACTCATGTTTTTGACATATATTGAAGTTAGGATAAATGGGTTTACATTATTTATTTTAATTTTTATACTAGTATTTTCTATACCTTGAAGATTTATGTTGTTTATTTCCTCGTGGGGAATATTACTTTTAATATATATTGCTGTTCCTCCATGGGGATTTCTAGCAGTTATATTTGAGCTAAGGGTATGATAGCTATTATAGTTTGCTATATTTAGTTTTCTGTTTTCTCTAACTTTAGTTTCCTGGATTAGCAGGGCATCTACATCATTTTCATTTACGTAGCTCCTAAATTCATTTATTCTTGAAGATATGCCGTTCGCATTCCAAAATATTATTTTAAAACTTTCTTTTTGGGACCTATTCATGGCGGGTTTGTTTCTCACTGTTTTTATTAAATTCCGCGATTATTTTAAAAGCCTCAAAGACCATTTGCATTGGATCGCTCTTTTTTTTAATTAACTCAGCGAGCTGCATCAACAGATGTTTTATATCGTCTAGGTTGAACATACTGATAAATCCTCTGACGAGGTTGAGGATTTCATCCATCTTTTCATCATTGAATTTACCAGTAGCTTCAGTCTCAGCTTCCATTTCCTCAGTCTCAGCTACAATTTCCTCAGCCTCAACCGTGGTTTGATCTGTTTTGTGAGTATCCTTTTGAACCTCGGTAGTCTTTTGTTGTTTTTCAGCCGAATTGTCTAACTGCTGTGTTTGCACGAGCTCTTCTTCTCGGGCGCGTTTAGTTTTCTGCCATTCCTGCACCTTTTTTTCTAATCTTAGTTTTGTTTTTCTTGCCTCTTTGGTGGCTTTATCAATTGCTATCCTCTGTTTTATGTCTTCACTAGCTATTCTCACTTCCTCCACAGTCATTTCGACAGTCATTTCTCTGGAGGTTGACGGTTTAGGGGCCTGCTCTTGCACCGATCTGGTAGGGGCTGAAGTTTGAGTTCTTTTAACCTGTGGCACAAAGTGCGAGGAGCCCTGATGGGGTGCCTGAGGGTTTAGACCGAGGGCCTTTTGCCTCCAAGGGGGTATCTGATTTTTGGAGGGAGGGGGGCATACCCCGGTGCCTTTCCTCTGTTCCAGGGGTTCTTCGGGCATTGCCTGAAGTTCGCCGGGTGGTCTCCATTGCAGTTAGCACACGTTGCCTTCTCCGTCCTTGGTCTTTGGCAGTCCCGTGTTGTTGTTGTTGAGACCCAGACCGTCCGACCTACCAGAAAGGTGGGCAGTCCCGTGTGAAGTGTTCTTCAGCACTCTTTAGGCACTTTGGTGGCATGCTGCAATTCTCAGAGGAATGATTGAACTGCTGGCACCGGTAGCAGATTTTGAAGCCCCGGGCTCTGAAGGCCTCTACCTTCACAGCCAAGTATCCTAATCTTGTCAGTCTGTATACCCTCTGCCAGTCCTCCGTAGGCCTAATGCTGACTAAGAAGATCGGCAGGGGCAATCTCGTTTTTGTGTTTCTCAGTTGAGAAACCCGGACTACATCTAATCCTTCGGATGTTAGAGTGATTTTTATTTCCTCAATGTTATTAGTTTGTTGGTAGCCCCTTCAAAACTACCTTTTTGGGCCTTTCCGTCTTTAAGTTTAAACTGTGGAAGGGGATTTTCTCACTAGATAAATGGCGTTGTACAACCCTATAGGCGTCAGCGTCATTTGGAATTAATTTTAGCATGTCTCCTGTGAGCTTGCCAGATACTTTATTACCTGAGATTTCATTTAATTTTTTAAGGAGAGCCTGGTAATTGTCATTAAACTTGATGAAAAAACTACACTATTTTGCTTGTCACTATTTTGAACCGTTTTTGGTTTTGGTGCACTTTTGAACACTACAGGTTGCGCGACAATTTCAGCATAACTCTTAGTTTTAACATTATCAATTTTTTCACTACAATCCATGTTATCCTGGTCATTAGATTTTAAGTTTGATTCTCCATTCTGGTTTTTAGTAGGGGCACCCATAGTGGAGTTCCCCTCTATCTTCCTCTTTTTATTTGGATTTTCAACAGTTTTATGTTTATCTTCATCTTTAATTTCCTTAATTAAGCCTAGTTCTATCATTTTACATTTAATTACATCACTAGAATTACTTCCTTCACAGTTATAAATCTCATTTAAATTACTAGCATAGAACCTATCCAAATTCTGGACCAACAAAAAAGAATTTACAGAAAGAAACGAACCCAGAATCCTGGAGACTTGGTCCTCGTCCCGTCCGAGTAGTCCATTCGTCAGTAGCTCCCTGATGTGTAGCGTCAGGGTGTAGATTGCCAGTACACAGAAGTTCACGGCGTTTTTGACTTCTTCCTTCCAAGCGGGCATCAATCCATCCTTGGGCAGAGTATCACAATATTCAGTCATGGCATCCCTGAGAGGCCGCAGTCCATCTTCGTCTAGCTCACCAGCAAGTCCGCGAGTAGCTCCCGTGTCGAATGCATCCAAATCCATGTCGTCAGCGTAGAAACAGTCTAAGCAATAGCACTACCACGTGGGAAAAACACACGTGGCACTCCAAAGTTGAAAAAGCACGAATCCAAAATGGCGAGAAATCCGTACACAACAAAGCTGTAATTGCTTAGCCAGACGTGCTTTATCGTAACTAGATATAACACGCCCAAACTTAAGCAAGGAAAGTCACCACAATCAAAAAGCAGCAGCTTCACAAAATCACAACCTCGTTGCTCGGAGTCTGGGCTCCGAATGAAAAGGGGAAACCGTTCACAAAACAACTTTAGGACGTTTGTGACGTCCCTCCACACAGCACAGGACGAAAGTGACGTCGCAAACGTCCCAAAGCTGTTTTGCGAACGGTTTGTTGTCCCAAATTACTGTCGTGTAATAGGGGCTCTTACTGTAAAGAGTACTTTTAACATCCCAAAGGTTTCGTTTGGATTGAATAAGTTCATTAAGATCAGCTTCCATTTCTGTATTTCAAAACAGTATATCGGCCATCTTGGTCGCCATTAAAGTAAGAAATAAAATAACTCGAAAGCACGTGACCTGTGACGTTTTTGGATTTACGCACTTCTGATGGGTCGATTTTCGCACAACCGTTCCCTCAACAGCAACATTTTCAGGTTAAACTTAAAATGTTGTGACTGTCTGAGCTGTTTTGCGAACGGTTTGTTGTCCCAAATTACTGTCGTGTAATAGGGGCTTAAGCATCCAAAATGTTTCAGATTTTCGTAACACTCCGTTTTCCGACAGGGGAACCCCAACCATAGATGTTATAAACCAAAATCACGACAATTTATTCATGATTGATTTATTCATTGCTTGGCATCAAAGTCACGTTCTGCATTTTACTGCGTTCGCGAACATGTCCAGCAGCGGCAATGATTGTATTATATAGGGTTCCTAGGAAGGAAATATCTCAAACACCCTAATAACTTTGTTAGGAAAGGTTCATTACTGTATACGTTAAGTCTGTTGAAAGTAAAGTGATCAACCCGATCGAATAAAAATGATGGAAATGCCCCTAAAGGATAATAAAACAGTCAGGATAACGAATTCAGCAATAAAGCGATATAGGCGGGAAAAAAATAATTACAAAGTAGAACTTTGCCAAATGAATAGGAATCGACACCAGGAACAAACCAAACGTGTATACAGAAAGCAATAAATACTCAAACAAGAGTGCTAACCTCAGGGATGCAGACCACTTAAGGTTCCTGTATATAGGAGTCTTATATAGGAGCCTTATATAGGAGCCTTATATAAGAGCCTTAGTACCACTGATTCTCAGTGGCTTAATTTAAAATTTAATTTGTGAGGGAGGAGGTTCAATTTTTTAAATTAGGTTCTTTTCAATCTTGAAGAGTCTAGTAACTGGCTTTTGATCTTTGCTTCTCCCCTTTCTTCTGCCGGCTCCAGAAATTGAGATTTTTCCAAATTTAGAGATTCTAGTTTTACTGCAGTAGGGGGGCAGTAGCCGGAGAACTTTTTTTAATTATCTGCTTATTTTCTAAAAACTCTTTATTTATTTTAATTTTTTCTCCTCTATTGTAGATAAAAACGAGTTATTTCTCTAGTTTAGGGACTCCAGAACGACAAACTGAATGGGAATTGAATAGATTTTTTTTTATCATATGGGTGTTTAAGGAGAATTTTTAAATTTTAATATTTTTTTTTTTGGCTGGGGAGTTAAACCACTAATCTTTCCCCATAACTACGTCCTTGCTAGTTCTGTCCAGAGACAAGTCGTTGGGATTCAGTATTCAAACTGAGTCTGGACTCACCTGAACGTGCTTGAGTGTGGTCTATAACTGAATTCCCTTTGGAACTAGAAAAATCGTCTTATATTTTAGACGAAAGTGTTTTCAATTTTTTGGATCCAAAAGATGCCTATTTTACATTTATTCAGAACACAAGTCTTACGTATCCCTTCAAATGGGATTTCTGTAATGTGAAAGTGAAACGAAATCTTTCGCTTTGAAGTAAAGTTTAGCATTCAATTTCAGAACTTGCACAGGATAGAATTTCTTCAAAAAGTTTTTCGATAAGTTGAATTTGTGTGTTGAGCTGAACTTCGATAAGTTGAATTTGTGTGTTGAGTTGGACTTCGATAAGTTGAATAGGTGCGGCCAGTACAGTGGGATCAAATGCTGTAAGATGTCCCTAAATGTACGCTTTACAATCTTTTATTAACACTTTCCAACATAATTGAAAAGTGTTTATGACTTTAGTTATTCTGTCCGTCTGTCCGTTCGCCCAATAACTGCCGTAAAAATCACTTTATCAGAATGAAATTTTAGTATGTTGTTGAGACGGCCTGTGGGACATATGGGAATGAAAATGAATAATATCACACAAATCTTCACAACAGTGGTTCACCGAAAAGTAAAAAATCTAATGTGGGCAGTACATGACTTTCCTTATATGATGCAATGTACCGGGTGGTCAGAATTAAAACACCTCTACTCTAAGCTCTCTATACATCGAACTACTCAGTGTAAAGTCTCCAAAATTGTTGAACCTACTATTCAAGACATGGGGAAAGGGATTACGCGAAAAAAAAAATTAGTTCCAGAAACACCGATAGGTGGCGCTGTACAACAGAAAATATGCTGAAAAGACACAAAATAATCACAAAAAAAACAAACACATGCGATATGGAATTTTTCCTTTTTAATTTCTTTTGCTGATATGAAAAAAAAGAAGAAACTTAAACTGTCATTGTAACTGCAATTTCGCACTGTAAGCACAAAAATTTGCATAATCCCTTGGTTTGCAGCTACTATTTTCTGGGCATAAAAGGGGATAAAACTGGGAAATTTTCATTCTTATCAGCGATGGCTGTCACACTGCCAGAACGCGCTTTGCTTGTGAAGCTGTTTTATGAAAACAAAGAACATGCTGCAGCTGCACTTCGAGAGTTTCGTCGACTTCAGAATTTGAGCAAAGGACCATTACTTCCACAAGCTCTCAGGAGAATGATCGCTCGATTCGAGAAAACTGAACATCTTGGAGTTCAACCGGGTCGAGGACGCAAATCGACTCGTTCAGATGTCGTTGACGATGTTGCCACCGCTATTGTTGAACAATCAATGGATAACGTTATAGGCTGTAATAGTGCACGTGGAGTGTCACGACCACTTGGGTGTTCCCTATAGCACAGTGCGGAACGTACTGAGAAACATAGTGCATATTTTCCCGTACGAAATTAGTCACAATCACCACTTGCTGACCATCGACAGGGAGAAGCGATTGACCTTTGTATTGACATTTCTGGCTAGAGTTGAAGTGGATGCATCGTGGCCATGGCAGATTCTATGGAGTAAGATAATGGCAGATTCTATGGATAAGATAAGTGGAACAGTCAGCACCCATAACTGTCGCATTTGGGATACGGAAAACCTTCGTACCTTTCAAGAGATTCCACTTCACTCACCGAAAGTTACAGTCTGGTGTGGATTCACAGCCACATTCATCCTTGGACCTTTCTTTTTCGAAGAGGCTACTCCCAATAGCCCTGTGACATGCACCGTGACGGCCAGGAGGTACAAAAACATGCTCAAAAATTTTGTTGTACCCCAACTGCAACAGCACCAATGTCTTGATTCAATTATCTTTATGCAAGATGGAGCGTCTCCGCACGTTGGACTCTGTGTACAGCAGTTTCTTCGGCAACATTTTACTAATGGTAGAGTAATTAGTCGTGCGTTTTCGACAACCTGGCCATCTCGTTCTCCAGATCTTAATCCCTGTGATTTTTAGCTGTGGTGATACTTAAAAAGTCTTGTTTGTCGAGGACGTCTGGTAATCTTGGCAAATTTGAAAGACAGTATCACTTTGCATGTGAGAAGCATCTCAATCGACCAATTACGATCCGCAGTTGAACAAGCTGTCCACAGACTGCAGATTTTACATCTTTAAGAAGGGAACCATATTGAGCAGCATTCCCTGCATCGATAAGGTCCTTGTGATATGAATGTTTGGTACGTTCGAATAAAATGTGTTACAAATGTGTATTTTGTGTCTTTTCAGCACATTTTCTGTTGTACAGCGCCACCTATCAGTGTTTCTGGAACTAATTTTTTTTTTTCGCGTAATCTCTACCCCATGTCTTGAATAGTAGGTTTAACAATTTTGGAGCCTTTACACTGAGTAGTTCGATGTATAGAGAGCTCAGAGTAGGGGTGTTTTAATTCTGACCACCCGGTATTTACTTCTTTTACAGTAAAAATTAAATAGGTTATTCTTATAGTAGATACTTATATTTTTTCCAAAATCTTGAATTTTCGTCAAATGGTCGTTATTTTTATTGATTTAGCGTCATTTTTATCCATTTGGCGAGATTTTCTTTGATTTGGTAACATTTAAAAAAAGTCGTCAAGTTGGCGACATTCCACCAAATTCGTCGCCAAAATCTCGCCAAGCGTTATGGACGGAGAAATTATTTATTCTTATAGCAGATAAATAACTATTGGCATTCAATACAAAAGCATTACTCAAAATATCTTTTTCATGAATGGAACGAGCTAGATCCACGAGAATGATGTCACCTAATTTATCGCATGATATTACATATGAAAAGTGAAAATGTTTCTCAATAGAAAATATTTGTTTTTTATTTTATATAATTTGTTGATATTTTTTTTAATGTGCAATATCTCGAGAACGGTTCATACTAGCGTTCTAAAAGTTATGTTAATCGTTTTCTAATAAAAAATTACATAAGAAATGTCTATTTGCGTAACTTTATTATTGGATTTGATTTTTTGATGATTTTATCAAAATTTCACTCGAAAATTTAAGGGGGTTCTGAACATTCGATTGCGTATAAAAACAATAGGCTTCCAGTATTCATGGATTGTAATTTTTGTACCAAATTTGGTTCGAATCACTCTATTCGTTCGTCAGTGATCGTCTCCATAGACTCACTGACACACACACAGACATCACCTCAAGAATGTTCGATTCGTGATCAGGGATGGTTGAAACGTGCCCTCCCGTCGAAAACTCGAATTCGAATTTTCGACCCCGTCACAATACTTTCCTTATACATTATTGTATATAAGGAAAGTAAAAATACATTTTAATCACACACGAAACTGAACCCGATTGATGGGTGCAGACAAATCCAGTTCAAAACAATGTTAATAAATCTCATAGTTGCCCCAAATCGGTATTATGCAAAATGGTCGAAGGGAAATGAAGGTGTCGGCTGATTCAATTCCAAACAATACAATATAAATCCTATCATTATCTAGAATTGACATTATGCAAAATGGCCGACACTATTTCATCTGCCTTATACTCTCCCCAATTTTGCATAATATCAATTTGGTATACTGATAAGGTTTATCTTGTATTGTTTTGAATGGAACCTGCCCTACATATTCTTTTCAATTTTGTGTGTGATTAACATTTATTTCTACTTTCCTGTCGCCGCTGTTGTATATGAGGACATAGAAAACTTATTTTTCTCATAATTTATTAAATATTTTTTCTGAACGTAAGCAGCTAAATGTATTTCTACATACATGAGTAAAAATATATCAAACTCTTTTATTGATATTTCGTACCACATTTATAAATACAATAGCAGCGATTACCCGCCGTTGCTCGGGATTTATCATGCAAAACTGTGATAAAAATTACACCGGAACATATAGGGCCTTGAATCTTATACACTGTTTTTTCACTGTGTAAGATGTAAATTCATTGCATTATGTAAGAAAAAAAAATCATTGCATTATATAAGTCATAGCTGCATACGAAAGAATCTTCCTCATAAAATGCTGATAATTAAATAACCAATTTTAAAACTTTACAACATAGTTGAAAAGTATTTATGACTTTGTTCATTCTGTCTATCTATCTGGCTGTCTGTCCGTAAGCACGATAACTGCCGTAAAAATGACTTTATCAAAATGAAATTTTAGTATGTTGTTCTGACGATCTGTGGGACCTATGGGAATATAAATGAATAATATCACCCAATTAATTTTGGATTGAATCCAGGTTGAAAAATAGAAATACATTGAACCCTATGGGACCTAATTTTTCAAACATTTTTAAGTGTCTTTAAAATTCACAAATTGCTTCGAAAGTATTAGGAAATATTCAAATTATCCCTTAAAATATATAAAAAAATGTTCAGCAAAATATATTCAGTAGTTTTTTTAAATAACAATTAAAAAAATCTGATGTGGGCAACACATGACTTTCCTTATATAATGCAATGAATTTACTACTTTTACAGTTAAAAAAAATGTTATTCTTATAGTAGATACTTATATTCTTATAGATATTGAATTTTCTTCAGTTGTCATTAGTTGTCATTTCCATTAATTTAGCGTCATTTTTATCCATTTAGCGAGATTTTTGTTAATTTTGCAACAATTAAAAATGTCGATTCCGCCAAATTCGTCGCCAAAATCTCGCCAAGCGTTATGGACGGAGAAATAAGTTATTCTTACAGCAGATAAATGACAATTGGCATTCAAATACAAAAGTATTACTCAAAGTATCTTTTTTCATGAATGGAACGAGCTAGATCCACGAGAATGATGTCACCAAATTTATCGCATGGTATTACATATGAAAAGTGAACATGTTTCTCAATAGGAAATTTTTTTTTTTTATTTTATATAACTTTTTGATAATATTTTTGAAAAATGTGCAACATCTCGATAACGGTTCATGTTAGCGCTCTAAAATTTATGTCAATCGTTTTCTAATGAAAAATTACATAAGAAATATTTATTTGCGTAACTTTATTAGCGGTTTTGAATTTTTGACGATTTTTTCAAAATTTCACTCGAAAATTTAGGGGGGTTCTGAACATTCGATTGCGTATAAAAACAATAGGCTTCCAGTGTTTACGAATTGTGATTTTTGTACCAAATTTCGTTTGAATCGGTCCATTCATTCGTCAGTTATCGTCTCCTCAGACTCACTGACACACACACACACACACATACTTTCACACACACACACACACAGACATCACTTCAAAAATGTTTGATTCGTGATCAGGGATGCTTGAAACGTGCTCTCCCGTCGAAAACTCGAATTCGAATTTTCGACCCCGTCCGTCACAATACTTTCCTTATACATTATGTATATAAGGAAAGTAATAATAGTTAAACCCTTTATATGAAGAGATCGCGTGACCCACTTCAAAATAAAATATGGCATCCGGCATCTGTATTCTGAAACAACACAATTACAATATATTTGAGTTTAAATGATCATCAAACTTTGATTATTTCTACAACGAAACCTAATTTTTTTATAGGGAATGTAAACTGATTATGCTGTAAGATGAGTTGTATAAGAATTGCTGAATTTCTTTAACGCAAAATTATTTCGCCCAGGAGTCTGCAATATAGAGGATATGAATGAAACAATCATTGATTTTACATAGAGAAGCAGACGATTTATTGGCAGACTTCTTCGGTGAAGTTTTATGCATAGAGTTAAATTACTTTGGCCTCCATGGTTTTAAGTTTTTAAGTAGAATAAATTATTGTAGTACTGTGATGAATGAAATAAAAATGTATGAATGAAATATTTACTTCTTTTACACAGAGAGCCAGGCGGGGCGCGGTAGCCCATTGGTTAGCGCGCTGGAGTTGCACTCGGTAGGCCCGGTTTCGATTCCAGCCGCTGCCAAAACTGCCGCCGTGTTCACGCGGAGTACGATCACGTTAAACATGTGGGTCCGTAAGTCCTTCCGAGAGGTTGGTGGTAGGGGAAGGAGGGTACGGTCCCTGTGGATGCCTCCCCCACTGGGTTCCGGTCTAAATTGGGTGGCACATCCCGGCCGTCCAAACAGTTACCTTACACCTTTCTGGTAGGTCGGACGGTCTGGGTCTCAACAACAACAGAGAGCCAGGCGATTTATATTTCGATGACGTCATTTGAATCAAGATCGTTTTTTTCGATGAAGTTTTAAATTTTCAAATATAATTAATTATTGCAATATTGTGATATATTACCGCTGAATGTATCGCATTTTAGAGATATTTAAATAAAATTAAAGTTGGAAAGTATTTCGTAATCAATGCTTTATGCATGATTGATCTTTCTTGCAATTTTTTAATACTCTTCATTGTTGAGTAAGCCTGTGAAAAATAAACCACGGCGATAATTTCCATTAAAATTCATATTTCAAACCTGCGATTTTCAAAAGTGACTAATATTAAACTCTCACAAAACTCAGAGATTTAATTGACTTTTACGTTAAAACCAACGATTTCCAACCCTTTCCGTTGGGTAGGGAAGTTTAGTTTTCCATTAATATCTCAACAACCCCTGGTCTTAGAAACTCGAAACTTGGACTAAATTTATGAGTTGCTATTTTAAAGCTACCCACCATATTTCATTAAATTCCGTTTAGCCGTTCTCGCGTGATGATGAGACAAATGAAAGTTTTGTTTTTCACTAATATCTCGAGAACCACTGGTCATAAAAACTCAAAATGCAGACTAAATTTTAAGTGGAGCTATTTTAAGACTACCCACCAAATTTCATCAAATTCGGTTCAGCCGTTCTCCCGTGATGTTGGATCATATATACATACATACATACATACTTTTCTTTTTTATATATATAGATGATATAAGAAAGAATCTTCCTCATAAATTGCTGATAATTAAATAACAATTTTGATTTCTTAATACTTTTCGTTGTTGAGTAAGCCTGTGAAAAATAAATCATGATGGTAGAGTTTCCATTTAAGTTCATTTTTCAAACCTGTGATTTTCAAAAGTGACTAATACGTTCAATAAACTCCCACAAAACTCAGAGATTTAATTGGTTTTTACGTTAAAACCAACGATTTCCAACATTTTTCTTTGGGAATCATGGAGTTAGAAAGAAGAACTCCTAGGAAAAAGTTTTGTTTTCCATCAATATCTCGACAACCCCTGGTTTTAGAAACTCAAAACTTGGTCTAAATTTATGGGGCTATTTCAAAGCTACCCACCAAATTTCATTTAATTCAGCTCAGCCGTTCTCCCGCGATGATGAGACAAACGAAAGTATTGTTTTTCACTAATATCTCGAGAACCACTGATCGTAGAAACTCGAAACATAGACTAAATTTTAAGTGGGGCTATTTCAAGACCATGCGCCAAATTTCATGAAATTCGGTTCAGCTGTTCTCCCGTTATGTTGGGTCATACATACATACATACTTTTATTCTTTATATATATAGATATACAGATGGTTATTATTTTATCTACAGTGAACTTCGGCTATAAAGAACATTTTGACTATGCCTTGGTGGTTAAGTTCCTTATAACCGGTTTTCACTATATAACACCGTAAATTGTATATTTCGTAATAAGTAGAGGAACTGTATTTTAATTTAAATAGAATGTATAGAGTGATCGCTTCATTAGACTAAATATATATAAAATATTTGTAAAATTGTATTATATTTATTGCACTCATTCAAGAATTAACAAATTAAATATTTTTTCTAGGTATCCTGCGGGGTGAAACATCGTTTTATAAAAGATTCCTCGATTTTTGAAGAAACCGAATATCATGAAATTGAAATATTTGATTTCGAACTCTCTATTGAAAAAATACGAAAATTATAAAACATACTCAATTTCGTACAAGCAATCATTTTTTCTGTGTGAAATTAATACCAATACAGTTGACCCTTTCGATTTAGAATCCATCAATTATTGTAATTAAAATCTTCTATGATGTAAATAGGGTGCAACATTTCATTGCAATTAATGATTACCCAGTTTTAAAAAATGGCAACTTCTCCTTTTTACTGAATGACATCTTTATTTAATATTAGTTGAAAACTATAAATGATTCTATATTTTTGCAAAAATTTGCTAACGTTATTCTTTTAAGCGTCCATGTAGAAATATATATATATATTCTTCAAATCTACACATAATAATCTAAAAGAACCTAAGAAAATGTGAACAAGCAATATGTTAAACCTCGTCAAAATTAGTACAATCTTTTGTACATAGATTAAATTGTAATAAAATTTCCATATCATTTGAAAGTAAAAATGGATTTTTAAATAGGTATGGTGTTAACAAAATTTGATCTAGTGAATAATCTTTGAATACCCTCTTCTATAAGAATACTAATTTGTCTATATTCCTCAACAGTGTAA
This sequence comes from Amaurobius ferox, assembly GCA_951213105.1. Taxonomy (NCBI): domain Eukaryota; kingdom Metazoa; phylum Arthropoda; class Arachnida; order Araneae; family Amaurobiidae; genus Amaurobius; species Amaurobius ferox. The sequence continues at coordinate 1,726,660 of OX578148.1, read as the reverse complement.
ATTATAAAGCGTCTATTGAATTGTAATTTGTTAGAAACTATCAGAATATGAACAAGAACAACAGAAATTTTAATTTCCAAATTCTAGGAGGATGTTTTGAAATTGATTGCCTAATTTGCATGATACTGACAAGGTCTAAATAAGTTAACAGAAGAAATTTGAAATGTATTATATATGTTTCAAAGATGATTATAGATTTTACTGAATCTAATTTACATGATACTAATAAGAAACAAATAAATAAACATGGTTTGATCTCCGGATCCTATAAGGATGATTTGAAACTTATTATGATATCAACTGTTATGGATTTTTCTAAATTTTATTTGTATGACACTAAAAAAAAGAAGACTGAACTAGAAGACAAGATTTGAATAGCTAATGCTATGAAAATAATGCGAATCTATTTTATTTTATATTATTTAATTGCATTTATAGATTTCGCTGAATTCTAATTGATATGGCACTAACAAGAAGTTTAGGACTACCATTTCTATGAGGATGAATCGCGTGTTATATATTCCTGAATGGAAATTATAGATTCAATTGAATTGTAATCATGATGCTAACTAAAGCTAAACCAGAGAACAAGTTTTACATAACGAATTCAAATCTGACATATTTTTTAATAAATTATAAATTGTGTTAAATTGTAATTAATATAATACTAACAAAAATTTATCCAAAGGTCAAGTTTCGAACTCCTAGTTCTATGAAGATGATGTAAATTTGATATATATATCAAAATATATATATTCTCTAATAAAAATGATAAATTCAGTTAAATTGTAATTAGCATGACACTCAGAAGAACTGAAATAGAGAACAAAGTTTGAACAACCAATTATGTATGGATACTTCAAATTTGTATACATCCTAATAGATTTTTCAGGATTTTAATTGATGACATTAGAATGTTTTGAACAGAAGATTCAGTAAAAATGACTTGGATTTATTACATATTTTTCAATGACGATTATAAACTCCACTGAATACTCATTGATAGGACACTAAAGAGAACTAAATCGGACGAGTTCTGAACGCCTTACTCTGTGAAAATTCAGCTTTGTTTTTGGTGCCAAATTTAACCGTCTTGATTGATCATGAGCAAAACATTTCTTTTCCAACCATGTTTACCATCACATGTATCTTCGTCTACATCACCCTTTTTCTGACTGCACTCACCTTGTTGTTCTTGACGCTTAGTTTGACTTCTAATGAGTGGGAATACATCACCTACGAAACAGATTCCGTGGAAGCGGTCGCTCAGTCTAAAAATCACTCTGTGCAGTGGCTTCCGGGGCAGCTGGCCAGGATCGAGATGCAGGTCTCTAAGAGCAATCATAATGAAAGTCGAGACGCAACCAAGAAAAAGGTGATTTACCTAATACCTGCATTCGGAGGAGTCAATAAATTGTGTACTGATATTGCAGGTAATTTGTTTCACAATTTCAATTATTCAAAGTATTTAATCAAATATATTCTTGTGTCTTACTCACTAGAGACTAATAGCCGAAGTCATGTTATTATATATATATATGTGTATATATATATATATATATATATGTATATATATATATATATATGTATATATATATATATATATATATATATATATATATATATATATATATATATATATATATATATATATACATATGGTGAATGCATTTGTAGTGTTGATAATTATGCTAAATTTATAAATCCACACTTGGGGTGTATAGTTACTGGAGACTTGCCGTAGTTAAAGATAAATCCTTAAGAACCTTAATGTTATTTGGTACAAAATTCAGGTTACCTTCTTGTAATAATTCTAATAAAGTCTTAAAGTCAATAAATTTGGACCTTGATAAATATATTTATAGATTAGCTTCTAAATATGCTCAGCTTTTACAGGCATTTAATATGTGGAAATTTACTTTATTAGAATTTATTAAAAATACTATTTGTAGTATCAATTTATCTAGATCTATATATAATATGGATAATATAAAGCACTCTTTAAATGATCTATATAGATCTTTTGTTATTACTTATGTTGATAAAGCCTCTAATAATTATGCTATTATCTGAAAAAAATTCTACGTACAATATCTGTTCGATTATTTAAAATATAATAGTCTATTTAAACTTGATTCACACTCCGCTAATAGTATCAAATTGAAAATTATCAATATATATAGGGATTTAGATATTAATAAATTTTTGAAATTTCCATATATTGTGCTTATTCCTAAATTTCATAAAAATCCTATTAAATTTAGAACTGTTACTAGTGGTCATAATTCATACTCTACTACTGCTAGTAAATTATTACCAAATTATTTAAATGTACTAAATAGTAATTTACGAGATTTTAATAATAACTACATTATTCTAAATAATAGTAAAGAATTAAAAAGTAAATTAATATCACTAGGTAAAATAATAGGATTTCAAACTTTTGATTTTAAAGATCTATTTAATAATATTAAGATCACTGATCTTTATGATGTCATTTTAGCTTTATATAATGCTTATATTACTATTCATTCTCATCTAACTAAATTTACCAATTTTCCTAAACTTCTCCATTTTGTTCTTTTCAATAATTATATATTTCAAGGTAATAAATTATACTTACAGGTCTCAGGGGTTCCACAAGATGGCTGTAGTAACAGTATTTTAGCTAATTTATACCTATATCATTATGAAAAATTCTGTACTTCAATAGATTATAAAATTTATAGATATGTAGATGGTCTGATTTGTTTAGTATTTACTGATAATTATGTCAACGGTATAGATTTCTATCCGGATAATTTGGAAATAATACCTAATGAAACTACTATTATTAAAAATATTAATTATTTGGATTTAAATCTAATTATAGAATCTACTAATGGGATAGTTACTAATTTATATGATAAAAAAGATTTTTCTAAATTCAATATTAATAAAATATTACCATTTAATTCCTGCAACTCGATTCAATTGTTTAGAAATATTATACTTAATCAACTTTTTAGAATTTATAGATTATCAGATAAAAAATTTCATGTAATAACCTCAAAATTACCAGTAAATTATATGAATATTCAGCATATTTAGTAAATGGTATAGTTAATAAGTTTCGATTAGCCTAAATTCTTAATAATCTCTCCTTAGTATCTTATTTTGCCATACTTCTACATTCTCTTGTATTTACATTACAATATATTTTCATCTATTTATTTCGCAGCTTTTACTGTAGAATATCACATTTTACTGCCATTTCGCAGTACGGTTTTTATTACTCACTTTGGCAACAGTAGATCTCTTCTTTACAACATTGGTCTAGTCATTTTTTGCTCGTCATGGTAGTACATTTGAGGTGTATTTTAAGGTATTTATGTTTCCTATCTATTTTTTCAATCTTTATGCTTGTCGTTCTAATAACACATGTTTATAGATAAAATCTATCTTGCATCTATCAAGCATTTTTGTGTTCATTTCGATTAAATATTAGGACTTGAAAAATAATTTTTTCGAAATGAACTTTTCTTAAGCCTAAAGCTCTTCCACGTGCAAGCTTTAATGCTTGATTTTTTGTATTTCTATTTTCGATTCCTCACCATTGACTTTTGTTGATTGTCTTTAGCTTTATGACCTGTGATATGTATTACATTTTCCTCATTTTGGTTGAATTTCATTTTATTTCATTGTATTTTGTAGGTAAATTTTAAGATAGTGTATTATGAGTTACTACTTCCATTCTACCATTGGATTTACAATTATATATATATATATATATATATATATATATATATATATATATATATATATATATATATATATATATATATGTGTGTGTGTGTGTGTGTGTGTGTGTGTGTGTGTGTGTGTGTAATTGAAGAATTTTAATTTACTTGTATTATATATACCTGAGATTGATCATTTATTGTAAAGTTCTGTATCGTGAATAAATGAATTTTTCAAGTTTTAAATAATCAACCAGTTTTATTTATATTATTTTTAGTAGGAAAACACATACCATATATTATAACTTGCGCAAATTTGCTACTAAGTTTGTAATATTGTGAACTGAGTAGTTTTATAAGTAGTTTGACATGATATAAAATTCATATAAAATGACTGACAATAATAAAATATTCTCTTTTTAAATAACACGCTTAAACTGCTAATTATTTATAAGGTACTATTTAATTGAAGAATTTTAATTTACTTGTATTATATATACCTGAGATTGATCATTTATTGAAAAGTTCTGTATCGTGAATAAATGAATTTCCCATGCCTTCATATTGCCATAAAAGTTGGCGGAAGAGCGATTGTAAACTCTTCTTTGTCCCGATTATAGCTAGCTACTAGGCCATGCCACACTCTCGGACGCCAGCATATGAATTAGCAAATGTCCCGAATTGTCGTCATAAAATGGAACATAAGACAAGCATGAAGCCACAAGAAATCTATAGAAATTTGGACAAAACAGGAAATTAATCTATAATAACTCTATATACCACACACCACCTACACACACAACCATCATCAAGACATCAGCAACTTCATTTCCTCTTAATCTGCCACCATATGCCCACTTTCCGAAATTCAAACTTAACATTTTAACAAATAAGTTGGAAAGGTAGACGATTTATATTTCGAGGAGTTTTCAAGTATATTAAATTACTGTAGTATTGGAATAATTTAAAAAATATCACCGCAGCATGTATCACATTTTAGAGTTGTTTAAATAAAATCGCATTTCAGTTGGAAAGTGTTTCATAATCATTGCTTTATGCATGATTCACCTTTCTTATTATTATATATGTCATGGAAGTAAAGGGTAACTCTCTAACTCCATGGTATGTATTTTTGTTTTATCACGTTCTTCTAGCAATCGTGACAAAACAATTTGTACACAAATGTTTTTTTTTTCACATTCTATTTGTAGAAAACTTAGTGAGCATGCGCAGTTTATAATGAGTCGTTTCGCCCTGTAACAGTCTGTTTTAGTAATTGAAATTGTGATTCTGCATATCTGCTTGCAATTTCATGTATGTATTCAGAATTCCATCTTCCTATTGTAGATTTTGAGTGAAAGGGATCACAAAATTCAGGCGAATGCCGAATTCGCTTCGTTAGGAATGGAGAATGGACTTCGCTTCGCCCGTCAATAATAACATTTTAGTTTCAAATTATCAACTACTTTTAGGAATTGCTTCGCGAATGTTGGCCACCAGTAGAGCTCAAAACGTGAATATCCATCAAAATATCAAATTCGAGTATTTTCCATATGGATGCATATACGTAAATATAAAGTAAATTGAACTTATACAAAAAAATCTGATGTGGGCAACACATGACTTTACTTATATAATGTAATGAATTTACTACTTTTACAGTAAAAAAATAGGTTTTTCTTATAGTAGATACTAATATTCTTTACAAGATATTGAATTTTCGACAATTAGTCGTCATTTTCATTGATTTAGCGTCATTTTTATCCATTTGGCGAGATTTTCGTTAATTTGGCAACATTTTAAAAAGTCGCCAAGTTGGCGACATTCCGCCAAATTCGTCACCAAAATCTCGCCAAGCGTTACGGACGAAGAAATAAGTTGTTCTTACAGCAGATAAATGACTATTGGCGGTTCAAACACAAAAGTATTACTCAAAGTATCTTTTCTCATGAATGGATCCGTGCTAGATCCACGAGAATAATGTCACCCAATTTATCGCATGATATTACATATGAAAAGTGAACATGTTTCTCCACACTTAATATTACTTTCCTTATATACATAATGTATAAGGAAAGTATTGTGACGGGGTCGAAAATTCGAATTCGAGTTTTCGACGGGAGAGCACGTTTCAAGCATCCCTGATCACGAATCAAACATTTTTGAAGTGATGTCTGTGTGTGTGTGTGTGTGTGTGTGAAAGTATGTGTGTGTGTGTGTGTGTGTGTGTGTGTGTGAAAGTATGTGTGTGTGTGTGCCAGCGAGTCTATGGAGACGATAACTGACGAACGAATGGACCGATTTGAACCAAATTTGGTACAAAAATCACAAACCATAAACACTGGAAGCCTATTGTTTTTATACACAATCGAATGTTCAGAACCCTCCTAAATTTTCGAATGAAAGTTTGAAAAAATCATCAAAAAATCAAAACCACTAATAAAGTTACGAAAATAGACATTTCTTATGTAATTTTTCATTAGAAAACGATTGACATAAATTTTAGAACGCTAACACGAACCGTTCTCGAGATATTGAACATTTTTCAAAAAAATTATCAAAATGTCGAGAACGGTTCATGTTAGCGTTCTAAAATTTATGTCAATCGTTTTCTAATATAAAATAAAAAAAAAGTATTTCCTATTGAGAAACATGTTCACTTTTCATATGTAATACCATGCGATAAATTAGATGACATCATTCTCATAGATCTAGCTCGTTCTATTCATGAAAAAAGATACTTTGTGTAATACTTTTGTATTTGTACGCCAGTAGTCATTTATCTGCTGTAGGAATAACTTATTTCTTCGTCCATAACGCTTGGCGAGATTTTGGCGACGAATATGGCGGAATGTCGCCAACTTGGCAACTTTTTGAAGTGTTGCCAAATTAACGAAAATCTCGCCAAATGGATAAAAATCACGCTAAATTAATGAAAATGACGACTAATTGTCGAAAATTCAATATCTTGGAAAGAATATTAGTATCTACTATAAGAACAAGCTATCTTTTTAATGTAAAAGTAGTAAATTCATTATATTATATAATGAAAGTCATGTGTTGCCCACATCAGATTTTTTTTTTAATTTATAGGATTTTTTTGATAAATTTATTTGAAAAATATGCAATATCTCGAGAACGGTTCATGTTAGCGTTCTAAAATTTATGTCAATCGTTTTCTAATGAAAAATTACATAAGAAATGTCTATTTGCGTAACTTTATTAGTGGTTTTGATTTTTTGACGATTTTTTCAAAATTTTATTCGAATATTTAGGGGAGTTTTGAACATTCGATTACGTATAAAAACAATAGGCTTCCAGTGTTTACGGATTATGATTTTTGTACCAAGTTTGGTTCGAATCGGTCCATTCGTTCGTCAGTTATCGTCTCCACAGACTCACACACACACACAGACATCACTTCAAAAATGTTTGATTTGTGATTAGGGATGCTTGAAACGTGCTCTCCCGTCGAAAACTCGATTTCGAATTTTCGACCCCGTCACAATACTTTCCGTATACATTATGTATATAAGGAAAGTAAAAAGGAGGGAGAAGCAAATTATTTTAATTCTTTAGATATCTATTAAATTCCTCAATCTTTCCATCAATGACTGCAATAAATCCGGTCTCTATTTCTTTGCCTGAGTGGTATATTAGTGAAGGCTGATTTGGCTGATGGAGCGGACACCATGGCAACACGCATGAAACATTCCCAATTAATTCATGCTCTGGAGAGAAGGGAGGGGGGATTTGATGCCGGCAGAAAATGACTTTCCCTAATATACTCTTTTGCAAAAATGCGAAGTATCATGAAGAAAGTGACTGTTTTTATTGAAATTAAATATGCGTACAGCTCCATACACAGGTAATGAAATGCTTACAAAATCAAGGCAGCAAGACCCATCAATGGTTAGCGATTGCACATTGAATTTTCAAATCAGTAATTAGTGAAACCCCTCTTGGCGGCAATACATGATTGTATACGTCTAGGTAAGGAGTGAAAGTTTCCTAATGTCATCTTGCGATACATTCTGCCAGGCATTCCTCAATTGTTGCTTCTGATCTGCTACATTTCGGGGGCCCGAATCTGGCGGCCTAGTATGTTCCATACATGCTCGATTGGCGAAAGGTCTGGTGACCTTGTTGACCAAGGAACAGTATCAACAGCACAGAGACAGTCCACAGATAGACGAGCCGTATGTGGCGTGGCATTATCTTGTTGGAAAATGGCTCCAGAATGACGTGCCTTGAAGGGTAACGCAAACAGCCGCAAGATTTCATGAACATATCGTTGAGCTGTTAAAGTTGTACTCAGGATGACTAGGGGCGACCGATATATGCTGTCGCAAGAGATAGCACCCCCACACCATGGGTAATGGCTGTGTGCTTGTGTAAAACAAAGGCTGATTGAGACCGTTGGCCCTGGCACCTCCACACACGTACCCGATGGTCATCTGCTGAAAGACTGAAGTGTGATTCATCGCTGAACACTATGTGATGCCAGTCTGCTGGCAGCCATGATGCTTAGCTACGACACCACTCCAAACGGCTTTGTCAGTGTTGTGGGGTTATGGGCAGACGTCTTAAAGGCCGCCATGAGCGTAACCCCACCTCAGCCAAGCGCCGTGAGACGGTGGAAGGTACCACGGGTGGTATGGAAGAGGCTGTAACACGTTGGATGGCGGACAATGATGTCATTGGGCCAGTTCTTGCCTGTCGCACAATCATCTGATCTTGCCTCGCATTCGTGCAACTTGGCTTTCCAGAGCCTTCATTCCGCCGATCAGTTCCTTGCAGCAACCATTGCTGCCAGCACCTTTGCACAGAAGTGTCCGTTTGGTGCAGGTGGCGGCCTATTGCTCGGTATGACCAGCCAGCTTCACTCATCCCGACTATACGACTACGTTCGAACTCGTCTAATTGCTTATAAGGTCTTCGGCAACGTCATAACGGCATCATTGGTTGTGTCTCCACGAAAACTGCAACGCCGATAAGGAGCAAAGATAAACCATCCACATTTTTAACCTGTTTCATAAGATGCTAGTTGCGCAGTAGAAACGCGCGCTATGACCGAAGTTACCACTCATTAACCTTGTAAATTTAATCATTTACATACTTGGTAAAAGAAATTTGCATGCAAAATTTCGAGATGATTGGATTATTTTTAGGGTGCTTCGTTTTTTTTTTTTTTTTTTTTTTTTTTTTTTTGCAAAAGTGTGTACAATGAATTGACTTCTTTCACAGTGAAAAAATGAAGATCAAGGGGCTTTTAATGCTGAATTGTACATTGGGTGGACAACATGTAAAACTATTTCGAACAGCTAATTAACTTATATTTCGGACAACTCTAAATGGATGCAATTTTGATAGTATTCGCAATTAGAGTCCATATATTAAAATAGTTTAATTAATTCCTCAATTTGGCGTCATTTTTGCAATTTTGACAATATTGTCGTCAATTTGGGTTCGGCGATTTCGTTAAATGAGTCACCAAGTTCGCCAAATTTATCGCTAAGCGTTACAGACAAACGGAGAGAGGAGCTTTTCTTAAATACAAATGACTATTAGCGAGTTGTTAAGCGTCAAAATACAAAACTATTACCCAAAGTATTTTCTCTCGTGAAAAGTTCCACAAGAATGCTGCCGTAAACCTTTGGGTCAGTTGGGTGGTCTGGGTTTTCGACGGGAATAATGACAACACATTTATGGCACAATATTGCATATGAAAGTGAGCCTATTTCACCATAGTTGCTATGTTTTTTAATTTTATGGGATGATTTTGATGCATTTATTTAAAAAATGTGCAATATAAGGAGAACGTTCTGAAGTTTGTCATTCGTTTTCTAATGAAAAATTGCATTAAAAATGATCATTCACATAACATTGTTGAAGGTTCTGATTTTTAATGACTTTTTCAAAATTTCATTCGAAAATTGGGAGGCCTTCCTAACATTCGATTGCGTTTAAAGTCAATAGGGTTCCAGCATTCACTGATCGTAATATTTGTACAAATTTCATTCAAAACACTTTATTCGTTCGTGAGATATTGCATCCGCTCCACAGATTCATGGATACACACTAATGTTCGTTTCAATTTCAGAGATGCCTGAAATGTGATCTTCCGTCGATAATTAGGAGGTACACTGTCAAGGTATCAATTGAAAAAAATTCCAAAGTCCTTTAAAATGAAGGCTAATATTCTATAATTGGGATCATTTGAACCAATACAGATTTTTCTAATTTTTACTTGCTAAATTTGAAGGGAAAAAAAATTAAAAAATCTGATGTGGGCAACACATGACTTTCCTTATATAATGCAATGAATTTACTATTTTTACAATAAAAAAAATAGGTTTTTCTTATAGTAGCTATTTATATTCCTTCCAAGAAATTGAATTTTCGTCAATGAGTCGTCATTTTCACTGATTTAGTGTCATTTTTATCCATTTGGCGAGATTTCTGTTAATTTGGCAACGTTTAAAAAGTCGCCAAGTTGACGACATTCCGCCAAATTCGGCGCCAAAATATCTTCAAGCGCTATGGGCGGAGAAATAAGTTATTCTTATAGCAGATAAATAACTATTGGCGTTCAGATACAAAAGTATTACTTAAAGTATCTTTTCTCATGAATGGAACGAGCTAGATCCACGAGAATGATGTCACCCAATTTAACGCAAGATATTACATATAAAAAGTGAACATGTTTCTCAATAGTTACTATATTTTTTTTAATTTATGGGATTTTTTGATAAATTTATTTTTAAAATGTGCAATATCTCGACAACGGTTCATGCTAGCGTTCTAAAGTTTATGTCAATTATTTTCTAAGGAAAAATTACATTAGAAATGTCTATTTGCGTAACTTTATTAAAGGTTTTGTTTTTTTGATGATTTTTTCAAATTTTCACTCAACAATTTAGGGGGTTCTGAACATTCGATTGCGTTTAAAAACAATAAGCCTCCAGTATTCACGGATTGTGATTTTTGTACCAAATTTCGTTCGAATCGGTTCATTTGTTCGTCAGTTATCGTCTCCACAGACTCACTGACACACACACACACATACTTTCACACACACACACATACTTTCACACACACACACATACTTTCACATATACACACACACATACATAACCTCAAAAATGTTCGATTCGTGATCAGGGATGCTTGAAACGTGTTCTCCAGTCGAAAACTCGAATTCGAATTTTTGAACCCGTCACAATACTTTCCTTATACACTATGTATATAAGGAAAGTAAAAATATACAAGCTACTTAAAAATGGATTCTGGTATGACAAGGTCGAGTTGATCCACTCTCCAGTTAATCTATAGTATGAGAAAGTTAAAATAGCTCTTTAAGACGCCTTATGCATATGAAAAAGAAATCTTTACAAACTGATTGCAGCTCCGCTACCAGGTACTGATATATTTCCCCTTTCATCAGCACGTAAAAGTCACAAGATCCGCCCCCACGTCGACTCGAATGATGAAAAAAGTTTTGAAAAGGGGTGAGCTACCATTTCTGCCGTGAAATATTAATTCCAGGAGAAGCGGCTCACGCAAATCACCTCCACTTCACGCTATTGTTCGGGGGTGACATGATTTCGAAAATGGATGTAGCAGTCATTAGACTCGGTTGGAAAGGTCTCTTAACACTTTGTGGAGGATAATAAAATTTATTTCTAGTCACAAAAACGATGGCAATTCAAATAACTTTGAAACATTGTTCCTCTTCAGCAACTGGAATCGATGGACTGGTTTCACGGTTCATAACGCTCATCAGCACCGAATAGCAGTGGCAAAATGTCATGGAACAGACGAAGCGACCACGCTGAGCTAGAAAACGAGAAAAATACAAATATCATATAGCATAATCTCGAGTGTAAGAAAGCTACGCATGTTATTATCGTTTGCCGAATGGCAACAAGACTATGCACGTGTTCGACGATTTAGGTTTTTGCGTTATTTATTGAAGTGTAAAAAGTGAATTAACTAAAGTAAACTAAAGTAAATTAACTGAAGTAAATTAAAGTAAATTAACTGAAGTAAACTAAAGTAAATTAACTGAAGTGTGGCTCAACTCAACTTTCTCTTGTAATTTATTTTCCTGCAAATTTTACACAAAAAAAAATTGAAAAATCTGTATTGTCGGTCCTAATGATAACATTACCGTTTGTTTTAAAAGGCTTGAAAAAATATTTCGATTGATACCAAGTTTAACAATGTACCCACTCGGTATGTGTGTGTGTGGGGGGGGGGGGGGGGAGAGAGGCAATGATGTCACGAATACAAAATTTGTATTTTTCACTACAATAATTGACACTGTTAAATTTCGTGATCAATGAGCCATAAATAACCTCTTTAATGCATAATTATGTCAAATTTTGTCCTATGCCGGCATGTTGAGAAATTATCAAATTTTGAACACATTTCGAAGTTTTCGAAGCGTTCTATCTAGTTGTATATTTTTCGATAACAAAGTCGGATATAAAGTTTCGTGAAAATCCATTAATAATTGCTGCAGAACTCGACCACAGACACACGGACATCACTCTAAAAATTGTCAAAAGTGTTCGGGAGGTCCTAAAACATATATCGACATCAAAATTTGAAAATTCAAAAATTTTTGTAAAAGTAATACTTTCTGTATACTATATTCAATAGTATGAAAAATTAAAATTTACGTTATTTTAAAATATTTTTTTTCAATAATGACAGATGATTAATTGAGATGATTCATTAAATCTGAAACCAAAGTAAAAGCTCTATATATTCACCGAAGATTCTTTGTAACCGTACAGTTAGACCTAATCAACACTTAGCGCTTCCGCCAGTTATTCTCTGTTCACTTGAGGAAGAGAATAGCAAAACCGGTTTAATGAGATAATTTTGAGTTGTTTTACCAAGATAAAATGTGTACTAAAAATATTCTTTCTGAAGATATCTTTGACATAAAAATCAAACTTAAAATTATGAATATATATTAAAAAAAATCTGATGTAAGCGGTACTTCCCCTACATACAATCACATTACTTCTTTCACATCAAAATAACAGGGCGCGGTAGCCCAGTGTTTAGAGTGCGGGAATTGCACTCGGTAGTCCCGGGTCCGATTCCCGTCGCTGCCAAAACTGCCGTCGTGTTCACGCGGAGTACGGTCACGTTAAATATGTGGGTCCGCAAGTCGTTCCGAGAGGTTGGTGGCAGGGGAAGGAGAGTACGGTCCCTCTGGATGCCTCCCCCACTGGGTTCCGGTCTAAATTGGGGGGCACTTTCCGGCCGTAAACAGTTACCTTACACCTTTCTGGGAGGTCGGACGGTCTGGGTCTCAACAACAGCAACATTAAAATGACGGTTTACAAGATCCATGGTACATCGTTTTTGGCACTGAAATAACACCACGTAAATTGAAATTTGGCGCTTTTGGCAACTTATTCGTCCAAGCAGAGTGACTTATTTATACTCACGTGCAAAATCCTCATCTAAATGCGATTGATATTTAATAAATATCTTGTAAAATAAATGACTATTGGCGAATTCTTGGGCGTCCAAATACATAACTATTACAAAACGTATCTTCTCTTGTAAATACAATGAATTAAAATCACGAGACCCATGTTGAATAATATTACGAATGGAAAGTCAACATATTTGACGATACTAAATAAATTTCGTGTAATGTTTTCGATATATTTATTTGAAAAACGTTCCATATCTCGAGAACGGCCATGTTGGCGTTCTAAAATATATGCCATTTGTTTCCTAATAAAAAATTACGCATAAAGTGATTATTTATTTAATGGTATCAAAAGTTCTTTATTTTTTATAATTTTTCAAAAATATATCTAAAATTCGTCTAATATTTCGAGAATGGGTCATGTTAGCATTCTAAAATTTGTATTATTCGTTTCCAATTAAAAAAAAAAAGTTGTAAAATGATTATTTATTTATCATTATTAAAGGTGCTGATTTTTAACGGATTTTTTCAAAAAAAGCATTCGAAAATTAATATATCTTCCGAACATTCGTGTGCGTTTAAAATCAATAGAGTTGCAGAATTCACGCATTGTAATAATTGTTCCAAATTATATTCGAAACGCTTTATTCGTCCTTGAGATATCGCGTTCATAGACACACACACATATATATATACATACACTAACATGGGCACACCATCGAACTTTAACTATAACGAACTCTAACGAACTATAGCGAACTATAATAACGAACTATAATAACGAACTATAGCGAACTATAATAACGAACTATAGCGAACTATAATAACGAACTCTAACGAACTTTTCCAAAAATGAAAATAGAAGTAGCATAATAGTAAAGAAACTTACACGTATTAAATGCAAGGGGAAAAAATGTTATAGAAACTTGGAGGCTTTATAATTTAAATTTTCAGAATTTTAATTACGGCACTGAAAAAGTTTATAATTTGACGTTTTGTTCACTGTTGGAATTAAATATGTTTAAATAACACCAGTTTCGTAAATTTACTTCGTTCAGATGAAGCATTCTTGTGCACATTTGAAAGGGTTTTCAGCCTGTTTCTACAATGTATTTCACTAGCTGAAAATTTTCTAATTAGTTGAATCATTTTTGTTTCTAAATTACTATATTAAATAAAATATAAATGGTGCATGAAAAAACACATCAAATGCTATACTCTGCTCGCTTTTCTGCTCGTATCTAGCGACAAAACCGATTGATAAGCGCGGACACAGATTTAGTGGTCTAGCAGCATTGAGGAAGTTGTTCCAGTTATAGTTATACTTCGATGGGGCACACGCACTAACATATATACAAACACACTAACATATATACAAACACTAACACATATATATGTATATAGACACTAACATACATACACAGAAACTAACATACACACTAACATACATACACTCACACATTAACATACATATATGTACAGTGCATACGCAGATATTATTTCAAAAACGGCCAATTCGAGTTCAAGGATGCTTAAAACGTACGCTTCAGTCAAAAACTCGAATTCAAATTTTCTAACCCGTATTAATACTTTCCTTATAATTATAGCATGTATGTAGGGGGAGCAACACTCTGATATGGGAATCATGTGACATTTTACCGACTCAAAATTATATTATGTATATTCCCTACATACATAGTAATATGTATTACTTTCCCTACATAGTATAATTTATTACTTTCCTTATATATATAGTATTTCCTTATATATATATAGTTCCTTTATGAAGAGAGATGTATGTTTGTTCGTATTTTGGTGGCATAGCGGACAATCTAAACAGCCCTCAGTTATGAAATTCGGTACAGTAATAATTTAGGCCAGTTCTTTTTTTTAATTAGTACTTGTTTTTTAGTTATTTTGAGTTGAAGCGCAAGTTCAATAATTTTCACACAAATCGGTTTTTTGGCGATCAAAAATATTATCGTAGCGTTAAGACCACCGGATAGATCGAAGAACGCTTTTTTCAACGAACTTTCAAACAGCATCGATAAGACAATAAGTTTATTTTAAAATTAATTTTTGAAAATACGCCACAAAACACGATTTAACGAAATATGTTTTTTTAATGAGTCCATCGCATTGCTTATTTGCATGATTCTAATTTTTTTTTTTTTTTTGCAGGAATAAAAAGTGATACCTTTGCATTCTAACATTTTTTAAATTACTTTATTTTTGAATTTTATGAATTTTCAAATGGATCTGTGAAAGTTGCGATTTTTCATTCGAATGCTTGTATCAAAAATAGTATTTCACCCGTGTTCATGACGTTACAATTGAGGAGTGTCGTTTCTATGGTGATATCTTATTTTAAATACGGAGCAAAGGATTTTCAGCAAGCGAGACGTATTTATAAAGCCGGTATTAAATTGCGTTGTATAATTTTTTGTGCGCGTATAAAAAACTGTGCGCTGGAATGTTTTATCTTTCATTCTAAACTAGTGTTACGCAAATTGGGTGGCGTACAAATTATGTTATTTACGTAGCAGTCGCTTATTTAGGATAGGGACGACGAATAGTAATTTGTTTTAATGTGTATATACAGAAAGTAAGAAAAACTGGATTTACTACTTATTTAAAGTGAAATTATGTGTTACCTACCCATCTACTGGTGTTCCCTCGCTGAACCGATGCTTCGTTTCCGTTTGAAAATCTATTTATCTAGCTAAATTTAATTTTCATAATATTGTAATATCTCCGAAACTACGTAAGTGAATGAGATCAAATTCTGCACAAATGAAGTATGACCTATGACCTAGTATTGGCTACAAATTAGTTAGACTTTGTGTAACGCCAACGCGTCATGTTCAAACTGCACATTTAAAAACAATATGGCTGTCCTAAACATTAAAATTCGCGGGAAGTCGCGAAAATAGCAATGTACAGCATAGCGACTTGCTTTTATGTAACTTTAATACTTTTCCTACATACATAGTATAATGTGTTATTTTCCATAGAATAATCTATTACTTTATATACATAGTAAAATGTATTACTTTCCCTACATACATAGTAAAATGTATTACTTTCTCTACATACATAGTAAAATGTATTACTTTCCCTACATACATAGTAAAATGTATTACTTTCCCTACATACATACGAAAATCTATTACTTTCCCTACATATATATTATAATATATCACTTTCCCTACATAATATAATTTATTACTTTCCTTATATATATATTATAATGTATTACTTTCCCTACATATATAGTATAAATTATTACTTTCCCTACATACATAGTAAAATGTATTACTTTCCCTACATACATAGTAAAATGTATTACTTTCTCTACATACATAGTAAAATGTATTACTTTCCCTACATACATAGTAAAATGTATTACTTTCCCTACATACATAGGAAAATGTATTACTTTCCCTACATACATAGTAAAATGTATTACTTTCTCTACATACATAGTAAAATGTATTACTTTCCCTACATACATAGTAATATGTATTACTTTCCCTACATAGTATAATTTATTACTTTCCTTATATATATAGTATAATGAATTACTTTCCCTTCATACATGGGAAAATGTATTACTTTCCCTACATACATATTATAATGTATTACTTTCCTTACATAGTAAAATTTATTACTTCCTTACATATATAGTATAATGTATTACTTTCCCTACATATATAGTATAAATTATTACTTTCCCTACATACATAGTAAAATGTATTACTTTCCCTACATACATAGTAAAATGTATTACTTTCCCTACATACATAGTAAAATGTATTACTTTCCCTACATACATAGTAAAATGTATTACTTTCCTTACATACATAGTAAAATGTATTACTTTCCCTACATACATAGTAAAATGTATTACTTTCTCTACATACATAGTAAAATGTATTACTTTCCCTACATACATAGTAAAATGTATTACTTTCCCTACATACATAGTAATATGTATTACTTTCCCTACATAGTATAATTTATTACTTTCCTTATATATATAGTATAATGAATTACTTTCCCTTCATACATAGGAAAATGTATTACTTTCCCTACATACATATTATAATGTATTACTTTCCCTACATAGTAAAATTTATTACTTCCTTACATATATAGTTTAATGTATTACTTTCCCTACATATATAGTATAAATTATTACTTTCCCTACATACATAGTAAAATGTATTACTTTCCCTACATACATAGGAAAATCTATTACTTTCCCTACATATATATTATAATATATCACTTTCCCTACATAATATAATTTATTACTTTCCTTATATATATATTATAATGTATTATTTTCCCTACATATATAGTATAATTTACTACTTTCCTTTCATACATAGCATAATGTATTACTTTCCCTACATAGTATAATTTATTACTTTCTTTATATACATAGTATAATGTATTGCTTTCCTTATATATAGTTTAGTATAATGTATTACTTTCTCTAAATAGTATAATTTATTACATTCCTTATATATATAGTATAATGTATTACTTACCTTACATACATAGGGAAATGTATTACTTTCCCTACATACATAGGAAAATGTATTACTTTCTTTACATACATAGTAAAATGTATTATTTTCCCTACATACATAGGAAAATGTATTACTTTCCCTACATACATATTATAATATATTACTTTCCCTACATAGTATAATTTATTACTTTCCTTATATATATAGTATAATGTATTACTTTCCCTACATACATAGGAAAATGTATTACTTTCCTTACATATATAGTGTAATGTATTACTTTTCCTGTATAGTATAATTTATTACTTTCCTTATATACATAGTATAATTTATTGATTTCCTTATATATAGTATAGTATAAGTTATTACTTTCCCTACATGCGTAGTATAATGTATTACTTTCCCTATATAGTATAATTTATTACTTTTCTTATATACATAGTATAATGTATTACTCTTCCTACATGCATAGTATAATGTATTATTTTCCCTACATACATAGTATAGTGATTACTTTCCCTAAATGCTTAATAAAATGTATCACTTTCCCTGTATACATAGTATAATGTATTACTTTCCTTACGTATATAGTCATATTTATTCTTTTCCCTACATACATACTATAATGCATTACTTTAACTACATGCATAGTTATATGTATTACTTTCCCTACATGCATAGTATAATGTATTACTTTCCCTATATAGTATAATTTATTACTTTTCTTATATACATAGTGTAATATATTACTCTTCCTACATGCATAGTATAATGTATTATTTTCCCTACATAAATAGTATAGTGATTACTTTTCCTACATACATAATAAAATGTATCACTTTCCCTGTATACATAGTATAATGTATTACTTTCCTTACGTATATAGTCATATTTATTCTTTTCCCTACATACATACTATAATGCATTACTTTAACTACATGCATAGTTATATGTATTACTTTCCCTACGTGCATAGTATTAGATAATGCTTTCGCTACATACATAGTAAAATGTGTTACTTTACATCCATAATTATATTTATTACTTTTCCTATCTACATAGTATAACATAATGTATTACTTTCGCTTATATACAGTATATAATGCTTTACTTTCCCTACATCTATAGTATAATGTATTACTTTTTCTACATACATAGTATGTACATATTTTCTACATTCCTTGCATTTTAATACTAGTATAACATATAGGGAAAATATTGTGACTAAGGAAGAGTACATTTCAGACGTATCTGAACTCGAATCGAACATTTATGAGGTGATGTCTGGAGGTATGCGTGTGCTTGTTTTTTTCAGTGTATGGATGCGATATCTCAGGAACGAATAGCGTTTTTCGAACACAATTTAGTATGATTATTACAATCAGTGAATACTGAAACACTATTGATTTTAAACGTGATCGAATGTTCGTAAGACCCCCCCATCCCCATTTTCGAATATATTTATGAAAAAATAATTAAAATATCGGGGCCTTTATTAATGTTAAATAAATAATTGTTTCATATGTTATTTATTAGAAAAGGAATAGAACTAAGTTTAGAGAGCTAGCATGAACCGTTTATGAAATATAGCACATTTTCGGATAATTTATCGAACAGTTACATAAAATTAGTAAAACAGTATTGCTAAATAGTTTGACCATGGCAACTAAGCGAAATATCGCCAACTTGGCAACTTTTTTAAACGTCGCCAGGTTGTCGGAAATGTCACCAAATGGGCAAAATTGACGCTAAACTAACGAAAGTGACGCGAATTTGATGAAAATTCAATAACAGTCATTTTATAATGAATGGGGAAATGTTCAATTTATTTGATAATCTTTGTCGCTTAGGGGAGATTAATAGTCTTAATTCAAACTATAGTGCATTACAGTATTTCGAATATAATGCAATGTGTTTTATAAGGGGTTATGCAGTAATTAGGTTTTGATAAGGAATCGTATAAGAATTAATAATATTGATTGGGAGAGGTGCGTGACTAGCATGTGTTTGGAAATATTACGAGCGAAATGCTGCAGGTGGGTATGGGGAGTGCATTTGGTTATGATTAGATGGTTGTCATAGCAACGTGTTTCGCCCTCCGAAATTAAACAACGAATGGTTAAATATATTATTGACATACGAAAAACTTAATAAGAATTTGAATTTTAGGAATCCACTGGTTAAAACTCAGGCCATCGGTTTTATAGAATAAAATATTAGTTTCTAATGATTAAAATCGTTTATATGAATTATATTGCTTATATGAATTATATATGAATTATATTGCTTATATGAATTATATATGAATTATATTGCTAGGATCCCAGCAATATTTCTAATTGTTAAGTTAAATTAGCGCGAAATAAAAGTGAATGTGATCATCTAGAAATGCGCCAAATGTAAATGTTCAATTCAACGCTTCATTATTTTACTGCGAAAGCAGTAAAGTCATTGATTGCATTATGTGGGGAATGTCAGGTGCTGTCCACGTCAGACTTTTAAACTTAAGAAGATGTAGACATTTGTAGAGTAAAAAGGAGATATATTTTGTGGCCTCGTGCCAAATTATGTTTTAAACGTCCGATTTTTTTTTTTATTTTTGTTAAGTTTTCCGGATTTTAACTCGCTGTCACAATCACCACGAACATCCTTTCATACCTGATTTCATTTCTAATTCTTTTTCCGCCTTGGACATTTTCCAACCTGGCGAATTTCAATTAAATGGAGGGAAATGTATTAATATCGAATATTCTTTCTTATCACGTAACATCCAACCAATTTAACAAATATATTATTTTTGTACATCTGTTCTAAGAGGAAAAATAGCTGTCCTTCGAGGCTGAAGTTGTAGTTCTTACTTTTTGATCCGTATCTGCCTTCCCCCCCCCCCCCCCCCCCGTGCACTATGCCATTCATGTTCATTGTTAGCAATCGATTCATTTGCATTAGAAGGGCCATTTAGTAATGGAACGCATATTTTGGAACGTTTCCAGTGCCGGACAATCACATCATTATTTTTACGAACTATGGGTACAATAGGGGATGACATTAACCGCTGTTTTTTTCTTTTATATTGTAAGAATGCAGGAACAGATTATTACTGTTTTTACTGAGTACGATACTACACTTGGTTGTCTCATACAATCAGATTCTATAGATTCTGTAGCTTCTTACAAAATAAAAAATATAATGTGAGCAGCACATGACTTTCCCTGAAGACTCATATTCACGTACTCTTTATTTCTTCAATAATTCATTAAATTGAATTTATCTGCACAAAATAACACATATAATTATTTTAAATGACATTGAATTTGCACTTTTAATTCAATTTTCGTTTTCATTTGGTAACGGGACTTATTTTTTAAGGGGGTGTAGCGAAAATGCGAAATAACAAAAATATATCAACAGCTAGTCCTAGAGTAATGGGGTTGGTCATATTCTTTTTATCGTCAAAAATTACGTATAAAACTAGCATTTAATCGATATATGAAGTAGGATTCAAAAGTTCCCGGACTGAGTCTATAACTTAAAAAAAATTATCAATTAAAATGCTGAAACACATCCTCCTTCGAAATAAGACCCTTGCGCAACAACACACTTTTGCCATCGCTCGTGAAGGTCATCGAAACACTTCTGGAATCCATTTGTAGCCATGTCCTTTAATTCAGCCTGCGATGCACTTTAACTTCATCTGCGGATTGAAATCGACGACCTTGCAAGCGACTTGCCAGTTCAGGAAATAGGCTGAAGTCGCAAGGGGTGAGATCAGGGGAGTAAGGAGTATGTGGCAAAACAGTTGTTTGCGTTTTCGCAAAAAAGTCAGCCACGAGGAGGAATCGAGCGCAGGAGCGTTGTCATGCAAAAACATCCATGATCGAACCGAATACCCTTTTGGTATTCGGTTAATATGCGGGGAACGATGTGTTGACACACCCTATGCATGTTAAGATCCGTTGACATGTAGCCTCGGATATCCCAACTGATTCTGCTATTTCCGCTATTATTAATGCACACCTCATATCATCACCATTAAATGCACACCTCATATTAGATTCCAACATTGCAATGTCTGTCTGGTGTGTCTTTTTTAACTTAAATTCCTAATGCCATTAGAGTATTAACATAGTATAATTCGTTTCCTCGGAAAGAGGCTTTGGAGGGAAGGACCTTGATCAAAATTCTCTCATCTGTAATACAGTATTTTCCCCTATGGGTTGAACATGCTATAAAAAGCACATATGAGACAGATAAAGTCCCTAGACTCTAGCAACAGAGCTTTAGGTCTGCCATCTAGTGACAATTCCATCACTTATAAGAACTAGTAATATCGAATGGATGGGTGTATGGCTCACATGTGTCTGTGGGTGTTATTAGCGGATGGGAGGGTTAGTGGGAGTTAATGTCCGCCGGTTCCTGTTTGGCATGCATGGCCGTGGTGTACTTGGAGGAACGTATCTTAAGGACCTTGCTGTCAGTGTTTCTTTCAGGCATACCTCCTCAGGTGAGCGAAGCCCCAACCCCCAGGAGACATTTTATGTTAACCTAGTTTCTATTTATGGGACAGCATTTAAATATGTATTTATATAGGGAAAATACTAGAAATCCCCCCTCCTTAAAGTTTCATTCGCCTCCCGGCCAAAAAATCTTGAAAGAACACTGCTTGCTGGTATTTATTATGTTGTCTTTCACGCATTCTCTCATTTGATTTTCAGACTCTTCTCGCGAAATGATGGCGAAGGAAGGCTCCACCGCAGAACACTGCATATCCTATCTTTCTGACGAAAAAGTTATTTCCAAAGATTCCTGGCTCGATAGTAAGTATGCACCTCATTGCCATTTCGGAATCTCCGATAAAAATGGAACAAGCTATTTTCTACCAAAATAATTTTAAAATAATATGCTGGAATCTGTACTTGGTTAGATCTCAAAAGCAGTTGAAATATTGGTTAACAATTTTTCTGACAAATTCGCTTATTAAAACAGGGTTCGTACACGTCCTTGAAAACCTTGAAAATTAGTGGACCATCTTCAATGTACTTAAAAGTACATGAAAACATTCTTGGAAATATAAAACATCCTTGAAAATATTAAACATCCTTGAAACTCCTTGAATATTTTCCTTCCGGTGGAGAAAAAAACAAATCATCTGAAAACGGCAGTAAATCCTTTTTCCCACTTTGGCAGAAACATTCTTATTTTCCCAAAATTCCAATTTCATATTTGCAAACTCGGTACCCACTTTCGCAGACCCATCTTTATTTTCCCAACCCCCCTGATTTCATATTTACAATCTCGATACCCTCTTTCGCGGACTCATCCCTATTTTCCCAAACCTCCGATTTCATATTTGCAAACTCGGTACTGTCTTTCGCGGACCCATCCTTATTTTCCCAAACCCCCGATTTCATATTTACAAGCTCGGTACCCTCTTTCGCGGCCCCATCCTTATTTTACCAAACCGATTTCATATTTACAAACTCGGTACCCTCTTCCGCCGCCTCATCCTTATTTTCCCCAAACCCCACCCATTTCATATTTACAAACTCGGTACCCTCTTTCGCGGATCCATCTTTGTCCCCCCCCCCCCCGATTGATTCCATATTTACAAGTCCGGTACCCTCTTTCGCGGACCCATCCTTATCCCTCCCCCTCCGACTCCATATTTACAAGCTCGATACTCTCTTTCGCGGACCCATCCTTATCCCCCCCCCCCGATTTCATATTTACAAAGTCGGTACCCTCTTTCGCTGACACATCTTTATTTCCCCCAAACTCCGATTTCATATTTACAATATCGGTACCCTCTTTCGCGGACCCATCCTTATTTATCCCAAACCTCCGGTTTCATATTTACAAACTTTTGTCAATGTTTTGAGATTAATATTAGTTATTTTGTAAAATTAGTGGAGCATTTGAGTGTTGTTTAACTGTATATTGTTCCTGTTCATGTTGTGCTTGTGAATAAACGTGTTAGTTATCCAGAAACTTGGACCCATTTTTGTATCCTGCGTGCACATCCACGATTCCAGAGGATACATCGTAACAAATTGACGTCAAAAGTTGGATTTCCGGAAACATGACAAGCGTATATGGTAGTGACTAGAAAAGAGTTAGAGGAACATATGACAGAGATGATGACTTTGATTGAAGCTATGAATGATGAGAAAAAATCCGGACAAAATGAGATAAAATTGGACAAGGCGAGATGAAAGAAGCTATAAAACCGGAGATTAAAGCCGCACAAGAGGCGATGGAAAGAAAAGAAAGTCAGACAAGACGAGATGAAAGAAACGATGAAATCCGTACGAGATAAAAGAGATTAAAGCCAGACAATGAGCAATGAAAGAAGAGATTAATTTCGTGAAATAAGATATTAAAGAAGAAGTGAAAGCAAGACAAGCCGAAATGAAGGAACAAAATAAATCTGAGGTTAAAGAAAAATCAAAAATATACAGAGCAAAATGAAAGCCGGACAAGAAGAGGCGAAACAAAACATTAAATCCGTTCAAGAAGAGATAAGACACGATATTATATCCGTTCAAAAAGGCATTGATGCCGGACAAGAGATGAAGGAGCTCGAAAAGAGATTATTGGCTGTCGAGCAAAAATCGTCAATCTCCAATACGGATTTCTGCATGCCGTCACTATGCAAAGTAAAATTTCCAACATATGACGGACAGAGCATATGGGCGAATTTTCGGGCACAATTTGACATTATTGAGGAAGCGAACGAATGGGGCGAAAATACAAAAGCCTGCCAATTCGCTGCTTCTCTTCGAGGATCTGCGACTGATATTTTGCAGACATTCCTGACCGAGAAAAGACTGGCTTTCGTAGTATTGGCGAATGCCCCGGAACTCCACTATGGGGAGAATAATTTGAAAAAAACTAGCGGAGTTCAATTAAAGTCTCGTCGTCGAAAATCTGGGGAGAGTCTACAAGAACTGGCATCGGTTATTGAACGATTTCTACAATTATCCTTTGCGGAATGTCCTATGGATGTTCGTGAAGGCCTTGCAGCGCAGTATTTTGTAGATGCCATTCGTGACGCAGAAATCTTACACGCCGTTCTTATGCCGGCCACACAGAAAGCTACCATTAGCCTATGGGTTGGTCGTGTGGTCTGGGTTTTCTACGCCGTTCTTATGGCCGAATGCAAAGATCTGAGAATTGCGCTGTACCTAATCAGTAAATTTGATGCCTCACGACAAACATATCGCGGGCTTCATCGATCAATTGACTGACAGCACTTCAGAATCTGATATGCTGCGCAGTAGGAAGGAAAAAAAGGACATGCTGCAGAGACAAAGTAACGATAAATTCAAGCGGTCACCTGGCTCGTTTGCTAAAGGACTAGTGTGCTGGACCTGCGGAGAAAGAGACCATACAAGGAGAAGATACCCATTATCTGAGTAAGAGAATAATCGGGTATTCCCTTCATGAAATACCCCAGGAAAACTAATCAACGGCCATCTTGCGTGGGTGGAGGAGTTACCGTATGAAGAAAATGCCCGATTAAAGACATTTTAGATTTCATCGTTGCACGGGGGAGATAATGGACTTGACGTCATGGGCCTAATACAAAACATCGAATGCAAGTGTTTCTAAACGCGGGTTTAAATGTGAGCATCATTAAAATTGAAGTAGCTAGCCGAATTAATGATCAACTTCTTTAAACGGCACCTTTCATCTCTATGCAGAGTTATTCGAGAAACAGCGATTGTGCATGGAAAAATAGAACTTACTATTTCTGTTGGAGAGAGTCTTTACCATCATGTTGCTTACGTTGTTGACATTTATGATCCATGCATTCTCAGACTGGACTTTTAAAGAAAACGCGGATTTGACCTAGACTTCGAAAACAACGAATTAAGGACAGCCATCGAAGAGACTCCTTTATTTGGAATAGAAACGGGAGACATCCTAGTGTGCAACACAGTTACTGCCGAAGATGTATGTGCTGTCCTCACGAATCGAGTGTCTGGTGAGAGGAATCTGGCCAGACACTCGATTGCGTGGTTGTCCAAAAGATGGAGACAGCAGCCCGAACATCTAGGCACCATCTTAAACAATCTCGGAGGTCTAAATCGTATAGAACATGCGGCGTGTAAAAGCCTTATTTCGGAATTCAGTGCAATCTTCTCGATTGCTTGAAAAGACACGGGACGAACTGGACTAACTAAACATAGAATCGACACCAGCAACCAGTTCCCAATTGAATAAGCTCGCCAAAGATTTCCACTCGCAAGGAAAGAAGAAGTAAATAAGCTTTTTAAAAGGCATGGGGGGGGAAGCAACGTGATCGAACCATCGTCAAGTCCTTGGACCTCACCAATCGTCTTAGTCAAGACGAGATTCTGCGTTGATTATAGAAGACTCAACTCTATGATAAGGAAAGATAGCTATCCACTGCCAAGAATTGACGATACTTTAGATACCCCTCTCTGACAATATTTGAGAATTACTATGGACCATAGATTATGTTGGACACCTCACCTAAATAAAGTAAAAGAAAAATTTGCTAACTTTCAACACAAAATCACGAGATTTACAAGAGCAACTTAGGGCCTTAGACCTACTGTCCTTAAATAAATTTATCTTAAGGCAACTGAAAAATTTATAAGTTATGGGGCGGAAGTTTGGTACAGCAACTTAAGACGAACAAACGATAAATTACAGTAAATTCACAGAATAGCAATGTTATCTATAACAAAATGTTATAGAACTGCACCTACAGCGGCGATGCAGGTTCTGGCAGGCGGTTTACCTCTGGACATAAAAGTTAAGAATGATACTGCATTCTACAAGCTGACACATTGGAAAGAGCCCATATTGGAAAGACCCCATGAAATAGAAATTCAATAGCAAGACATAGAAGAGATGGTATATTCCCACTCTATTCCTTGGATGGAAAAGAACATCAAATGGGATAATAAATTCCCGGAAATGGCAAAAATAAAGATTTTTACACATGGATCCAAGATGAATGACAGAGTGAGCTGTGCCTCTGTGATCTATTAAGATGATAAAATCATTATGGAAAAATTATATAGATATTAAACAATTTTACAACAAGTTATAATGCGGAGATGTCCGCAATCCACAAAACTGTGGAGCAAATTTACATTGAAGAATATAGTGAAGCTCATATATTCACAGATTCTAAGTCAATGCTGACAACCCTTGATTCATTTAACATACACATTAAAATGATCAAGGTAATCAATAATAGAATAATCAAATATAAAGGGAATCTACAGTTACATTGGGTTAAAGTCCATATTGGAATTAGCGTCAATGAGGCAGCTGACTTTGTGCAAAAAGAGCTACTCAATTAGATGTAATTAATTATAATTTTAAATTATCTAAAGATCAGATTAAAAATAAATTATATAAGTACAGTATTAAATGCTGGCAATGAAGATGGAATACCATTGAAAAAAGGAGAGCTTTGTATCAATATCTACCAAAGGTATCTACTGAAAGAATAACGGGAAATTTTTATTTTAACCAAGTCCTAACAGAACACGGATGCTTTCGCAAATATCAAAAAAGATTCTTTGGAAAAGAAGAAATCTGTTTCTGTGGGAAAGGCATAGGAACAGTAAAGCATGGCATATACGAGTGCAAACTGTGAGAAAATATCAGAAATTGCAACTTCCCTCGAAACTACAGAGAAGTTTCAATTATAAATCTCTGTACCTAAACCTAAAACTGGAGTTATTCAAATTGTCTGCAATCTTCTCACTAAAGAAATTGACTCTTGATTATTTTGTGAGTTATTAGTTATACCCAAAATTTGGGGATTTTACGTATGTTTTATCTTAAAAGCTATAAAATATTTGCTGTTAAATATTGCTTTCATTGTTTTAAATTTAGTTGAAATTTCAATGTTATGTACTGCACAGGGGCGGCAAATAGGGGGCGCAAGGGGGCGCGGTCGCGCCCCCAAATTTTTCCTCGTCGACTATCGGCTACTCCCTTTTTTATCGACTGTCCACTGATCAGTTTTCTCACGCTATGGAGCTTCAAAAGAGCCGACCTTTACAGTGAAGTTCCCACTTCCGGCTGGAACGAATCCTTTTCAACTTGAAAAGATTGGGGTCATGCTATCCTTTTTACTTGAAAATTCCAAGTGTCCGATTAAATTTATGTGTAGTTAGGGCATGCTCATCCTTTTTCATGCTCATCATACTTTTTCTGGAGGCTTTTCATCTCTAAAATCACTAAGTGATACGAGGTGGTCTTTCAGAGTTAAAGCCATAAAAGCACTACTTGATAATTTTGAAGTGGTGATTTTAACACTGGAAGAATTATCTGAAAACGATTCTCTCAATGGTGGAAGAGCCGACGCCCTCTTAACATGCATGGCATCGTTCGAATTTTTGTTTACTTTTGTATTGAACAGTGTTTTTGATCAATGCAATACTCTCTCAAAGCATCTTCAGTCATCTGATCTTAATTTTCAGACTATGCAAGCTTTAGCTAAAGCTACTATTGAAACTGTTAGTTCTTTTCGTACTGATGCATATTTCAAGTGTGGAGTTTTGTGACAGAACTTTGCGAAAAAAATTCTTATTCTGGACCAAAACTGAAAAGGCGTAAAAAAATTTCAAGCTAATTCGGATGCGGTGAAAAAAATCACCATGATACTGCATATAGAGTTGTTTTAATCTTCTTGTTTGATGTACTGCCTATAAAGTTGTTTTAATCTGCTTGTTTGATGTACTGCATATAAAGTTGTTTTAATCTGTTTGTTTGATTTTGCATGATCATAATTGTATATTGTTTTGGCTGTATTTGATTTGCGAATGATTGATTTGCCAATGTGCTTAAGGTCTTGTTAAAGTGAAACAGCTTTTACCCCTGTATGAGATCTGAAATAGCGCCTTTATCGTTTGTATATCTTAAGATTTGATTTTCGATTTTATTGGAAAAATGTGATTAACTAAGTTTTAGAAACTCGGAATGGTACTATGAAACTCTGAAGTATGGTGTTCGATTTTAAATTTTGTGTTCATCGTTTTAGGGCCAATGGCTATATGCCTTTTTTTGGAGTATGAGAGGAACCTATTATTACAATTCAAGTCCTGAAAGGATACTGTCTGAAACCTGGTGCGGTGGAAGAGGATGAAGATCCAGTTTGGAGCAAATTTGGGAACGGACAGCTCGATTCGTCGTTGGAGGACGACTCTCTGCAGGTCGCAGGTTTTTTCGGTTCTGTGGGCTGCTTGTCGGTTTCGCGTTGAGGCGAATGTTTCTTTGTTGCGATAATTATTGGTAGACTGAATGCTTGCGGTCATCCCGCCAGGTCGATTCGCGACTTTGGCGGCTTGCTGAGTCCGTGTGCGCAGTTTCCTTAGTACACTACCGCAACGACGGAATATTCTTCATCCGGATACCTTCGGGTAGGGCGGAGTTTCTTTAAGGATGCCCTCTCTGGCAGAAAGTGGTTTTCTACTCTAGATCTTAAGCGTGGCTACTGGCAAGTGGAGATCCATCTTGGTGATAAAGAAAAGACAGCTTTTACCACAGGAGAAGGCCTCTAGCAGTTTAAAATAATGTTTTTGGAACTTTGTAATGCACCCGCAACTTTTGAACGTCTGATAGAAACTGTTGGGGAATAATTTTCCTTCAACTAACTGTAACTTAACCTTAAGAGTAACGGGTAACGGTGTGAATATAAAAGAGGGTGAAATGGATGGTTACGGCAGACGGGAAAAGGAGGAAAGCATTAGAAAGAAGTAGTGGATATGTGCTATGTATTGTAGCAGGACGTAAATTCCAATTTATTACGTAACCTAAGATAGGTATTTAAGTTTGTTAATAAATATTTATGTTATCAAAGATGGATCTTCATATCACCCAAGGAACGCTACAGAAACCGTGTTGAAAGGACTTTCTTGCAAATTCTGCCTCGTCCATTTGGACGATATATAATTATTGTTGGACGGTCATTTGACGAACATATACAAAACCTTTAGCGGGTATTTGAAAAATTGAAGAGTACTAATTTAAAACTAAATCCTTCAAAATGCAAACTATTCCAGAAAGCAGTCGCAAATTTGGGACATATCATTTCTGAAAAGGGTGTAAGGACTGAACCTAACAAACTCACTGCTGTGAAAGAATAGTACTGACCGCAAGACATTCATTCATCAACTAAGGAGTTTCCTCAGTCTGTGTACCTATTACCGTCGTTTTGTAAAGACCTTCTCAAACACCCCCAGACCCTTGCATCGATCAACGGAAGATAAGAAATTTGAATAGACATCGGAATGTGAAGACGTCTTTAATCGGCTTAAGGAAATGTTGGTTTCGGCACGGAATTAAAATAACAGGAAGCGGCGTGAGGCAATATCGCTGAAGCCGTTTTCGGTTTTCCCCGCTGAAGTCCCACTTCCGGTAGCCATCTTGAACGGTGCAGGAAAAAATCACGGAATTAAAATAACAGGAAGCGGCGTGAGGCAATATCGCTGAAGCCGTTTTCGGTTTTCCCCGCTGAAGTCCCACTTCCGGTAGCCATCTTGAACGGTGCAGGAAAAAATAATCCCTCTCATTGCTCAGTGTTAAAACCTGGTAAAAACGACTGCTTAAGTGGATCTTCATTTACCCTTTTTTAGTATAAGATCAGTTTTTCTGAGCGTATGTTTTCATTAGAAACACGTATTACAAAGTAGCATATCATTATATAAGGAAAAATATTATTAATTAGATTTCTCTCCTTCAAAAGGTTCGAACCAAAATATAAGCTTTTGGTACTGTTGTCTGTAATATTGAATTGGTAACTCGTGGGTTTTTAAATAATACGTATTGTAAACACAGTTATAATATTTCAATGCCGAGCTGCACTGCTATAGGATGTGTGAACAGATCATCGAAACCGAAGCTTGGAGTTACATTTCATATGTAAGTTATGAAATCTGTTTGTTTATAACCTGAAACTGTATTGCCAACTTGTAGTTTTATTTAATTACTCCTAACTAGTATTGCATTTCAAGGAAAGGGTTTCCAATTCTCTTGACAAACCTGAATTTGGGAAAAAATTCTTTTAAATATATTTTTATATTATTTCCAAAATGTGGCCAATTAACAACCTGTCAAAATGCCCTATTGAGCAAGTGATCCAGAACATATTTAAGATAGCAATTGATAAGCAATTATTCCACTAGTGATTAAAAATTCCCCACCAATAGTGAAAAATTGCTCACCCTCAAAAACACAAAATTAAAATTTTTAATTTTATGTGGTAATAAATACGATTGAGATAAGTTTCGCCCTTGACTATCAATTTTTTAAACCTACCTGTTGCAGAGTCAGTTCACCTTCAGGCAGTGGCGTAGCACAAAATCTGGGGATCCCCTATTTTAAAATTTCTTTTTTTTTTAAAATATATATTTATGAGGCGAATGGGAGCCCCCTGCACCGCGGGGGGGGGGGGGGGGGTTCGTAGTAAATTCGACTTTGTAACCAAAGTTTGCATGATGGTAGCTGGAGACTTTGATCTTCTCTTAACTAAGGTGACCAACCATACTCCTTTTGGGAGTTTTGTACTCCTTTCTTAGTTACTGTACTACTCATGGAATTAAAATAACTTGACTATCAATTTTTTAAACCTACCTGTTGCAGAGTCAGTTCACCTTCAGGCAGTGGCGTAGCACAAAATCTGGGGATCCCCTATTTTAAAATTTCTTTTTTTTAAAACATATATATTTATGAGGCAAATGGGAGCCCCCCTGCACCGCGGGGGGGGGGGGGAGGGGGTGTCGTAGTAAATTCGACTTTGTAACCAAAGTTTGCATGATGGTAGCTGGAGATGTCAGATGACAGGTCGTTTGTTAAGAAGTCGAATTTACTATGAAAATAGTTGCATTGTAAGTTCGAGTTAGTTTGGCTATTTCTAGCTGTTGTCTAAAATACCAGGAGTGTAAGTTAGTGAGTAATAAATTGCTTTTTTAAAAATTTATTTGTTCCTCACTCCCCCCCCCCCCCCCTTTAGATTTATCTTGCTAATGATTTTTTTTGTCTTCTATGTTAATGATTATAACTTCTATCTTATTGTAAAATGAGTTCAATTTGGATTTACAGATAACTTTGATCTTCTCTTAACTAAGGTGACCAACCATACTCCTTTTGGGAGTTTTGTACTCCTTTTTTAGTTATTGTACTACTCACGGAATTAAAATAACCAAATTTTAATTCCGTGGTACTACTGTTCTGCTTTGTACTGTACTATTTTTCAAAACTGTACTCCTTTATACTCG
Organism: Amaurobius ferox; assembly: GCA_951213105.1. Classification (NCBI taxonomy): domain Eukaryota; kingdom Metazoa; phylum Arthropoda; class Arachnida; order Araneae; family Amaurobiidae; genus Amaurobius; species Amaurobius ferox. Next base: position 1,694,676 of record OX578148.1, on the reverse strand, counting down.
TTTGTACTTCCTTATGCTCCTTTTTAGTGATGTTCATTATTAAAATAAATTATGAATTTTGAATTGATAACCAAGGAAAACCATACTATATTTCTCTCTCAACTTTCAGGGAAAACCCAAAATCTAGCGAAAAATCGCTAGTATTAGCAGTACTGATGTAATTCATAATATTACGGAAGCAAAATACCACAAAGTGACATGTTTACCTTTGAAAGTCATTGATAAAAGGTGGATGGAAATATTTACCCACATCTCTGATCAAAATCTTATGGTACTGATTGAATTATCATTGTTTCTCAGGCACCAGCGCTTCTGTTGAGAGACTATTTTCGATTGCAAATGACTATTGGAGCAACGGAAAATCCCGATTGTCGGTAAAGACAATGATATTTTCCTTTATATAATGGTATGTCATTTAAAGACATGTTTCTAATTTACGCATACAATTTCACAGATTGGATTATTATTAAAAATAATGAAATAAAGGTCTCTTTACGCAGCTGTTTTGCCCAGTGGCCAAGGAAGAAATTCCCTTTTTTTGCACCGGACAACATGGCTACCGGAAGTGAAGTTTGAGTGGGAGAGTGCCAAAAACCGGCTTCATCCTCCTATACGGGAATTGCCCCGTAAGGCGGTTCCTGTTATTTTAATTCCGTGGGTTTCGGCTCCCATTCTATCATATCCTAAACCAACAGAGCTTTACAAGGTACTTTAAACATAAGGTAGGTCAGAGAAGGGGGGGTTGCTTTTCGACCGGGAGAGAAACCTGAAGCGTGACGTCACTGAGATTACAAGTCAAGAAGAGGGGACATAGAGATACGTGTATAAAGTTTAGAAAGTTCGCGCTTATCATTCGAAAAGGAGATAAGATCATTCGTAATAAAATTTTAGAAGAATGAAATTAAATGATTCTTCTCATAAATGCATAGGGCTATCATTAAAATATTATAATACATATATTATTTATAATAAAAGCTGAAATATATCGTGAAAAGTGTAGTAAACATAAAAATTACATTTTAAGTGTTTTGATACAGATATGAATAAATATCTGATCATCGGATTTTTAAAAATATAGTATCCATTATCTTAAATATTGATAATACTTTCTACATGTAATATAAATATGCATTTCAAAAATATATAATTGCGTAAAATATCCCACATACATATAACATATATTGATGACTATGAAATATCACCAATCTAGTAGTTACATAACTATATATTATATTAAAAAGCGTAGATCGGATCTTGAGAAAAGGGGGGAGTTGACGGTCGAATGGATGGTCAATGGCAGTAGATTTATTTTATTTTCCCAACAAAGAGACGATGCATTTTGTGGGCTAGTGGAATATTATGACGCTTGGCTAAACCACTGGATAAGTCAGTTTTCACAAAGATATGTTAAGAATTAATATCGTGACACATTTTTGCATCAATATTCATTTCGTCCATCAATATAACTGAACATCTGGAAAACTCATCCATAGTTTGAGCTTTTTCTTTTAATATCTCAAATATAGTTTTTTGGATTCCAGGATTACATGTAAAATTTTTGGTCCAAGATTTTAAGGATGAAATTGAAGGAAGAGGCCAATTCATTTTCTCCTTCAAAAATACATAAGCTTTTTTTGACACACAACGTAATGCTAAAGCAGCTGATATGTCCGAATCTATCCATGGCAAATTTTTATTCTTTCTATGGATTCTGCGTATTTGTCCCTCATTAAAAAATGAGGATAATTGATTGATAACCTCTCTCCGCGCATATTTAACTTTGCTTTGTTCGGCATGCAAACAGCGACTTTTCAATTGCTTAATTTGAAGCAGTAATGCCTTGATGTATTTTGCACTATACTTTTGATTTTCTTTCTGTAAATTTGTGTCATTCTCTAGAGTTCTCACTTTTTCTTTTAACTGCGTATTCTCATTTCTTAGAAAATTTATTTCTTCATTTAAATCCTTTATTTTTTTAATATGATCATGGGGTTTCGAGCCATTCATAGATTGATTTTCTTCATCATTTTCATAAATTATGCTCTCGTTTCCATCATTTATTGAGCTATTGGCAGAAATTTTATATTCAGAAACTTCAATTACAGGTACTACACAGTCTGTTCTAAGCTTTTTCTTCGTCATAGTTTCTGCTTCTATTTTCCGTTTTGTTAATCTTTCTGATCGTTCACTTTTCACATTTTGATTACTTACAAATTATGGCAAATTAAGATGAGGAACAACTCCTTGTTTTAATCGTTTAACCGGCTTCAAATTCAAAAATTTAGCCCGAAAATCCTCTTCAAAATCTTCATCAGAAAAGTGACTCGAACAGACAGTTGCGTTAGCAATGGTTATTTTATCCTGTCTTTTGCACTTCACGACCCATAATTTTTGGAGTATAGGATCTTTTGGAAATCTATGAAAACTGATAGATCCCATTGACTTCTTATAATAATTTGAACACAAAGCAACCGCGCAGCAACCAGGCATTTTTGCGCTCACAAAACACAACTTATATACAACAATTAATCAAAATTATACATTATATACGTGAAAATACTAATATATATACATCTATAATACACAAATTTGCACTTAAACTTCACTTTTACGATAGAATTACAAATTATATTAAAACAGCGACTGACACAGTCTATGTTTTCCCATAGAAATTAATGCTACGCGGAGAAACTGTCACTTCTCCTTCTAACCCAGTGACGTCACGAACGGCGATAACGTCCGCCTTCTAGAATACTGTCAACGGCGGCATTCTGGTCTTTTGATCTCTGACCCTCCCTGAGAGCTTTATACTTGATACCGGTGCTAGTAAAGAAGGGATAAGGTCTGTTCTCTTCCAGGTGATAGGATGACAAGAAAGTGTAATCCAAGGTACTTTAAGCATAAGTTAGGTCAGAGAAAGTGGGTTGCTTTTCGACCGGGAGAGCAACTTGAAGCGTGACGTCACTGACTTACAAGTCAAGAATAGGGGACATACAGATACGTGTATAAAGTTTAGAAAGTTCGCGTTTATAATTCGAAAAGGATCATTCGTAATAAAATTTTAGAAGAATGAAATTAAATGATTCTACTCATGCATGCATAGGGCTATCATTAAAATATTATAATACATATATTATTTATAATAAAAGCTGAAATATATCGTGAAAAGTGTAGTAAACATAAAAATTACATTTTAAGTGTTTTAATACAGATATGAATAAATATCTGATCATCGGATTTTTAAAAATATAGTATCCATTATCTTAAACATTGATAATACTTTTTACATGTAATATAAATATGTATTTCAAAAATATCTAATTGAGTAAAAAAATCCCACATACATATAACATATATTGATGACTATGAAATATCATCAATCTAGTAGTTACATAACTATATATTATATTAAAAAGCGTAGATCGAATCTTGAGAAAAGGGGGGTGTTGACGGTCGAATGGGTGGTCAATGGCAGTAGATTTATTTTATTTACCCAACAAAAAGACGATGCATTTTGTGAACTAGTAGAATATTATGACTCTTGGCTCAGCCACTGGATATGTTAGTTTTCACAAAGATATTTTAAGCATGCAAAATTGATGTTATTAAACTTTATAGAGTTTTAAATATATAAACTATGTACAGTATTAAAATTTTAAAGCAATGTTCACATGGATCATAAATAATAAATCAATACATACCATTTTTATGCCATGATGCCGCTTTTACACCATTTAAAGGCTTTTCTTTGCTTTTTTCCCCCCTCTACTAAGTGTTGCATGAAAGTCTTATTTAAGTGTTTAATGCGAATGCATGTTCTGGTTCGTGAAAACAAAGTTATGGCTTTTAGTGATATAGAAGGTGAAATGTTTTATAACTTTGACTGCAAGTTCTTAATGACGCATCAGATCTCTATTGATATATATGCGCCATGCATTTCTAAGAAAGAATCCTCCCACTTTTTTATTTCTTCTGAAAAATTTGGCGTTGAATTTTAGTTTTATTGTAAATAAATTTTTATGCATTATATTTCAACTTTTAGTTTTGTATTCCAAGCTTTTTACATATCAAAACGAAATGTCCCATAACTTGAGATGATGTGAATATAATGTCAATATTATGATTAGTAAAGAATTGCGTTTTATGATTATGTATATTAATAATAACATGCTTAAAGCATTTAAAATGAACTTTACATACATTTCGCAATAAACTAAACTGTGTAGATTAGCTTACAAAATACTAATATCTCCCCCCCCCCCTCCCTCTTCCTCTCCTCCAAAAAAAGAAAGAAAACTCCATAATTGCTAGTATCAGAAATATAAATTATTTTTATATATTTTATATACTACATATGAAGTCGATTTTATTTTATTAATTTTGTTTTTTTGGATTACTTAGAGGATCACCTATTTTACATATCAATGAAACATGTCAATCAAGTATTTTTTATACTGCTATATGAAAAACATTGTTTTTAACTGCGGTATTAATGGTGAGATTTTTGTTCCGTTGGCTCCTTGTTTTAATTGTTTAACCGGCTTCAAATTCAAAAATTTAGCCCGAAAATCTTCTTCAAAATCTTCATCAGAAAAGTGACTCGAACAGACAGTTGCGTCAGCAATGGTTATTTTATCCTCTCTTTTCTCTTCACGATCCATAATTTTTGGAGCATAGGATCTTTTGGAAATCTATGAAAACTGATAGATCCCATTGACTTCTTATAATAATTTGAACACAAAGCAACCGAGGAGCAACCAGGCATTTTTGCGCTCACAAAACACAATTTATATGCAATAATTAAACAAAATTATACTTTATATACGTGAAAATACTAATATATATACACCTGTAATACACAAATTTACACTTATGATACACTTCACTTTTATGATAGAATTACAAATTATATTAAAACAACGACTGACAGAGTCTATGTTTTCCCATAGAACTGAATACTACTCGGAGAAACTGGCACTTCTCCTTCTAAACCAGTGACGTCACGAACGGCGATAACATCCACTCTCTGGAATACTGTCAACAGCGGTATTCTGGTCTTTTGATCTCTGACCCTCCCTGAGTGTAATCGCATACTTTAGCAAGTGCTTGTCGAAGTCCAAAAGAAATTACTGAGTAACAAAGGAAAAGCTGTTGACAATTGTTAAATTCGTAGATCATTTTCATTATTATCTCTACGGAAGTAATTCCTGTTGCGGACTGATCACACTGCACTGAATTGGCTCCCCAGTTTCAAGAATTCAGAATGATAGGTCTCAAGATGGATTCACCGATTTCAAGAATACGACATGGAGATTCGACACCGCAAGGAGTCGTCTCATGGAAACGCTGATGCTCTCTCGGGGAAACCCTGTTCTTTGAACTGTGCACACTGCTTTCGTGCTGAAATAACATTTGGAAGCCAGATTTCAGCAATCATCCGACAAGTTATCACCGATCATAAGTCAAATTCACCACCAGATCCTTGGAGTCATGAAGAACTTTCTCGAGGCGAAAGAAAGGACAGAGATATCGAGTTAATCCTGATCCGCAAAGAACGAGCTAATGAGAAATCAATTTGGTAAGAAATTTCCTGCTTCTGAAATAAAACGGTACTGGGCACTGTGAGATTATCTGCACTTTAGGAATGGAGTAGAATACCGTAAATAGGAGAGCGATGATGGAAAGAGCATCAGATGGAAGCTGCTGCTCCCCCACTCCATGGTGTCCAGCGTACTAAAAGAGATACATGACAGCCCTATTGGTGAACATTTTGGCACCAGCAAGACGCTGAACACAATTCGTGAAAACTTCTTCTGGTGCCATGCGAGATCCGATGTTAAGCTCTGGGGCAAAGAATGCACGGAATGCGACGCTCGAAAGGGACCAAAGAAGAAAACACGTGGACCTTTTCAGTGTTACAATGTCGGAGCTCATTTTGAGATAATTGCACTCGACGTTTTGGGGCACTACCACAAAATTTAAACAGTAACAAATACATCCTGTTAGTAATGGACTGCTTCACAAAGTGGTCATAAGCTTACGTAATCCCTGACCAAGAGTGTACAACCATCAGTTGAGACCCAGACCGTCCGACCTACCAGAAAGGTGTAAGGTAACTGTTTGGACGGCCGGAAAGTGCCACCCAATTTAGACCGGAACCCAGTGGGGGAGGCATCCACAGGGACCGTACCCTCCTTCCCCTACCACCAACCTCTCGGAAGGACTTACGGACCCACATGTTTAACGTGATCGTACTCCGCATGAACACGGCGGCATTTGTGGCAGCGTGCAAATCTAGCGCGCAAACCACGGGGATACCGCACCCGAGATGGCCAACAGCACGCGGTGTTCCGAGGTGGTCACCCACCAAGTACTAACCGCGCCCGATGCTGCTTGACTTCGGTGATCTAACGAGAACCGGTGTTTTCAGCACGGTACGGCCGTTGGCCCGTACAACCATCAGTGAAGTTCTTACTCGGAACTGGATATGTTCAGTATCATAAGCTTACGTAATCCCTGTAGTTAAGTCATAAGCTTACGTAATCCCTGACCAAGAGTGTACAACCATCAGTGAAGTTCTTACTCGGAACTGGATATGTCGTTACGGAGTTCGTTCATTCATCCATTCTGACAAGGGAACGAACTTTAGCTCTGACATATTCACCGGACTGTGCAAACTACTTAGAATGGACAAAACTCAAACTACTCCTCTTCATCCTCAATCAGACGGCATGGTAGAGAGATTTAACAGAACGATATTTAATCATATATCCATATTCGTATCCAGAAACCAGCAAGACTGGAACCGTAACCTGCCTTTTCTCCTGCTGGCCTACATAAGTGCTGTACACGAATCGACCGATCATTCTCCATCAAAAATGCTGTTTGGCCGAGATCTACGACTACCACGTGATCTAATGTTTGGAAGACTATGTGATGCTCCTTCATCACCTGATGAATATGTGCAAGATATGCAGGTACGGTTGGAGAAGGTTCATCGTTTCGCTCGTGAGAGGATCAACATTGCTACCGCTACCAATGCTAATGATACCAAAACTTTGGTATCGTACCGAAAACCCGGTACAATGCCAAAGCTAATGAAGTACAATTCCAGGAAGGAGACAAGGTGTGACTATTCAACCCTCGGCGACGACAAGAATAGGGGGACATCTCATTTATAGAGTGATGGGGCGGTCTCATATATAATATACCTTCTTTAAGACCTCCGCGACTATAAACATAGCCCTGCTTAATAGTGTAGACTTGACGCCTCAAATTAAAATGTTTGTATGTCCCTATATTGGTTGTTTTATCTATCATCAGCCTCTTTCAGGAATGCGCAACCTGGCCATGTCGTGCGCCATCGTGTCTTTGATACTGCTGGGGACTTCTGCATTCCTTGGCATTATCGGCCTCATCATGAAACAGGTCAGCACCATCATGATTACCGGAGTTATGTACACCCTGGCAGGTTAGTCCTCCGTTTTCTTCAATTATGGCTGACTGCAATTCTACTCGTACCTTTCTGAAATGAAAATATAAAAGTTATCGAGTGTGGAGCTAAATTGTAAGGCCGTAATTAATCCCCGCAGTTAAACAAAATTTTATAGTGGTTGACAAAGTAATCATTTTCGAATGACTTACCAATTACCTTCGGGTGGGACGGATATTTCAATGCTTACCAATTACAGCAGATAGCTAAAAGGAAACAAACACTTACCTACGTTGACAGATTTAAACAGCTACCTAAATCTTAAAATGAAAATTAATTTCAACTTGTAATAGAAAAATAATTAAGCGCCTAAAAATGTAGTTTTATTAAACTATATATTCACACAATAATGTAAGAATTATTCCCTGTATATACATCCATTGCTAAATAATTTATCAATACCTTACACATGTCATTAATCATCATGCATGTACTATTCTTTTTTATACCACATCTAATGTTTTACCACTCATAATTATTACTTTCAATATAAACTTATAACAACTGCTTTGATAACATATACTGGGATAATACCGATTCGGTCGATAATACCGATACAGTTGCTACTGTGCCCGATACACAAGTTTTATACACACTCTCATATAACGTACTTAACAGAACAGCTAGTGTAATGTAAATCCTGCGTAGTTTTCTTTTTAGAAAATTTTAATGAAGGGATCATCCACATTTAATAGTATAACCCTAACTAGCCTTCACATGATAACCCTAACTAGCCTTCACATGATACAAAAATGCAAAATGCCCTATTGGTCATGTTATATTATCATTTCTTTCAGCTGTCTTTGGAATCTTCAACCTCGTGTTCATGCGTTTCAAGAGGGTCAAAGAGGACGGCTTCTTCACGAGTACCGTCCTCGATTTGGATGTCCCAGAAGAATACATGAAGATCAGGGTCTTCACAGTCGGATGGCCGTCTTCCTTGGAATGTGCCGGCCTCTGCCTCTGCCTTCTTGCGAGCTTATTCTGGCTGCTCCTGGCGAAGATTTTCAGGTTCCTTATTCTGAGCACTACTCTTGAGTAGAAGGAAGCAACACAAAAACTCTTCTTCAGTGATGCATTGATCAAAGCCGTCCATATAATTTGCGTGCCCCCTACAAATATTTATCATGGTCCCCAATTCATATTTTATTTTCCTCTTATTCTGAATTTTAAATGTCTTCTCCTACCTAAAAAAATATATATACTGAAGGTCCAGGTCCTCACTGGAGCCCTGGCCTACCCACTTGAGTGGTGTCCCCCTACTATGGGCGGCTCTGCCTTAATTTAGCCAAAGACTAACATGAAAAAGGGAATCGATAACTTATGCATCAAGATTTAGATGAATTTAGAGGAAACACTATAGTAAGGGAACACTACTCGAGTGGAAAAGTCCGGACTCCAGTGAGGAACTTGACCTTCAATATATATTTTTTCACACTTTAATGGTGTCCCCTTACTATGGGCGGCTCTGTCTTAATTTTTCCAAAGACTAACATGATAAAGGAATCAATAACTTATGGATCAAGATTCAGATGAATTTAGTAAAATAAAAAATATTTTCATTTTTCATTGTGTTTATTGATTCTTATCTTACTAGTATTTAAGCCTGTCAAAGACAGGGAAACTAGCACTCTTAAGGAAATAAGTAGTAACTGTTTTTAATACGTTTTATTTTGTTCTACAATGTGTGGTTTAACAAGTCATTTGAATCGAAAACTGGCCAAATTAAGTTCTGTTCTGGAGTCAATACAATAAGTTCAAAATTTCAGCCTTCTAGATTATTGAGTTTTTCGAAGGTCTAGAAATGCTTTTCAACCCTCCCTCCTCTTCTTCTTTAGCCCGGCCTTTGGGAAAAATAAAAAATACGACTCCCCACCCTCTACCAGGAGTTTTATGTCGCGAAACTGTCGTTGATCAAAGAATGAAGAATAAACCTCCTGGTGTGGTCTAGGAGCTACCAAGAGAAAAATTTCTTTTGTCTGTGGGTTTGATTTTCTATACCCTACGGGGGTTCAAATTTATTTTCCTTTGGTTTCTTTTCTTCGCTGTAGATCCATTTACAAATTAACTGTTTGTAACGGGGTTATAAATATATATTTCCATAAAAAATTAGAAGATCACATTAAAGGAGTCACATGGCTAGTAAGAGTTTCACAAAAGATAAATTATTGAAAACATAATTTATGTCATGATGCACCACAACAAGCTTAAATACCTATGAGTAGACGTGAATAGTCGATTCTGCGGCAGAGGCAGGAGCAGTAAAATCCCCTCCCCGCCGGAATCTCGTAATCCTAGACAGGGCGGGAGGGGAGGGATTTCTGCGTTTACATTGGTCATCAATGGTCAACGGTGCTCTAGAGCAGTGTTCCCCAACCTTTTTATAGCCGCGGACCGGTCAACGTGTGATAATTTTACCGCGGCCCGCTGAGGGGGGACGTTGATTGTTTATATTTTAGATTGTTTTGATTTAATAATTTTAATTTAATTGTATTTAAACATGCCTCCAAAATAAAATACAGTTACACCAAAAAATGAATATAAAGTGATTTAACATTTTAACTCACTAGAACGCTAAATCAATGAGAACCAAGAGCTTGTTTCTTTGCAACGAAACGGTTCCATCTGGGGGTAATAGGCGACAATGACACCCGAAGTGTGTTGCTTATGCCCAGTTTATTCCGTTGTTTTGTTTTGGTTGCTGTCACTGCAGAAAACCCCGCTTCACACAGATAGGTTGTCGGAAATGGCAATAGGGATTTAAGTGCTGTGGTGGCAATCTCAGGGTATTCCCGCGATGATTTTAATCCAGAACACCGGCAGAGTTGTCTCGAACGCAGTTTTAAGGCCGCCGTCATTTGCAATCTCCAGCAGTTGAACTTCTTCTTGCACAGACATGTTAGATTCGCCTGATTTGTTGACAAATGGGTCGCGGATCCATTCCTTACCAGTTCGTGGGTCTTTTGTGGTTGGGAAGTAGCGCTCGAACTCTTTTAAAAGCAAAGACAGGTAGGTGATCGTGCACCAACTGGGAGAATGAATGTTCTCCCAGTTGGTGCACGATCACGCACCGTGTAGTTGACCAAATTTTATAAAATTTGGTCAACTACTTTTTGAATTACAGTGAATTGCACAGAAAGACGCACCATCAGACGTCACGCTAAAAAGAATTTTTGCGTGTTCTAGATTGCTCAAAACGAATAGATCCGTCGAAAACTTGAGTTACGATTTTTGACATGATTCAAATACTTTCCCTATGCATTAACATGTATCGTAGGGAAAGTAAAATTCATGCATTTAAGAAAAATAATACACCACATGGTGTTGAAGACCCAGACCACACGACTGACCCAGAGGTTTACAGCAACTTAATGTGTGGCCGGACACCACATGGTGTTAAAGACCCAGACCGTCCGACTCGTCCGAAGACTTGAGCAGCTATTTGGGCGGCCGGGAACAGCACATGGTGTTGAAGACCCAGACGACCACACGACCAATCCTAAGGCTTATGACAATTTTATGTGTGGCCGGACACCACATGGTGTTGTTGTTGAGACCCAGACCGTCCGACCTACCAGAAAGGTGTAAGGTAACTGTTTGGACGGTCGGGAAGTGCCACCCAATTTAGACCGGAACCCAGTGGGGGAGGCATCCACAGGGACCGTATCCTCCTTCCCCTACCATCAACCTCTTGGAAGGACTTACGGACCCACATGTTTAACGTGATCGTACTCCGCATGAACACGGCGGCAGTTGTGGTAGCGTTCAAATCCAGCGAGCAAACCACCGGGCTACCGCGCCCGAAATGTGCCAACAGCACGCGGTGTTACCAGGTGGTCATCCGGACACCAAGTGGTGTTGAGACCCAGACCGTCCGACGTCATTTTGAATCAAAATCGTACAAAAATATGCTGTACAATAGATTTTGGTACAATTAAAAAAAATATTATTATTCTGCCCTTTTACCTTTTTGTAAAATGGCTCGCAAAAATTAAGACCTAAAATCAGTAACAGCTTGCAGCCAGAGGGCGCGAGACTTCCTCATAAAAAGCCCCTTACATTATTATTTTTATTCATGCAAGTATCCCAGGTAACACAGATACGGTATTATAACCGTTGTTAAACCGTTTATACGTTATATTTTTATATGTGTTATACGATAAACGGTAATTCATCGGTTATAATACCGTTATGAATAAACGGTATATAAAAATACCGTATATCATACGTATGAATTACCGTGTATGAACATACCGTATGTAGAAATACCGTTTTAAATACGTATGTATTACTGTTTATTATAAGTTAAAATAACCGTTTTTATTACGTTAACAAGAAAGATCCATCATGCTTAAAGCATTGATTATGAAACACTTTCCAACTCCAATGGAATTTTATTTAAACATCTCTAAAATGCAATACATTCCTAAGTAATATTTTAAAACTTATCACAATACTACATTAATTTATTATATTTGAAAACTTAAACCTTCATCGGAAAAAATGAACTTCATTCAAATGACGGCATTAAAATATAAATTGCCCGGTTTAAACATCTCTAAAATGCAATGCATTCCTCGGAAATATTTTTAAAACTATCATAATACTACGATAATTTATTATATTTTAAAACTTCATTGAAAACGACTGAAATTCATTCAAATGACGTCATAGAAAAAATAACACGCCTGGATCTCTCTATAAAAACAGCATTTCATTCATAACATTTTCCCATTCATTTCATTCATCACAATACTATAATAGTTTATTTTATTTAAAAATTATGACCATGGAACTACAAATAATTAAACTGTATGCTTAAAACTTCTTCGAAAAAAATCGTCCTTCTCTGATAAAATCAATGAATATTTCATTCATATCAGCTATGCAGACTCCATGATCTAAATACTTTTGCGTTAAAAAAATACAGCAATTCTAATACAACTCATCCTACATATTTTTCTGTTTACATTTCACATAAGTGAAAAATAGGCTTCGTTATAGAAATAATCAAAGTTGAATGCTCATTTAAACTCAAATATATTGTCATTGCGTTGTTTCAGTATGTAGATGCACAGAATTTAAGCGAAAATAAAGAGGTTTTACGACGAATACAACACTCAATATGAATTAAAAAGAACTTTAAAAATGACGATTTTGAGACAAGATGGATGCCGTATTATATTTTGAAGTTGGTCACGTGATCGTTTCATATCATGGTCACGTGATCGCTTCATATAAGAGGTGTAATTATTATTTTAATTTTTATTTAAAAAACTACTGAATATATTTTGCTGAAATTTTTTTTATATATTTTATGGAATAATTTGTATATGACCTAAAATTTTCGAAGCAATTTATGAATTTTAAATTTGCTTAAAAAATGTTTGAAAAATTAGGTCCCATAGGGTTCAATGTATTTCATTTTTTCAACCCGGGTTCAATCGAAAACTAATTGGGTGATATTATTTATTTATATTCCCATAGGTCCTACAGACCGTCTGAACAACATACTAAAATTTCATTTTGATTAAGTCATTTTTACGGCAGTTATCGTGCTAACGGACAGACAGACAGACAGAATGAACAAAGTCCTAAACACTTTTCAACTTTGTTGTAAAGTGTTAAAAATACCAATATATCAGACGTAAAAATAACCATTATCGCTCCCTTCTTTTAACCCCCCTGCTCAAATCCTCTTTCAGCTTTGTTCTCGAACCCTTTTCTCGAAGGCATTTTCATGGATTACCGTTTATCATACATTATAAATACCGTTTATCATACGTTATAAATACCGTTTATATTACAATAAAATTACCATTTTTCATACGTAAAAATAACCATTCCACCTCCCTCCCCTTGGGGCTTCTTGCTAATTCCCTATCAGTTTTGTCCTCCAACACAGGTGGTCAGGGATCTCCCTTCCTGTTTATCTTCACCCTCCCAAGTACTAACCGCGGCCGATGCTACTTGATTTCGGTGATCGGACGTGACGGCACGCAGTTCTGGAAGCTTCCAGAACGGACTCATTTCTACCTCAGCGTTAGAAATTCTTTGCTCAGCGGACGAAGTTAAAAAAAAGTTGATACAGGAGTGAAATGTTGAAAAACACAATACTAAATTAAAACAAATTTGATACTTTAACAAAATAAAAAAAAATTGATACTTGGAAGAAATTTTTGGAAGAAGTAATAAAAGCCTTAAAAGAAAATAAACATGATACTTAAAAGAAATAAAAACGCACTTAATTCTTAGAATTTTTTTAAAAACACTATACGCAAAATTATATTTCATAACGTAGTAATTATAATTTTTGCAATTTTTAGAATTAAAAATATACTTAAAAGAAATGTAATTAGTCGAAAAAATTCTAATTCATTTTATAGCAGTTTGTGTTCTGTGCATCTAGAAACATGTTCTATTTGTGCTTTGTGCCCTTACTCACCGAGTTCACTCTTAAAAATCATTACAGTCGTATGATACCACCGTTGATTTTTTTAAAGGTAATATTTCTATTTTATGCCAATTTAAAATAGAAAATGTTTCTATTTTGTGTCATACTTGCAAAGATTTACCCCATACTTGCAAAGATAGCAAGAAAGTACTTGTCTGCACCAGCTAGCAGCGTTGATAGTGAACGTTTATTTTCAGAAAGAAGCAGGGAATGTTTATGAACCAAAACGTAATAGGCTGCAACCTGAAAAAGCAGAACGCCTAATGTTCCTGCACCATAACTTACCTCTATTAAACTTTAGTAGTATCTTTACGAACGTATGAGCACACCTATATTTTTAATACTAAAAACTATATTTTATAGCTTATTTTTATCTTTTTTATATATAAAAAAAAGGTATCGATCCATATTATTATTAAAAACATGATTTTATATCAAAATAAGGCCTTTTTAACATTTAGACCAAATTTTAACTTTTTTTTTAGATAAATGCGTGAAAATGATCAAAAGATAGGCCGCTCCATTTTGGAGCTACCTTATACATAGGATGAAATTAAATAAATGCGTGAAAAAAGAGGACTTCTAAATGAATAGAAGTCCTCTAAGCTTTAAAATAAATGGGGGGACCGTTAGTCCCCCCATAAAAGTTTTGATTTTTTAAAACATAATTAAAGTCAGAAAATAAAGTGATTAAACATGATAGGTTAGAAAATCATAGAATAAATAACTCTCTCATATTTACCATACCAGAATATATAAATATACTTTGAAACGCGTCCGTAAATTACGGACGCGTTTTTTAGAGTTCATAAAATCTAGAAGTTAAAAAAAGCATATTTCCATACTTAGATATAAAATATAATCACTTTTTTTCAATAAAAGTAAGTTGTATACAATCTTTACTAAATTTTTTCTCTCCACCAAAATTATAATATGACTTAATATTCTTACTAAATTTTTTAAGATCTTTATCATTATAATTACTTAAAAATGCTGTTCCAGTATCACCGTTTGATTCTATAAATCTTGCTATTACACTAATTCCTTTCTTTTCTAGAGATTTTTTAATCTTATAAAGATCCATTTATTTAGAATTATTTTTTAACTCTATTAAGCTTTCTCTAATATGTTATCACCTAAATATAAAAATCTTCCTTTATTGATTTTATTTATCGATCTATTAGAAAGTTGTCCATGTTTATTCGCAAGGTAATACTCTTTTTCTTCACCTTCTACAATTAACTTTACGATTGCTGTACCTGCAATCATATTTTTAATTTTTTTCAATGATATCAGATCATATTTTCCAGGATATAAATCATCTAATACATATGTTTGATGATAACCACTCAGACTATTGAACTCTTCCATTTATTAGTAAACATTTTTAAAGACTGGAAATCCTACATTATTTCTTCTTAACATCATGGGTATTTTATCTTCATCATACCATATATCATATTCACTACAATATAATGTTTCTAAATTAGTTAAATTTTTTATACCTTCAAGAGATGTTAATTTATTTCCCTCACAATATAATTCTTTTAAATTAGTTAAATTTTTTATACCTTCAAGAGATGTTAATTTATTTCCTCCACAATATAATTTTTTTAAATTAGTTAAATTTTTTATACCTTCAAGGGATGTAATATCATTTATGCTACAATTTAATGTTTCTAAATTAATTAAATTTTCTATTCCTTCAAGGGATGTTAATTTATTTAAATCACAATATAATTTTTTTAAATTAAATTTTTTATACCTTCAAGAGATGTAATATCATTTTCGCTACAATCTAATGTTTCTATATTTATTAAATTTTCTATTCCTTCAAGAGATTTTAATTTATTTCCCACACAATATAATTCTTTTAAATTAGTTAAATTTTCTATTCCTTCAAGAGAACAATTATATATAAAAATAGATTTCACTTCAGTAGGATTCTCTATATTTAAGAAAGACATAGTTTTTTTTTCCATACCATTATTATATACAACATCCATTTATATAGAAACATTTTTATTAAATATTTATTTATCCTCTTTGTTAGTTAATTGTCTCAAAAGATAAACACTCTCTCTCAAGACTGATTTAACTTCATATATCTCTTCAAAAATTTTCTCTTGGTAAGGTTCTATTTCATTATGACCAAACTTTTTATTTAATTCACTCATCTGTATTGCTTGTATTTTTTTCCAATAAACATTAAAAAAGTGATCAGGTAATAGCTCAAATTTATATTTAATCAAATAACAAAAATCTAATTTATGCATAAATTCTTCTATAAAATTTTCACTAAATGTTTGATATCTAGTTATATACAACCAATTTAAATCATCTTTTAATTCTCTCATTGTATCTTCTGTAAGATTTTGAAATATTGATACTTTATATAAATCTAAATTATCAGAAAATTTTACGATAAATTCGTTACTTAAAGTTTGATATTGAGATATGTTTACCCAATCTACTTTATCTTTACATTTTTCAATAAAATCTTCTGATAATTTTTGATATCTAGAAATTTTAGGCCAATCATCAGGTTGAGCAAATTCTTCAATAAAAGATTCAGACAGTGTTGAATATTGTAAAACTAAATCCCAATTTACATGACTAATAAGATTTCTAATTACATCTTCAGATAAATTTTTTCTGGAAAATTCATTCCAATCAATATCCATTTATTAGAAAGAAATTTTTTCAATATGCATATAAGGTTTTAAAGTGTAACCATCATATTTTATCTTTAATGTAATGATATCATCACGTTTACCATAAACAAAACAGGTTACTAGATCTCTATTAACATTTAAAATTTCCTCACCATTGATATCTAGAGATATCGTTGGATACCTCAGTGGTTTTTTTATCATATTTACTTTCTATTGTATCATATATATTTGTATATATATCTATATATATAGAAATTTTCATATACATATCGGTAGATAATCGCATCTCTTGATCTAGTAATTTTGAGCTCATCATGTTGAAATTTACTTTTTTATAATCCCCATCTGTATGAAAATCATCTAGTATAGTAACCCAGATATCTCTATTATCTAAATATATTTTATTGACAGCATCGTTATCATTTTCAGGTTCAGAAACATTCGTAATTATTTTATTTTTTGCATCAAATTTATCATTCTGTAATATTAACGAATTTTTTTCAAAATATCTTTTATTCACAACATTTTTTTCATCTTTAGGATCTGCAACATTTCCTATTCTTTTTCCTTTTGCATCAAAAGCTTTTCCTTCTGAAGAATGTAAAGTTGTTTCATCTAATTCTTTTATTCTCTTGCCTGTTTCTACAGTAAAGGATAAAAAACTCTCATCATATTTAGTTTCTATATGATCTCTCAATTCATGATGATTATTCTCTATTTTATTCAAAACAAAACTTTTAGTGGTTAAATCTAAATCATCTATAGGATTTTCACAATTTTTTAAAATTCTATTTTCCATATCATAATTTCCGTCATTCATTAATTTAAAACCTATACCAGGAGGTCCAATAGGTCCTTCTTTCATTAGATCATCATAAGGTGGATAATAAGCACTCATTTATTTAATTTTAAGATTTTAAACTCTTAACCATTGTTATAGTTTTATTTTTTAAATTTATAAAACATCTCTTTCTTTCTTTAAAAATAAAATAAAACTTATATTCCTTTTGACTATTCGTTATCCAATTAAATTCAATATCTAAATTATTTAAATCGGTATAGTTTTCATGATTTGATGAGTCAAAAGGAAAAATAGGATACAGTTTACCAAAATTCTCCTTATTTATCAAAGGTCCTGTTTCTGTATTATTATCGTTAAATCCTTCATGTAAAAGAGCTTCATACACTCGAATATAATCTTTATTGGCAAAATTTGTTTTATAACGCATAAGAGGAACTTGTTTATTATTAATCATCAACCAGCATTCTGCCATATCTATATGATCAAATATCATATTATTTTTTTCATAATTACTATCTCTTTCAACATATTGAGGAATAACATAGACACTTAAAACTTCATCTGACGCTGTTGTTGCTGTCACAGATCCACTGTTGCTTCTATAAGGGCCTACCATCTTAAATCTATGTCGATCCCAATTTACCTCTATATCTTTATCGGATAGATATGATTCCAGAAACAAACTTTCTGCAGAATTTTTTAATTCTATATAAGGTAAATGTAAGGTTAAACCTTCAACTACTACCTTATAATTTTCGTTTCTTATATTAGTATATATCATATTTTTATTTTCATTTCTTTGAATTTCTATTTTCACTTCAAAACCTGAAATTATCTTTTCATATTCTCTAAAGAAATCGATTATATCTTTTAAAGGTGTCCATATTTTAATGACATTGCTATCTTTCGTTAGTTCCCATCTCTTTACGAATCCTTCATTATAATCTTTATTCATTTTCAAATTATTAAAAAATTCAGTTATTTTAGTAGTATCTTCTAAAGTACCATCATATTTGAACTCATTACGGTCAGATGAATCAGATGTATCTAGATAAAAAAATTCATTTTGAGCTTGTGATGTTACATAATCAGGAGTATAATGAATTAATCTTAAAACATGATTCATGATTGAAAAATTTGACTGTGTATTTGATTCAATTTCAGTATCTCCTATATGTACTTTTAAAGTTTTGATAAAACCTCCACCATTTACCAGACTCACATTTTCGTTTCCAATGGATGATTTATCATTTTTTGTAATTTTTAATTTTAGTTCAAGATATCCTCTAGAATATAAAATTTTTGCTTTAGTATCATTAATATGAAAAACATAGGTAGCATTCTCATCTGAAATATGTTCTTTTGGATGAATTTCTCTTAATTCATAACTTTTAATGTGATCATTATAATAATAACGAGTATCACTTAAATCATAAATCATTTATTTAGGAAGAATTTTTAAACCACCTCCTTTCTTTTTCATAGAAAATATTTCATTTAATATATTCTTAGGTTTCAATAAAACCTTTAAAAATCCTTTTATTTTTTTACTTTTTCTCATTTATTTAAGAAGAAATAAAATTAAATTCCACAGCTCCTTTATTTAAATCTATTAATTCACCTTTTTGATTAGTAATCCTCATTTTTATTCTTTCAACAGGATCCACTTTAACAGGAAAAAATATCCAATTATTAAATTCTTTTGAAATTATACTACCTGGAGGGTTTTTATTAGTGAAAGAATATATGACTTCTGAATTATATTGATTTATTAAAGATCCTTTTACAACATCACAGTGAATATAAATATTATCATTTCCATTAGATATATCAGCAATATGTTCACCTTCAATCTCTGTTTCTTCATCATAACTTCCATATGTCGGTTTTAAAAAGCCTATAATTTTATGAAAGTTACTTTCTGTAAAATCAATTACCCAATCTTTTTTCAGTTTAATAGATATTCTTTGTCTTGCTTCAATAATACCAAATTTCACAGGTGGATCCTTACCGAATATTTTCATCATATACTCATTTAAACCTCTTACAGTATAATTACCATTTGAGATAATAATTGTTATATCTGAATCTTTGTCTAACAATCTAAATTTGTTATTTCCATAATTCTTACTTATATTAAACCAGGAAACTTGCATAGAGAATGAGTGTAAAGCTAATTTTTTTATTTTAAGAGGTGTAATAAAATTTACAGTAAATTCTTCTGATTTCTCATGACCTTCAGATTTTAATTTTATCATTTATACATAACAAAATTTTCATTATAGTCACTAGGTTTTTGTGTAGGAAATGATTTGAGAACATTTTTAGGTGATATACCTTTATTCCTTTCTCTTATATATTTCATACAAAATATACCACATTTCACAGATGAAGGTTTCTGTAAAAAACTATCATTATAACCTATTTTTTTATTGGATGTAACAAGAAATGATTTAATATTTTTAGGAATATAGTCCTTCTTCATATTGTCATATTCACCAAACGGATCAAAATATTCCACATATTTATATTTAGGATCATTATAATAACAAACCCAATGAGTTCCGGGACCTGTTGATACATCTAAATTAATGATTCCATTTTCAAATTTTCCTATTGTTTTAGGTAATAAATCGGAGGTAAACACACCTCTAAATCCTTTTTCATTTTTCATATTATCTTTAATCATTTTGTCACTGATTCCCACTGTTGATATATTCCCTTTCCATGTTTTTTTTTTCCCAGATCCCTTTTTTTGCACAGCTGAACTAGCTAATCCTGATAAAGCACCTGTTGCTAATGCTGGAACTGCTAATTTAGCAGCGGTTATTAATGAGGGTATAAGTGCCGCTAGAAATGGTAAAAATCCTCCATTTTTATCTAATTGAGTTTTACTGATTGTAATTCTTTTTTTATCATTAATATGATTAATTTGAGTTTTAGTTAAATACATCTCATGATTAGGAGTTTTAGATTTATCTATTTGTAATGTTACTTCTTCTTTATTTTTAAAAGCTGATTTAAGTTTATTTTTCTGACCTTCACTCAAATAAATTTTATATTTTATCATTTATTAACAGAGAAATTGTTTATGATATCGTTGTACATCATTATAAGTCATTTCTTTATTTTTTAATAACATATCTAACAATAAAGTTACTTGATTATACAATTTCTTTGATTTACTTCCGTTACATATTTTTTCTGTTAAATTTGATAATACATTCAATCCTTTACCCACCTTCATTTCTTTACTACTTCGAATCATATTTAATCTATGCATATAATTTTGCAACATATTTTCTTTATTTTTAATTTCTTTTATATCATTCTTTTTCTGGTTTAATTCCTCCTCTGAAAAATTTTTAGCTCTAGAAATTGTACTTTTTAAGTTGCCTCTTTTCTTAGATAATCCTTCTTTTAACTGTTTAGCTCTTCCATACATCTCCTCTAATTTTTCTTGATCATTTAAAAATACTGACGGTCTGTATAATTTTTCCTCTTTTAAATATTTTAAATTTAAATTTTGATCGATATCATAAGTATAAGATACTAATTCTTTCACAGCTTCAATAGGCTCTTCTATAGATGGAAATGTAATATTTTCTACAACATTTTGAATACTTTTCACAATATCTTTATTTGATTTTTCATATTTTTCAATTTCTTGAGTGATTGGTTTATGAAATTCCTCTAAGGTTTTTTGAATACCTATTTTTTCTTTTAGTTGATCTTCATTATTCTTTCTTATTTCTTTTTCTATTTTTACTATTTTAATTGAATCTTTTATTTGTTTTAAAAACTTATGTTTCCGTTCTTTTTCTAAGTTCATTTATATAATATTAATTTTTTTACTGCAGCAAAATTTATTTTTACTGCTAGTAAATTATGATAAAAATTAAAGATTACACAGAACCAGAAGAATTACCTGATCCTAAACAATATCCTTTGTTACCTAAACATCCATTTAGATTACTTATAGTAGGATCTTCAGGTTCAGGTAAAACAAATTTACTGTTAAATTTGATTTATGATTTATTATTTTTTAATACATTATATATATGTGCAAAAGATTTATACGAACCTAAATATTCTAAATTACAAGAAAAATATACATTGTTTGAAGATATAGAAAGAGAAGATATTTTGAAATGTAAGAATATAAAGAATAAGAAAAGATTATTAAAATTATATGATAAATTTTAAAAAAAAGTATTATTTTCTTCAGATCAAAATTTTATTAATGTAGATGATTTAAATCCTACATTAAAGAATTTAGTTATTTTTGATGATTGTGTGATTGAGAAAGATCAAAAAAACATCGAAGAATTATTTATCAGAGGTAGAAAGAAAAACGCATCCTTTATTTATTTAACTCAGTCATATTTTTTAACACCTATCAATATAAGAAGGAACTGTAATTACGATATATTTTTCACTCTACAACCAAAAGAAATTCAACAGATTATAAGAGAGATAGATGGTTTATTAAGTACTGAAGAATTCAAACAAATGTATAATAAAAGTGTTCAAGAAAAATATGATTTTTTTATGTTAGATTTAGTGAATCCTGATATGAGATACAGGAAAAAATTTAATCCTTTATAAATGGATGTATATTTAGAAAAAAGATTATATGTTTACAGAAAGAGTAGAAATATGTATCAAAAGATAAGTATTTCATTATCAGTAAGTAAGGTTATTCTAAGTGGAACAGGTTTATCAGCAATAGCCTTTCTACCTCTTGCATTTTTAAGTTTATCAGTTGGTATAGTAGAAGCCATAGATCTCACATTAAAAATAGCAGAAAGGAAAGAAGAATATAGACATTGTTATAATTTTTATAAAGAACTCATTAATTCGTTTAAAGCTAAGGATATGACAGAAGAAGAAATTTATATGCGAGAAAAGGATTTCATAAAAAGTTTAAAATTTAATCCAGTTGAAAAATATGTAAAACAAATGCAATTGAATAGATATAAATTTCTAAATAAATAAATGGTTTGTAAGAAGAAAGGTGGTGATATTGTTGGATGGATACAAGATAAAGTAAATCTTCCAGAAATGCATTTACCAGGATATCAATATTGTGGCCCAAATACAAAATTAGAAAAAAGATTAAAAAGAGGTGATCCTGGAATAAATAGAGTTGATAAAGCATGTAAAGAACATGATATTGATTACAATAAAACAAAAGATACAAAACTGAGACATGTTGCTGATCAAAAATTAATAGATAATTTAAATGCTATACAAGATCCAACATTTCAAGAAAGATTAGCTAGAGGAATTATTAAACCTATTATTAAAGTTAAAAAAACTTTTGGATTAGGTCTTTCTATATATTGTGTCAAGTGTAAAGATAAAACCCCAACTAAAAATTATCATAAAACTACTTCTAAAAATAATAAACCTGTTGGTAAAGGTATCTGTACTATTTGTGGAAGTAAAAAGAATACTTTTTTAGGAATTTAAAAGAGGTCTATTATAATCCAGAAACAGGTTATTGTGGAATTAATGAATTGAAAAGAAAAACAGGGTTACCTAATGTTGAAGAATTTTTACATGAACAAGATGTATATACTAGATATAAACCTGTCATTCGTAAATTTAAAAGAAGAAGGGTTTATGTTCCAAACAGTAATAATCAATTTGACGCTGATTTGTTATTTATAAAAAATTATAGCAAATATAATGATGGAACTAATTATTTGTTAACGGTTATAGATGCTTTTAATAAATATGCTTGGGCTTTTCCTATAAAAAGAAAAACATCTGAAGAAGTAGTACAAGGTTTTAAACAAGTTTTTAAAGAAAGAATACCAAAATTCATTTTGACAGATGAAGGTACTGAATTTACAGGAAAACAGACACAAAAATTATTTAAAGATAATAATATACATTGGTTTACAACTAAAAATAAAGAAATAAAATCTGCAATAGCTGAGAGATTTAATAGAAGTATAAGAGAAAAAATTATAAAATATATGCATGCTAACAATACTAAAAGATATATTGATGTATTACCTAAATTACTTAAAAATTATAACAATTCATATCATAGATCAATAAAAATGACACCTGTTGAGGCTAGAGAAAATGAATCTCAAGTTTATAAAAATTTATATACTAAAAAGATCATGAAAAAACCTAAATTTAAGATAGTGTTAGAATATCTACAATTAAGAAAACATTCAAGAAAGTAGATGATTCTACATTCACTGAAGAGATTTTTATAATTTCTGAAGTATTGAAAACAGATCCAATTACTTATCGATTAAAAGATTTAAACATTAAAGAAATTGAAGGAACTTTTTATGAAAATGAAATGGTAAAATATAATAAAAAAGATGATGTATATAAAATTGAAAAAATCATAAAAAAGAAAGGAAATAAGTATTATGTAAAATGGCTAGGATATCCGGATGAATTTAATAGTTGGACATCTGAATTAGTTTAAAGATTAAAAAAAGTTATATATAAATGGAAATGAAATTAATCTATGATTCAGAAGAAGAAGAACATTTTTATGTTATCGATTACGAAAGTTTAAAACAAAGATATAATAGTAGAGTTTGTTATTTTAACCGATTAAGAAGGAGATATAATATTTCTCAAGAAATTGAGGATATGTTTTTAAAATTTTTAGATTTTATGTATTATGAGAAATCAATTAACTATTACTATTTTATGAAAAAGATTTGTGATATTTTTAATATTGAAAATAATATAAAAGTTCAAAAAGTTAAAAAGAAATATGAAAAAATATGGAATGATTTTTTACAAAGTATTTCAAGAAATGTTTCTTAATAAATGGAGCTTACAAAAAAGTGCATACACTGTTTGACTATGAAATCAGTAAATGAGTTTTACATATATCATAGAAATGAAAAAATTTATTTCCAAAGTCATTGCAAATGTTGTGATTCCATAATCAAATATAAAAAATTTAAATGTGAATGTGGTATGCAATATACCTATACACACAAAAAGCGGCATTTAAAAAGTATTTATCACAGTAAGCATCTTGGAAAAAGTATTGTTAAAAATGTTTCCTAATAAATGGAGCTCAACTTAAAGACTATTAATGAACTTAGAAAAGTAGTAAAATTATTGAATATTAAACAACCTAAAGGTTGTAAGAAGGTTGATTTAATTAAATTATTAACTAAATATATCAGAAAAACAGGTGAATATAAACCTGTTTTAGTAGATTTATTAAATTTAGATTTGTCAGCATACTTGGAAAAAAAGAAAAAAATATTTATTGATAAACCCAAAAAACGTAAAAAAATTAAAAAGATTTTTGATTCTTTTAATTTAAGATTTGATAAAAATGATTTTAAATCTGTCTTTCCTGAAGAAAATGTATTTACAGTAGAAGAAAATCTTGAAAAGTTATTTACAGAAGATAGAAAATGTCGTATATGTGGTAAATATTATGAAGATGAAGAAGAACATATAAAGAAAGAGTTAATGATTAAAAGATCAAAACAAAAAAGAAAATGTATTATTTGCGGTATATATTATAAACATTTAGATAATCACATATCAAGTCGAAAACATAAAAAAGCATTAGATGAAGGTAATGTAGAAATTAAGGAATATGAAACTGCTTATAAATCTAGATTAAGATCATACAGAATTAATAATTTTAATAATATTAAAATCCCTCTAGAATTTTTAGAAGAGAAAAGAAAGGTTGTAATAGAAAAAATAAAGCATATTATGAAAGAATTTAATGGAATAAAGGTAAATTTTAAATTGTTTTGTTTGTATAAATTGAATGAAGAAATTCAAGAATTTACATTCAAAACTGAGAATCAAATTATATTAAAATCTAATGATTTACATACTTTTTATGATTATGTTATTGACAACTTAGTAAATGAATCTGATGATTTTATATCAAAAGGATCTGGTTGGAGTCTTGAAGAAATTAAATTTTTAGAATTGAGAATAAATAAGTATCAACCCTTGAGAGGATCAAGTTATATTGATTTACCTGAAAATATTAAATCTAAACAAGCTATAATAAATGTAAAAAATAAAGATAATAAATGTTTTATGTGGTCTATATTATCAGCAATTCATCCTGTAAAAAAAAATCCTCAAAGAGTGTCAAAATATGAGCAATATAAAGATGAATTACATTTTAAAGGTATTGATTTTCCTGTTTCATTAGACAATATTAAGAAATTTGAAAAACTAAATAATATATCTGTAAATGTTTATAGTTATGATAGTTCAATTTATCCACTTAGAATAACTAACAATAAATTAGAAAAACATGTAAACTTGTTTTATATGAAAGATCATTATTGTTGGATTAAAAATATGAATAGTTTGATCAGATCACAAATTACTAATAATCATCATATATTTTTATGTGATAGATGTTTAAATTATTTTTATTCTGAGGAAAGATTAAAGATACATGTGGAATACTGTAAAGATGCTGTCACAATTAATATGCCTAAAAAAGATGAAATTATTCATTTTAAAAATCATGAAAGAAAAATGAGAGTACCATATACTATATATGCTGATTTTGAATCTCTCTTACCTAAAATTGATACATGTGAGCAAGATCAAACTAAATCATATACTGTAAAATATCAAAAACATGTAGCAGATGCATTTTGTTATTATATCAAATATGAAAAGGAATACTATAAACCTCCTGTTGTTTATAGAGGACCAGATACAATCAAAAAGTTTGTATCTATGTTAAAAGAGGATACTCTTAAAATTGAAAAAATTATAGAAGACAAAACTAAAAAATATGAAAGTATCAAATCAATGATAGAGTTCGATGAAAATCATTATAAAAGAACTAATATTTGTCATATATGTGAAAATCAAATCTTAAATGATGAAAAAGTAATTGATCATTGTCATATAACTGGAAAATATAGAGGTCCAGCTCATAATGTTTGTAATTTAAATTATCAAATTCCAAAATTTATTCCAGTAAAAATTCATAATTTAACAGGTTATGATTCTCATTTGTTTATAAAAGAACTTGGATTTGATCAATCAAAAATAGATGTTATACCTAATACTGAAGAAAAATATATATCTTTCAGCAAAAAAATAGGAGGTATGAAATTGAGATTTATTGATACATTTAAATTTATGTCTTGCAGTTTAGATAATTTATCAAAAAACTTGAGACCAGAGAATGAAATAAATAGATATCCTCCAAAAATACGAAAAATGAAATATATTAAATACTTAAAATCTAAATTTAGAGAGACATCATTACATTTTCCTGATGATAAATTAGATCTCATTACAAGAAAAGGTGTATATCCTTATGATTATATGGATTCTAGAGATAAATACAAAGAAACAGAATTACCTTCAAAAGATAAATTTTATAATAAATTGAATGAATGTAATATAACTGATGAAGAATATAAACATGCTCAACGTGTTTGGAAAGAATTTAATATAAAAAATTTAGGTGAATATACAGATTTAT
This sequence comes from Amaurobius ferox, assembly GCA_951213105.1. NCBI lineage: Eukaryota > Metazoa > Arthropoda > Arachnida > Araneae > Amaurobiidae > Amaurobius > Amaurobius ferox. The sequence goes on along the minus strand of OX578148.1, from coordinate 1,667,766 downwards.
ATGTTAAAACAGATGTATTAATTTTAACAGATGTATTTGAAAATTTTAGAGATGTTTGTTTAAAAACTTATAAATTAGATCCAGATTGGTATTTTACTGCTCCTGGTTTATCTTGGGATGCAATGTTAAAAATAACAAATGTTAAATTAGATTTATTAAATGATTATGATATGATTCTCATGATAGAAAAAGGTTTAAGAGGAGGTGTTTCACAATGTTGTAATAGATATGGAAAAGCTAATAATAAATATATGAAAAATTATGATAATAGTAAAGAATCCAATTATTTAATGTATTTAGATGCTAATAATTTATATGGATGGGCTATGAGTCAATATTTACCATATGGAGAATTTAAATGGTGTAATGAAATAAATTATATTAAACGTGAATTATATAACAATAAAATAAAAGATGATTCAGATATTGGATATATATTTGAAATTAGTTTAAGATATCCAAAAGAGTTACATGATTATCATTCAGATTTACCATTATGTCCTGAAAATAGAATACCTGAAAATTCGAAACAAGGTAAGTTATTAACAACTTTACATGATAAAGAGAAATATGTAGTTCATTATAGAAGTTTAAAACAATATTTGAAAATGGGTTTAAAGGCTGTAAGAGTGCATAGAGTATTGCAATTTAAACAATCAAATTGGTTAAAAAAATATATAGATTTAAACACTGAAATGAGAAAGATAGCTGCTAATGATTTTGAGAAAGATTTTTATAAATTAATGAATAATTCTATATTTGGAAAAACAATGGAATCTATAAGAAAGCGAATTGATGTAAGATTATGTTGTAATTATGATCAAGTTAAAAAATTAATTGCTAAACCTAATTTCAAATGTAGAACTATTTTTGATGAAAATTTGGTAGCTGTTCACATGAAAAAAACAAAACTATATTTTAATAAACCGATTTATGTTGGAATGAGTATATTAGATTTATCTAAACATTTAATGTATGATTTTCATTATAATGTTATGAAACCGAGATATAAAGATAATATTAAGTTATTATATATGGATACAGATAGTTTTATATATGATATTAAAACAGATGACTTTTATGAAGATATGAAGTCTATGATTGATTATTTCGATACATCTGATTATCAAGTAAATAATCTGTATAATATGCCTAGATGTAATAAAAAAGTAATAGGTAAAATGAAAGATGAAAATAACGGTGTGATTATGGAAGAATTTGTAGGTTTAAGAAGTAAAATGTATTCAATAAAATTAGAAAAACAGAGTGTTGAAGAATATAATAATAAAAATGAAGACCATAAAAATGTTGAGATTAAGAGGTCTAAAGGTACTAAGACTAGTACCGTTAAAAACAGAATATCATTTGAGGATTATAAAGACTGTTTATTAAATAAAAAAGATCAATATAGAACACAGAATTTAATTAGAAGTAAGAAACATGAATTGTATTCAATTCAAGTGAACAAGATAGCTTTATCAGCAAAAGATGATAAAAGATTTATATTAGAAGATGGTATGAATACTAGAGCTTTAGGACACTATAAAAATGTTTACTAATAAATGGATGAGTGCTTAGGTGATATTCGAGCTTTAAATTTTACAAATTCTGAAGAAATTTACTATATGACTTATCTTTGTAATGAATTGTATGATTTGTATATAAAATATGATTATAATAAAAAACTATTATCAGAAAGTTTTCATAGGTTGACTGAATTAATTGAAAAAGAAGAAAACGAAGATATTAAATTGAAAGGATTAGGAGTTTTATATGTTATTTCAAAGAATTTATTCTATTGGTCATGAATTTATAAAAAAAATGTTTATTAATAAATAGATGTTAAATGATTTATATCCTACGAGACCTAAAATGTTAAATGATTTATATCCTAGGATATATTTTGATATAACTAAATATTGTACCTTAAAGTTAGTTGAATCAATAAAATATAAAGGTATATTTAAGTATGAGCAAGCTTAATCAATATATTAGAGTGTTTATAATAACAATTTTATTAATATCTCTATAATTCAGGGGGGGATGACTATCCCCCCCTATAATGTTTAGTTTATAAAAAAATGTTTACTAATAAATGGAAGAGTTCAATAGACTGAGAGGTTATCCCAAGACGTTTAAATTAAATGATTTATATCCTGGGGAATATGATCTAATATCATTGATAAAAATTAAAACCAAATATGGAAATACAGTAATCGCAAAGTTATATGTGGACGATTTAGAAAAAGATTATTATCTAGCGAATATACATGGACAACTTTCTGATAAATCGATAAATGAAATCAATAAAGGTAGATTTTTATTTAAGTATTCAGGTATGATTAATGATAAATACGAATACGAATTAGAGGAAGCATGATAATTATTAATATCATAGCTGGTTTGAGATTATGAAGAACTTTACATACATAATTAGCTTGATTTATAGTTTTTTTCCAATTTTCTACAGTTATAATCACGTCTCTTTTTTTTTTAAATCTCTTCGTTTTTTCATATGAAACTATAGCTTATTTTTATCTTTTTATATATAAAAAAAAAGGTCTATTTTAATATTAAAAACATGATTTTATATCTAAATAAGACCTTTTTTACATTTAGACTAAATTTTAACTTCGTGAAAAAAGAGATATACTATAAATTTGAAGATATTAAAAAATCCATTTTAAATGGCGTCAAAAAAAAAAAAAAAATCCTTATATTTTTAATACTAAAAACTTACTTTTATCTTTCTTTTATATATATATAAAAAAAGGTTAATATTAAAAACATGATTTTATAGCCTTTTTTTACATTTAGACCAAATAAATGATTAAAGATAGGCCGCTCCATTTTGGAGCTACCTTATTTTGAGAGTTATGAGGCCTCAGGTCGGTAAAAAGGATGAAATTAAATAAATGTGTGACCTCCAAATATATTTGTTGCGCCGCGCGTTGATAGATATGTACTTTGTCCTATCAAGGAGAAAATCTCTTCTTCGCGCTAAACAAAATTAAAAAAATATGTCCGTCTTAGATAAAGAATAAACTTCCTCACTCTTAAACATCCGTTAGCGACTGCGTGCTATCTGAAAAATATCAGTCTTAATGAGGTTTATCTAAAAACATTTCCTACTTCACGGGAATTTTTTTCCCAACGCGTTCGAAAAATAATATTTTGACCCGCTTAATGAAACAAATACTACATCCCGGGCTGATAAACTTTCTCCTTCAAAGTAGAATGGATAATGAAAAGCCGAATCTTTTTTTTTGTCGGTTCTCAAAGAGATTTAATAAATGTTTAGTATTAAAAATATAGTCATACATGTAGAGAAAGCTTAATATCTTAAGAGTTAAAAAATCTCGACGCGTTTCAAAGTATATTTATATATTCTGGTATGGTAAATATGAGAGAGTTATTTATTCTATGATTTTCTAACCTATCATGTTTAATCACTTTATTTTCTGACTTTAATTATGTTTTAAAAAATCAAAACTTTTATGGGGGGACTAACGGTCCCCCCATTTATTTTAAAGCTTAGAGGACTTCTATTCATTTAGAAGTCCTCTTTTTTCACGCATTTATTTAATTTCATCCTATGTATAAGGTAGCTCCAAAATGGAGCGGCCTATCTTTTGATCATTTTCACGCATTTATCTAAAAAAAAAGTTAAAATTTGGTCTAAATGTTAAAAAGGCCTTATTTTGATATAAAATCATGTTTTTAATAATAATATGGATCGATACCTTTTTTTTATATATAAAAAAGATAAAAATAAGCTATAAAATATAGTTTTTAGTATTAAAAATATAGGTGTGCTCATACGTTCGTAAAGATACTACTAACTTTGATTACAAAGAATAATTAGTTTGTTTTTAAACAATATTTCATATGGTATAAAACTTGAGAAATTAAAATACTGCAAAATTGAATATTCATCCAAGGGTCATTCCGTGTCAAATCAACCAATGATCTGAACCTTGACATCATGGAAAATGATAATTTTTGGTACAATGGTAGTACCAGTGAAGCTGACAAAAACTGTAAAATATTAGATTTTTTGGGCTCTTAGTTTTCAGTTATTGACTTTCAAAAAAGCGAAATCTGCCAAATTTGGCTTTAAAATCTGAAGTTTTTAAACAGCTGTAGATCCAAAACTATTTGACCTAGAGATCTCAAATTGGTGTCATTTTCTTTTGCTTTTAATGGGTCTTAATTTGATATATGACTATGCTATTTCAAATTTGAATTTTTTGAAAAACTTAAAAAAAATTTTTTTTTTTTTGAAAAAACATTTTTTAGATTTTCTAAAAACAATTTCTCTTTTAGTTTGTAATTGTTTTAGAAACTACAATTTCAAAAAAGAGTTAAATACCATAATCATGTTTTATATCAAATTAAGGCCCATCGAAAACAAAAGACGGCACCAATTTGAGCTCTCTTGGTCAAGTAGTTTTTGATCTACAACTGTTTAAAGATTTCAAAACTTTGCCAGATTTGGTTTTTTTAAAAAAGTGAATAACTGAAAATCTAAGAGCCCAAAAAATCTGAAATTTTACAGTTTTTATAAACTTTACTGGTACTATCACTGTACCAAAAATGATCAATTTTTTAGGTATCAAGGTTCAAACCATTAAGTGATTTGGCACAGAACGACATACATTTAGTACATAACTCATTAACCAATTGTTTCAAACATTCAGCCCACATATGTTCTTCTCAATTTTAACAATTTGCTACACACTTAATATTCAGGGTGGCCACTCAACTTGGAAACCGGAAAAAGTCAGGGAATTTTGTGAAAATTCTGGATTTTTTTTTTTACTAGTTGTCCATATAAAAACAGAACTGCCCAGTTTGTATGCCATTTTCGAAAAATTTCGCCAAGTATTATGCTGTACTCGTAACCCCTAAATAAAGGTTGCCAGGTGTCCATTTGATTCCGTATAAAAGCAAAAATGCGGAGTTTGTGCTTCATTTTGGACAAATGTCGCCAAGAATATTATATACATTTTACTATATTTTTTTCTATTTTAATGACATTCTTTTGACATTGCTCAATTGACATTAATTATTCAATGGCTGTGGCTTGTTACAGTGTAGTTATTGCATATCTTTAATGATGTCTGTCATTGTGAGCAATTTGCAATGCCCATATTTAAGGACATCAGTTTAGACTATTTCTTTTTATTGTCTTCAGTGAAAACCATTAAATTCTTTTAAATATTTCAGTAGTCCAATTTTGCTGCATTTACATGTATTTTTTATTAAAAATGTCAAAATTTATTTGTAAAAACAAAAAATGTGTATTTTTTTCACCTGATGTAATACAACTTTTTTTGGATAGTGGAGTTAAATTGTTAAGACTCTTTAATCAAATTTGTAACTAAATAGGGACGTGCACGCATTTTATGTTAAAATTACTGGTCTGGAATTTCTTTTCAATTCACCTGGAAAAGTCAGGGAATTTCAATATGTCCGAAGAGGGGCCACCCTGATATTTCACATGTCACTCAAAATTTAATTTTATATTTACAATTATAATTACAAAACGTTACTTTTTTCAAGAACTTTTAAAATAAGTTTTTCTCCAAACTGAATGAAGATAATTTCATTTCTTCCTTGTTCAGAGTACAAAATCTCCCAGTTGCAGTAACAGGCTCTACTTTTTGCAAAATGGTCTCACCTGGCACATTCAATACGTCACGCGGTTGAGGATGAAAGTAAGAGAAGGTCCCATAGGATGTAGGAAGCTTACTTTATAGTCGCTCGTAACATTATTCTTCTCAAGAATACATGCAAGCCACCAAGATCCTTTATAGACTATATAGTGCGAAATCCAGATTCAATTTTTGCTAAATTAGTTGGTGTAATATAGTCTAATGCTGTCACACGTTCAGTAAACTGGTGTTCACTACAGTAATAATGCTTAACAAGAAGCCGATTTTCAGAAATTGGGTAAAAAGAATGAAGTTTTTGAGTACAGCACAGTTGATGAGTATGAAGAAGTTAAAGAAATACTGTCGCCACGGTTGAATAACTTTAAGGCAGTCATGGGTACTCAAAAACTTCATTCTTTTTACCCAATTTCTGAAAATATACTTCTTGTTAAGCATAATTACTGTAGTGAACACCAGTTTACTGAACGTGTGACAGCATTAGACTATATTACACCAACTAATTAAGCAAAAATTGAATCTGGATATGTCACTATACTCTATAAAGGATCTTGGTAGCTTGCATGTATTCTTAAGAAGAATAATGTTACGAGCGACTATAAAGTAAGCTTCCTACATCCTAAAGGACCTTCTCCTTCTTTCTTTTATCCTCAACCAAGTGACGTATTGAATGTTTGAATGTGCTAGGTGAGACCATTTCGCAAAAAGTAGAGCCTGATACTGCAACTGGGAGAGTTTGTACTCTTGAGCAAGGAAGAGATGAAATTGTCTTCACTCAATTTGGAGAAGTACTTATTTTAAAAGTTTTTGAAAAAGTAACGTTTTGTAATTGATTGTAAATACAAAATTAAATTTTGAGTGACATATGTGAAATATTAAGTGTGTAGTAAATTGTTAAAATTGAAAAGAACATATGTGGACTGAATGTTTGAAACAACTGGCTAATGAGTTATGTACTAAGTATATGTCATTCCGTATCAAATCAATTAATGGTTTGAACCTTGATACCTTAGAAATTGATCATTTTTGGTACAGTGATAGTACCAGTAAAGTTTACAAAAACTGTAAAATTTCAGATTTTTGGGGCTCTTAGATTTTCAGTTATTTACTTTTTTTAAAAAGCCAAATCTGGCAAAGTTTAGAAATCTTTAAACAGTTGTAAATCAAAAAATATTTTACACAGAGAGCTCAATTTAGTGTCGTTCTTTTGTTTTCGATGAGCCTTAATTTGATATACAACATGATTACGGTATTCTAACTCTTTTTTTTTTTTAATTGGAGTTTTTAAAAAATTACAAACTAAAAAAATATTTTTTTTTTTAGAAAATCCAAAAAAAAAAAAGAAACTGATTTCTTTAAAAAAAAAAATATTTTTAAGACATTAAGGGACTATTTGTGTGCCAAATTTCATAGTCGGTCGTTAAGGGGTTCCTATGGAAATTAATTTTTTTGTAATTAAATTTAGCTAATTTCACTTATAGTTTAATACAAAAAAATAATAATTTTCATAGTAACCCATTGGCTTCCCATTATGAAACTTGGCATACAAGTAGTCCATACAGCATATATTTTTTTCAAAAAATTAAAAGGGGTGTTTTTGAGATGAAAAAAAAATTTTTTTGAAGCTTTTCAAAAACTTCAAATTTGAAATAGCATAGTCATGTTATATATCAAATTAAGACTCATTAAAAGCAAAAGAAAATTATACCAATTTGAGCTCTCTAGGTTAAATAGTTTTTGATCTACAGATGTTTAAAGATTTCAAAACTTTGGCAGATTTCGCTCTTTTGAAAGTCAATAACTGAAAAACTAAGAGCCCAAAAAAATCTGAAATTTTGCATTTTTTGTTGTCTTGATAGTTACAATAAATAAACACTTTTCAACTATGTTGTAAAGTGTTAAAAAGGAAAATATTTCATTATGAACAAGAGTACATTTTGAAATTGACACTGAAAAAAATGTGAAAACATGAATAATAGTCGAATTTTCATAAAAAAAAATCATACAGAAATGTCTTATTTATAAGCATTTAAAAAATGATATTTCGATATAATTTTTTTAAATACATGAGTTGAAGAATTAAAAAGAATATATACTAGGAAGAAATTTTAAAATAATACGCTACTTAGAACAAATTAAAAAAAAGTTGATACAGGGGTGAAATGTTAAAAAACACAATACTAAATTAAAATAATTTGATACTTTAGGAAAATAAAAAAAAATACTTGGAAGAAGTAAAAAAAGCCTTATACTTAAAAGAAAATAAACATGATACGTACAAGAAATTCTGGGAATTTTTTTAAAAACACTACACAAAATTATATTTCATAATGTAGTAGATTATAATTTTTGCAATTTTTAGAAATAATTGTGAAACAGTTTGTGTTCTGTGTATCTAGAAACATGTTCTACTTGGGCTTTGTGCCCTTACTCACTGTTTTCACTCTTAAAAATCATTACAGCTGCATGATACCCCCATTGATCAGAGATGTGTAGTTTTAGCATGCACATATATAATTTAAAATAGTCTATCCACTTAATTACAATATTATTAATATTGTTTTTTGATATATTTTTAGTTTTGAAGTTTACTTTTAAAAAATTAGCTCTTTAGAAATTGCAAAAATGTTGTAAGTATTACGTGTTTTAATATGTCCCAAAATTTTATTCTGTATTTTTAAGTTATTTTCAATTTAAAATAGCTTATCTTTTAGATTTAAAATTATATTTCATAATGTAGTAGATTATAATTTTTGCAATAGTTAGAAATAATTAGAATTAAAAATATATTTAAATATAAACTGAAAATAAAGGAAAAAAAACATTTTTGCATTAAAATTATTGTATTAACAATATATAATATAAATTAAAATAAAAATTATATTACATATGAACAGAGTGATTCTATAGTATTGTGAATTTTGCATATATGACACATTTGATGCATCGTATCTTTGTAAAAATATGATTTAGATGAATGTATTTTAAATTTTAAAGACACTGTTTCAGATTGTGTTGATTTCAATATTAATATGTACTTAAATTTATAAAAAAAATTTATAAATGCAAGTACATTATTGAAATCAACACAATCTGAAAATTTGACATCTATTGTAAAAATATATTCACCTAGCTCAATATTTTTGTTTTACAAAGATGCATAAAACTTTGTAAATATTATGTCTACAACATGCACTATACTGTAGAGTTGTCCAATGTGTGATAAATATGTATATAAACACGCAATAAATACGTGTAGAAACACAATATAAACACATAATAAATACGTGTAGAAACACAATATAAACATGTAATAAATACATGTAGAAACACAATATAAATATGTATGGGGATACATTATAAATGCGTATGGGGACGCATTAAAAATACATATGGGAACACGTTATAAACATGTATGTGGATATACGTAAAAAACACGTATGTGAATATACGTAATATACACGTATATGATGCGTAATAAACATGTATCTGGATACGTAATAATAACGTATGTGGATATTCGTAATATACACGTATGTGATACGTAATTAACATGTATCTGGATACGTAATAATAACATATGTGGATATACATAATAATAACGTATGTGGATACGTAATAATAATGTATGTCAGTATGTGGGTATACGTAATAATAACGTATGTGGATATACGTAATAATAACGTATATGGATACGTAATAAACACGTATGTGCATATATGTAATAATAACGTATGTGAATATACGTAATAATAACGTATAATGATACGTAATAATAATGTATAAGGATACGTAATAATAACCTTTTTTATAACGGTTGGTATACCGTATTCTAACGTACCGTTTTTGCGTAATAATTACGTATGGCCTGACACGTAAAGATTATGTATTGCTTGATATGTAAGAATTACGTACTGTTCTACCTGGGATATTAAAAATTTTGCATAATTTGCACTTTTTGTCAAACCATATGTCCACGAAAGTGTAGTGCTGCCATCTTGTAACATGCTCATCAATTAAAATACAGAATTTAGTTGCTGAATGCATTATAAGATGGCAGCACTACAAAATTCATCTACAGTATAGTTTTGTGGTAGGGCCACGAATTCAGAGCAATCCAGATAGAACGAAGATAAATAGTTTCAAATATTATATTGTGAGTTTCAATGAACGAATATGAACATTGACTATTTTCAAACCATTGTCTGTCGCACATCGTTGAGTGCCAATTGCGAGAAAATGAGCCAGCTTATCGTGGGTCTTCAAGAATTCGCATTATTTTGCTATTGTGGGTGCACTTAATATGAATTTGTCCGTTTCTGTTGTTTTCAAATATGGTTTTGGTATTTTTAAATAAATCCATGAATAAAATTACTGTTTATACAAGCATAATTTAGTTTATGTTTAAAGTTATATTCTATAAGAAATTCTATTTTAAACTGTTCAACTGTTTATATTTTTTAAAATATAAAAGCTCATATTTTAGTCCAATAAAAAATTTGTTACCTTCTTTACATTTATGTATATAAAGAGAAAGTGTAATGAGCTGAATGGTTAAATTTGTCTTTTTGACGGATTTAAATATTGAAAACATCCTTCAACTCGAATTTAACATGATTTACGTGTGCGAAGAGCAGTGGCGGCTTGTGATCAATACCTAGAGAGGGGCGCTGATTAAAGCATGTTATATATATATATATATATATATATATATATATATATATATATATATATATATATATATATATATATATATATATATATATATATATATATATATATATATATATATAAATTGAAAATATGTTTGCATATGTGTTTGTGTATAATGATAATTGGCTGCTAAAACTTGTATTTATAATAAAAGGCTTGAATTTATAATGAAACTTATAATAATAAAGTTTTATTATAAATTCAAGTCTTTTAAACATTTTGCTGTGAGAGTGATTTTTACTAAATATTTTAAATGTCTCAGGAAATTATGGTTTCTTAGTTTTATAATTAAATTTAATAGGTTTTTCTTTAAGATTTAATAGTTGAATATTGCACTGCGCTGCAAAAAGAAATGTTGAATCATATTAGATTTATAAGCATCTATGAAATATTTACTGTTCTTCGTAATTTTTTACATTCAAAAGTCAAAAACATATGATGTGGGCTGCATATAAATTTATTTCATTCCGAGGTAAGTTAATTTCTGTAACAATCTAATAATAGCGCTTAAAAAGCTTTGAACATTGTTAAATCAATCGCATATATATTAAAATTTGGTTCTTTTGTTATCAGCGCCTTAATAAACTTAATAATCGCACTCATTTATATGCACTTACAACAAATATATAAAAAGGTTATATTGACTGTGTTGTGTTTGACAGATAGAATAAAGCCTGCTGTGTTTAAAAAAGATAAATGAAGACATAATATTTAGTTTAAAGAAAATTAGTTTATTAAATAGTACTTCAAATTAATTCAAATTAACAAATACAAAAACACTGCTCACAGGCAGGCAACTCAGGGAGAATTAACATTAGAATTTTAGACATTAGAATTTTAGAATTTTATCAACTTAGTTAAAATTAAGGAATTAGCATAAAAACTTTACTCAAAACAATCTATATTAAATTCCATCAGAAAATCATTAACAAAAAATATTAAATTTAAAAGAATTTTACCCAGGCTCTTAAAAATTTATGAAGGTTTAGAAATTTGCTCTCAGAATAAAGCTTAGAATTTTAAATTTACAGAATAAATTTTGATTAAATGCATTTCAAAAATATTAAGAAATCATATTCAGAATTAAAGAAATTAAAAGTTTAAATAAAACATGTGTATTCACCCGGATGGGCCATCAGACAGGGGGGGGGGGAAGTTCCAATCATTGGAGCTGCACAGATTTTGGAAAAACTGCTTTACTGGAAATCACCAAACTTGAAACAGGAGAGGCTTCAGCACCTTCTTGAAAAACATCAGTACTCAGGAGATCAGACCTAACAGCTACTTCTGGAACACTCGGATCTTCATAGAACGTCCGTCCTCGGCAGAAGCTACGTTCACGTAGCGCGCATAAGAAATTTCACCACGTACTTTTCTGGAGAGTTACGTCGCGAATTCCGCGATAAAAGCTTGAAAAATGCATAATTTAAATTAAAACAACTAATGAAAAAAAAGAATAACGCGAGGAACTTAACGTTCCATTAAAAGCTTGCGTGGAACATAAGTTCCATTCGAAAATAAACAACGCGCTTCTCGCGCTAACACCGACGAAGGATTTCAACGAAAAACTGAAACTGAAAAGTTCTGCGTGCGTATTTATACTTGCGGCAAAAGGGCGAGTTTAGATAAACGGCAGCAATTAAAATTCGCTTACCGAAATTAGAATTGCCAAAATAATACTCATAATTCCGAGAGCAGACGATCCGTAAAAACGCGAACCAATTAAAAAAATCCCAAATTCCAAAGAGGCGCGAAAAACGCTTAGGTGGCGCCTTAAATCGCAGTAAAAAGCCCGCAAAACAGAATTCCGAAAATGGCCGCAACTGAAATTTTTGAATTGCAGTGAGACATGGAAATAACTTGAAACTGTAGAACAAACGGAATTTCTAACCAAAATGGGAAAATGGGACATCAAATTAAAGGGAATTTTAAGGGGAATCAAATAAATAAATAATTTTTTAAAATTTACAAATCAAAAGTAATATTAATTTAAGGAATGGAACATTTTTAATTAAGAATATTATAAAGAAAATTAATTTAGAAGATTAAAAATATTCCAATTAAAGAATAAATGAAAAAGCCAATAAATATTATTTAAATATTACCAAATTAAGAATATTGAGCCAGGGAAAAAGAAATAAAAGTAAATTTTCAAATCCCCAAATTACCTAAATTCTAAAGCAACCCAACACATTCCTTCCACCTATCCCCCAAAAATTTTTCATTTGAAAAATGAAAAATTTTTGATAATAAAAATAAATATCTATCAGAAGTTATCAATTTAAGTATAGCAATTTTTATCCGAATTCAACCTCTATTTCGGAATAAGCAGTTTGTTAACAAACTATAGACTAAAACAAGAATTATATAATGAATAAATTTTTGTACATCAGATCACTAAATTTGTGTAGACAAAAGTAAAGGTAGAGGATTTGACATTGATTCTCATTAGCTAATAATAAAAATAAATTTTTAAGAAAACATTGGACCAGCCAAATAGTTTTCAAAGAATCGAAACATTGAATTTTGAAAAGGTACCTTGAATAACCAATGAGAAACAACTCTCACTTCCACTACAAAATATAAATACCAGCTGGAAAGAAAAAAAAAATGTGTAAATAGAGTGATCTAAAAAAATAAAACAATGTACATAAGTTGTATAAAATAAATAAAATTTCAATAGAAGTGTCAAATGACAATTGACACAATAACAATTATTATCAATAAGTAACAATAATATACTAAAATTTCAAAGACACAAGTATCTATTCATGTCCATTCAAAACTAAACAATATCATCTGCATTCTGCAGTTATTTTATATACATTGCCCTTTTATCTTTGCAGAACTCTAATACTTTTACCGACATCAAATATATACCAAAAAAAAATATCAACATATGTGATCAGAACTTACGTCATGGACCACGTAATCAAATATTTGCATAAATCTGCACTCTCAATAACAATAAATAAGTAACTATATATCTCTATCTATAAATATAATCAATTCATATTATCCAAATTAATCTTTTCTCAATCATTATCTAATCCTGCAGTAATCTGTAATATCAATAACAACAATAACAAATTTTATTTCAAAATCATCTCCTTTAAATCAATTAAATCCAGTTTGCAGCATTCTGCAATGTACCAATAACAAAATACACACATATAAAAATTATACACTTAAAAAAAATTATGTTGCGCAACAAAAAAAAAAATGTCATTCTAGTTTTTCCTTTGTCGTAAATTATATCTTTGTGTTGGAATTATATCATTCTCATGAGATGTATTACTTGCTGAATTATCAGATTGTGCACAAGAAAAGAACACAGAATCTCTTTCTGGAATTTTTGTTAATCTGTCAATGTGCACCAACTGAATATTTCGTGTGTCATTTACATGTTGAATTTTAAAGTTTACATTAGATGTTTTTTGTATAACTTTAAAAGGACCTTTATTAAGTTTGGAGAGTTTCTTACAATGTCCTCTTGGAAAAACAGGAATGTATAAATATACTAAATCTCCAACTTTTATATCTTTTATAACAGCAGACTTATTTCTGTATGTCTCTTGTGTTTTAGCTGCTTTAAGTAAGTTCTTCTTTACTATTTCAAAAGATTTTTTCATACGAATTGCCAAATCCTGACTATAGTCACTAACAGTGGTAAAATTTTGTTCATTTAAATTAAAAAGAAGATGATGTGGCAAAATTAATTCTCTACCATAGAGAAGATTAGCTGGAGACTCACCAGTCGAGGAATGGATTGAAGTTCGGTGGGCCAGCAAGGCAAAAGATAAATGTCGATCCCAATCCTCTTGTGTTTCAGACACTAAATGACTAAGTGTGTTAATTATTTTACTGTTTAAACGCTCGCAAACTCCATCTGATTGTGGGTGATAGCTAGTAGTGGTATGTTTTTCAATACCTAATTTTTCATACAACTTCATGGCAGCATTCGAAATGAAATTAGAACCTTTGTCAGTGATAATGTGTTTTGGCACACCATGAAGAGAAAAGAAGTTTTCTAAACAATTTAAAATAGTTTCAGATTTAATATTGGGGATAGCATAAGCTTCTGGCCAACGAGTAAAATAGTCCGTAATCACCAGTATGTACTTATTGCCAGAGTAAGTTAGAGGCATGGGGCCAATACAATCCATAGCTATTCTTTCCATAGGGTAAGTAGAATTTGGAAACCTCTGTAAAGGAGCTTTTTGTTTTTGTTTAAATCCTCTTTTCTGTAAACAATCAGGACAACTCTTAACATAATTTAAAATTTGAACATACATCCTAGGCCAATAAAAGTGTTGCTGAATTTTCCTCAAAGTCCTTCTAAAACCACCATGTCCTGCAGTGATCGAATCATGACAATAATTTAGAATATCAGAGATCAAATTTTGTGGAACAACAATACGCTCTTTTCTTTGATATTTTAATTTAGGTTTTCTATTAGTACAATATAATACATCATCTTTTAAGATAAACATTAAATTTTTAGGGAATGGGTCAATATTTTTATCTAAGCATGAGCCAATTCTTATACAATTAGGGTCAGAATTTTGAGAATTACGTACTCTTAAAAGAAGGTTTGCATCAACATCCAAGTCTATAGTGTTTACGTTTACATTATTTACACATCTAGATAGATAATCAGCTGTTAAATTTAGGCGACCAGGTTTATGAATAATTTTGTAATTAAACTGGGTCATGGACATTATCCACCGTGCTATCCTAGAAGTGGGGTCTTTTAATTTCAAAACATTTGAAAGGGAGGCCTGATAACAATAAACAGTAAAATGTTTTCCCAAAAGGTATTGCTTAAAATAGGATGTTGCCCAGACAACTCCTAAAGTCTCTTTCTCGACTGTGCTATAGTTTATTTCTGCATCTTTTAGTTTTTTACTAGCATAAGCAATAGGGTGCAAAAATCCATCCTCTCCTTCTTGACAGAGAACTGCTCCAAGAGCAAGATTTGATGCATCGGTACATACCGAAAACGGTTTTGAAAAATCAGGGAGATGTAAAATGGGTTCTTTAAGTAATTCGGATTTTAAGGTTTGATAAGAATTTTCTGCTTCAGGGGTCCAAGAGAATTTAATATTTTGCTTAGTTAAATTAGTTAAGGGAAGAGCTTTTAAGGAGTAATTTTCAATAAATTTTCTGTAGAAACCAGTTAATCCTAAAAATTGGCGAATTTGTTTTTTAGAGGTGGGTTTTTGAAAATTTTTAACAGTTTTTAAATTTGAGGGGTCAGGCTGAACAATACCTTCAGAAACTTGAAAACCCAAATAATTTATTGAAGATTTAAAAAAATTGCATTTACTTGGCTTTAAACATAATTTATGTTGAGATAATCTATCAAATACTACCTTTAATTTCATTAAGTGTTCCTCAAAGGTTCTAGATGCAATAACAATATCATCTATGTAAATAGAAATTTGTAAAGGGGAAAGTTTAGCTAGGACGACGGACATAAGTCGTTGAAAGGAGCTGGGGGCATTTTTCAAACCAAAAGGGACTCTTTTCCATTCATAGTGGCCAAAAGGTGTAGAAAAGCCACATTTGTGTGTGTCGTCTGGGTGCAATTTCATTTGATAAAATCCAGATGTTAAGTCTAATGTAGAAAAATATTTCGCACCACTTAAACTATCAATCAATTCAGTGATATTTGGCAGTGGAAAAATATCATCAATAGTTTTATCATTTAATTTTCTAAAATCTGTTACTAATCTTAATGTTCCATCTGCCTTTTTAACAAACAGTACAGGTGCGGAGAATGGTGAATCACTTTCTTGTATAATGTCATTTTCAAGAAGCTCATTAATTTGTCTATCTAATTCATCTCTTACATGATAAGGAACTCTATAAGGTTTCTGTTTAACAGGAATATCATCTTTTAAGTTAATGTTATGAAAAACTGTATCACACCCCTTTAAATCTGGAATAGAATTAGCAAAAATATGCTTATAATCATTAATTAAACTCTCTATTTGTCTTTTTTCATTATAGTCTAAGTGTGAAAGATCAAAATTTCCTCCCCAAACATCAAAATTATCACCACTCTCTGCACTTGACTCAGTAATATTGTTAACTGAAAAGGAAGATACTACTGTGATAGGAACAATTTTTGCTAAATTTGAATGCTTATTTATGTGCAACTCATCAGTTGACAAATTCAATACTTTTACATTATATATATTAGATCTAGATACATTATTTACTGATCTAGCGACCAGAATTTTACTGTTGTTTAAAGGCTCAATCATCACAGTAGGTGAATTAAATTTAACAATCTCTTTTAATTTTAGTTGTATGAAAGCCTCCGATAGAGGAGGAATTGTGTATTTCCTAAGTGCATAGCACAAATTATCCCTATATTTTTCAGAATTCAAAGTATTTTCTCTGTTAATTTCATAATTATTAAAGAATTGAGTTGCATTAGATAATGAAAATGGTACAGATTCATCCTTAATTGCAAAAGGCACAGTTACAATATTATTGTATGAAACATTATTACTAAAATCTATTGACATCTTATAACCCTTTAAAAATTTCACACCAAGTATTGCTGAATAATTACAAGAATCACAGTCCATAATATAAAAATCAACATTAAATATTTTGTTATTTAAATTTAAATTAATATTCAATTTTTTGGAAACTTTTATAATATCACTAGAGATGCCTTTTAAATTTATATTACATTTAGTTAATTGACTGTCAGGTATATTTAAATGAGATAATACATTTGTAAACAACACATTAATAGAAGCACCAGAATCAATAAGTATAGGAATATCAACATTATTTATCATACCAGAAATCACTGGTAGAGACAAATTCTGTAATGAAATCAAATTTGAATTTTTCATCACAGGTAACACCCCAAGGGCCTCAGAAGGTAAGTTGGAGTGAAAACTCCCTTCACCCTTACTTAGTTTAAATTTTGTTTTTCACTGTCATTTTTATCACTCCTAGGTGTATAAAAAGTGTTGTAACTCATTTTAGGTTTAGTTTCATTAATATCAGGCTGAAAGTTTTGATTTGGCTGATGGTAAAAAAATTGAGTAGGTTGTTGAAATCCTTGCATTTGTTGTGGAAAATTATATGGATTGATTTGTGTAGGTTGTGGAAAATAAAAAGGTTGTTGATACATTCGAGTAGGCAGAGACCTAGAATTTCTGTTGAACCTGTGTGATTGAGGAAATTTCCTACAATCCACACTTATGTGACCTAATAGACCACATGAAAAACACCTTCGGCTATCCTTTGTCACTCTAGTTTGAGGCAGCTGTGGTTTGGTGTTAATCTGAGTTTGCAACTCAGCAAGCCTTTTAGTGAGGTTCTCTACCTCCATTCTATTTCTCTTAAGCTCATCATGGAGCTGCTTATTTTCAGATTCACCAAGACTCATTACATATTGGGGGTCATCCCCATGTTGCTTGCTCCACACCTCTTCCTCTGCCACAGCATGCCTTTTTGCAGAGTCAAAACTCTTGTGGTTTTGAGGTAGGATTAGCCGTTTGAAATGAGGCTTCAAGCCTTCAATGAAAACCGAGCACAAGACATCAAGTCTTTGCTGGTTTGCCACTCTGTCATTCAGTAAGGCAGGTGAAACAGTTTTATATGAGGAAGCCTCAACTCTGGCAGCAAACTGACGCACAGATTCATTTGGTCTCTGATAACTTTGCAAAAATGCTCTCAAGTTACTGTGTAAACATTCTATTGAGGAAAATCTGTCGCGTAAGGCTTTAAGAATTTGAGAGAAAGATTTCTCTTCTTTTAACTTAGGATTATCTCTAATAAATCTTGCAGCTATGCCTGACAGTTTTAACTTTAAAACCAAGACCTTGTCTAACTCAGACCAATTTGCATGGTCAGCTAACATTTTAATCCTATCTATGTAATCCTCTAATGGGAGGCCAGATTCCTCTCCTGAAAACACTGGGATTGAATCTAAAAAGTCTCCTATTGAAGAGACTGTTTTAAAATTACTCATTACATTACATTTAGAAGAATCTATTTTTAATCCCTGTTCATTTAAGTCATATTGTTTACTATTAACATTTGAATCAATATTTTTGTTACCAACAGAATTTACATTATCAGAGGTTGCCTCAATGTTTATTTTAGAAGGTAAATTTCTTTCTAATAAGGATAACCAAGTTTTCTTGGTACTAGCAACCTGACTTCTGGGAATTAAATCCCAATCTTTACCATCGTTTGAATTTGTGAGAAATGAAGGAAATGGCTCTTTACCAACAGAGAACATTGCATATAATAAAGTTTCAAAAGGCTTATCTTTAGAGCCATCTCCAGTTTCGTCTGATCCAAATACAGAAATATACATACAGTTACTTTCTCTAACATCATTCATAATTGCAATACAATTGAAAGTTTAATACTAATAAATATTATAAAACATGAGAGCAATTTCTAGACTGGTACACGGCACCAAAACTACTGTTGTGTTTGACAGATAGAATAAAGCCTGCTGTGTTTAAAAAAGATAAATGAAGACATAATATTTAGTTTAAAGAAAATTAGTTTATTAAATAGTACTTCAAATTAATTCAAATTAACAAATACAAAAACACTGCTCACAGGCAGGCAACTCAGGGAGAATTAACATTAGAATTTTAGACATTAGAATTTTAGAATTTTATCAACTTAGTTAAAATTAAGGAATTAGCATAAAAACTCTACTCAAAACAATCTATATTAAATTCCATCAGAAAATCATTAACAAAAAATATTAAATTTAAAAGAATTTTACCCAGGCTCTTAAAAATTTATGAAGGTTTAGAAATTTGCTCTCAGAATAAAGCTTAGAATTTTAAATTTACAGAATAAATTTTGATTAAATGCATTTCAAAAATATTAAGAAATCATATTCAGAATTAAAGAAATTAAGAGTTTAAATAAAACATGTGTATTCACCCGGATGGGCCATCAGACAGGGGGGGGGGAAGTTCCAATCATTGGAGCTGCACAGATTTTGGAAAAACTGCTTTACTGGAAATCACCAAACTTGAAACAGGAGAGGCTTCAGCACCTTCTTGAAAAACATCAGTACTCAGGAGATCAGACCTAACAGCTACTTCTGGAACACTCGGATCTTCATAGAACGTCCGTCCTCGGCAGAAGCTACGTTCACGTAGCGCGCATAAGAAATTTCACCACGTACTTTTCTGGAGAGTTACGTCGCGAATTCCGCGATAAAAGCTTGAAAAATGCATAATTTAAATTAAAACAACTAATGAAAAAAAAGAATAACGCGAGGAACTTAACGTTCCATTAAAAGCTCGCGTGGAACATAAGTTCCATTCGAAAATAAACAACGCGCTTCTCGCGCTAACACCGACGAAGGATTTCAACAAAAAACTGAAACTGAAAAGTTCTGCGTGCGTATTTATACTTGCGGCAAAAGGGCGAGTTTAGATAAACGGCAGCAATTAAAATTCGCTTACCGAAATTAGAATTGCCAAAATAATACTCATAATTCCGAGAGCAGACGATCCGTAAAAACGCGAACCAATTAAAAAAATCCCAAATTCCAAAGAGGCGCGAAAAACGCTTAGGTGGCGCCTTAAATCGCAGTAAAAAGCCCGCAAAACAGAATTCCGAAAATGGCCGCAACTGAAATTTTTGAATTGCAGTGAAACATGGAAATAACTTGAAACTGTAGAACAAACGGAATTTCTAACCAAAATGGGAAAATGGGACATCAAATTAAAGGGAATTTTAAGGGGAATCAAATAAATAAATAATTTTTTAAAATTTACAAATCAAAAGTAATATTAATTTAAGGAATGGAACATTTTTAATTAAGAATATTATAAAGAAAATTAATTTAGAAGATTAAAAATATTCCAATTAAAGAATAAATGAAAAAGCCAATAAATATTATTTAAATATTACCAAATTAAGAATATTGAGCCAGGGAAAAAGAAATAAAAGTAAATTTTCAAATCCCCAAATTACCTAAATTCTAAAGCAACCCAACAACTGCGTATTACTTTGAATGGTGTTTGGCATTTTTGTCTACATTGATGGCGTTGCTATTCAACATTGTTTCCAAATGTGCTATAATGCAAAAATGCTGCATGAGAAAAGAGTTGACCGATTTAATTTGCAATTCTTGCATATAAAGTTTATTATATAAGTCTTTTCATGAATTAACTACAAACATCTCAAAATCGGGGCATGCCAGGGTTTTAAAATCGGCATTCTTTGTTTCCTACTGATATTAAAATTACTGTATAATTTGATTTCTGATGATTATAAAATACCTTTTATAAAATGATCATGTATATCGATTATCAAAAGATTTTATATGATTGGCTGATAGTTATTTATTTTATATTAATATATTTTTTTTTATATTCAAAAATAGTTTTCATAAAATGATCGTGTACTTTGATTATCAAAATATTTTACATGAATGACTGCCATTTATTTATTTTATATTAAAAAAATGTAAATATGTGTGCGTTCTGTATATTTGTATTCGCTAAAAGTAAATAATATTTCATACTTCATAAACAATATAATAGTACAAAATGTTGTTGAAATCGTCCTATTCGTTATTTGGATATCGTGTCCACAGACTCTTACAGCCATTTACACACGTAGATCATGTTAAATTTGAGTTGAAGAATGTTTTCAATATTTAAATCCGTCAAAAAGACAAATTTAACCATTCAACCCGTCAGACTTTCTCTTTATATAGTACATAAATGTAGAGAATGTAACTAACTTTTGATCGGACTTATATCCACCTTTTATATTTAAAAATATAAACTATTGAACAATTTGAAATAGAATTACTTATATAACTTTAAAAATAAACTAAATTATTTTTGTATAAACGGTCATTTCATTCAAGGATTTATTTAAAAATACCAAAACAATATTGGAAAACAACATAATCCGTCAAATTCATATACTAATATAAACTGACATCACAATCATAGCATGTGTGCAAGAGAACCTATATTTGAAAACATCTATATATACCATGGCATTAAAAAATTTATTACTTCAGCCAAACTGTACTTACAAGAAAGATTATAATGAGTCTCTAATAATGTAGCAACTGCTGTACTTATTTTTGACAGTTTACAATATGACCATGTAGGGCAATAATTTTAAATTCCTTCATTGCAGAAATTGAAGTTCTGTGCAAATGTATTAATTTAATGAAATGGACAGAATATAAGTTCCCTATATATTGGGTAAATTTCAATGAAGCATTGTTAAGAATCAAAATGAAGACAAATTTAAAGATTTGCTGTTTATTAATTTTTTTTTGCTGGTTTATTCAGGATGATTCCTAAATAAAATGTATTTAAAATATTTTTATATTGGAATATTTAACTTTTTAATAGTTCTTCAAATAACTTTAAGGCAATAAATTTAAAAAATATTAAATGATTGCCAATTAAAAGACTATTGCCATAAAAAAAAAAAAAATAATTGCTATTTATTTGGGAGTTGGATGTTAAAAAACAAGGAGTAAGACAGTAGAAAAAAGAGAGTCAAATGTTTTAAGTACTGACTCCAAAGCCAGTGGCATATTTTAAGATTCAATTTAATAGGGGGGGGGGACAATTTTAAATATCAATCTCAAGGGTGTCAAAGTTAGAGGTCTGTATGGACTCGGGTCTGGCCTATAGATTTAGGCCCGACCTAGGACACAGGCCAGGTTCGGACCACATTTTATTAAATTCGTGTCGGGTTGGGTTTAATAAATTCGGGTCATTGGGGGTTTAATGAGTCAAATTTGAAATTACATATGAAACAAAATTTGAAATCAGCAGATAAAAGTTTCCACTAATATTAAGTAATAAAAGTTTGCTTTGTATGAAAAATGCAGATGGGTAAATTAAAAGCTGATACAGAAAAATTATAATTTCATATAAAAATTGAAGACGACATTCATATTTATTCGATGACATTCAGAAGCCAAATTGAAACATTGTTCTTTGCAACATTCAAGTTGTTTGAAACTACAGTGACAGAAAATATTTTCTGGCTTGGATGCAGCAAAATAAATATACAATGCCTATGTATCAGATGTCATGTTTCGTAACATCATGTGGGTGTTGAATCCTTTAAAACACACTCCTGGAGTTTTACACCTCTTCCCTCAACTACTGTTTTTCTTGAGTGTGGTTTCAGTGCTTTAATCGTATAAAAACACTGGCAGTATACCCATTTTTCGTATGAAGTATATAATATAAAGCTTAAAATTCACAATTATGTGCAAATTCCTATAGTATACTAAATGACATTGTTAATCAAAATATTCTATTAATATATTTAATTTAATGCTCTTAAAAAGAAGTTTAAGAATATCTGTTCTTGCTATACAAAATTATCTTCACGAGCAGATCTGAAGAATAAATTGTCCTGGTCTTGTTTATAAACAAATTTACAAAATATATGAAGTTGAAAAAATTGCAGTTGAATAAATATGCAAAATAAAAGCGCTAAAACTGTATAGGGCCCATACTACAACTTATGAGTTTCTAAAATCTTTGCCAAAATAAAACAGATGACGTAATAAATTGAAAATATCAATAATCCTGTAATCTTAAAACCTAAAGGCCGTAATTGATTCCAATATATGCCAAAATATGTGCAAATATACTTATATTCTCGTAGAGTAGAAGATATATCCATGCATTTGTTAAAGATTACTTTGTACTACATACAATATATGACTTTCAACAATTTTTGCAAAAATAAAACAATGACATAATAAACTGAAAATATCAATAATGTTAATGTTTAAACCTGAAGACCATAATTGATATAATCCAGTCAAAAATGTAATATCAGTGATATTTATTTTATATACCTATCTTTATTATTTAAATCAGAAAGGATTTAATAAAAATCAGCTGCCGTATAAACACATTGGATTTAAATCTGTTACTAAAAGACATGATAAAATTTTCTTCAAATAAATTGGCGGAAAAAATATCGTCTGCATAACACTATATAAATGATTTAATTGTTCGTAAATTGTAATATTAATTTTTAATTAATATCTGGACAACCCCTGGTCTTATAAACTCAAAACATGGACTACATTTTAAGTCAGGCTATTTCAAGGCTACCCACAAAATTTCATTTAAATTCGGTTCAGTTGCTCTCCCGTGATGATGAGACGGACAGATTTTCAATTTTATTTATATAGATTTAGAGAAATAGATTGAAAATCAGCAAAATAAGTAAACTTTTAGTTATCTATTAAAAGTCTACATTTGGATAATTTTAATCTACAATCAGTCATTCATAAATGATATGTTTCAGCTGACAAATGTAAATATGTCAATAGCTAGGAAGAAATTGTTATCCACTCTGAGTGTGTACTTTTGTTATTTTCTTACATATCATTATCAGCTTATGTAGGAATGTACTAAAATTTGTATTTACACAAGACTTTACAGTTATGTGCATATTTATATTATTTTATATTTTGACATAACATTACATAATCTATATAAAAAAAAATTGAAAATCTGTCTGATTATCACGGGAGAACGGCTGAACTGAATTTATTGAAATTTTATGGGTAACGGAATAACCCTGCACTTAAAATTTAGTGCATATTTCAAATTTCTAAGACCAGGAGTTGTCTAATTATTAAAATATTAATTAAAAACGAACAATTAAACCTTCCATAGAGATAGCATTATGCAGACTATATTTCTTCCGCCAATTTATTTAAAGAAAATTATATCATGTCACTTAGCAATGGATTCAAATCCAATGTGTTTATGTAGCAGAAGATTTTTATTAAATCTTTTCTGATTTAAATAATAAAGATATGTATATGTATCAAATAAATTTCACTGATATTGCATTTTTGATAGAATTATATATCAATTACGGTCATTATTATTATTGATATTTCTGGGGATTGTTGATAGTTTCAATTTATTACGTCATTATTTTATTTTGGCAAAAATTGTTGAAACTTATAGTAAATAGTACGGAAACTCTTCCACGAATGCATGGGTATATCTTCTAATCCATGAAAATATAAGTAGTACAGGTATAGTGACATATATTTTGACATATATTATAATCAATTACGGTCTTCTGATTTAAAGATTACGGAGATTATTGATATTTTCCATTTATTATGTCATGTGTTTAATTTTGACAAGGATTATTCAAACTTATATTGCAATAAGGGTAATCTTTTACTAACAGACGGGCACATCTTTTAATATACGACAATATAAATAGTACGGAATATCTCTCTATACAATTTTAGTGCTTTTTTTAGGCATATATTGGAATTAGTTATGGCCTTTAGTTCAGTATTATCAGTTAGTATTATCAGTTTTGGCAAGATTAAGGATATATTTAATTTATTACGTCATCTGTTTTATTTTGACGAAGATTTTAGAAATTAATATGCTGTAGTATGTGTAATCTTCTACTAATACACAGGTATATCTTTTAATATTCACGAATATAAGTAGCACGGGCCCTATACTATTTGAGCACTTTTATCTTTTATTTTGCACTTATTGATTCAATTTCATGTTTATTGTAAATTTGTTTACAAGCGGGGTCAGGATGTTTTATTCTTCTAATCTGCCGTGAAGAAAATTTTGTATAGCGAGAACAGCGATTCTTAAACTTTTTTAGGACCATTAAATTAAATATTTTAATAGAATATTTTGATTAACAAAGTCATTTAGTATACTATAGAGATTTGCACATGATTATGAATTATAAGTTTCTTTCTATACTATGTATGAAGAACGGGTATACTGCTAGTTGCACATAAATTTTAAAGTAATTTTTTATGATAAAAATGACAAATATGTTATGTAATGCTGTTATTTATATTGCACTTAAGAGTGAAAAGATTTTTGGTGAGTAAACTTTGAGCTGAAATTTCTTTTCCTAGACTAATTAATAATAGAATAATTGACAAAGTTGTACATTCAAATACAGCCATAAAGAAAGAGATGGCCAAATAATGGTTGAGAAAGCCAGACAGCAGTGTATGTTATTTCTGCAGGTATTAACATTTTGCATACCCATGATAACCGATAGATATAGCAAAACTTGCACAAAATTAACTTAACATGCTTTGTTTGGAACATTAGTATTAAAATATTTAACTAGTTGAATTTTGCAAAAGGTACAGAAAAAGATAGGATCTGTCACATTTCCCAAATAAAAGGAATGTAATTCTTCTCACTAAATTTATTACAAGTTACTTTATTTCTGTAATTTATTTAAAACATGAATAATTTTCTACAATTACAAAATTTATTCTGAACATTATGTGAGCATATTGTGAATATTATGTTTATTGTAAATAATTTATTACTCTATGTATTATTGTTATTAAGAAGATTGTGTTATTACTTTAAATTAAAATGCTGTAATAATTTATTTTTAGTTTATAAACTAAAAGTAAATCAATATATTAAAACAAATCAATATCTTAAATGATAAAAAAAAATGTTTTAAGTAGGAGGCGTACAACATATATGTAATTTAAATTTTAGTAGCTACCATATTTATAGAGTTTGCAGACCATCGATTGAGATGTGAAAATAACTATTAGTACGATGAACTTGTTCATATAAATTACCGTTTTAGATAAATTTTAATACAGGACCTCGTTATCGTATGATCATTAGTTTTATGGTATTTCATTGATTCCGAAAGATCTGCCTGACATCGATCTTCAATTTCATGTAACAGAACATAAATTTAAAATAATAGTACAAGGTTTCACTTCTATGAAAATTACTAATTGTAAGATTTAACAATTTTCAATCTTTATAAGACATAAATTGAGAAATGGAGTTGTGCTAGAAAATGTATCAAATATAATACTTACCCTTATGTAGAAAAGCTTTGTCCGGCTAAAACGTTCGTGTTTACTTTCTGAGCTAGGGTTGCCGTTCTACTGGTTTTAAGCAAATTTTGACAAGCATTGGCTGCAATAATGGCCGGCTATTGGAAATCTGATGAACATATGTGAGAGTTGATTAAGGCATAAAATGTCAAAAAGTTTGGTGTGAATGATAAAACTTTGGTATTTTAATCTTTTGGCAGAGGAAAATTCAGAATAACTAGATTAGGAAACCAGTAAACAGCTATTAAAGCATCCTGATAGCTATGAGACGGCACTAATGCGCCATCTATTGAAGATTTGAAAAACTACAAATTACTTAGTTTGTTTCAGTTTTTAATTGATAGTTTATTATTTTATTAACTTTCCTCGTATTTTCCTCTGCCAAAAGATGCTTCATATTCCATTCTATCACCCACTGCAAACTGCAAAGAGATTTGAGCCCGCATTATTGCGTGGTTATGTTCAAGAGAATGTCCTATACTTTAACATGGGCGGAGAATAGTCGAAAACCGCCTTAATACCGATATCCTTCAGGTAATTTTTGAACTTATCATGGCAGAATTCCATTCCATTATCCGTCCGGATACATAGAATTTTAGTACCTAATTGCCTTTCCTCTCTGGCCTGAAACTCTTTAAAATGTGAAAATACTTCTGACTTCTGTTTCATAAGGTAAACAAAAACTTTTCTACTATAATCATCTGTTATAGTTAAGATATACTTATTCCCACCATATGATGCTGTGGGTAAGGGACCACACACATCCATGTGTAACAATTGTAATGGTTTAGTGGACCTTATCCCACCGGTGGGTTTATACGATACTCTCCTAGACTTAGCCAATTTACAAGATTTACAATTTAACTTTTTGTATTTAAGCCTAGGAAGTCCGTTTACAGCAGAAACTTTGCTGGTTTGGAGGAGATATTCAGCGTTCATGTGGCAATATCGCTTATGCCAAAGACAGTTTGTACTATTAAGTTCAGTTACTGAACTGCTAGGCTTAGATATTGAACTATTCACATTTTTATTCTGCTTAGTTTTTGTTTTGTCAGATTTAAATTTAGTTTCTTTAAGATTAGGTGCTATTCTTACTTTAGGTGTTTTTCTGGAAGCACTAGGATCCCTATCCTTGGATTTCTTATCCTTTTTGTGTTTCTTGTCTCCATCTCGATCCCTATCTTTAGATTGACGGGTTTCTAAGTTATGTTGTTCCTGGGTACTATACTTAGGTTTTAAAAAATACAACCCATCCTTTCTTTTTGCATAAAAGAATTTCTCCCCTTTAGGTGTAAAAAACCATAGAACCCCGTTAGCTCCATTAAAACTAAAATTTTGTTCCTCAAGAACAGATGCAGCTAATAAATTTCTCCTAAGTTTAGGAGAATACATAACATTTTCCAATTTGATAATACTTTGTTTATACTTAAATTGGAAATACATTTCCACCGTCCCGATAGCCTCAACTGGACTTTCGACATCCCCTACTGGAAGACAGCCGTGAGGACCTGATCTGCCTCTCGACCTACAGATTTGATTCCCCACGACTGGAGGTCGCCCGAAGACGACCCGGCTGAGGTCCAGGAAGGCAAGGCATGTACGAGCAAACTGTGCCAGAAACTGTGAATGGACACAAGACTAAAGGAAGGCAAATATGCAGGTGGACCCTTGACCACACACACCCCATCTCACAGGACAGCAGACAAGGTGAAGGGCGAACTGGCCACCTCAGGAGTATTCTCCTAATTGAGGGGGCCCTCGCACGAAAGACAGACGGAGACCCGCCTCCATGCTGGAGGGGGGAACTGTGACGAAGATGCAAGGACGTGAGCGTCTAATTTCAGTTGCAGTGGCTAATCTAAAGTGCCGAGACTTTCCAATTGGAGAGAAGCTGAGGAGGAATTTGATGCTTTTTGTAGAGGATTCCGACTTTCTACCCTTCGGTAGTTATGTAGAGGCAGCATACAACTTAAAGAGGCGCTGTCGTAACCCGGACTTATACCTGTACTGCCAGGTTAGCTTAGCCTAGAGAAGAAGAGGAGGAGAAGAAGAAAGCCAAAAGGGCCGGGCAGAGGGAAGGGCGCGCAGAGAGAGAAGAGAGTACAGCAGCCAAGGGCTAAGCAACGGAAAAGAAAGTTAGAGGCTGCGGAGGAAGGGAGAGACACGGGAGGAAAATTCAAACTAGGAGGATATATTACATTATTGAACTAACTTTAAGCGTAGGCCGAAGCCCGAAAGGCAGGGGCAAATATTTTGCTAACAGAGAGAAAGAAGTACTAAACTAATTACTGCTAATGCTACAACTAAAAACTAAAACTAGAAACTAAAACAAGGAGGCTGCCTAGAAGGCAAGATACTAAACCTAGGGAGAGGGAAAGGCGCGCGCAGACTTACCAAGGGAGAGCTGAAAGGGAAAGAACGTTAAAAGGGGGGAGAGGGGTCGCGGCATAGATTCTGCCAACTGCGACAACGCGGCGAAGAAGGGGACTCTACTAAGCAGCTTGATGATCCAAGGTTCCAGGAAGATTGAAGATTGAAGATTGCTGCACCTGTTCCTGAAAAGAAGGGGAACAGGCTATTTCAATACAGAACAAATGGTGTCCAGAGAATAGGATTGAAACCCGGGAGGACTTACCTTTCAGAGGCGGACAAGTATCTGAAATAAAGGTAATAGGTGCTGAAACAAGACATTAAATAAATTTATGCTAAAGGGTGTCTGATATAAAAATGTAGATATAAAAAAAAAACTTCCAAGGGGAGAGACGCTGGATGAGACACTATTAGAGAGAATGCTGAGACAGTTCCTCAGCCACGCGATGTACACAAGGAGAGGCTAAGGAAGACTGAGACAGTACCTCAGATCCACTGAACATACCTGCTACATAAGTAGCTGAACAAATGGCATAGCTGAACTGTTGGAAAACCTGTAAGGGAAGATTACCTGCAAAGAAAAAACCACAATTATGTGGGCAGACACTTTAGTTAGAGGCTGGGACAATCCCCCAGATAAGCCGAGAAGAAGCTGGAAAAGAGGAGAAGCGAGAGATGAAAGATTGGGAGAGATGAGAGAGAGAGAGATGAGAAGAAGAAAAGAAAGGAAAGTGTCCTACAGGTAGGACGCCTCTGGGGGGGAAGGATCCTCCAGAGGTGGAATGCCGGGCCAAGGTAGAGGTTCTCTCCTAAATCTGGTGGGAACTACCTTCCACCGATTCCCATCACTGCTAGCGACATTGAAGTGCCTTTGCACTCATTAAATTTGGAAAATAACTTAATGTTATTACAGAAATGTCGCGTAGCAGCAGTGTCTACTACCCAGCTGAGTCTATCGCTAGGATCGATTACAGTATTAGCCTCAATCTGTGGAGACCCAAGAAATTCCACAATACTAGATCCATTATTTCTACTGCAATTAGTTTTAGTATGACCTAGTTTGTTACACTTAATTTTACTTTTAGAAATATTTACATTATGACTAGAAGTATTTACATTAGACACATTATGAGATACATTTTGAGATTTAAGTTTAGACAATTTTACTCTATTTACAAATTTCTTAGAAGTAAAATATGCAGAATTTAGACTCACAGTTTTGGAAAAGTCACTTGCTTGTTGACGAAGCCGGCTCTCCTCAGCTGATAGCTCTGCTTGTATTTTGCTGAGCTTGAAGTCCAGCGATATATCAATTGAACGATGCCACGGAATTCTTCCGGAAGATACCGAATCGACTGGAATGCAACATATAGGTCTTCAATGGGGTGTTTCGCGTCTTTAAGCCTCGTCACGGCCTTCCGCAGTCTTGAGCAAAAAAATGTCAACAGGCTCATCTTGCTCCGGCCGAATGTCGAAGAACTCGTCTAGTAGGCGCACTAGGTTGGCTCGGGAAGGCGCTTGAAAATGTTCTTTCAAGGTATTCCATGCTTGACTAGGTTCGTCGGTGACGTTTATCAACTCCTTGTATTCCGAGGATAAGTTTTGATAGATTATAGCGAGCGCTCGGTCTTTCCTTCGATAAAAATCATCGTAGTCGCGTCGACTCGCGGTCGCTTCTTCGATAGGCTTAAAACTTCCATCTACGTGTCCGAAGCATCCTTCTCCCTTGAGGACGAATGAGATGTCGGTACACCAGGTGACGTAGTTGTCCCGCGTCAGCAACTTCGTTCTACTTGCCTCCATGGCCACTCGTAGATTTGAAGAAGCAGAAGCAAAAGTTTTTTGTACACTGTTTACGTTTACACTGTTGCGTTTCGTTGTTCACACGAACTTCAAGGCTAGGACCACCCTCCGGCGAGATTTCTGGATCTCTTACCGTCACGTTTCTGGCAAGCTTCGAAAAGCCACTCGAACAGCCTCGCGGATCTATTGGCAGAAGGTGTGCCAGGAGGCTTCCCAGTCCGGTTTCATCTATAAAATCTTGAAAGCGCTCAATAAAAGGAGTGATCCCCCTTCTACCTCTCACTGGATCCTCAAGATCGACGGACGAGACACCTCGTCACCTCAGTCCCAGGCCAATGCTTTTGCTGAATGGTATGGTCGCACCGAACCGCTGGAAGGGATCCCCTTAGACTTCAGCGACGACGAGAACCAGGTCTTCAACGCGCCTTTTGAGCTCAAAGAACTTAGAAGATCTCTTTCTAACACGTCCCAAGGGTCTGTCGGGCTTGATGGGATTCACATCAAGACGCTTCGGGGATTAACCACGGAAAACCAGCTGATTTTGCTTAACCTCCTAAACACCCCCCGGGGACCAGTGAAAATAAAATTATCATATTATCGTGCTATAATTGTGTTATAATCGAGTGAAGTGGTGGAAAAATTTGTTTCTTTCTTATTAAGAAAGAAAATTGCTTAGTCTGGTCCTGAAGTCGATACCTTGGCGAGGTCGGGGGGCTCCCCTCAGAACTCGTATCTGAGGGGCGAATTCGACTTCTGAATAGTGCCCATCAGGGCTCACGTTCTCATCTAATCACGAACTTTGTGAATAGAGATAGAAATAGGTAGAGATCTACCTTTGTCAAAATGACTACTGTCGAGGACTATCCAAGTACGGATATCATTATTGATGAAGCTATAAAAGACTATAATGAATACATTATTCAGGCTCTTGAGGCACAAGAGAATATTATTTCAGCATTGGTATCTTCCAAAGTGAATGTAGGACCCCAACAAAAAATCAGAGATGATGTAAGCAAGTTGCTTAAAATAGTAATAGATCAACAAAAAATCATAACAGTGCAATTAAGTAAGGAGGAGAAAAGTAGAGGAAGAACAAGAGCAACTTATGCTCAGCAACTAAAAGAGGGAGTCAGACAAACAAGTAGTTCTAGAACTAGATCAAAGAGTAGGGCACCAACTTTCCTAGCTAGTATATATCCAAAAGAAATTAAATCTTCGGATAAAACTAAGCAGGAAATACAAGAATTGATAAATCCCAGACAATTAGAAATCTCAGTAACTGGAGTAAAGAAGATTGGAAGAGGAGGAATACTAGTGGAAACTTCCAAGAAAGAAGATATAGACAAACTGATAGAAAGTTTCAAGGAAAGTGATAAACTGAATAAAGATTATACGATTCAGAAACCAATTAAGAGGAAGCCCCAAATAATTATATACAACGTGGACACTGGATTTACAAAAGAATCTTTAAAAATTGCAATATTAGAACAAAATTCAGAATTGCCAGAAGATTCCGAAATAGAAGTAAAACAGAACTTCAGAGGAAGAAGGGGAGAAAACTGGATAGTGGCTTTAGATCCAAAAGCCTTTAAAATAATAATAAGCAAGAAAAAACTTTATCTGGGATGGAGTAGGGTTGAACTCAGAGAATATCTGAGACCAACCATTTGTTATAAGTGCCTTAGATACGGGCATATAGCAAAATATTGCAACAGCGATAGCTGCTGCAGAAAGTGTGGAGTAACGGCCCATAAAGAAACAGAGTGTGAAAATTTGGCAAGCTGTAAAAACTGTTTACAGCATAACAATAAATTTGGTACCAAATATAATACTGGACATATAGGTACAGATAGGAATTGTTCTATCTACCAAAAGGAGATAGATTTCATTCGTTTGAAGACGGACTATGGGGAGTGAAAGGAACGGTATTCTTTGTGCATCGATTAACTTAAATCATGCCAAATCAGCCAACTTGCAATTATCACAGGATCTTATTTCTAACAAATTGGACTTATGTATCATAAACGAACCTTATTTTTGGGAAGGAAGGATTGTGGGCTTCCCTATGAACTTCAGGATCTACTATCAAAATGGAAATCCTAGAGCAGGAATTATTATATGTAATTCAAATTTTAAAATTAGGAAAATTGTATTAGAACGGGATATGGTAGCATTGCAGATTGTAGTGGGTAAAGATGAATATTTTATTATTTCTGTCTATTGTCCTCCATCTGAGGAAATAGAAAGTAAAATCAATGAACTTGAAAGAATATTGAATGGTTTTATTGATAAGAAAATTTTAATTGGAGGAGATTTTAATGCAAAGTCCCCTGCTTGGGGGCCTAGGAATATGGACGCGCGGGGAGAACTCCTGACTGAATTTATAGAAACTTATGATTTGAATATTGAAAATGATACGAATAGTTTACCGACATATTCAGCCACGAAGGGAGAAAGCTGGATCGATCTTACTCTAACTAAAAATATGGTAAATATGATTAAAAACTGGAAAGTGACTGATTTGATCACCCTTAGTGACCACAATGAAATAAGATTTAGTATTGATGAAAAAAGAAGAATTACCAAAAGTGGGAACTGCAAATGGAGAATTAAAAATTTAAATTGGAGTAATGCGAAAGAAGAAATAAGGGAGTTGGTGGAAGCCAATATAGAGGTGGAAATAAATAGCTATAACTTGAATGAATATATAACTAAAATGGAAAAAGAACTGGTTGCTATTTGCTTCAGAAATCGTAAAGTGAATAAAAAGGTGAATAAAAATGCAGTTTGGTGGAATGACAAACTGAAAGTAATGAGAAGTAG
Organism: Amaurobius ferox; assembly: GCA_951213105.1. Lineage (NCBI taxonomy): Eukaryota > Metazoa > Arthropoda > Arachnida > Araneae > Amaurobiidae > Amaurobius > Amaurobius ferox. The sequence continues at coordinate 1,634,472 of OX578148.1, read as the reverse complement.
AACAAGAGCGTTAAGAAGACTCTTCCAAAAAGAGAAAAATGAGGATTTGAGGAAAATTAAAAGATCGAGATTTAATAATCAATTTGCTGTATATAAAAAAGAAATAATGCAAGCTAAGAAAGATAGCTTTCGTAATTACCTCAATGGGGTAATGAGCAATAATACCTTTGGAACTCATTATAAGACAGCAAAAGAAAAGATTAAATCTATAAATATTGATGACAGCATAAAGAAGGAGGATGGAGGAGAAACTACTTCTCCCATTGAAACAATTACAGAGATATTAAAATTTCATTTTAAGTGTGAGACGATTCCTGATGGTGACCAGTCTGTTACTCCTTTGACTGGTGTCGGGGGGGACAGCATTGTCTGCCCTCCTGACTCAGAAGGGGGAGAGGCGGGCTGGGGGAGTTCCTACCCTCCTATTGCGGAAAGCTCTTCTGACTTTTTCGAGGGGTCTCGGGGAATTGGCCTAGCGCTGGGCGTCACCCCCGAGACGCACCCTTGTGGGTCAGCTGAAGGTATCCATAGGGGGTTCACAAGTCAGAGAACCTTTGCTCTTGCTCTTATTGGAAATGAAATTGATGAAAGAGAAAATGGAGAAGTAATTTGGGAAAATGTACCATTCACTGAATATGAATTAAATAAAGTAGTGGATGGAATGGACGTGAATAAAGCTCCTAGTCATAATGGACTGACAATTGAAATAATTAAGGAAATGTATTATGCAAATAAGAAATGGTTCTTAAAAATTATGAATAAATGTTGGGAATACTCTATTTTTCCAGATGTTTGGAAAATAGCAAAAGTGGTACTTATCCCTAAAGAAGGCAAAGACCGTAAAAAACCGAGCTCTTATAGACCTATTTGTCTATTACCCGTTTGGGGAAAGATTTTGGACAAAATGATTACCAACAGAATGAGCTATTGTCTTAAAAATCAGTTAAGTGAAAATCAATATGGATTTAGGAAGAATAGAAGCACAATAGATGCTTTAAAGTCTATCGTGGAAGATAGACATGTAAATAAAAATAATAATATGATTACATGTTTAATATCTCTTGATATACAAAATGCTTTTAATACTGTCAGAAAACAAGACGTGGAAAAACAGATGGATAAATATTCCTTACCTTTGAAATTAAGGAAAATTGTAAATAGCTTTTTAAATGAAAGAAAAGTTTTTATTGAAGATGCAAATATTTATTTGAATTATGATATTGGAGTCCCTCAAGGATCGAGTTTGGCCCCGATCCTGTGGCTCATTATCATGGATGAGGCCTTGAGAATTAATTTTAATAGTGACGAAGTAAAAATACAAGCCTTTGCAGACGACATTGCAATTATAATGAAGTCAAGAGCTTCCTACCTTTTGGGAAGAATGGGAACTTCCGCAATAAAAAAATTGGAAGATTGGGCTGCTGAATTTAGTTTAAAATTCAGCAGAGAAAAGAGTAAATATATTATGTTTCCGTACAAGAAAACTATAACATGTTTTCCTGACATCAAACTTTATGGAAAAAGAATCAGTTACGATAAAAATCTAAAGTACTTAGGGGTGCAATTTGATCCCAAGTTCTTTTGGACCCCACATTTGAATGAAATAAAAAAATAAGGTTCTGAATTTTCACGGAAAACTAAACAGAATAGTAAGAGCAACATGGGGACTTAAACCCGAAATTAGAAAAGAAATATATTTGAAGGCAGTTGAAAAATTTATTACATACGGAGCAGAAATCTGGTACAGAGATATCAGAAGGATTAATGATAAATTAATACAAATCCAGAGAATAGCGCTATTGTCAATAACAAAGTCCTATAAAACTACATCCAATATGGATCTCTAAGTTTTGGCGGGATGTTTGCCATTAGATTTGAAAGTGAAAAGAGAAACAACTCTCTATAGAGGAATACATTGGGAGGAAAATTTCTTGATAGGTGAGGAAGTTATAGAATATAAAGATATAGAACAAGAAAGGCATTCGAAGAAACCTCCTTGGAAAGAGGAAATATGGAAATGGGATGAGGAAATCCCAAACAAGGATCATAGGATCATATATACAGATGGTTCCAAGATTAATGGAAGGGTAGGATGTGCCTTTGTGGAATATAAAGAAGGTATAAACCTATATGAAGAACAATATAGGTTAAACGACAATACTACTGTGTATAATGCAGAACTTTATGCTATAATAAAAGCAGTTGAATATATTTTAAATCAGAAATATGAAAAAGTACATATTTGTACAGATTCGAAATCTGTGTTACAATCCATAAGTTCTTATGGAAATAATAATGAAGAAGTTATAAAATTAAAAGAAGAATTGACCAAAAATATGGAAAGAATCAAATTACACTGGGTAAAAGCCCATGTGGGACTAATTGGAAACGAAAAAGCAGATGCATTAGCAAAAGAGGCTACCGAAAAAATAGAAATAAATTATATTTTCAAATGGAGCAAGCAACAAATTAAGAAAAAGTTGGAACTGGATTCTATTACGACATGGCAGCAAAGATGGGAAGAAAATCGAGTGGGAAAACAACTATACAACGAAATTGGAAAAGTTTCTACAAGAAGACTATGTGGAGATTTTTATATAAATCAAGTTTTGACGGGACACGGAGCGTTTAAGGAATACCAGCATAGATTCTTCGGCAAAGATAGAAGCTGCCAATGTGGGAGATCAGAAGGAAATGTAAAGCATACAATCTATGAATGTGAATTATGGGATCAAATCAGGAAAAATTATTTTCCTGTTAACTATATAAATGTTAATATTTTTAAATTATGTATGCTACCTAAATGTAGAAAAGGAGTAATAGAAATTATGAAAAATGTGTTGGCAATTGAGATGAATTTGGTGTAAATAGAATGAGATTTGCTGTATTTTCTTGTATGATATTTTATGGAAGGATTTTATTGTAAATGTGATTATGAAATTTGTGATAATTGTAAATAAGGTATAGAGTTTCCTATTTCTTGTTAAGTTTTCAATCTAGTAGATTGAGTATTATTTTAGTAACTAGTTGTTACTTTGTTGTATATATTATTTTATTATTTTATTAAGAAAGTACTATTGGTCCTTTATGGATTATAAGATTGTATTTTGTTGGAAAATTGTAATTTTGTGACCCTTAAATGAAGGGAATTGTAATATGTATTTGTTTTGGTTTAATAAAGTTGAGGGACCCATCAGAGGATGACTCTCTTCAGATGGCAGGACGCGTTTGCCCTGGGCATTGCTGTCTTTTTCTTGTTTGGCGCCCACCTTCCTCTCGGCCTTTGGTGTGGGTGGCTGTGGTGGTTGGTTGGTGCCGCGTGGCCTCTCGGCCTCGCCCTCTTGTGCTGGGTGGGCTGTCGCAGCGATGGGTATCTTTCCCGTGTACCTTCGGGTGGGTCGGTGTTTCCTATTGTGAGTTAACCTCCTAAACAAAAGCTGGACCACAGGTGACATTCCTGAATCCTGGAAAAACTCTGTCCTCGTCCCCATCTTGAAGAGAGGGAAAGACAGGCAAGCTGTTGAATCGTATCGTCCGATCGCTGTAACCTCTGTGGTAGCGAAAGTCATGGAGAGAATGATCCTTTCCCGTATGACCCACAGGATTTTCACGAAGGACATCTTCCACGAAAATCACCATGGGGTTCTCCCCTTTCGCGATTGCTCAACCTCCCTGACAAAGATCCACGAAGACATAATGGCTGCAAGAACAGCGAAAAAATATATAATCCTTGCCTCTCTTGAGCCGCCTACGACTCTGTTTGGAGGGACGGGCTCTTGGCCAAGCTGTTAGACGCAGGTTTCACGGGGAGGATAGCAAAATGGATTTTCGAATTTGTTTCCCACCGATACTTTCAGGTCCGGTGGAGAGGATGCCTCTCTCGAAAGACACCTAGCCATTGCGGAATTCCTCAGGGCTCTGTCCTTTCTCCGTTTCTCTATACAATCTACATGCGAGACATATTCGAGACTGCGGTATCCAATACCGAAATTGTCGTTTATGCGGATGACATCTTTGTTCTAGCCCAAGGGAACGAATGGGTAGAGGTCAAAAGGAATATCCAGTCGACGTTGACTAATATAGGACAATGGTGCAGCTACTGGAAGTTAACCATCGACCCTGCGAAGTGCTCAGCGATTAATTTCTCAAAGAAAAAAAGTTTGCCCCAGTTTAACGTCGGTATGTGTGGCCGAACGATACCTTGGGTCACCACGCTCCGGATCTTGGGCCTCCACTTTTCCCAGAATTTGACCTGGAAGAAACATTTCGAAGAACTTCGCATGCGTGGTTTTCGAAAGCTTAACGTTACAAAGTACATCGCCCACTCGCAAAGGGGGACTACCACGGGGCACCTTCTTCGAATAGTGAATGGTGTCGTTAGATCCATGTTGGACTACGGGAGTATCATCCATTCCAACGCCTGCGTCACGGATAAAAAGAGAATTGAGGTGCTCTACAACGCGGCCTTAAGAGTAGCCACCGGGCTCCCCAAGTGGACACCGCTTCCTGTACTCCGCAGAGAAACTGGGACATGGGAGTTGTCTCGCTCGCACGAGTGCCTCAAGCACAGGTTTATCATTAGGCACAAAGCGCTAGGACGCTTCTCTCCGCTCAATCGGACCCTGGATGGTTCCTCGCTGAGCACCCTGAATCTACCTGCTCAGACGTGGGAGGAAATTCGTCTGGACTTTGACTTTCGTGAAGCAGACCTGATTCAATGGACACCCCCTCCGAATTGGTGGCCCTGCCCGGGACTTACCATCCACACCAATGATCTCGGGTTTCAAGACACAAAGCTACCGGACTCTATAATCTGCGCGCAATTCATGGAGCATTGGGAGACATGGAGCAACCTTATCTGCCTAGCGTCGGACGCGTCTAAATCGCTAACTTCTACTAGCGTTGCAGTCTGGAACGCCTCAGCTAACCGCGGGTGCTCAAAGTCTGTCCCTCATCTGAACTCTAGCTTTACTGCGGAAGCCCTGGCTATTAGTCTCGCCATCTCTGAACCTATGACAGAAGAGCAGCAACTTGTAATCTTATCAGATAGCCTGTCTGTTCTTAAGGCTCTCAGAAAGGTGGACAAAAAGTCTCCGAACGTGATTCTTTTTCTCAGAAAGAGACTGGAAGAAACCCTCCAGAAGGTCCGAACCATCAAACTGGTATGGGTGCCTGGACATAAAGGCATTGGCCCAAACGAAGAAGCTGATCGGCTCGCCAAAGCTCACTCGGACAACTTCAACTCCATATTGTGGATTTCCCCGGAAGACTTGGCTGCCTCGCTGAAACGGAAGGGAGCCATTGCGGAAGAACGCGCCTGGACCACTAGCAAGTATTTTCCTAACTTTGGCCACATCGAGGCCCGCTGTTGGTACTTCAAGAACTACCCTATATCTCGTTGCGGAGAAACCCTGCTGGCTCGGCTGCGGACAAGGACCCTTCTGACCAACGCGGTGCTTTATCGGGTGAACCTGGTCTCCTCCCCCCTCTGCACCACCTGTCAAGTTGCTGATACTGTCGACCACCTTCTGTTGGAGTGCAGAAAGTTCAAACTCCAACGGGAAAGTTTGTTCCATGGCCTGGGATCGGCCCCTCTACCCCCTTTTCTTTTGCTTCCCTGTGTGTGAGTGTGAAGACCCAGACCGTCCGACTCATCCAGAGGACTTGAGTATCTGGCTCGGCTGCGGACAAGGACCCTTCTGACCAACGCGGTGCTTTATCGGGTGAACCTGGTCTCCTCCCCCCTCTGCACCACCTGTCAAGTTGCTGATACTGTCGACCACCTTCTGTTGGAGTGCAGAAAGTTCAAACTCCAACGGGAAAGTTTGTTCCATGCCCTGGGATCGGCCCCTCTACCCCCTTTTCTTTTGCTTCCCTGTGTGTGAGTGTGAAGACCCAGACCGTCCGACTCATCCAGAGGACTTGAGTATCTAATTGGACGGCCGGGAAGATATCCGGCGACAACACCAGAAAAAACACAACTAAACAAAACAGCAAACAAACAAAGCAGTAATCAAAAACAAAACACAATACCAAAACAACACAGCAAACCAAAATAAAAGGGAAGGCGGCACCACCGGGGAGGAGCAAGCAAAAACCAAGGGGATCAACAACCAGAGAAAAAGTTAAAAGCAGCAATGGCTCTCAGGCTATTCAAGTGATTTTGTTGGATATTTCTCTCGCTATGAGAACACAGTTTTTAATTTTGTTAATTGAAGTTTTATTCGAGCAGACACTCGAGAACCAGGCCGCGGAATTAGCGGGGGAAGGTTTAGAAAGATGAAAAGGTTTAGAGTGGGGGCAAGCAAAGACGTAGTGGTCTGCATCTCCAAAGGAACCGCAGGAACAGCAAGAGGTTGATTTAAATTTAAAAAAGTAAAGGTAATCCAAAAATGGGCCGTGGCCCGTGATAAAATAAATAAGATATTTGTTCATTAAAAGGAAATTAAAGTTTACGTGGGGAAGAAAGTTTAAAATTCTGGCCGGGTCATGGGTGCGAGGGGAAATGTAGTTGTTTAGATAAGATTGCCAGGCGTTTAAGATATCTAGTTTACAATGCTTTTTTAACAGAGAGTAGGGAAAAGGTAAAGGAGATGGGGTACCTGAAGAGGTAGCAAGTTTTGCATTTTCATCGGCGGCCTCGTTGCCCGAGATGTCAGAATGGGCTTTAACCCAACAGAGGTTTATTAAATGCTTGTTTAAATTTGCATCTAGTTTAATTTTGGAAAGATAGTCAGATTTGTTTCTAATGGAGTTAAGGGCCGAAATGGAGGATTGACTATCTGAAAAAATATTTATTTTTAAATTATTTGTAGAAGCCCAGTTGATAGCAAAGTGTATTGCTGCTATTTCAGCTTGAAAAACTGTGTTCCCAAGGTTGAGTTTGAAAGTATATATGTTTTGAAGTTTATCCCCCCTGTATATGCAAATGGCGTAACCCACTTTGTCGTCAATGGCAGAGCCATCAGTGTAAATATTTATGTCTGAAAAAATTGAGGGGTCGAAGGGAGCCAGATAGGCGATACGAAGGGAAGGGGGGATAGAAGAAGAAGGGCGATTGAAGTCAAAGTTAGGGGGAGAGGGAAGAGACGGGTTGGTAAAATGATTTGTTCTGAGTTTCCAGAAGGCATATTTTTTAAATTGTGTATTAATGACAAAATGAATGGGGGGAATACCTGTTATAGAGTAAAGAGAAATGTTGGAAGTAGTCCGAAAACCAGAAGAGATTTTGAGAGGAAAAATCCTTTGCAAAGACAAAAGTTTTTTGACCTGAGCCCCAGTCAAAGCTTGTCCCCAAATTCCTGCGCCGAAAATGATTATCTTTTCGATGACCGAAAGATACCAGATTTTTAAAAAGGATTTATCTATACCCCAGTTATTGCCAGACACCCTCCCAAAGGTGCTGGCGAACTTAAAACATTTCTCTCTAAGATTGAAAATGTGGGAGCTCCATTTTAAATTATCGTCGATAGTGATTCCAAGAAAGTTGAGTTGTCTAGTTGTAGGTATTTTATGGTTTTGAATTTTGAAGGAAGGGCGTTGTCTGATTTTTGAGCGGTTTTTATTGAAGATAATTGATTTACATTTTTCTGGAGCTATGGAAAGTTTTAAAACAGTGAGAGTGGATGAGATAAGGTTTAAAAGGTTATTTGTATTAAGTTGTAGTGTTTTTAAGTTGGATGAATAGGTGACCACCGCGAGATCATCCGCGAAGGCCTGAAGGTGAAAAAGATCGTTGTTGAGTTTTAGAATGTCATTAAAGTAGATACTCCACAGGCAAGGGGATATAACCGATCCCTGTGGAGCGCCCATAGAAATGTGTTTTGTAATATGTGATTTACCTATGTTGAGTGAAATTTCTCTGTTAAAAAGATATGAAAAAATGAAATTTTGAAAAGGCTGAGGGAGGTTGATTTTTGAAAATGAAAGAGGCAAGACGTTCCAGTTGAGACTGTCAAAGGCTCCGCAGATGTCCACGGTGGTCAAAGAAACAAAATGTATTGACTTGTGGGAGGAAATGGTTTGAATTAGCCCAAGAGCAGCGTCCTCACAACTCGTTAATTCCTTAAAGCCATATTGGAGGGGATGGAGAGCATCCTCAGAAGAAAGCCAAAAATTGAGTTTATTTATGAAAATTTTTTCCAATATTTTACCAAGGGTCGGGAGGAGGCAAATGGGTCTATACGAAGAACATTGAGACGGGTCTTTTCCAGGTTTATTAAAGAAGAGAATGTTGGCATTTTTGAGACAAGAGGGAAAGTGGCAGAATTTAAAACATAGATTTATAGTTTTTGATAGGAAAGAAGGGAAAAATTTATAAAGCTGCTTCCAAATTGTGAAATCTAAATTGTCAAGGCCTGGGGCCTTACCATTTTTTAAATTTTTAAAGACAATGAGGAGCTCTTCATCCGAAACCACCCCCAGTCCCTCAGAAGGCAAAGTAAATGAAGGAAAGTTTATAAAATCCTTATCTTCTTTAAAATGGTGGTCCAACAAGCGTTTCAGTTTATCATCAAGGTTGAGGGAAGGGGAGTCAGGGAAGTGGAGATTAATGTTATTAAATTTTTTGTGTTTCTGGAAAGTAAATTTGAATTGAGAGCCGAAAGTTTTGCTGCATCCTGTGCAGAAAGATTTCCAGGAGTCAAGTCTTGTTTTCTTAATCAGTAATTTGTATTTGGCTCTATTTTGTTTATAAAGAATTAAGGCCGCAGAGATTTCGGCGGGAGGGGCAAAATTCCTCTCGAGTGATTTGACTCTTTTATAAAGGGCGGTAACGAAGTTTCTATGTTTTGTGAGGGTGGGATTCCACCAGGAAAAATTTTTAATTGTTTTTGATTTTTTCTTTCTAATAAATTTTAAGGCACAATTTTGGGTTATATCAATAAGAGTTTTAAAAAAAGAATCTAGGGAGTTAGTGTCTTGAATATTATCTCAAAGGGGATTGAGAAAATTTAAGTTTGCTCTAAAGTTATGTATAAATTTACCGATTCCGTATTGAGTTTTGAAAAAGAAAGTATCATTAGAGGGGGGGTCAAGGTTAAGTGTAATTTTAATATATTTATGGTCGCTAAGAGTATCACTCGAGAGGACCTCCCAGCTAAAAAGAGAATCGAAGAGTGAAAAGTTCATGAGAGAAAGGTCGGGGAATCCATTTCCGGAGTGTGAAGCGAAAGTTGGACCACAATTTTTATCGTTACAGATTATGAGATTGTTTTTGAGGCAAAAGTCAATCATGTCCAACCCCCTCTGGTCGGTGAACCCATATCCCCACATCCGAGCACGGGCATTAAAATCTCCCAGAAGGAGAAAGTTAGAGTTCAGGTAGTCAAAGATATCTATTTCTGATAAAAGGGTTAAAAAGTTATTATGGGGTGGGAAATATATGCTAGCTAGATTAATGATGGGATGCTGGGGAAGTAATATTTCTATAAAGATTGATGAGGATGATTTAAATTTAAAGTTTACTGTTAAGAGTGGATTAAAGATTAAAATAGCCGCCTTCTGGGAGATGGAGACAAATTGACGAACACCAGGAGGGGGGGAGAGAATTAAATTATGATTTATATAGGGTTCTTGAAGACATACGTAGTCTATTGAGTTGTCTATTGCAAATTTAAAGAGATTTGAATGGGCGGAAAGAGAGTGGTTTAAGTTAATCTGGATGCCGGTAATAGTCATGGCAAGAAAGGAAGTATAAAAAAGGGAAAAGGCTCGGATGGGGGGAAGAAACCCCAAGGCAAAGCTTTTAAAAAAAAATAAATAAATAAAAACATATATATAGAAGCAATACAAACATATTAAAATAGAACAAGAAAACAGATGAAAAAGCTAAATCTGTATAAAAGTTTTCACGCCTCCCTCTGGAGGGAGCGAATTTTTGCCATTTCGGCCATATAAGTTCTACAGTTTTTTCGTTCGTGCGTGTTATGATCAGTTTCATAATGTAGGTTTGGGTTCAGATCGTTCGAGGTTGTGCAATTGACACATGTTGGAGTTCGTGCTTTGCAGTCTCTAAAAGTATGGCCGCTGCGAGTACAGTGGCTGCAGTTGCCTTCGGAGTAATGGCAAAAATTTGCGACGTGCCCGTATCCCTGGCACTTATGACACATTTTTAGGGATATGTATTTTTTCACCAGGTAGGACTTGAAATGGTGAAACAGTTTTTTCGAGTCCAATATTCGGTTTTGCTTCCCTGTGTGATTTTTCGTCCAACGGTTTCTTCCGGGCGTCCTGTCTTGCCTCGTTCCTCCTTGGTTGCTTGCGGTGAATAGGGGTCTTATGTTTTTTCTTTTGGCTTTCCGTTGGCAACGGTTCCCCCTCCCCCTGCTTTCTGATTTTGTGTCGGCTGTGCTACGGTTTTATACTTTGCTGTTGTGTTATTTTTGCATATTCGGGCTGTGACGCGCTGTGTTTGGTGCTTCGAAGATGCTAATTTTGTGTGTTTAGTCTCTTGCTGCCAGGGCGGCATGTTGCGTATTTAGTTGCGGAGCGCAAAACCGTTCTTGCGAACGTTGTTATATGCTCCAGGAGCCCAAAACCGTTCTTGCGAACGTTGTTATATGCTCCAGGAGCCCAAAGCGGGCGACCACCACTACCACCACGAACTTCAAAATGGTGCCAGGTGCGGCCCCCATCTGAACACTGGAACGATTTCTTTAAAAATACTTGCACTTATGATTCTATTGGGCGTTGAACTGGCCCCGTAACCGCTTCTCTTGGAAAATTTAAAAATTTGAATTTGAAGATAGCAAAGTACGCACTGGCATAGAGTCAATAAGTGTTGGCTGGGTCATGAAAGTACACAAGTCCAGTTTTAAAGAAAAACTTCGTTCACTTTATTTTGTGAAAAACACAACTAGGCATATTACACGTACCTGGTAATTTTCCATGCCGTAAAACATCAAAATATACTATGTACAAAAAGTTTGCAGTTGTAAATGACTAGACAGAGATTCCTTGAAGCATTGGTAGTAATTAACTATACTACCTCTATCACTTGCATGTATTTGCAGCCACCATTGAAGGTATCACACTTGGCAAAGGGAAACCAAAGGATAGAACATCAAAAAATATTTAAAGCGACTTCCGAACGTTTTTAAGTAAATTTAACGTTCAATACACGCTGGTCTGAACTGACCACATCTGCATCCGTTTCGACTTAAAAATCCTCGTCAAACGATATCCCGCAGTGCTTCTGTCAAAAACATTTCTGTCCGCCTGCATCAGACTATTAGTGTCTAATCAATCATCGTCTCAAGTCATCATCTCAAGTCTGAGTGTGTTTTGAGATCTGTCTGCAATCTCATCTGATCGATCGTACTGTCAATCTATCGATCTAATCTCGTCTGTCGATCGAACTAATTGCTTCAAGAAACCTCTGCCCTATATATCCGAGAATGGACAGCTCCGGAAACGCCCCCGGATATGCAAATCAGATGCGTACGCATTGAGAACTGATTTGCATGAAACCTCATGTTGAAAAACGTCACGGTTCACGCCGGTGACGGGAAGAGTCGTTCATATTAAATTTGCATAAACGCCCGTTCACGGGAACGTGAATCGCGATGTATTGATTTTTTTCCAACAAGTATTCCAACTTTTTCGCTAGAAATATCCCGATATCACTAAAGAAATCATACGCTCTTCAAACGCGATGTGCCGCGCAGAATTCACGCTATTTTGCACAATTTAATAAACATTTATTGGAAAAGATGAAAAAAAAAAAAAAAGAGAGTCATCAGCGCATTTACGAGATGATAGAAAGTACGTTTAAGCAAGGAATTCCCGAAATTAATGAGAGTTAACTTTTGGAGAAATGTAGAGAAAAGTATAGCAGCTATAAAATGTTATTCAGGGTTTTCTGATTGATCTCTTTAAATACTTAAAATAAGCAATAAACTTGTCATTTTCTCGGGTAAATACATGTTTTTTTTTCATCTTCCTGTGGGATTTTACACATCTTCAATACTAAGTCCTCGGACGAGTCGGGTGGTCTGGGCTTTCGACATCTTCAATATTTTAAAAAACGTTGATGGAATTCCAAGATCAAAATCATTTTCAATTAAATCCTATTATTTGGATGAAAATGGCTATTTTGGATCGAAAATTGACCCTAGCAAAAAGTTCCATTGCAGTATATTTATGGGGTTTTAACGTGTTACATTTATATTAATTAGTAATTTATAGAAGATAGTTTAGCAATATCGCGAAATTTTTTTATTTAAATACGATCACCGGTATATTTCGTTTTATTTTTAAATATTTTCCATTTTTTCAATCTGCTTCCATCCACTAATATTTTTATATGTTTTGTGCTTTTTATGCTGGGATATTATCTTTTAAACATATTGTTGGTGAAAATGAGATATATGTTTAGGATAACGAAATTAAAATTTTTTTATTTATTGAGGCATTTAGAATTATAAAGGCTTATTAGAAACACATTTGAAGAGCATAAATTAGAATTTGATATATTTGCGCCCATAGTTGAATATCTCATTTCAATTAAAAATGAACATCCTTCTCATCTTAATTTTATTAAAAGTACTTTAAAATATTTTGAAACATATGAACAAAGGTGCTTCTGCCAAAATATTAGATGAATATGGTGAGGGCCCACTTTAGTTGAAATGTTAAAAAAAAAAAAATGAAGACTTCTAATAACTACCCTGAATAATCAACTTTTTTCAGACATTTTTTTCTTTCAAAATTTTTCTTAATCACTAAATTTGATACTATAATTACATGTAATTTGCATTTTAGTTAACCCATATAGATTGTAAAAAAGCTTTTTTTAATACATTTATGTTTTTAAAATGAATTATAATTTTCTATGACATTTGAGACCATTCCAGTAAGTTTTAGAAAAAGTGTTCCGAATTATGGAAAAACACCTTATCCAGAATGCCTGAAGTCCCAGGCATTCCGGATAATAGATCCTGTACTGTACAAGAAAATTAAAATTCTTAAATATATATATACAGGGTGTCCCAAAAACATTGACCTCAGCTTTTATCCCTTAAATATTGATCTTAGACATATATAATAAATTATAAAGTTGCGTAAAAAAAGGTACGGCATTTTATGAAATCGATTAAAATTTTTAAGGGAATTAAATTTTAAGAAATACAAAATTTAATTTTTTTATACGGCCCCCGTACAAAAACATTTCCAATGAGTAAAATGTGCCCTATACACTAATAAGGTGATGTACAAAATTTCAGCATTTAATCAAAAAATTCCAGAGATACGAAAAGACAAAAATGCTGACTTAAATCACTTTTCGATGTATCGACATGGGTTCTCAGAGGGGAAAAATCATATCGGCAGATCGCGTTTCAGGGGTCATACACAAATTATGAAAGAAAACCATGATTACATAAATAAATAATAATTTTGGCTATTTATTGGTACAAAAGTATCTACACTGTGTAGAAATAATAACTTTATACAAATATTACAAAGCTTGTCCAAAATGTTTTTCATCCATGTCAAAGATCCATTAAAGATAAGAGACAGATATTATTTGCCTATGATGCATTTCTGTGTTGCGTCATTTGCACTCTTGCTGTAAACATCTACATTTTAATTTGTGATTAATCTCTTACCAACTTTGTTTAAACATATATCTGGGCAGGGTTCATTCTAGGATTTCAAAAGGGCAGGGTGCTGACTTCCAAAAAAGGGCATATTGTCATCATAAAAGGGCACATTGCGTATGAAAGAGGCACATGTTTTTAAAAGGGCACAATTATAAATTTTAACCAAAGAATGCATTGCATAATGTGGCCCACACGTAAAATGGATACAGATAATTTATCTATTTTGCATATTTATATAAAAATAATTAGTGATGCAAATAAAAGTATTAAAAATTAAAACAAAAGGGTACATTGTACTGCTTGATGCTGCTAAAAAATAGCATAGTCTTTAGATGGTATCAATATTTTGGCAAAAAGTGGCTAGTAATGTACACGGCTACTAAGTCTAGTAAGTAGCCAGCATTCTATCATTTTAGGATTAGTTTATTGTAAAAATTTTAGTTGAAGCAAAATGGAAAGAATTTATATTTAAATTAAAACTTAAGTGCTTCATAAAAAAAAAATTATATAAACAAAATCAAAACATGTTACAAACATAAGTGATCCTTCTTAAAAAGTTTTGAGTTCCCGAATTCAAAAATTACGGAAAATATTTTTTCTTAAACTGCATTGTTAATACATTGAAAAATAAATAATGAATTTTCAAAATTTAAAGTAATATTATATTAACTTATTAGAAAAACTAGAATTAACACATTCTTATGTAAGTAATTTAAATTTATTGAAGATCCAATGTTTACTTTATCTAAACTAAACATACTATGAGTAAAAATGTATGGGTACACTACACATAAATAAAAGAAAATACTAAAATTTGTTAATTAAAATAAAACCATGTTTTACCAGTATAAAATGCTGTATAAAATTTAAGACATTTATTAAAATAATTATTTTTAGAAAAGTATATTAATGGTATAAAAATAAGGCAGCAGTGCCCGGAATTTTAGATGCAAACCTCTGATTAAAATTATACCGGAACCATGGCGAATTAGAAAAAAGTTTGAGATATTAAACTTGATATATTCATTTGTTAAGGGTTTAGGGGAGAGTAAATAATTTGCGTTATGTTAGGGGATAGTATGTATGCTTGATAGGAAGTCACAGAAGAAATGGTAATATTAAATGGGAGGAGTATATGGCTGGCATGTGTCTGGTCTGTGGATATTAAGAACGGATCAGGGAGTCGATGTGCACCGGTTCCTATCTCCTATGCATGGCCGTGGTGTACTTAGATGGGCGTGGCAAAAAAGCATGCTGGCTTTGCTGGTATATGTAAAATTAAAATCAATGATATAATCCACAATATAAGAAGCAATGAAAATATCTAGTTGCATATTAAGACACTGGAAAATGTAAATAAATACAAATTGCATATAAAATAAATAAATAAAAATATAATATATACGTTTCATGTAATGTAAGTTCATTATGAAAGAAGGAAAAGCAGAAAACTTGAGATTAAAGAGCACCCTTTTAGTATAAAAGTTTATTGAAATGTATATAACTTAAATGTATGGAAAACAATGAAATAGTACAACCTCAAAAATCCATGGGCCAACGGCCGTACCGTGCTGAAAACACCGGTTCTCGTTAGATCACCGAAGTCAAGCAGCATCGGGCGCGGTTAGTACTTAGTGGGTGACCACCTCGGAACACCGCGTGCTGTTGGCCATCTCGGGTGCGGTATCCCCGTGGTTTGCGCGCTAGATTTGCACGCTACCACAAATGCCGCCGTGTTCATGCGGAGTACGATCACGTTAAACATGTGGGTCCGTAAGTCCTTCCGAGAGGTTGGTGGTAGGGGAAGGAGGGTACGGTCCCTGTGGATGCCTCCCCCACTGGGTTCCGGTCTAAATTGGGTGGCACTTCCCGGCCGTCCATACAGTTACCTTACACCTTTCTGGTAGTGTATCCGCCGTTTTTTGGTAGTGTATCCGTAGTTTTTTGGTAGTGTATCCGCCCTGCTGCTCGCACCTCTTCCCGCCTGTCCTCTTCTTCCCCTGGCTTCCTCTTCTTCCTTTGAAGAATTTTGAAAATATTCTTAAATTAATGTTTTGGTATCCTGTTTTGTTTCAAGCACCAGTTGTTTAACATGGGATTGTCCATTTGAAAACTTAAAATTTTTTTTTTTTTTAAAATTCCACATTTTTTTTTTTTTTTAATTTTATAATCTCCGTCCCAGCATTCCTTCATCCTGGATCCTTTTCTGTTTAAATTAATTTTTCTGGCCGGTTTCGACCGAATTTTTGGCATAGGCCTTTTAACATTGGTCTTTTCTGTTACGGTTTTGTCAGCTCTGTTATCCTTTCAGCTTTGCTTTTAAATAATACCCATTTTCAAGATATTCGCAACATTTTGCTCTTTGATTCGACATCCTCTTTCAAGATATAACTCCAGCTTTGATTCACGCCTCTTCAAATGATATTCTCAAAATGTATAGGGATTATATGTTACATAGAATGACAATTAAAATATATTATAAAGTTTTGGGAATATGTATATGGTAAAAACTACATCTTTAGAATTTATAAATCTATGGATAAACTGTTGAATTCTGGTAACACCTCCTATAGTAAGTGTTTTCTGAGAGTATAATTGACTTCTCAGATAGGTTATTGATTGTTTAGTTGATTGTCTAAGTGTTAGTATTTGATTATTGTATTGCATTTTATGTATTATTCTGTATTTATAACTATCAAAAATTAATTATGTCCTTAAACATGGAATTCCTCTCCACTGCAAACTTTCCACCACTTCCTCTACAACCTACAGTAACGATCTCGCCCTTAATATTAAGTCCCAACTCCAAAAGCTTTAATACAGAAAATGTACAAATTGCTAATAACATTAGTACAACCAGTGAAAGTGTGCCTACTACCAGTGAATGTGTTTCTACAATTAGTGAAAGTGTCCCCACGGGTGGCCACTGTGTGAATTCTGCTGAAGTTAGTGTGGTGGCGAATAGTGCCTCTCCCATCGTGGACACACCTACTACCGGAAACGCAGTACGTTTTACAAACTTTAAGTGTGCTTCTCGCACCTCTAGAATTTATGAATCACCTGCATTTTCACACTCAATATTACCTCCTCGACTTCCTCGCTACAGCGGAGGCTCGCAGCCAACTTCTAATGTCTTCCCCCTGGCTCCTTTGTCTTCCTCAACTTCAACTTCCTCTTCTCAACCTCCAGCTGATGATAATAGAACTCCTAAAACTTTTGCTACCTCATCCAGGCTTTCTTTGACTAAAATGGCTCCTCCTCCTGCTTCGGCTGTTTCTCCCCCGCGGCTGCTGCCCTCTCCTCCTGTGTCTACTCCTCCGGTTGCTCTGGTGTCTTCTGCTCCCTTGCCTGCTTCTCCTCCAGTGTTTTTTAATGCTGCAGCATTACATCACCAATCTGTTATCTCTCCTCCAGGTTCATCTTTAAAAACTGCTTCTCCTGTTCCTGTTCAAGTTCCATCAACCTCTTCCAGCCCGGAGTCCTGCATCACCGATGCTTCATCCAATCTAATCAACATTAATAATGAGCATCTCTTAAAAATTATCTCAAATGTCACTAAATTGAGCAACTACCTACACCGAAATGTCAAGATGTCTGCCGGGCAAAAAGCTTACATAGATGATAAAATAAAAGAGATCCGAATTGCCGGATATACATTGGAAAGTAATATTTCTTCCTCTCCTCGTCCTCGTCCTGCTATACCAAATCCTGAAACCTTTACAACTCTTACTAAATCTATTAACGAGGACTTGGCACATTTCAAATCAATGATGCTTTCTGAATTTCGCTCTTTCGCTTCTGCCATCCGGAAGGACATTCCAAACCTAGTGAATGATCCACCTCAATCTTCCAGAGGACCTCCTAACCGTGCTGCTGCTTCGTCTTCCTCCTCTGTTCGTCCACGCTCTACTACTACCACATCTTCTTATTTGGCTCCCCGCTCTTATTCTAGTGTCCTTTTACAGGGGAAGGACCGTTCCTTAGGAAATGCTGAACTGAAGAAAACTCTATTTTCCCTCCCTGTACCTAAGGGAGTAAACGTTAAGAATGTAACGGCGCTTCCAAATGGAACACTTAAGGTTACTTGCAGAGAGGGAGACCCTAACAAACTGGTCCCCCTCTTCATGAATTCTACTATTAGTAATCAATTTAACATCAAGAAACAGGAGGATAAAAAGAGAGCAATCATAATGTTCAACATTCCTCCAGAGTACAATGAAGAGAATGTAAAAGCTCTAATATGCAACAACCATCAGGACATCAAACCCGGAGAAATAAAGATCCTCAAGAATTTCAAAGCTAGAAGCGGTAACACAAACTGGGTGTTTCTTGTGGATTTAGTCTCAGCATCAAAAATTTTGGAAGCTAAAAAAGTCTTCAATCATTTTTCCTTTTTCTACGTTAAAAAGTTCATCTCTCTTAAGATTTGCTACAACTGCCAAGGCTACGGCCATGTGGCCAACTTTTGCCATTTTCCCGTCGGTAATTGTGGCATCTGCACCCGTTCGGGACACACATATAAAGAGTGTAGGGCGAGATCCCCGGTATGTGTGAATTGCACTACGGCGAACAATGATCACCCTGAACTCAATTACAAAATTGAGCACTCTGCGTATGATCGCAAAAACTGCAGTACCTTCAAGGTCGAATTAGCTAAAATTAAAAAACTTCAACAAGAATCTTAGGTTGATTTCATATCAAACCTACTCTGCAATATATTTTGTACATATTATTGTATAAACGTGTAACTAAAATTGTATATATGTATATATGTAATCTGTACCTTCCCCCTTTTTTCCCTTGCCGTAGAACTCAAATGTTCTCGCTCCTTCCCCTGTCCGGGCTCTGGCATTTTACTATCTTACTTTTTTAATGTCAATTAAATGCATCCAAATTAATACCAACCATTCGTTGGTGGCCCATTCCAATTCTATTAAATATGCAATAGACAACAAAATAGATATATTGTGCCTTCAGGAGCCATATGTGAATAAGGAAAAAATCTTATCTCCCCCCCCTGGCACCCTTCAATTCTCTTCCCTTTCATTAAAAGCCATAATATTAATTTTTAATACTTCTCTCTCCGTTAATTTCAAATTTAAAACTTCTTCTTCAATTTTTATCGAAATTCTTCTCCCCTCAGGCAAATTTCTCTCTGTTGGGAGCTTATACTTCCCCCCTCATGATGATTTTACCTTGTTATTGGCAGAACTTTCACCTTACGATTTCTTTAACAATGACACCCTTCTCCTTGGCGACTTTAATGCTCGAGCTCGGATGTGGGGTTACAATTTTACCGACCAAAGGGACCTTGATCTTATAGATTTTTGCATAAGTAATAATCTCCTCTTGTGTAATGATCCCGGTTGTGGTCCAACATTCGAATCCCACACCGGTATTGGTTATCCCGATCTTACATTATTAAACTTCTCCCTCTTTGATTCTCTGCAGAGTTGGGAAGTCCTCTCGAGTGATTCTCACAGTGACCATAAATTCATTCAAATAATATTAAATATTTCCCCCCTTTTAAACGATTCATTCTTTTTAAAAACCCAATATGGAATTGGGAAATTCATTTATAACTTTAAATCACACCTTCAACTCTTATATTCCCTCTTAGATAAAATAACCGATAGTTCTTCTCTAGATAATTACTTTAAAACTTTCATAGACCTGACACAAAACTGCGCCCTTTCCTTCATAAGGAAGAAAAAATCTAAAATTACTAATTTCTCCTGGTGGAATCAGGAATTGTCGAAATTTCGTAACTTTGTAACTGCTCTCTTTAAAAGAATTAAATCACTTGAGAGGAACTCTGCCTCCCCCGGTGAAATTAATGCTGCTAAATTACTTTATAAACGCAATAGGGCAAAATATAAACTATTAATTAAAAAATCGCGCCTAGAATCCTGGAAAAAATATTGTTCTGGCTGCACCCAAACCTTTGGCTCTCATTTCAAATTTTCTTTTCAAAAATTTAAAAAATTTACAAATTTAAATCTGAACTTCCCGGATTCTCCCTCCCTAAGCCACCATGATAAACTTTTACGTCTTTTGGATCACCACTTTAAAGAGGATATAGATTTTCAAGGTTTTCCAACTTTCTCAGTCCCAGAAGGAGGCTTGGGAGTTGTCTCTGATGTGGAGCTCCTTTCAGTCTTCAACAATTTAAAAATGGGCAAAGCTCCAGGACTGGATTTCCTGGACTTTGCCATCTGGAAACAGCTATATAAATTTTTTCCCTCCCTTTTATCTAAATCTATCAACTTCTGTTTTAAACTTTGTCACTTTCCCTCCTGCCTTAGGAACGCAAATATTTTATTTTTTAACAAGCCGGGCAAAAATCCTTCCCTTTGTTCCTCCTTTCGTCCCATTTCCCTCCTTCCCACTTTTGGTAAAATACTAGAAAAAATTTTTATAACAAAACTTAACTTTTGGCTGTCGACTGAGGGGGAAGCTGACGATTCATCCCCTGCAGTTTGGGTTCAGAGAGCTAACCTGTTGCGAAGATGCCGCTCACAGGCTGATCGAATCAATAAAAGTCCACAAATCCAAAAATTTTGTATCGTTAACCACCGTGGACATCTGCGGGGCTTTTGATAGCCTGAATTGGAATATTCTACCACAAGCCTTTAATAATATAAACCTTCCACAGAATTTTCAATCTTTTCTATTATCATATTTGACAAACAGACAAATTTCCTTTTCTGATAAATCTCTCAAACTTAATAAAACAATTTCGATGGGCGCCCCACAGGGTTCGGTTATATCCCCTACCCTGTGGAGCATCTACTTTAACGCTATTCTCAATCTTAATAATGATCTTTATCACATTCAAGCCTTCGCGGATGATCTCGCGGTGGTTACTTACGGTGTTAATCTTTTTACCCTTCGCTCAAACACAAACAATTTATTAAATTTAATTTCCACAACCCTTTCTAACCTTAAACTCTCAGTCTCACCAGAGAAATGCAAAGCTATAATATTTAATAAGAATAGAACCAAAATACGTAATAGGCCCTCCTTTAAAATCTTAAATTATAAAATACCTACCTCCCGCTCTCTTATCTACTTAGGAATCACTATAGACGATAACCTTAAATGGAGTACACACATTTTTAACCTAAAGGAGAAATGTTATAAGGTTGCCAACACCTTTGGGCGGGTGTCTGGCAGTAACTGGGGGGTAGACAAATCCTTTTTAAAAATTTGGTATTTAACGGTTATCGAAAAGTCTTTAATTTATGGTGCGGGAATTTGGGGCGGGGCATTAACTGGGGACCAGGTCAAAAAGCTTCTCTCTCTTCAAAGGATTTTCCTATTAAAAATTTCTTCTGGTTTTCGTACCACTTCTAACATTTCTCTATACTCCATCACTGGTATCCCCCCTATTCATATCATAATAAACACAAATTTTAAAAAATATATGTTTTGGAAACATCGTATTAATCTTTTTTCTAATCTGCCCGTCCCTGCCCCTTCCTTGTTTGATTCTAACCGCCCAATTTCTGCTATTCCTCCCTCTCAACGTATTGCTAACCTTGTCCCCCTTCCTCCCTCCTCTTTTTCTAATTTCAATGTTTATACAGATGGCTCTTCCATTGATGGAAACACTGGTTTTGCTGTCTGTGTATTCAAAAATGAAACACTTCAAGACACATTTACCTTTAAACTAGCCAATGGGAACACAGTTTTTCAGGCAGAAATTTCTGCCATTGATTATGCTATTGACTGGGCCTCATCAAATAATACAAAAATTAATATTTATACTGATAGTCTTTCTTCCCTTTCGGCTTTTAACTCTATTAAAAATAAATCTAGTTATCTCTCAAAAATTAAATTAAATGCAATTTCTAATAAAAAGCTCATTAATATCCGTTGGGTTAAGGCCCACTCTGACATCTCGGGGAACGAGACTGCTGACAAGTATGCTAAAATTGCTACCTCTTCCGGCTCTCCCTTTTCCCTTCCCTTCCCTTTTTCCCTTCTAAAAAATTATTGTAAACAAAACATCTCCCTTCATTGGCAAACTTTTTTAAATTCTTATATTTCCCCCCGGACGCATGATCCTGCCCGCTTTTCCTCCTTTCTCCCCCGGGTCAACCCTTCCCTTCAAATCACAAACAAATATCTTATTTATTTTCTAACTGGCCATGGCCCATTCATGGACTACTTATTCTATTTCAAACAAAAATCTACATCTAGCTGTACTTGCGGCGCATTTGGTGACGCCGATCACTTTGTTTTTGCTTGCCCCCATACTAAAAAATTTCATTTAATTAAACCCTCTCCCGCAAATTGTGCAGTCTGGTTCTCGAGAGTCAGCTCTAATAATTCTTCCGTTGAAAAATTAAAAAACTGTGTTCTCATTGCTAGAGACATCTCAAACCAAATTACCTGATCAGCTTGTGAGTTTGTACCTTTATTCTTTTCCCTTTGGTCGGTCTCCCTGTGTTTTTTCTGGAGGTGTTACCTTTGGTGTATCGCTGTATTTGTTGTCTTGTATTTGCTGTACTTGTCTTGTGATGTTTTTGGTGGTTGTTTTAGTTGTTTACTCCTCGTTTTGTTTTCGGGAGTGTTCTTGTTACTCCACAGTTTTTACCTAAAGATGTAACATTTGTCACCAACATTTATTTTACTTTTTATGGTGCTGCTCACTTTTTAAAAAAAAAAAAATTCACAGAAGTTCCAATGTTGTGAATCAGATATGTAAATCTCCTGTAAATATTATTATGATTTTCTAATTAACGTTGCTTTGGACCGTCGGACGAGGGCCAGTTGAAGTTGGCTTCCGCTGACTCCTTTCCCGGCCGTCCAAATAGATGCTCAAGTCCTTGGTGACGAGTCGGACGGTCTGGGTCTTCAACACCTTTCTGGTAGGTCGGACGGTCTGGGTCGCAACAACAACCTCAAAAATCCGGACTTTGCAGATTCCGGATTTTCGATTTTTCCGGATTATAGAATTTGAATAAAATTCAGATTTAATATTAACTAAATACACTATAAAGCACTATTTTTAGTAAAAATAATGGCAAAAGTTAAGTTAATCAAAACTTATTATTTAATCTAAAAAATAGGGCAAAAGAAATTTCTAAAAAAAAATATACACATTAATAATTTAGAATGTGTGAACGAAACGAAATGATAAAATTCCATTTTATCATTTCGCTGAAATATTTGAATTAACATTTGTTATTTCATTAATTTTGTTTTATGGGAAAGCAGTTTTCTTTATCCTGTAGATGGACATTATTTCTGCTCGGTTATAAAGCTTTTTTGTTCAAGACCTTTAATTGCATGATCGATTGTTTGCATAAGATTATCAATGGGTATTTTTTCTTCTCCACATTTATCGTCGCTACTTCGATCTTTTTCTATTTAATATCATATCGCGAATTTCGCAATCACTCGCGCCGGAAGATTTAATAAAGATCGAGGATTAGCACTTTTGACGATATATTTAAAGGTGTAAATGTGTTTAAACCGTTTTCGCTATTACCGAACGAAAAACAAAAAATAAGAACTTGAAAGTTTTATTTATTTTCTAGCATCTATATAATGTTATGTTTAAAAAAGGCTGATGTGTCTGAAAAAAGTAAAAACTTTATTAGTAATAGTCAAATATGTAAAAAATATCGCAGTAGATAAAATAAATATATTTTCCAAAAAAGAAAAATATCTCTCCTCTCACTGATTTTTTTAAATTACGATGAGTCATTACTAGATTGCAGCAGCACCGAGACGTGGTGGGGCAGGGAAAGCGAAGAAAGGAATTTGCTTAGTTCCTAATCGTAAACGCAGCCGACCCCTGTGTGTTAATGACCTTGTTGCTCGGTTCTGTGCGATACGATATTTAGTTATTTATTTGCTATTTATAGTATTTAAATATGGCTTTCTAAACAAAAAAGGCAAAATATACAGTCGATTTCAAGCTGACACGTTCGACGAAAACGAAAAAATCGTCAGATATTGGGAGGGGGAGGAGATTCTGAAGACAAAACAGAATACATTGAAGAATGGAATTCGTACTACGAAGTTAGCAAAATAAATTTCCGTGAGCGTTAATATAAATTCTCGAGATTTTTAGATTTAATTGAACAATCTGTGATAAAATATTACGATAATGTTTTAAAGTGTTTAATATTAAAAATTACATTGTTTCAGAAAAATGTCTTTTTCAATAATGAGAAGAGGAAATTTTGATAATAAAAATTCTGTATTTAAATAACGATGTTTATTTTACGCGAAATAATTAATCGGGAGTTGTGACTTGAATAAGGGGGAGGAGGGATTAACACTAACAACGTCATTCACGCTCCAACCACGAGCAGATCTAAGGCAGTCCATCTAAACATTCGTTTCATTTCCGGGTTCCGAAAGTCGACCGGAAAATACGGTATTTGTTTATAAAATATAATTCTATATAAATAATCTTACCCTGTTGCTTTAAATCCGTGACTTTGTCAGTCCGGGGGAAGGAGAGACAAAAAAAAAAAAAAAAAACCGAAGGAAAACGTCCGAATTTTCGAGGTTGTACTGTGCCAAATTTGGACTTCCTAATTGCCCCGGTTCAAGGGCTATTTTCCTAAAACGAGTACTATGGCGAGCTTAGGACGGATTTGATTGGTTTAAAAATCAAAAACTTAAAATATACCAAGCGGTACACTAATGTAGTGTTTTTAGTTACACAGGTTCTCGAGTTATTCCGGAAAAACAAGTACATCATGGCGATGGTGATCCCGGGACTTGTTAACTGAAGAATGCCACTGCTTCTCAATATTAAGTATGGTTAAGCAAAGTTTATAAGCTTAACAAGAAGCATAGGGTAGGGGCCCAGAGAGAAATGGGATATTTGCGGCATCCAGATCCAAATTCCCACCCCCTCAAATTTTATTGAAAAATGATTTTATTATAAAAATTATACGTATTAAGTTATGTTTGATTATTTAACTGAATTTTATGATAAATACGAAAACAATTTTATACAAAATATTCATTGCTCATTATTAAATACAACCAAGTGTACTCGGCGTTGCTCATGGATTTTGATGCAAATCTCTCATGAGAATTATACCGGAACTCACGGCAAATGCTAGGAAGCTAAGGAACGCTTTAACAATACACCCGTTTATAATAAAATAAAATAATGCGTGGACGCACACACGGTTATGCTATTTCCCGGCCACACAACTTGTTACCATAAACCCCTGGGTTGGTCGTGTGGTCTGGGCCTTCAACACGGTTATGCTACTCACGATTGCTCATCTTAAATACCGGCCAACGCCATATATAAAATTGTAAACAACCTTATAAATTATACAACACAATCGCCTATTTTGAACCAAAATCATTCTTGTGAGTCACGACACAACTAAATGAAAATACTTGAAAGTGCAAAAAAATTCCTTTAATTCAGAAGCAATATTCAAAAAATTATTGCTATCTCAACGAATTTTCATCCAATTTTAATAAAATTTTAACCCAATACTCATAATGATAATATAATACTAAATTGAAAAAATTAGGACGAAATCTTCAGAATTTGTAAATTTAGAAAACCCCAAAAATAAATACACTTAGTGTGTCACCAGCTGTTTTCAGCTGAGATGATGTTTTCAGCTGCAATTTAATCAAAGCACCTGCTTGCAAATTATCCTTTGCGGAGGCAAGAAAAGAATAGATTTGATTTGACAAAATGACGGAAAATGGGATTTTTAACTTTAAAATTTAATTACTTTTAAAATATTAATACGAATTTTTAAAAAAATCTTGACGAGATGCACATGATGAAGTAGGAAAAAATCTATGTAGCAAATTTTACCTCTGTCTGGCGCTTAGATTTCCCGCTATAGAGGAAACAGACATATACAGTTAGTTCATTCAGTCATTAAAAATTCCTCAAGAAACTCTTCACATTTTGTTCCTAAGGACCCCTTAAAACTCCTAATTTTCTACTGAATCTCCGATCCGAAAGACAAAACGAAACCGGGCTGACGACGAGGCCGCAACCTTCCACTGTAAGGTATATTATCAAAATATTAGAGATTGCTATTGTCGCCCCCCCCCCCCCCATCCCCACTCAAAAAAAAAATACGAATTTTACTAACAAGATCAAAATCAGAAAAGAAATAAGGCAAAAGCACCTCCTTTCACCTTTCCTAAAAAAAGTAGAAGACTGGAAAATTATTTATTAGTGAACTCTTTCCTATATGATAAATTATTGGAAGTTTCTTTTTTCTTTCTTTTTTTTTTTTACAAACTAATATTTTTAAGTATAATTATTTGGGCTACGATTGCCATACACTCCTCATTAGCAATATTTTCCCCAAAGTGTTTACTATTTATATTACATCAGTCAATTCAAAACACTGTTGAACTAGAGTTATGTCTGTGATTAGTGATCTCTGCTAGGGATTAAAGAGGTCAAGTGTCTAATGAGATTGAAATCCATATAAATAAAATTAAAAATCTGTCAGCATTTGTGTTTGTATTTGTTTCAGCATCACCGGGAGAAGGACTGCACCGGATTTGATGAAATTTTCGGCGAAATTTCGGCGTAAACTTGAAATAGCCACTTAAAATTCAATCCATACTTAGAGTTTTTATAGGATCTGGGGCTCTCGAGATATTAATAAAAAATACACAATTAAAGCAGTGAATAATTTTCTGAAAATTAATCAACTGAAGCAGTAAATAGTATTTTTAAATAATTTTTCGGGGGGGGGGGGGGGGGGGGAGAGAAAAGAATTTTATTGTTGATATCATTAAATCTTTCAATATCAATGCAACTGTGTTAAAATATCAGTAAATTGCCCATTGAAATTCAGGTGCCCAAGATCGGACCCCAAACATTAAGATAAAGGCTGCTCTGCATGTTTCATTTTCAGATTTATACAATTTTTTATAAAATAATTTAAAAGAATAAAAACAACTTATCTGTGCACTAAAGAAACTTGTCAATTTCATGCACTTTGACGCATCTTGTCTAAGCTGGCGATCATTTTCTCTCTCCCTTCTATGTATGTTAGGCATTATGTCTGAGCACTTGCAGTGGACAACTAGGTAAATTTTGAAACTGTAACTTACAGAAATTCGTAAAAGAATACCTTCTTCCCCAGTATCTGTAGTTTAGCAAGAATTGCACCCTACCTTTTTAAGAATTCCCCCATCTCCTGATTGGATAGATGCTTTTGCTAAAGTGTTTATGTGATTTTATAACCCTTTAAAGGCAACCTATGAATTATCTTCGAATTTTCTTTGAGGGCGGCCGTGGAAGGTATCTATGTGGGCATCGGCTTTCAAGATCAATATAATTTAAACGTCTTTGAGGTATAAGTGTTTATAAAGGGTTCATAAAATACTAGTGACAGCAGCCCAAAAGTTATTTCCAGATCTGTGTGGGAATGGTGCCTAACAACCTTGCTTTAAATATTCATATGTATGCAAGTGATAATAGACATTTTTATGATAGGAAGCAACTAAAAACTTTACAGAGAAGCAACAAAACCCATTGTTATAAATGTCTGGGCTGGGAAGAAACGAATGTTTATCTGAGGAGTGGGGAACAATAACTCCTGGAAGGAGAAACCTTGAGAATGACACTCTCCGGGGTATATAGCTTATCTTGGGTCCCGGGGCTCAGAGGGATATGATTTCACCCTGTGGGGTGGAAGTTGTCGACAAAGGGTGGAAGTTCAGCTAGTGGTGTCCAGTTAATTGGTACATTTCCCATTCATTTGGCTGTCAATATTGTTGTGACTTTTGTACAGCTTTAATAATGAATGGGAAAAAACTTCCCACAATCACGGATGTTTTGAAAGTTTGACTATACATCATAAGGCCCCATTTTGGAAAAGGGCATGCAGGGCGGTATTTTTCGATGTCAGGGCGCAAAATTATAGTACTGGGGCAGGAGGGGCGGGTTTTTTAATTTGTGAGGGCAGCGGGGCGGGCCGCCCCGCGAAAAACACCTAGGATGAACCCTGTCTGGGACTTGATAAAATGCTGGAATTTTGTACATCGCCTTATTAGTTAGTGTATGGGACACATTTTACTCATTGGAAATGTTTTTGTATGGAGGCCGTATAAAAATTTAAATTTTGTATTTTTTCAAATTTAATCCCCTAAAAATTTTTATCGATTTCATAAAATTCTGTACATTTTTTTACGCAACTTTGTAATATATTATATATGTCTAAGATCAATATTTAAGGAATAAAAGCAGAGATCAATGTTTTGGGACACCCTGTGTGTGTGTGTATATATATATATATAGAAATGTTTTAGTTTTAATAAAATATATTAATATATTTAAGCAAATTTGAATTCATAAATCAAGGAATGCTCTCTAATAATGTTTTTTACATTAAAATGAAGCGATTTTAAAACTTTCATGCTGCCAGTTTAGTAATATTAATGATTTTGGCTATGCATGTACATATTATATGCAATAAAAACCTTCAAACTCAAAAGCCCACTAATTTTATTTCACCAATTTTTAGTTTATTTTGTCCTCTTTCCAATGATATATGGTATTAAAGGGTGCCTGGAGAGAGAAAAAAGTTATTAAGGATTTTCTTCTTAAATATTGTATTTTACTGATAATTATCTTTTGGGACTTTGGATCCATTTTTGACTCTTATAGAGGTCAAAAAATCTTTTTCTGATCATATATTTAAACTCGGTAAACGATTTTAATCAAATGGTCGAAATTTCAAACTTATATCTTTAAAAATAACCATTCTATAAAGAAAACTGTAAAAACATTGTGTCCCGTCGGCTGGCTGGGATTCACGATTTTATGCAAAACGGGCTGATCTATCAGGTGCCATAACTCGGAAACCACTGTATAGAAAGAAATAAAACTTCATATATGTTCTTATATCTAACTTTAAAACAAGCCTACAAAGTTTCAGAAAAATCTGAGAACATTGGGTGTCAATCAATATTTTTGCTGGATGATTTGGCATGGAATAACCCTACTATGTTATTTAAAAAATCTGGTTAAACTGGAGAATAGCTCACTTGCCAAGTCGCCGTCAAGAGTTGTGATTGCGAGTGCTTTTTGTTGTAATCTGGTAACCTCCTGTATCTTGGATGTAATTGGAACATCCAATAAGAAAATGTTTCTGCAGTTGCTAGTTTTCTGATGTAAAAGCACATTTATTTCAACATTTTTTACCATAGTCGCACGTACTTTTTTTTTTTTTTTTTTATGAAACGTGGTAGAGTGGATGTTGGTTTGAATGAATCTAGTATAAAATTCTACTATAATTTAGAAAATAAAGGTTTGAAAGAAGTGATTAATTGGTGTGTTATGAAAGGGATTATGAGTGATAAGTGTGGAGATGAAATGAAGTTGTGTGAGAGAGACCGAACAATTGATGGGTTTGAATGGAGGTGTCGAAAGAGGTCTGGAGCGAATCAGCATGATGATTTATGAAAGATGAGTCGGAAGATGAGTCCTGAAGGTTAGTGTGTTTTGTTTAATTTATTCCAAGTTTTGAAATTTGGTTTGTATTTTTGTGTTTAATACAAAGCTAATTTAATCTTTCTTACATTTTCACTTCAATGGAATTGTAAATGAAATATTAATGCCAAAAAGTTCTATTATACAGCTTTATTAAATTTTCAAAGCCCCCTGAGGTATTTCAAACTCTATAATTAAGTAAAATTGTTTACAATTTGTTAATGTGTGGTAGTAAAAAAAGGAATATAAGATGTGCTATATTAGAAAACCTGAACTTCTACAAATTATAGTGCATAGGTTAATGAATAGCATGGCATTCGAAACTAGTATATTATCTTAATTCTAAATCATAATTACAATTTATAACCACAACAAAAAATGAATAAAATAAAATTAAATAAAAATAAATAAACACGTAAGCATATTAAAAGATAAATTCTGAGTTTCATTTTAATGATTATCTTATGATATTTAAAGATATAGTATTCAGTAATCATTTTAGAGTTTCTGCATACTTTATCTGTAAGTACACATACTTTAACTGAATGTACTCAAGAATTATTAAAATAAAATGCCTGATTAAGCAATAAATATACAGGGTTCTTTTTCAAACTTTTATTAAAACAATAACTGAATGGAATTCTTTCATCTTTGCTCCCAGAGTGAATTTAAGTCATTATAAATATTTTAAGGAAATGTACAGCAATATTAATATTTTAAATCACCCATTTTAATGTACATTATCGAAAATACTTCCAAATTTCATGAATATTATTTGATTTACTGACAAATTATTATTCCTTTACATCGAACAGAGAATTAAAAGGGAAGCAAATAGCAAAAGCTCCGATCGCGATCTGGAAGACCTACTCGCAGTGGGCCTACAAGCCGAGATGTCAAAAGTTAGTGCTCCGGCCTCTGCTCTCGGAGGTCATGGCAGGAGCCTATTTCTAAACACGGAAGAATATGTCTCTTAGGATGGGTGGGGCCAATTTCAAAACACGGGAGAATGTACCAACTTGGCACGATTTGTGCTTAGAAAAAATATGTGGGGTGGGCTATCATCTGGATTTACCAAAAATTTAATTTCTTTTAAAACCTATATTTGTGTTGTTGTTGTTGAGACCCAGACCGTCCGACCTACCAGAAAGGTGTAAGGTAACTGTTTGGACGGTCGGGAAGTGCCACCCAATTTAGACCGGAACACAGTGGGGGAGGCATCCACAGGGACCGTACCCTCCTTCCCCTACCACCAACCTCTCAGAAGGACTTACAGACCCACATGTTTAACGTGATCGTACTCCGCGTGAACACGGCGGCAGTTTTGGCAGCGGCTGGAATCGAACCCGGGCCTACAGAGTGCAACTCCAGTTCGCTAACCAATGGGCTACCGCGCCCTATATTTGTGTTGTGTAATTTCTGTCATATTTTTAAAGAAACTATACTTTGGTACAATGCACTGACTAAATAAAGAATTAAAAAAAAAAAACTTTTTTTTTAATTTCATGTTAATTTTTTTTTTTTTTTGTAAGAATGACCCCATACTGTTGTGTATTAAATATGCTAGCACCTCATAAAAGGATTAGCTAATGGTTTTTTATAAATATGAGTGTGGAGATAAGAGGAAAAATAAATACTAATAACTTGTGTACTTAAAGGTATCTGTAGCAATAAAAGGATTAGATTCGTTTTTTGCTAAAAAAATTTGAAAAATTAGCTAAAATTTGAAGTGTGTGTATTCTGCACTTCTGGTGAAAACAAGTATTCAAATCATAATTTTTAATAAATCTTTTCAGACACAATTTTCATGTCATTGGTTTCTTACTAGTATGAGTGCGAAGATGAATATTCAAATTACCCTTTCGATTAAATCCTTTCTGGCACACCTCACAAATAAATAGTTTATCACTGCTAGTATGAGTGCGAAAATGCGCATTCAAATCAGGTTTTCGATTAAATCCTTTCTGGCATACCTCACAAATAAATGGTTTTTTGCCAGTATGAGTGTACAGATGAGTATTCAAAGTAACTTTTCGATTAAATCCTTTCTGACATACCTCACAAACAAATGGTTTTTCACCTGTATGAGTCAAGATATGTTTATTTAAATAAATCCTTCGACTAAATGTTCTTTGACATACATCACAAATAAATGGTTTTTCACTAGAATGAGTATGGAGATGAGCATTCAATTCAGACTTCTGAACAAATCCTTTCTGACACACTTCACAAATAAATGGTTTTTCACCAGTATGAGTACGAAGATGAGTAGTTAAATAATGCTTATGACAAAATCCTTTATGACATATATTACAAACAAATGGTTTTTCGTTAGAATGAGTGTAGATATGTTGTTCCAAATTAACCTTTCGAAGAAATCCTCTCTGACATACTTCACAAATAAATGATTTTTCACCTACATGTATAAGGATATGTTTATTTAAATAAGTTTTCTGACTAAATGCTTTCTGACAAACGTCACAAACAAATGGCTTTTCACTTGTATGAGTAAGGACATGCTTATTTAAATAATTTTTTTGACTAAATGTGCTCTGACACACCTTACAAATAAATGGTTTCGTATCCCTCTGACTATGAGTACGTAGATGAGTATCCATTTTAGACATTCAAACAAATGCCATGATTTTTCACAGTCCGGACGGAGATGAAATGGATGGATTAAAACGAAATATTGGTTAAATTCTATTTAGCACAGTTTAAGTACAGATATGAGAATAATAACAATTTCTTCAAACAAACATTCTTTTCTTTCTATCTTCATGACATTTTCACACCATAATAAAAAGCAAGTTCTCCAATAAAAAGCACGCATTTTGACCATGTGACGTTACTTTTCGCACTACAATTTTACCGCGAAGTGATCAGGATTGAAATCGAACGTACTTTTTGGGGAGATAAAGCTACGCTTGCAAACTTTACTCAGTGGTTCATAATTTCAGAATTTATGCGTTGCCACTCAAATGTTTTTGCAGCATTCGTAAACAAATCCCCATGTGATGGGTCATGTGATTGAGTCATAGCTATGTAAAAGTAATTTTTAATTTGAAACCATCTTGCAATCTCATCATTAAAATTAGCTTTTCATAATTTCATACAATGGATCACAACATTAAGAATAGGACTAAAATAAATTTTATTGATTCCTTACCGAAGGCAGACGAAAGAACTCCATTAATGCATTCTTCTGGGGATGATTCTGGACTATTAACAACTGAAGTAAATATAACATTTCATAATTAACTATAAAGTGAACAAAAAAATTTAATTTCAGTCGTATAAAAATCAAAATATAATATTTTGCGTGTCAATCCAATGAATTTTTCATAGAATTATGAATTATAGCAGAATTATGTTCATCTATAATAATACTATGAAAAATGTTGCTTGGCATTTGTTTCTCGTTTTTTACACGACTTTGTTGCAATATTTATACTACTAACAACTCAAAGTGAATAATTATATTATGGTTTTTCTTGGAACCATGTTGCTGTTAAAAGTGATTTGTTATGTCTCTGGGAAATATTACAGAAATTTTATTTCTTTGAGTGCGAGTGGATAACCTCATCTCTTTAACATGTATGTGTTTGTCTTAGAACACTTTCGTCTTTCAAGGTGATTACTTTAATATGTCTGATAGCTTGGTTATGGGCAATCCTCTAATTCCACTTTTATTTAACATTTGTATGTACTGTTTTGAAATGTCATTAGTTAATTTTATTATATTTAAATTAACTTTTTAGTATGGGGAAATAATTTTCGTCCTGTTAATTTCTAGTCTGCATTCTTAGTGTGACATGCCTAGAAAATAATTACCAAAACTTTTTAAATTTAGCATGAGGAGAGAGGCAAGGGTCGAAAACCCTGACCACTCGACAGACCCTAGGGTTTACAGCAGCAATTTGAGTTGCCGGTAAGAGGCAAGAATAAAAAAATTACCATTTCTACCCTCATTTTATGACTCCACTCATTAACTTTATTTAGTAATGTCCTTAATCATAATGAAATATTTTCATTTCATACAGAATCAGAATATTTACCAGTAGGTACTAAATTTTTATTTTTAAATATAGAATGAAGGACACTATGACTCATTTAATGACAGCCACAGCAGCTATTTGGATAGCACTTCGACGGTAAACTATAAAGTCTCTGTGGGCATGTCAAACCTCCTGTCTCAGAAATATGAAGTAAGTTAAATTTTTCTGTATAATATTTTATAAATATATTGATGGATATTTTTGTTATGTAATAGAACAATGATTTAAACTATATAGTTCCCTAAGCTATGTTGCCCAGTAGGTGTTTGTCTTTTAAAGGATATAAAGGCCTGTGCTCTCTCTTAAAAAATATTGTTTTAATATTATTCTACACCCTGGTAGCAGAACAAAGAAAAAGAAGGGGTGATCTGGATGTGGTCAAAATCGACCCATTAATGACGTCAGTAAAGCTATCCAAAATGCTTGGAAAGTAAGGGAAATGGGTGCAGTGTAGTGCCCCATCTGCAAACACACATGTCTTTGATAGTTTACATAAAATTAATACAAAAAAACTTTGACAGGTTATAAAAAAGTAATACAAATTGAAGGCTAAGATTTTGCATAGTATCTTATATGAGTGGACAACAAAATTGCCAAATTTAAAAAATAGTTTTTTGAGTTCTAGAGGCTCCAAAATGTGAAGATCCGTTGAAAACTTGATTTGCAATTTTTGACATGATTCCTATGTTTTCCCCATGCATTACCATGTATTGTATGGAAAATAAAAAGGTGATAATATCATTTTAAAGTTAGAAACTTGTCTTTAAACAATATAAAGTGAATGGGCTGACAAAGAAATCTTACATTACAGCAAACTGGTAAAGACACAAAGTTTAAAAAATGAAAATTGGAAAATATTTCAAAATAAAAGAAGCAGAGGAGGGTAAATCCGGAGAACAGGTCACCGCAAGTTTTTTTCTAAGTACAAAATCGGGCCAAGTTGGCGCTTTCTTCTGTGTTTTGAAATTGGCTCCACCCATTCTAAGGGACGTCATTTACCGTCTTTAGAAATAGACTCCTCCTACCAAAATGACGTTTTGGTAGGAGAACCCTATTTCTAAAGACGGGCTGTTGTGTTTGTTCTAAACAAGATTTTCTAATATAAATGATAATGTAATTTAACTTAAATAACAGTGAATAATACTCATAAAAACGTTACAAAATCAGATTTTTGTGTATTTTAAGAAAATTAAATAACTTTGTAAAACTGCAGAATAAAAAAATGAATAATACTCATGTAAACGTTCTATAATCAGATTTTTGTAAAATTTAAAATTTTTATTTTTTTAATATTTCTATGCTACAATTTTATCTGCATATCGCACGTAGCAAGATCGCTTTCTCCATCTAACTGAGGATCCATATAAAGGAAGGGGTTCGACCTACAGATCGAAATTTGTGGAACGAATGTACCAGTGGTCCGTGTAAGGGCAGGGGTTCTACCTAAAGGTCAAAATCTGTGGAACGAATGCACCAGTGGTCCATACAGGGGCAGCGGTTCGATCTAAAGGTCGTTCTACACCGGAACGGGTCCCCCAGTGATCTCCGGTTTATTAGGAACGGTCGCCTGCGGTGCCCAGACACAGAATATGCTACAATTTTATCTGTGCATGTCGCACGTAGCAAAATCACTTTCTCTATGCAACCGAGGATCCGTACAAGGGCAGGGGTTCGACCTAAAGGTCGAAATTTGTGGAACGGATGTACCAGTGGTCCGTGTAGGGGCAGGGGTTCGACCTAAAGGTCGAAATCTGTAGAACGAATGCACCAGTGGTTCGTACAGGGGCAGGGGTTTGACCTAAAGGTCGAAAT
Source organism: Amaurobius ferox (assembly GCA_951213105.1). Taxonomy (NCBI): domain Eukaryota; kingdom Metazoa; phylum Arthropoda; class Arachnida; order Araneae; family Amaurobiidae; genus Amaurobius; species Amaurobius ferox. The sequence goes on along the minus strand of OX578148.1, from coordinate 1,599,532 downwards.
CTGTAGAACGAATGTACCAGTGGTCTGTACAGGTGCAGGGGTTTGACCTAAAGGTCGTTCTACACCAGAACGGGCTCCCAGTGATCTCCGGTTTATTAGGAACGGTCGCTTGCTGTGCCCAGACACAGAATATGCTACAATTTTATCTGTGCATGTCGCACGTAGCAAAATCATTTTCTCCATGCAACCGAGGATCAGTACAAGGGCAGGGGTTCGACCCAAAAGTCGAAATGTGTGAAACGGATGTACCAGTGGTCCGTATGTACCAGTGGTCCGTGTAGGGGCAAGAGTTCGACCTAAAGGTCGAAATTTGTGGAACAGATGTACCAGTGATCTGTATGTGCCAGTGGTCCGTGTAGGGACAGGGGTTCGACCTAAAGGTCGAAATTTGTGAAACGGATGTACCAGTGGTCTGTGTAGGGGCAGGGGTCCGACCTAAAGGTCGAAATTTGTGGAACGGATGTACCAGTGGTTCGTATGTGCCAGTGATCCGTGTATGGGCAGGGGTTCGACCTAAAGATCGACATCTATGGAACGAATGTATAAGTGGTCCATGTAGGGGCACCTAAAGGTCGTTCATTTTAAAATTAAAAAAAAAACAATACTTAGAAAGAAGTTTGTACTCTAAAAAATTTAAAAAAATTGATACTTATAAAAAGTTTCTACTCTAACTAAAAAGCTTAACTTTCAAAGGAGGGAGCAATTTTCTAAACACTGAAAATGTAAACTAAGTTTCAAAACACAGGATAAATTAAACATAAAACACTAACCTTCAGGACTCATCGGCCGACTCAGAGTCGGAACAATGCTGAAATCTCTCTTCCGCCTGCTGCTTTATCTAGTCATCATCATTTGTATGGGGAGGAAAGATAGAAATGATTCCTTTTATAAATTCATTCCATGCTTCCTCCCCAACCTCATGTCCAAGTCTTCTTTTGTACATATAAGCATATAAATAAGAGTCAAATTGATCTTTAACTTTGCGGGATTTGCTTTTTTTTTAATCGCCGACCACGTTCCCTCAATCGAATTAGTATGCGCGCCTGTCTCGGGATCTTTAAATTCGTAACTGTGATTCACTTGAAGGTGCATGAAGCCTTTATGTTTAAGGCAAGCATACGCCTTCTAACAGTCCGAAATTATTAAGGTCCCCTTCTCGATATACCTTTCAATCACTTCCAGCAAACATTCACGCGATCTATTAGGCACCTTAGCAAAAAAACATTTATTCGTTCCTCTTTCAATTCCACCAAACACCCACTGTCCAACCACAGGCTTTCCTCTTCCATACTTATTCTTACCAAACTTACTTTCATCTATTTCAACAATCACACCATTACCACTAATCTTAATCTTTTCATTAAAAAAAAACACTCGCGCAAATATCCTGGCAAAACTGTTTCCAATCAGTAACAGTTTTGTCGGAAATATTTAACTGATTCATAATAAACTTGCACTCACAATCATTAAACCACAATAACGTTATAATTAAAATTTCAATCAAACTCAACTTATTTTTCTCAAACCATGTACCCCTCTTTATACTCCTACTGACATCATGCTGATTCACTCCAGACTTCTTTCGGCACCTCCATTCGAATCCATCAATCCTCCTATCTATCTCACACAACTTCATTTCATCTCCACACTTAGGACAAACATATTTATCACTCATAATCCCTTTCATAACACACCAATTAATCTCTTCTTTCAAACCTTTATTCTCCAAATCATAGTAAAATTTTATTCTAGATTCATTCATACCAACATCCATTCTACCACGCTTTACAAAACTACATTCACCTTCCATTTGCTCGCGCATACAAGAAGACATAAGGGAAATATGATCGACGACAAAAGCAAATCCGCAAAACTAAAACTAAAATTAATAATTATTGCAAAATAAATCAAATAATGAAAGCACATATAACAATAAGCAAACACGCACAACAATGGCCAAAACTATTGATAGAAATGTTCTTTTACATCAGAAAACTGTAGCAAACACAGACACGTATTCTTATTGGATGTTACACAATTTCCGCCGAAAACATCCGATACAAGAGGTTACCAGATTACAACATAAAGCGCTCACAAGGTGCATGGTGTATTCTCCGATTTAACCAAGGTGACCTATTCTCCGGATTAGCCCAGAGGAGAAATATAAAAGTCCGATAAAAATTAAAAGAAGTAAAATGTTAAATAGAGCTTGCATACTCTCAATTGCTATGTTAATTAATACTTTAACTAAATGGACTTGCTATATAAAAACTGAGTCAAATATTACTTGCAAAATTCATTCTGTTATTTTCTTTCCTCTTCTCACATGTTTTCAATGTCCGTCTATTTTACTTTCCCTGCAATACATGGTAATGTATAAGGAAAGTATTGGAATCATGTTGAAAATCGCAATTCCAACAGATCTACATGTTTTGGAACCTTTAGAATATGAAAAATCTATTTTTAACATGAAGTGTGTGTGTCTGTCTGTGCAATATATATATGTATCAACTCTAACTCAAAAACTAATAGATTGAATTTCAAAAAATTTATAGATAAGTCACTTGTGTGTTACTCTGGTGCTGATTCTGGCATGATTCGAAATAAAAGAACCTGCCTTTTTTGTGAAATGGCCCTCAAAAATTGTATGTATCCACTCTAGTTAAAGAACTAATTAACCAAATTCATTGAAAAATTTAGTAAATAAGTTACTTGTGAGTTTTTCTGTTACTGATTAAATTTTGGTATGATTCGGGAAAAATAATCTGGCTTTTTGAGTGAAATGGCTTGCAAAAATCATATATATCCACACTAGTTGATAAACTATTGGACCAAATTTCACAAAAGTTGGTGAATAAGTTGCTTGTGGGTAACTATAGTGCTGGTTATATTTCGGTATGATTTGCGATACAGAATCTGCCTTTTTTTGTTGCGAAATGACCCACTAACATCAACAAGATCTAAAATAAAATACTAATACTATGTATCAATTAAATGCATGTTTTATGTGTAATTTTTGATTACTAAAAGAATAAGACTGATCCCATTACTCTAAGATGGACTATTCTCGAGATATTTGAAGTTTTTTAATTTTAAGGAACTGATGTTTTTCACAGCAGTGAAAAACTATTTACTGAATTATTTGTAAATTTAATAGTTATGTCCCTTGAGGGTTATTCAGCTATGCATTAGAGTTTGGCATGATTCGGAAAAATATAACTGACCCTTTTTTGCGAAATGATCTACAAAGATCATTTAAATGTGAAATAAATGACTAAAATTACTGAAATATATTAATTAAGTATTATATTATACAATATATTAACTTGTTCTTCATGTAATTTTTGACAGCACAGTGAATAAGACTAACTCCATGACTCTAGGATGAACCCTTCTCGAGATATTTTAGCTTTTGGAATTTTGAAAAGCTGAAGGTTAAAGTGCATTAAGTTGCAACATGAAACAGTCATGCATTAAAACTGCAAATTGGATATAATATCAGAGAAGTTTCGATATTATTTTTTGCAATGAAGCTCAATTTAAATAATGCGTCATGAAATATAAAATTTGAATTTGTAGGGAAAGTCATGTGCTGCCCACATCAGATTTTTTACATTCCTTACAATTAAAGATGTGGGTCGGAAAATTTTCCCCTCTTTTTTTCCTTTTATTAAATTGAAAATATAGTGGAATACTCTTTCCAAACTGTTTTTCTGAAAAGCAAGTAGCTTTTCAAGAAGTTTTTGATCACTGAGTCTTTCTAATTTTGATAAGGAAATTGAAGGGGGGGGGGGGGGGCAAATATATGTATGTGTGCTTTATTTTAAAGAAAAAAAATGGATAAGAACCGAGAGGGGTACAGCTTCGATATAAAGAATTTAGATTTTGACGATCTTTTCCTCTGAAACGATAAATTGCCAAATGTGACGCAAAATTTCTCCGTGACGTGCTTTTCTAGCAACCCCTTTTAGTTTTCTGTTATCTACGCTACGGCTTCTTCGGCGATTCGATCTTAGTTGTATTGTTGCTTTGTGTGTAAAAATGCATTAAACATGTGAATATCATACAAATATGAAAGATAGCACATGTTAATGTCTAAAATAATGTAGAAGCAGAAAATTTACATAGGAATGATTGTTTTCTGATTGTCGCAATGGGGAAACAGTCATTTGTGCAATTTGGATATTTACACTTGGTTATCGTGTTATATCCAAATCGATATTTACATGTGTTATCAAAGTTTTGGATTTCATTAAACCAGGTACTGTGTTTTGATTTTGATTTAAGCATAGCTTCTACTTTGTTTTAGCGGGTAATTTAAAGTTTAATTTCTCGACTGTATTAAATTTTATGATTTTTATGTTATGTCCTCACAGTTGTCGTACAAACAGCCATTGCTACGTGAGACGTATCTTTAAAGTACAATCATTTTTCTAAGTATCGTTTTTTAAAATTTTGTTAAAGTGTAATCTTTTTGCCAAGTATCGTTCTTTTGAAATTTCGTTAAGTACAATTTTGTTTCTAAGTATCGTTTTTTTTTATACTTATTTATGTATTACGATTTTATGCTACTTATTTATGCATTACGTTTTCATGCATTTTTGATTTTCAATTATATATTTTTATATTTGTTATGCACAAAGCCTAACATGGCATTCGTTAGGACTTTTCAAAACATTATCTTCTTTAGTACCAACCTTGGCGCAAAAAAAAAAAAAATGGTGGATTTCGCCAAATTCTTTATGCCGAAGCTGTTCCGCTAGTTCTTTTGTGCAATGATTTAAAATTGGAATTTTGAAGATAAAAAAAAACATCTTTTAGATGAAATAGAAGTTTTATAAGTATTAAAAGGCAAGCATATTTAAGAAAAATAATAAATTACAGCTACTAACTGTAGTATACAGATATAAGAAATTTTCATGTATAGACTTTTTAACTCTTTACAACAGAGTTGAAAAGTATTTATAATTTTGTTCATTCTGTCTGTTTGTATGAAGAGATTACGTGACCCACTTCAAAATAAAATATGGCATCCATCTTTTTGTCCCAGTGTAAAAATCGTGATGTGTAAAGACCATTTAAATTTTTATTTAATGTTGCATTCATCCCAAAGCCGTTTTATTTTTGTGTATTTTCTGTGCATCTATATACTGTGCCAATGTAATTACAATATTTTTGAGTTTCAATAATCATCAAACTTTGATTATTTCTACAATGAAGCCTAATTTTAATGGATGCAGAATGTAAACAAGTGATTGTAAGATGAGTTGTATAAGAATTGCTGAATTTGTTCACGCAAAATTATTTAACTCTGTCATACTTTTTATATAATCAACAGTACCATTGTTTGCTGCATTATTCAACAGTTTCCACATAGTCATTAGTAGAGCACTGTAGCCCAGTGGATAGCGTGCGGGAATTGCACTTGGTAGGCCCGGGTTCAATTCCTGTTACTGCCAAAACTGCTGCCGTGTTCATGCAGAGTATGATCACGTTAAACATGTGGGTCCGTAAGTCCTTCCGAGAGGTTGGTGGTAGGGGAAGGAGGGTACGGTCCCTGTGGATTCCTCTCCTACTGGGTTCAAGCACTTCCCGGCCATCCAAACAGTTACCTTACACCTTTCTGGTAGGTCGGACGGTCTGTGTCTCAATAGCAACATAGTCATCAGTGATATTGTAGGTTGTTTTGGCAGTATGATTCCATAATATCATCAGATTTTGTTTTAGCAATGTTTTAGCATTATAAAAAAATTTGTTTCTTAATATAATTTGTGTAATTTAACTCTACTATTACATTTTTAATTATTTAAAAATAATATTTTTTGTTTAGAGCCTGGACTATGATATTTGTGAAAGCACCTTATTTGTAGAAGAACAGTATACACAATCTAAGGTAATTGTTTTCTTAATTGTTTCATTTAGTGATGTAAAATGAATTCTTGGTAATAATCTTTTGGAGAATATTCTTCAGAAAATTCTCATTGAAGAGCATTTCCGAGAATATTCGCTGGGGACTGCAATGTGATGGCTGGAGCAACCACAGAAAAGAATCAATTGTAAATTTCATTCTGACCACTCCTAAGCCTCTGTTTTTCAAAACAGTAGCTGCAAATGAAAGACAACTTACAGCAGAATATGCATGTCTGATATTATAGATGAAGCATTCAAAGATATAGGTTGTGAAATTTTTTTTACTACTGTCACTGATTATGCCACTGTATTGGTAAAATCCAGACCTTTAATTAGGGAAAAATACCCATACATTTCAACATACAGCCGTGCATCTACTAATTGACTTAATAAAAACAAATTCCTTCACTGAACTGGAAAATAATTATGCTCAGTAATGTATCAGAATATATTATAACACCTTAAGAAAGCAGAAATGAGAAAACAATTAACTTGTTCATTTTCTAATTTTCATATATTATTAGTATAGTATTAAACTGTAGTATAGTATTAAACTGTAGAGTTTTTATATAGTATTAAACTGTAGAGTTTAGTGGTTTTTACACTTCAAAGGCTTCTGTGATGAATGTCATTTACTTCCTTTTCTATTTTTAATTAGCAATACCAATAGAGACAGTTAAATGCATTTAGGTTGTATATTTGTTGACATTACACACATAAAAGAAACACTCTTAATGAATTTAAATGGGCTATTAATGTTTAATTTTATGCAGTGATATTAAGCATGTGTTTTGTAAGTTTTGCTTCATTGGCATTCAGTAATCACCTGTCTTAGACCATTTTTTCAAGGTTTTCCAGTGATTATGATATATAAGTTTTACTGTACACTGTTGCTAAAATATTTTTTTTTGTTTTTTTTTGTGAACATGTAGTGAGCTGTTTGAATTTTATTTATTCTATAAATTTTTTAGTAATACAGTTTTAAAGCAATAGATTATTTAATATAGTTATTCTCTACGAATTTTTAACAGTTTGTTCAAAAATAGAATTCCATCTGATTTATAAAACAAAACAAAAAATATTTGTAATTATGACTACTCATTTTATATTAGATAGAATAAATATTACTTTTGATATATCAGAAAACAAATTCTGCAAGTTTTTGCTTATGAACTTTTTGTGGAAGCTAAATGTATTAATGACTAGTAGTTTACTCATTCTTTGTACAGAATATGTGTTATAAAGAAACTTAATTTACATTTTCGCAATTATGTGTAAATACTTGTAGTACTCTAAATGACATTGTTATTTAAAACATTCTATTAAAATATTTAATTTAGTTATCCTAAACTGAAGTATATAAGAATCTCTGTTCTGCCTAGACAAAATTGTCTTCAGGCAGATTGGAAGAATAAAACATCCTGGTCCCTTTTGTAAACAAATTTATAAAAAAATATGAATTGGCAACATGCAGAGCAGAATAAAAACATATCCTGTATTTGAGAAGTATGTAGGGTGGACCGGTGTAATTCCCGATCACTCTGCTTCTGGAGTAATTAATGATCACCCACCTTATAGCATAATATTATATTAAAAAAAAAAAAAAAATGTTGTTAGGAGTCTCCTCTGAGTATAGTATTTTCATAAGTAAAATCAAATGAAAGTGCTTCTGTACTGAAAATCAAGAAATAAAATATTTTGTAAAAGTGCTACATAAACATCTTTAAAAAAGATTGGTTCTGAAAATCTAACTTTTTGCAAAGATTCTCATTGATGCGACATTTCTATTGGGACTTTTTTGTTTATGCTGTTTTACAATTATATATAGTATGAACTTTTAAATAATATATACAATTTTTTTATATACTTTCAAAAACTCGTTATACAACTATATAGATGTATACCCTGGTTTGCCGGGGTAAATCTCGATCACCGGGGTAATTCCCGATCAATGATATTTCACAAAATTTATGGTCCCTTTTCTTTAATGAAGACACGTATACCCAATGTTATTTACATATTTTTAACTTTATTTCGAACAAATTAGGCTAATAAATGTATTCATATAGTTATACTTTATATTAGTACTAGTTATGTAGTCTGTATTCACATATTTATTGTTAAAAATAGAGTAATGAAAAATAATCCCTGAGGCCATTTTAAAATATTTAACTGAAACTATATGCAATAAAATATAATGTAGCTAATTACTTTAAATTTCACCACAATTTTCAACTTTAATTGAAAAAGAATATTTTGCTTAAGATCAAAACTTATTCATGGACTAAACTATGGGTTTCATATCAAACATGCAGTTTCTTAACATGTCTGAATCTCATCAATTATCTTTTCTGCAAGTTCTATGCACCTTGACACCAACCTCAAGTATATCAGGCACTATGGAGTATCGGCTGTCTGAGCATCATCATTACAAGCTTCCACTCCCAGTACCTCATCACAGTCATTTGAAGAATTTCTGAGCAGACGGCTAAACCAAACTCTAGAGTTTCACACTCGGAAGTAAGAAGGAGGATTCATGCTAATTCAGCAGTGATAACTAGCCAAACATTTTTGGACTTAGTAGAGTTAAGAAATAAAGAGATTGAGGATAAGGCTAATGCAAAAGAAAAACGGTGAAATGCAACAAAAGATAAATTGTTGAGCACAAGGAAAAATACTTAAAAAAGAAAAGCCAATAATGATAGTGACAGCAACATTAGTGGCCTAGATGACCCACAAACCAATGAGCAGACAGAAATGTCTAAAAAATCAAATATACTAGTTGTTAGTGAACAACTTTCCAAAAATACAACATTAAAAGAAACTACGAGCATCTTAAAAACCATCCATGAAAAAGTTCAAGAGCAAGTATACTATGCGGTCTATTATGACAAGAATCCTTATTACATAGGAAAAATTACAAAAGTGATTGACAAGGAGAATGTTGAAATGAAGTTCCTCGAAAAAGGCGCTGGAAACTTTTAATGGCCAAAACGGGACCTAGTCGAAAAAATAGGAATAAAATATATTTTTTATGGTTTTGTTGTATTACAAGGTGCAAATCCTTTTATTGTGGACAGTAATGTCATACATGATGCTTTTAAGTGTTACAAAAAATTCTGCCAAGAAATTTTAATGTCGCCTAGGCTAGTAGTTCTAGGTAATTTTTAAACTAATATGCCTATATGGAATAAAAAATAGCAAATTAATTCTGTTTATTTCTTCTTAATAACATCATAACATAAAATTAAAATTAGATTTGTATTAACTTTGATAATTCGTAGTTTAAATTAATTATTTTAACCCATTATGACAAAAGTATGTTGTGATCGATAATTGCTCCGGGTGTAATTGATAATTACCCCGTTGCTGGGGTAATTACCCATCACTGATTTTTTTTTAATTAAAGAAATTGTATATACACTTTGATAAAAGTTGGTAAATTATCAAATAGACACATGCTCAGGCTTTCTCTATATCAAATTTGGTTATATTATCTGTGACAGTTTTTGAGATATTTAGATGTTATTGCTTTTTGATCGGGAATTTCCCCAGTCCACTCTTGCTACTTAAATCCACTTAAAACTGAAAGAAGTACAGTTGTCAGTATAATGGCTATAAATCAAGTAAGTAACATAAGTAAGATTACGGACAACTGGACCCTTTTCCTGTAAACCCTCACGTGTGTTTTAAGTGTATGTTATGTGTATCCATATACTTTAAAGTAAATACTGGTTCATTTTCTTTTCTTTTTTTTAATACCTTGCAAGTATAATATATATATATATAAATATGATGTACATACATATAGTATGAAATTTTAGTTTAAATTGACTAATTTTTAATTTATTTAGTTATTGAAGAACAAAGAAGGTTGCACTCCTTGCTTTAAGTTTGTAGATGTAAGTTTAATTAATTTGAATGAATTTTTATATGAATATCTTAATTTCACTTGTACTGATTTATATTCACTTGTATTTTTATTACAGAATTTCACATCTGTAGCCATTATGAGATGGTTCGTAATTTGCTTAATAGGCATTCTCACTGCTGCTGTTGGAATACTCATTACAATTGCAATTGAAGAACTTTCCAACCTGAAGTATTCATTTTTGAGAAATAGTATCCTTTCTTTTGGAGTAATAATAAATGTGAAAATTTTTGTTTTCTTACTGTACATAATATATGCTCTTTAATTTGATGAAAGTGTACACTATACAATGCATACTCATAAATGCCTATATGAATATAAGATCCAACTTTAAATGATGGTACTATTATTCTTAACTAGAGATGGGTGAATAACATTTTTTTAAATTCAAATATTAACCTGGTCTCGAGTATTCATATACCACAAATTTATTTCAAATTGTTAATAAATGTTTATATTTACTAAATATTATTTATTAATTATTAGTAAATAACTTAATAATACAATAAAGTAAAAACTAATACAATTAGTAAATAACTGTAATACAATTAGTAAATAACTTAATAATACAATAAAGTAAGTATACAATAAAGTACTTAATAATACAATAAAGTCCAATAAAACCACATTAATTTAGAAATTAAACTTTTTATTTTAAACTTTAATTATAGTGAAACTTTTGTAATCCAAACTAATTAGGACTGAGGTATGTTCGGATTAGCAAGTTGTTCAGATAAAGTGGAGTATTGAGATTTTTTAAAAATAAAAACCTTACCTAATGTTTGCTCCTCACAGAGATGTCTGTTCACCATGCTTCTCTTGCCATTTATTTCTCATCCATTTTTGCTGGAAATAAATCTTAAAAACCATCTAATTATGTGACTATAAAGTCAATATGTATTAACACTTTTTCCAGTTACTCAGAGGTTAATGGGCTACCCAGAGCTAATTGTTATTCAGAAGCTATTGGGCTATTTGGCCCATTCTCTATAAGCCCTATTGGTTTTTAACAATGTTCTATCACATCCTCTTGAATTCGAATTTACTTGTCTTAATATCAAAGTTTTCCTCCAAATGTAACCTTTACTTCAATCTATGGACTATGGAGCAATCTTTTTGAAGCTTTTTTGGTTGCAGAATCTTTTTAAAATTCAATTTGATGGTGGAGCTCCAATGATGTGTTACAAATTATGCATTCATATTTCACACTAAACTATACTGATGGTGGCATTGTGATATCTTTAGAGATATGAAAATGTGAATCGAATGAAAGTGATATTGACTATTCAGAGGAAGTGGTGGCTCATATAAAAGGGGTAGTTAATCTGGAAATTACTCTAAAATATGTGAAGTAACACAGCAAGGCCATGTTCATGTCATGTATGTGAAGCGCTGGTTGGGCATTGCGACTATATCCTAGATTTCTACCATTTGTTAGAAAAAAAAATTGTTATATTTTGGTAAAATAAATAATTTCAGTAATGTGTAAGTAAATAAAGAGTATTTTTGGCTAGTACTGTGTTTACTACAAATTCCATAACTGGTGAATGAGTCGGTACCCCCACACAGCCCCAATATCTGCGAAAAAGCTCTTTCCTTTTTTTTTTTTGTTGAACAGTTCAGATTATCCAAAGTATCAGATCATCAGGGTTTAGGTTACAGGTTAATGCTTCTTTCCTACTGCAGATTTTTATTTAATGGAACAAGTATTGGAACATGTTCAAGATATAGTCTTGTTTTCTTTTATGCAATTTATACAAAAAAAAGCTGAAGAGTTGTTCTATAACAGCTGTTGGTGGCGTGATTAAATACTTCAAAGATAATTCCTTCAAGTGAGGATACAGCCTTTTTTTTTCACCAGTAGTCTAAAATATTTTCATTTGGGAGTGAACTTCCTTCAAGGTAATTTTGAATGTCTCCTTCTGGAGTTATCTGCCTTTTTATTCCAAAGCCTACTGTTTATCATGGCATGATATTTGAAGTATTCAAATTTCTTTTAGTGACGTGATATTCTGAGATCTCAAATTTCAAATATGTTCGAGTATTCATGGATATTATTCATTCCTCTCTATTCTTAACCAATGTTTCAAATAAGAAAATGTTTAATTATCACAGTTTTAAATAAATTTTTATTTGTTATATGTATTTCTACTTCTATAATCTATTGTATTTTGTATTGTTACGGTGTATCCTCTCAAATCATGGGTATACTCTTTGGATACAAAAATGAGTCTGAATTTCTGAATAACTAACACTTTTATATTGAAATACCAATAAGCTTAGACAGAAACAATATACAGCAAATAGCTCAATAATTGTACCAACAATATCCAATAATTAATATGTAACACTGGACGAACAGCCATGACCAGGACCACACCACCAAGTGCCTCCAAAACAGCACCCCAACAGTTGCTACCATGAAACCAGATATGCCCATCCAAGAGAAAGAGGCAACAAAAGGGCAAACCGACAATCACGACCAGAGATCGGTTGAGGGCCATCCTCAGGCTGGATCATTAACACTTTATTAAACAAAAGCCAAAAAGATACAAAATTGAGATATCAGCATTAAGTCAGAGAGTTAACCTCAATTCTTTAGTATTGTAACAGGGAAGCGAGCTGTCCTTTTACATCTTAAGAATCACTGGAACACTTTAAGGAGATGGTCATAAAGGTCGGTCGACGTCCAAACAGAACAGGAAACTTTCCCATAAGGTCGCTTCAACAATGCTTTTATTAATAATGGGTCAATACAATACCCAAACAGAAGTCAATAAGAGTTTTCATACAAAATGACAAAGTATAAAAATTTGTATTTAGAATAAATACAATAAACAGTACTAAGAACAAAGTTAGACTTATTTGAGAGCAACATCTTAAAATAGCAATATATTTTACAAAAAGCATATTAACATAAAAACCAGTAGTACAAATGTATTTCCAAAAGGCCAGTTACCTAGATAAAAAGCCAAACAAGTCAAGGCAAGCAGCATACACAGTACAAATAATTTAAAAATATTCTGTGTACATAAACAAGGAGTAAAATCATAAAAGTTTACTAATAAAAATGAAGATACATGACAATAGACACTTTAAACGCTACTTTTAAAATCACATTTGTACTTAATTTTCTCTCTATTACTTGAATCAATCTGTTTGTAACAATCTTATCCAATATCTTCCATATAGGGAGAAAAAATATGGGTCTATAAGACTCTGATCTTTCTAAGTTTTTTACCTTCTTTAGGTATTAGAATGACTCTTGCCTTTTTCCAGATTTCATGAAATCTACGAAATTCCAGGCATTTATTCATCACCTAAAAAATGAGGTTTTATCACTGTAACATAATTCTTTGATAATTTTGAGGGTAATCCCAGTATGACTTGGAGCTTTATTTATATCCATAATATTCACCATTTTTTGTAATTCATAAGTAGTAAATGGCATTATTCCCTGTATGCCATCTCTCATATTGATCAAGTTGTTCTTCTAACCAGGATAGTGTCCCGGTACATCCTCGATCACACTAAAAGGGCATTCCTTTGAGGATTCTTCCCTAGTGTAGTGAACTGCACTTTTGGGTGGAGTGCGATGGATCTCCTCCACTAGGTTTAAGGGGTACTCCATACAGAAAACTCTGCCTTAAGATCCCCTCAACCAAGTCCAGGACCTTCTTTACAGTCATACCACCCACTGTGTGGTCTGCCACACATTGTAAGTGCAGGATCTTCCCCCACAGACTCAAAAGGCCATTCTGTGATGTGCCATCTTCTTTGCAAATTGGATTTGAAATAGTTTGAATTTCAAACTTATTCTTTGTGACTTTGTAATGGGTCTCTGAAAGTGTTTTTCCCATGATTTCATTTAAATAATTTTTAAACCTGACATTTTTAGTTGTGATTATTTCATTTTTGTAATAGGTGCATTGACACCTGCAATTTATCCTTTTCATTTTCCAAAGTTCTTCACTTGACCCTTTCTGAAATAAATGTGTTAGTGCTCTAGTTTTATTCCTAAGAATTCCCAGTTTGGGTGTCCACCAATTAACATTAGGATTGTTTCTCATTTGGTGCTTTTTCCTGTTTTTGATATATATCTGTACCAATTTTTTTTCAATGTATGAGCTCAAAATTTCAGGAGTGATCTTGATTCTACTTTTCCTGTTCACTAGTTCAGTAATTTCACTTTTTGTTTGTAGCCATTCCAAATTATTATCTTCCATCTCGTCATTTTTATTATTTTGGAGTAATAACTCCAATTTGAAATTTCATCAAGTTGTGGTCACTAATTGTGACATCGTCAGTTATATTCCAGTCCCTGATTTGGTTATTCATGTTTTTGGTGAGGCACAAGTCGATCCAACTTTCTCCTCTCATGCTGGAGTAAGTTGGTATGCTATTTGGATTGCTTTCAATATTCAAGTTGAAATTTTCAATGAATTCCATAAGGGTTTCTTCTCTATTGTCAAAGTTCTTAGGACTCCAAGTTGGGCCTTTAGCATTGAAATTTCCACAGAATATCACACTGTTGTTAATATATATAACTGTAATTCTTTCTAATGTCTTCTATTTCCTTCCACACTTTTACTTTTTTCTATAGCAATAATCTTTTGTTGCCTAATAATGATTCCCAACAAACTACTAATTTCCTCTCTGATTTTAGTTTGTAGTCCTACTAGTGTCTTAGCCGACACCATACATTCAGTAATATTCTCCTGTGCAGGCCTTCTGAATATAACTATTATAGTCTGTTATAGAATCATCAATCTCAATTAGAGTGTCTGCATATTCTACTTCACCTGTATCACTAACCGTAATAGATTGTCAGTTACTGAACATAAGTACACAGCAATACATTATAGCAATGGGGAATACAGCTTCCCTCTCTGAAAATCCCTATCGCATAGTTCGTGATAAACTGTTTGGTATGTGAGCACTCATAGAATAAAAAAAAAGTGAGGTCGGTTTTGCCCCTTTGATCGCTTTAAATATGAGGAAACCCCCAGCCACGCCAAGGTTCCAACTTAATCAGACTTAACAACAACAACAACAACAAAAAAAAAAACCTAGAACATGAAAACATATTAAATTAAAAAGTAAAAATCCTTTAAAATTTTTCGCCTTATAGATCGCTTTATAATAATAATAATAATAATAATAATAATAATAATCTTCACTGGTACCCAGTGGGGGAGGGGGATTGTTAAACTTCAAATAATTGTATCACCAGGCTTTGCAGAGTTTTTAAATCTTGCCTATTTAGTGCCTTTTTCTGATAAATAGAAATAACTGCAAAACAGATTATGAAGGATGATGGTGCGAGATGTATTATTAGATATTTTTATTTGAATTTATTAGTGGTATCAGTCATTCATCAGGTATGCATAATAAAGTTGACATTTGTTAAAAATTATTAAAAAGGTCTATGAATGTAGTACACATTTTTGCATTATAATGTTTTTGGTAATTTGATTTTCCTTAATGTATATCAGGAGTATCTGAATGCACAGATTACTCTTGTTTGATAACACCTTATTCTTACTGGTTACTTTTCTCGGCTGTTCCTGTAGCTGTGGGATCTTTTTTAGTTGTGTTTGTAGCTGTAAGTGTTGTTTCAGTCTCAGCAACATTTAAATTTTTCTTATTGTATTTTTTTATTGTGTTTTCTTATTTCATGTTGTATTATTAGTATTTAAATTTCCCCAGAGTTAGTCATTTATTGTTCTATTGAAAATACTCTGAACTTGGTATGTTCTAAGAAATCCATTTTTACTTTTTTGTGTGGTATAAAGTTATTTTCCAAAAATGTTTTTCAAGTTAAAAATGTAGCAGACATGTAATTTAAGATCTCTCAGACTTATAGACATATTTTAGCATTGTTAATTACAAAGTAATAAAATTTTCAGAAGAGTATAAATTGTATTGCCATGCTCTTTTATTCACTAGAAATTATTTAAGCTTCTCAGAAAAAGTTTCCCTTTTTAAGTTGCAATGACCTAATCAGATGTGACTAATAAATTTAAGGCAATTAGTACATTACTAGCCGAATACCCGTTGAAAATCAACGGTATCGCAATAAGCAACCCCTGAATAATGTAAATTTTTTAATAATTCGCTTTTCACATTTGTTCAACAAATCGAATATTTTGGTGTGCAGAACCCCCTAAAGAAGAAAATATTGGGAAACTAAATTTGCGCATTTCTTCCTTTCGAATTATTTACCCGTACACTACATTAAATTCTATCTCATCCCGAGACACCCTTATATTATTATTTCTCCTTTGGAACTTTTTTCTGTGAAGCACACCCATAAATGAACATTTTTGAAAAACTCTCTTTGTCTTGGGTTTTTATCAGATGATTGGCCCATATACCTAATATCAAGCCTCTGTCACATTTAAAAGGAAGCGTGCCTCATTTATTCCGAAAATCGAACATATTAGTGTGCGGCACCCCTTAAAGTAGCAAATATTGGGAATCTGAAATTTCACGCTTTCTTCCTTTCAAACTATCTACCCGTACACCAAATTTGAAGTCTCTATCCTATCGAGAAGCATTTTTTTCTATCACTTCACTTTTCGAACGTTTTTCTGTGTAGCACCCCGTCAATGAACATTTTTGTCAAACTGTATTCATGTTTGGTGTTTTTGTCAAATAGTTAGCCCATATACTAAATTTCAAGCTTCTATCACATTGTAAAGGCAAAAGTTTGAAAACTGAAATTGCTCACTTTCCTTCTTTCCAACTATTTACCCGTACACCAAATTTGAAGTCTCTATCTCATCGTGAAGTATGCATTTCCAGCATTTCATCTTTCGAATGCTTTTGTGTGGAGTACCCACCCCCTTAACTATACATTTTTGAAAAACTCTATTCTTTTTCTGATTTCTATGAGATGATTCGCCCATATACCAAATATTAAGCCTCTATCACCTTTTGAAAGGGGCGTTTCTCCTTTATTCCGAAAATCGAATATTTTAGTGTGCGACACCCCCTAAAGTAGAAAATTTTGGTAAACAGAAATTATACACTTTCTTCACCCCACACTATCTAACACCAAATTTGATATCTCTATCTCATTCCGAATTATGGTTTTTTATCAATTCACGTTTCGAACGTTTTACTCTGGAGCACCCCCTTAAACGAACATTTTTGAAAAACTATATTTGTCTTGGGTGTTTCCATCAAATGATTAGCCCATATACCGAATTTCAAGCCTCTATCAAATTTTAAAGGATCGTTTTCTCATTTATTCTGCAAATCGAATATTTTGTTGTGCGGCACCCCCTTAAGTAGAAAATATTGGAAATCTGAAATTGCACGCTTTCTTCCTTTCGAACGATTTACCAGTACACCAAATTTGAAGTCTCTATCTCATCGCAAAGCATGATTTCCTATCATTTCACTTTTCGAATGTTTTAGTGTGCGGCACCCCCTTAAGTAGAAAATATTGGAAATCGGAAATTGCACACTTTCTTCCTTTCGAACAATTTAGCCATACACCAAATTTGAAGTCTCTACCTCATCGCAAAGCATACTCTCCTATCATTTCACTTTTCGAACGTTTTGGTGTGCTGCCCCCCCCCCCCTTAAGTAGAAAATATTGGAAATCTGAAATTGCACACTTTCTTCCTTTCGAGTGATTTACCCATATACCGAATTTGAAGTCTCTATCTCATCGCAAAGCATGCTTTCCCGTCATTTCACTTTTCGAACGTTTTGGTGTGAGGCACCCCCTCTATAGAACGTTTTCGAAAAATTCGTTTTTTCCAGGGGGTTTTATCGAACGACCGAGCCGTGTACCAAATTGCAAGTCTCTATCTATTCGGGAAGTGCCTAAAAAAGGCATGACAGACAGACGGACACTTGGCAATTAGTATATATAGATTGTGTGCTCGCAGATGCTGTTTTCATTTTTAGTGTTCTAATTATTATATTTCATACAGAATACTGTCATATTTTAGATGCATATGCTAAATTTGAAAGATGAGATGTTGAGACATTTGTAATATACACTACATTGTTATAAAACGCCGTGGTCACTACATTGTTATAAAACGCCATTGTTATAAAACGCCTCGGTCGTTATAAAATAATGTAAGATTTAGAGGTATACAAATTGGGTTGTGAATTGCAATATGTACTTTCATTTGCTAGAAGTTATTGGAGCTTTTGAAAGAGTTTTATTTTTCAAAGTCAACAGTAACCCAATCAAATATCACTAATAAATTTAAGACAGATGATAGGTTATAGTGTTTTAAGATACTGTTTTAATGTTTGGTGTTCTAATTATAATTTTATATAAAAGATACTAAGATACCCATTGATTGTGTTTAGATAATCATACTAATTTAGAAAGATACAAAATTATATGTGTTTGTTAATACATTCTTTAGGCATTCATTTTCTATATATATAAAACATTAGGAATCCCTGTTCTGAGAAAATTTTTTGTTCATGTGCAAATTTGCTTCTAAAGAATGAAACATTGATATGTATTACTAAAAAAATTACAAAATTTTAAGTATTGACATTTAATTCTAAATGGAACAATCAGTTCAATCTTAATTCACATACCATTATTTTATTGAAAAATTTTATCACAATCCAAAAATAATTCTATATATTAAAACTATGTCCTTATGTGCAAGTTAAATGCATTTAATTGCCAAATTTTGCAAAATTCCAACTCACTGGTATTTGTGTAAAAGCAGGCTTTACATGCATTAAAAGTTTTGATTGTTTTCATACTGTGCCATTACTGAAATTTAAATAACAGAAAAGCTATTTTCTTTTTTTTTTTAGTTTTAACAAACTAATATATTTTGTATTAAATACAAAGTCTCCTTTTTAGAAAATATTTACATTAATTTCAGAATAATATAATTTGTTTATTAATTTGGTGTATTTATTGGGAGGAAATAAAAAGTTATTTGATATTTTATTATAAAAAAGTTGATTATTTTACTAATTTATTTTATTAAATACTTTTATTTTAATAAATAGACAATCCTTTTAGAAGCAATTTTTCATTAGAAAACTAATGTAACTTATTTTAGAATGCTGTCATGAGCTATTCTCTATATAAATTCTATTCTCTCTCTGTTTTTTAAATAAATTCATAAAAAAGTTTTATAAAATTAAAGAGGCATTATGTATTATAAAAGATTGGTTTCCCTGAAGCAGCATTATCTGGCAAGTTCATTAATATCATTCTCATAGATTTATCATATTCCATTTTCTTGAAAAGACACTAGTTCTGATTTTCAATGAGAATTGATTTGGCAAATTTTACAGTTTTGACTTGATATTAATTAATTGTTACTTTGATTTCTAATTTCCATATGCATATAAATAAATTATTTTATTTAGCTAACAAAGCTCTAAATTTTAATTTCATAGTACAGGAATTTTAGTGTATAAATGAGAGCGAAAATAAATATTTTCTAAATATATCATAAAAATTCAACACAGTATCTAGAGAAATTCATGTTCTGCTCACATCAGGTTTTCTATAATGTGTACATAACAAAACAATTCTGTTTGCAGCCTGTTGCAGCCGGAAGTGGCATTCCTGTTATCAAGTGCTTTTTGAATGGAGTCAAGGTGCCTGAAGTTGTCAGACTCAAAACACTCATTGTAAAAGCTGTTGGTGTGGTCATGTCAGTTGTTGGAGGCCTTGCTTGTGGCAAAGTAATATCTTATTTTGAATTTTTAAAATTTTTCATGCATTTATCTCTTTTATACATCGTTTCAGCATTTGCAATTTTACATAATAAAAGATGTCTGTCTGTGCATCTGTGGCAGAAAATAAAATCTTCAAATAGTGTGAAATCATTTTTGATATCTTCTTACCTTCATACATGTGACCAGCTACATACTATCAATTTAATTTAAATTTAGAAGTCATGTTTAGAAAACATGGCAGGAAAGAAATTGAAAATAACTTAATACTACTGGTTTAAAGCATTACTAAAATAATTTGAATATCAATTATTAATTGAATTTAACTGAAATAATAGCCAAATAACTTAATTGTACTTGAAATCGTATAGTGGAAATTTTGGACTCAAATAAATAATAAAATTCTTATACTGAATTATGTTGTGATTTACCCAAAGTAGATCAAATACTGTGGATGTTAAAGAGTTGGTAAAGGAGACATTAAAAAATACAGATTTTTAAGTGTACAAATTAATAAATATTTATTTAAGCAGAACAAAACCCACCACAGACATGACACCCCGATTGACAAAAATATCAAAATTACAAAAATGATGCTGAGTTAATGAAAATGACACCTTATTGATGAATTAATTATTAAAATATTTTAATATATGGACTATATTGCTTATTGCGGATGCTATTTATATAATTGTGAGAAAAATATGTTAATTGGGTACTTCGAAATAGTTTTACATGTTGTCATCTGAAAAATTGCCAAATGTGCAATTCAATGTTAAAAACGCAGTACCATGGACTTTATACATTATTTTTTCACTGTAAAAGAAGTAAATTCATTGCATTATATAAGAAAATTCATGTACTGCCCACATCAGATTTTATTATTTTATTTGTTTAGCAATTTACATTGGGATTTCTTTATGTTCTTTACCATGGCTCTCATTTGGTTTTTTAAATCAGCAATTTTATTTTCTTTACCTGGAAATTCTATAAATTCCATCTATTCAAAATTTTTATGAGCACCTTATATTTATAATTTGGGGTTATAAAGATAAATATCTATTATATTTTTATATAATATATCATATGCGATAGATTTTTATTTTTCCTACAATACTTGGTATGTTGAAAAACACAACTCTAGTTTTTTACGGATCTACATATTTTGAGCACTCTAGAATCTGAAAAAACTATTTTTAGCATGGCATCTGTGTGTGTATGTGTGTATGTGTTTGTTTGTGCAATGTATGTATCCACTTTAGCTGAAAAATCTCATGGACCAAATTTCACAAAATTTGGTAGATAAGTCACTTGTGGGTGGCCCTTGTGCTCATTAGATTTTGGTGCAATTTGTAAAGAAAGAACCTGTTCTTTTCTGTGAAATTGCCCTCAAAAATTGTATGTATCCTCTCTAGCTGAAAAATGAATTGATTCAATTTTTCAAAATTCAGTAGACAAGTCACTTGTAGGTGACCCTGGTACTGATTAAATTTTGGTGTGATTTGGAAAAAAAACCCTGGCCTTTTTTAACACTTTACAACATAGTTGAAAAGTGTTTATGGCTTTGTTCATTCTGTCTGTCTGTGTCCGTTAGCACAATAACTGCCGTAAAAGTGACTTTATCAAAATGAAATTTTAGTAAGCTGTTCAGACGGTCTGTGGGAATATAAATGAATAATATTACCCAATTAGTTTTGGATTGAATCCGGGTTGAAAAAATGAAATACATTGAACCCTATGGGTCCTAATTTTTCAAACATTTTTTAAGCGGATTTAAAATTCACAAATTGCTTTGAAAGTTTTAGGAAATATTCAAATTATCACATAAAATATATAAAAAAAATTTCAGCAAAATATATTCAGTAGTTTTTAAATAAAAATTAAAATAATAATTACACCTCTTATATGAAGAGATCACGTGACCCACTTCAAAATAAAATATGGCATCCATTTTATATCAAAATCGTGATTTTTAAAGTTCTTTTTAATTCATATTTAGTGTTGTATCTGTCCTAAAACCACTTTATTTTTACTTAAATTCCGTGCATCTACATACTGAAACAGCGCAATTACAATATATTTGAGTTTAAATGATCATCCAACTTTGATTATTTCTACAACGAAGCCTAATTTTCACTTATGGAGAATGTAAATACCAAAAGGTGTAGAATGAGTTGTATAAGAATTGCTGCATTTCTTTAATGCAAAATTATTTAGCTCATGAAGTCTGCAATATAACTGATATGAATGAAACATTCATTGATTTTCAGAGAATCAGACGATGTTTTTAATGGAGTTTTAAGCATAGAGTACATTAAATTACATGTACCTCCATGGTTTTAAGTTTTTAAATAAAATAAATTATTTTAGTATTGTGATAAATGAATAGATTGGGAAAATGTTTATGAATGAAATGCTGCTTTTATATAGAGGCGATTTATATTTCGATGATGTCATTTGAATAAAGTTCATTTGTTTTCGATGAAGTTTTCAAATATAATAAATTATTGCAGTATTATGATAATTTTAAAAATATTACTGAGGAATGTATCACATTTTAGAGATGTTTAAATTAGGCAATTTATATTTCAATGCCGTCATTTGAATGAAGTTCATTTTTTTTTATGAAGTTTTAAGTTTTCAAATATAATAATAAATTAATGTAGTATTGTGATAATTTTAAAACTATTACTGAGGAATGTATCGCATTTTAGAGATGTTTAAATAAAATTGCATTGAAGTTGGAAAGTGTTTCATAATCAATGCTTTATGCATGATTGATCTTTCTTGTTAAATATAACGTCACGGTCGCTCATAGGGGAGAATACTCTCCCCCTTGGATATTCAAGGTAACAAAGGCGAGCATCATTTTACTCTTGAGTTTACACCCTTCCCCCTTTCCTCAAAATGTTTTACATGCGCCCATATGTGAAGTGCACTGAAAATTTGTGAGAAATCTGGAACATAAGCTTAGTTGAAAATCACTGTAGTCAACAATGTCCCTAAACAATATTGCTTATTAATTAGTTACAAATACTGTACTATCAGGGTTGTCCTGAAGAAAATTATTGAGAGTATGTGGTCCTGTGATAATTTTTAAAATATTACCGCTGAATGTATCGCATTTTAGAGATGTTTAAATAAAATTGCATTGAAATTGGAAAGTGTTTCATAATCAATGCTTTATGCAGGATTGATCTTTCTTGTTATAAAATGGCCTACAAAATTTTCAAAATTTAAAATACTATACTATGCATAATGCTCAAGTATATCAATTAAATTCCTGTTTTATATGTAATTTTTGACGACTAAAAGACCAACTCCATAATTCTAGGGCTAACTGTTCTAGAGAAATTTTAGTATCTCAAATTTTTAATACACCACTTTTGAAAATGCATCCAGTCGCCAGATGAAAAAGTAAATTGAATTAAAACCACAAATTCAGTGTAATTTAAAATAATTATCCATGTTATTTTGTGCAATTGAACTCAGTTTAAGGAATAATGAAAGGAGAATACAAATTTGAGTCTGTAGGCAGGGCCCGACTAAGCTTTCTCGTGGCCCCCTCCTTAGAGGACTAAGAATCTGTGACACTTCTTCAACACAACTGAAATAAAGCTAACATCAGGGTATTATCTGAATTTTCCATTTTATAGTAACTGTGTTTAATTAGTAAAAATGGCACTTTAGTATTTTTGTTATCAAATATATAAAAATTTGCACTTTGCATAAATTCTAAAACTCTCACTTGCTAAATACTATTCAAATTGTATGCTATTGCTTCATCTTGGATACTTTTAAACAGAAGTTACCAATCAAAATGTCAAAGGGACCACCAGAATATATACCCATGACAGTCGAAGCACAATTTAATGCATTATTAAAATTGATACAGTGAAACTTGGTTAAAATGACCAGCTGTTCAATGGGAGAGAAGACTGGTCACCAAACAAAACAATTATGATTTTACTTGATTATTAAGTCGTCATTTAATTATGTTTTACTGCACATGAAAAAATGCATCATAAAAGCAGTGTATGAATTTTGAAAGCAATTACTTCATACTCTTTATTTAGGAGACCTGTATTAAACCTTAAATTGGTCGACGTGGTGACCGAACGGTCAAGGCAAGTGTTTCCAGCGACTGATCGGCCACCACGTTGTGGGTTCGAGTCCCACGTAAGACATGGATGTTGTGTGTTGTGGGCACAGTGTGTTCCGCCCCCCTCTGGTGCGCCTGGGGCAACGTTCTTGGATGGCTAAATGGTTCACGATTTCGGCCGTACATAGAGCAAAAAGACGTAAGTCTAGTGCCTGGCCATTGGAGAAGAAAAAAAAAATGAAACCTTAAATTGTCAAAAAACACAATATAAATTAAACAATAATATTTTTTTATTCTTTATTTTACTTCTTTGATGGTCAAACCACCCTACTGCAGAATTAAGAGTAAACCATTGCAGGCAGCAAGTTACCAGATTGATAAATGTTTTTCTACGTATTAATCATAAACAAAGTATAAACAGAAAAAAACCCTGTCAATTATTATTTAATGTAATTATTATTTAATTATTATTTAAAAAACTACTGAATATATTTTTCAGAATTTTTTTTTATATATCTTATGGGATAATTTGAATATTTCCTAAAACTGCCTAAAAAAGTAATTTCTGAATTTGAAATTCGCTTAAAAAATATCTGAAAAATTAAGTCCCATAGAGTTCAATGTATTTCATTTTTTCAACCCGGGTTCAATCCAAAAAATTGGGTGATATTATTTATTTATATTCCCATGGGTCCCACAGACCATCTGAACAACATACTAAAATTTCTTTTTGATAAAGTCATTTTTGCTGCAGTTATCATGCTAATGGACAGACAGACTGACAGAATGAACAAAATCATAAATACTTGTCAACTATGTTGTAAAGTGTTAAAAACAGATTCAAACAGACAGACAAACATGTTTTGTTTCTGCTGAAAAGTATACAGTTAGAGTCACAGTTTGGTGCATAATGATGATTGTAAAATATTCACATTGAATGAGGTTAAGCTGTGCATTCAATTTCCTTGCAGTCACTTTCTGGTTAGATAGTGGTGCAACATATGATGTCATGGTGTTTATCCCATGATTATTCAAAGTAATTTTATTTAAGTAGTATTTTTGTAGATTAGATAAAAATATATTATATAAAAATAAATATTTGCATGTTTAGTTTGCTGTACTTTAAATAGGCCGATTTTGCTTTTGGGGCCCCTTTGAAATGGGAGCCCTGGGTCAGTGCCCCATGGGCCCTTGCCTTGATCTCACCCTGTTTGTAGGAGAAATCATGTGCTGCCCACATCAGATTTTTTAGAATGTTCTCAGCAATTAACACACTAGATAAAATGTCTTAAAAAGATCATAGTTTAATTCAGGAAAAGCTAAATACAATCTAGACACTAAATAAGGTGCAAAAAAAAAAAAAAAATGTTGTTTGACACATCTGTAATAAATCTTTTAAATGATGAAAGGATGAATCCTGTGAAATTGAGATTTGGGAAAATAGACAGGTTAAAAGAGTAAATGGAATGGGGTCCAAGTACAGGTCTCAAAATGCAAATTAATTATCATAAGAAAGTACGAAATACAAATAAATCACACTTCCTTGATAGAAGCAGACATGAAACTTAAGTGACTACAGTTGTTTCAAAGATATTTTGATCCTCTTTCATCAGATCATAAAAGCAATGTGTACTAACCAAAATTTTAAATACAAAGGCAAGAAGCAAAGAAAAAAGCAAGAGTGGCAACAACAAAAAATGTGTCTCAATCTGTGAAATCAAAATCAAAGCACATAAGATAAATATTCGTAAGAACTGTAAAATTGTTAAAATGTCGAAAAAAATAAAAGAAAATGGTAAAAAGTTTTTACTATACATTGCCACAGTTACCTTACACCTTTCTGGTAGGTCGGACGGTCTGGGTCTCAATTATACATTGCCATTATTATTTTATATATCTTTAATATTTTTCATCATTTTTTACAAGTGTTTAATTCTTTTTGATTTACTTTAGACATATAATCTAAAATAAGCTTAGATATTTTTAATTCTCATTTTTCTAAATCCTTTTTTCTATTTCTTTGTAGGAAGGCCCTATGATACATTGTGGTGCTGTTATAGCAGCTGGAATCTCTCAAGGAAAAAGTACATCATTAAAAAAGAATTGCAAAGTATAGTTACTTTTTTATCCATAAAAATTATTTTTTCAATTTATAGTCCACAAGTGAGTAGTGATATGTGTGGGTATGTCTGTGAGCTGTGGACTTAGTAACTCAAGGGCAAATACTCGTATCACTATGAAATCTTATGTGTACACCTTTGAATGCACTGTTTAGTATTTTACATATATTATGTAAAATACTAGAACTAGATTTTGTAATAAAAATTTCCATAGCATTATTTCCTGTGGTGATCAATAATTTTAAGAAGACTAATACTAGTATAGTCCATATAGGAAAGTGATTGTTTAAAATCCATTATGCCTGTAAAAGATATTAAAATACACTCTTGCAAAAAGATATATGCACACACAAAAAATTGAGCTACAGCCATGAAACTTAACATGCAAATGTCAGTTTAAGAGTTATGCAAATGTTCAAATGGTCAGTGCCAATGATGTTATAGGGCTCATGCAGAGCACATGAGAACAATGCATTGTGCAGCATTTCAAATGACTGGTGTTCTTACTCACTGTTTTGATACTGCAAGTTGTGTACAAATATACCTTTGAGACATATTCGATAGCGCTACAAACAATTGTCGGATTTAGAAGGAGAACACATTATAGGCCTAAGGGAAGTTGGTTGGTCTAACTGACGCATCAGTTGCCATCTTGGTTGGAGCAATTTGGTAGTTGCTTGGTATTGATAACAGTCTCTCAGAAAAGTTACATATAACTGTATAGGCTCAGGATGTCTCAGATAGACAATTGCTCAAGAGAATCATGCAGCCAGGAGAGGAGCCATGTCCACACCAATGGCACCGCTATCAGCAATTCAAAGGCATTTGCCATCCTGCAGGGATCGTACAGTTTCTTCTTTTTCCTACTTTTTAAAAATGGTTCTTACTTTCCTTTTATTTCCTTCTTTTCCCTACTCTTCCACAGTTGGAGACTCTTTTTTTTTGCTTGTGACCAATTGCGATATCAGGAAAAATGTATGAGTTAGTGATATGATGTTCGAAATGAAGTGAAGAAAATCAATCTCTTGAAGTCTATTTTTATGAAATAGTGCTGAACTTTGCAATTTTTAATCAAGAGCAAAAAAATTGATTTTTGGAAAAGGGTGTTAAAATTTATAATTTTTACTTTCTCCTACTATGTAATATAGTATAGAGAAAGTATTGTTTTTACGAAAATTTTTACAAATTAGAGATTTTGATGCCAATATACGTTTTAGGATTTCTTGAACACGTTTTGACTATTTTTGGAGTGACATCCGCCTGTCTGTGGTGCATTTCTTGTGTACACGATAGCTGTCAAAAATATTAATTGATTTTCACAAAACTTTATATCCAGCTTTGTTATCAAAAAAATCTAGAACTGGATAGAATTTTTTTTAATTCAAGCAAAACTTCGAAATTTATTCAAAATTTTATATTTTTTTAATATGGTAGCATAGGACAAAATTTGATATAATCATGCATAAAAGGGGCTATTTATGGCTCAATGATTGAGCCTTAATAGTTTCAATCATTGTCATGAAAAAAAGCCACTATACAATTTTTGTGTTCATGATGTCATTAGTGATGGAAATTAATTATAAATAAGCTTGTTGGGTCATTCATAGACCTGTTGGTCCAGCAGAAAGATAGATGACGATACACTCATGCATGTAACCTGTCAGGATGTACAGGATAAACCTTCTGGTTATAAAATTTAAATGAGGTACGAATTGAAATAACTTTGCTGGAATTTAAGCAGGGTTGCAGTGATAACAACGTCAAAATGATAGTTGTGAAAATACTACTGTAGAGGTGTTGAAAATAACAGTTCCAATTTTAGTTCAAATCACTTTTATTAAGAAGCGAATCCATCGCATTTGCTTACAAGATATTCATGGCAATGTAAAGCAAATCAAAGCATACTATGTACAAAAACGTGAGCTCTCAAGCTCATTCGTATGGATTCAGTAGAAATTCCATGCTGAGACACATTTCTGGTTAAAGCATAAATACACGAGTAAGTAGAACAAACTTTTCAAAACTTACGTAATTACATGCATTTCCCGATGCCACCTATAGCTGGTCACACGCTACGGCAAAAACTTCAAACTTCACGGATTAACACTGCATAAAGTCCACAACACGGAAAAACATGGTCTCCTTAACTGAGAACCACAAAATCTTTAAGATTCACTATCACATAGATTAAACATCCGCGTCAACCGATAAACATTATCATAACATTCGACTACATCGAACAAGACTCTATGTAGATCCGTCTGCGATCAGGTCCATCTGATACGATCACAATCCGTATCCATCAGCGATCTATGATCCGATCTGCTTAAACCAAAAATGTGTCCAGCCTTTATATCCGATGATGGGTGCGTTCCGGAACACAATCGTTGCTGGCAACGCCCTCTGGATATGCAAATCAGGATGCGTGAGCGGCGAGAAGGTGATTTACATGATAAGCCCAGTTTTGTCCACATCGCGATTCATTTATGAGAATGGAAAAAATCATTTTGAATAATGACGTCTCGCTCCCGCGAAACGAGAATTGCGATGTAAACAAAACCAAGTTTCCAATAATTAGTCCCCAAGGGGGAGCAAGTTACTCCTCTCTCCCCCAGGGATACATTTTAAAGTATGATATCAATTGAAAGATGTTTTCAAGTCCTTTAAAGTGAAGGGTAACACTCTGTAATTGTATTATTTTGGACGAACAATACAGATTTTTTTTTAATTTTTCTTTTAAAATTTGAAAAAAAAAAACTACAAGCTACTTAAAAATGCATTACGGTATGAGAAAGTTGAGTTGAGTCACACTTTAGTTAATTTTTCAAAGAATGTGAAAATTCACGATTTTTGAGAAAAGATGATAAAATTCGAGATCAATTAAGACATTTTTTCCTGTTTTTATACTTTTGAATAACAAATTTTGGCATTTTTAAATTACAACATCTATTTTAGTGCCTTTGAATGAAATTGCATATTTTAGAACTTTTAAATAAAGTAATGTAACATTAGCACTTTTAAATAAAATCATGCATGTTAGCACTTTTAAATAAAATTACACATTTTGGCCTTTTTTTCTAAAAAGTCATGGATTTCAGTGCTGTTTAAAAGAAATTGTGCTTTTTAACATTCTTTCTCAAAAATCATGAATTTATTGCATTTTTTAGCATTCTTTCTGAAAAATCACAAATTTTAATGCTATTTAAAAGAAATTGCATTTTTAGCATTCTTTAAAAAAAATCTAGACTTTTAGAGTGCTCTTTCTTAAACATTTTGAGTTTTAGTGCGCTATCTTAAAAAATGTAAATTACTGTGCTCTTTCATAAAATTCATGAATTTTTGTACTTTTTCATAAAAAGAACAAATTTTAGCACTTATAAAAATTGCAAAAATACCAAATCTTACTATTTAGGTAACTTTGATTTTCAATAAGCTCAAAACATTAAGTAATGTGATTACGCATGAATTATTATACAACAACACAGCATATATTTAGTCCATTTAATTTTTTTGACTTATAATGCTTGTTAATGGAGAGGATCCATTTTTGAGTTATAATTTGTGCATAATAATGTTCCTCTATCTTAACTTTCATTTTATTGCAGTGCTTTACATAATAATAAAATGCAGCATTGCTGCTCCAACTTCTGCGTGTTTGACAATATGACTAATACTCCCATTTCATATTTATTCCCCTCAGGACCAATACTTGTGAGCTGTTTCAAAATTTTATATATTGTTTTAATCAGATAAAAAGTGTTAATATTTTCTTTCCTGACATTTTCAGAATGCTGATTTCCTTGCTACAAACTGCTATAAAAAGACTTTATTCTATGAAGTAACATACAACATGTAAATTTTTTGCTCCACATTAAAAATTTTTCTGCTCCAAATTCCAAGTTTTATTGCTAACTTCCACAAAATGGGATTTGATGCTTCAAAAGCACTATATGACTGTGTTATGCATATTCAAGCACTATATTTATGGGGAGGGGGATGTTAATTATGAGTGGGTATGAATTAAAATTCCTACTTTTTTATATCAGAATTCCTGTTTTTGTTCCTCTTTTTTGGAAAAAGTTGAGTACAATCCCTGACCCTGTATCAAGGGATACTATTCTTAGACGACTGGCAGAAGGTGAAGTTAGGTGTTGATGTCCATTAAGGTATCTACCAATGCCCCCCCCCCCCCCCCCCCCCCAACATAGGCAAAGCTGCCTGGACAGTATCCGATTGAAAGCAGTTGTCTTAGCAATCAATTCTGCTTCTCTCTTAGTGCTGATTACTGCCGCATACATTGTGGAACTGGCCAGCGTTCCGATCCCGCATTTGCTGTTGAGTGACACACAGTCATCACACAGGGTGTGACAGTCTGGGGAACCATTATCGTGGGATACCCAATCTCCTCTAGTTGTGCAGAAAGCCAATCTGATGATTCACTTGTACATTGATGATATTCTGCAGCTGAATGTTCTGCCTATGCTGTTAAGTCTCTCAGGTTCCATTTACCTGCTTGACTACATACTGCATGACTTTCTGAACAATGTCTTCAAGGATTTAATACTCTCCCATGGCTATCCAGGTCCCCAGACCTATCACCAATAGAACACATCTGGGATATGCTGGGGCGGCAATTGCAGCCTTACCAGAATACCACTGAATTAGCTGAACAGTTGTAACATTTGTGGCAGAATCTTCTGCATAGGGACATAAACAACTTTATTGACTCTATAGCGTACCGAATCTCAGCTTGTATAGCTGCCACGGAGGATTAACCACTTACTAAAATGTAATTTCTTTATAATAAAATGTTATTTTTTTGCTCCCAAATTCTAATCATTTGCATATCTCCTCAAACGATACATACATGCTGAGTTTTGTGGCTGTAGCTCAATTTCTTATGGGTGCATATATTTTTTTACAATAGAGTGTATTATGTATTTTATTAATATAAATTAGCTGATCCCATTTAATACAATGTGTATGTCACACTTAGATGCTTTTCAAATTGTAACTAATTTTGCAAGGCTCTTTCTTTGCTGCATATGCAATAAGAACATCCTTATTTTATCAAGTGGAACCTATAATTAGGTAGTAATTTTATCACGGGAAAAAGCATCAAAATTTACAGAAGAGTCATGGGGGAAATTATGAAATTTCACAAAAATTTAGCTGAGGATTTACACTAACATTTCCAAACAAAAAGTCTATCATTCATGAAACACTTAATATAAATAACTACATGTAATTTAGTAAGGATTGTGTTATATACTGCTTATATTAGCATTATATAGATCTATAAGCTTATATGGATATGTAACAGTATATTTGATGTATATAATGCTATTAGTGTAGTCTATTCATGTAAATAATGTAACTAATGTATTTTTATACATCATGTCCCCTTTCAAGCATAGCCATTATATGTGACCAAAACGCAGATAAGGACAATATATTACAGCCCATACAGCATTGTGTTCTTTATGTAGTACTCTATTAGGGAAACAAAGCTGAAAGCCATACGGCAGGACAGTGTCTTGACAGTGACATTTGATATTCTACATTGTATTATATACTAGCAGCAAATACCCGTTCTTCACATAAGTTAATTAGAATTAAATAATTATAAATCCTAGACATTTGACAAACCAGTACATGTATCAAATGTTAAAAGAAATGTGTTAATTTTTTTAATCTTTTAGTCCTTAAAT
Organism: Amaurobius ferox; assembly: GCA_951213105.1. Lineage (NCBI taxonomy): Eukaryota > Metazoa > Arthropoda > Arachnida > Araneae > Amaurobiidae > Amaurobius > Amaurobius ferox. The sequence goes on along the minus strand of OX578148.1, from coordinate 1,568,071 downwards.
AAAGCTTAAAATAAGCAAAGGAAAATATTAAGAGAGTGAAGCTAAACATTGGACTCTTTTTTAATTTTTGTACAACAATGATTATTTGTATCCAATGCAATAGCAAGGCTAATTCAAATAAGATCTTCTCTATTGTTGATGGTAAATGTCCAATTTGAACACTCTAAAAAAGTTTGAATTTTTAAAAAATATAATTAAAATTTTCACAGATTCTTCCTTTTATTATTATAAATATTTTAAAATTTGATAGTTACATTTGTAAACCATTCAAATTCTAGAAATGTTATCAACTCCATTATATGAGATTAAGATTTTCATTTAAGTGGACAGAGACTGATACATTTTACTATATACTGGAACGAATTATCCGCCATTGTCTGTGTCCTAAATAAGCACCCACTACCTAAATAATACATTTACAGATAACATCACTCAATTTTCAAGTCGCCTCTTCAAAGTCATAGATATTTTCCATCTGTATCTATGCTTCAAATCACATACATTTTCAAATTATTTCCTCCTTTCCAAACCAAATCCCCCATACACGTACTCCACAACCATGGAAAGCAAAATAAATAAATAATAGAAACATAACAAAATTCTTTCTCTAGGAGAGAAGGTTTAAACTACACAGGAAGTTCCAAGACATGTTTTGATCAGCACATGCAGAAAAAGCAACTGGTGAAAAAAAACTGGCTCTTAAACTACACAGGAAGTTCCAAGACATGTTTTGATCAGCACGTGCAGAAAAAGCAACTGGTGAAAAAAACGTGACCCCATTTCATTAACAGAATGTATAATTTCATTTTTTATGCACTTGTTTGAAAAATTACAAAAATAAATACTGTAGTAATTGAAAAAGAAATTGTTTTTGTTAGAATGTGAGGATACACACATATTTTTCTCAAACTGTACAATTGTGCTAATCTTTCTTTTTCAAACGTGGTGAAATAAGTATCAGATAACCTAAAAAATGCAGATTTTGATATATTTAAAAATAATTAAATAAATATGAAGAAATTGTTCTACAGATTTGATTCAAAGTTCTTTCAAAAGGTAAGATCAGATGTTTTGAATTTTATTTAATAGTTTTATTAAAATTCTGTTAATTACCCCAATTTAGTGATCATTTAATTTTCTTTTTCAGATATTTGAAGAGTTTCGAGAAGATCATGAAAAAAGGGATTTTGTATCAGCGGGAGCTGCAGCTGGTGTTGCAGCTGCTTTTGGAGCACCTGTAGGTCTGTATTTCATTTGAAATGAGATTAAATTTAAAAATAACTCAGGTTGAATGGGCTGTTAAAACAGTACAATTCAAAAAATGTTCTGAATGTAAAATGTAACAATTTCTGACTTATTTACTTCTTTTGAATTTCTACTTTTCTCTTTAAAAGAAATCTTAAATGGTCACAACTTATGTAGTTGATTTAATTTGATTGTAATTGAGTTAATTTGAAAATCTTGTTGCAATGTGTTGCCTTGAAAGGGAAAACTTTCATTATGCTGCTTTGCTAGTTCATATGTTTTCTTTTTATGCGCATATGTCCCACGGCTAGTCATTAATTTTTCACATCTCAATTAATTATTTCTTAAAATTAGTTCACTGAACTCCAAAATAATGAACATGCCATTTTTAAACACTGAATGTCAAAATAGTATTCTCCAAAAAGCCATATGTACTATTAGTAATAAACTCGTTCACAACATAAATTATAGCTCAAATCAAGATATATCAGCATACACACATTTCGGATATCAACTCGATTTTCTTCTTCAGTTCAAAAAGTTTGGACCTAAATACTCAAATAAACACAACATTGTGTTGGCTAAACTGAAATGGCAAAACAACAGATCACAATATAGAGACAAATGCACTTTTATTTTGCAGGCCTGTAGGTCTTGATTAGCATGTGGTGCTAATCAACACCTACAGGCCTTGATTAGCACCACATGCTGAAACTTGTTTTATTCTTATTCACTAGTCAATTAGCCAGAATCCTATAATTTTAAAATATTTCTAAATAAAAATCTATGAATTGTTTTTAAGGTTTTGAGTAGCTGGTTTAATTTTAGATTTATAGCTTTTCCTTAATATTGTTATTGACTTCTTGGAATAAGTATTCGCAAAGGAGATTGCAGGCTGCACACAGAGCTATTGAATGTAGATGTGTATCAGATATTTTCCAAATTATAGCTAATTTTGCAGATCCTTTTGAGGCAAAATACAAACATTGCCATTTATTTGCTGCATATCCAATAATATGCTTTTGTCATATTTAAAACCTATAATTTGCAAATAATTATTGAGTCATTTTTTTTATTATCCAGTTTTATTCTTATGCACTGAAAGTTTGCAGAAATGAGGGTGCTCGTGTGACCTTGAAAACCTGGAAAGTTCTTGGAATTTAAAAATTTCCCCACAAAGCCTTAAATCCCCGGGAAAAAAAAGTATTTCTGGAAAATGAGCCAGGAAAATCCTTGAATTTAATTTTCTAAGAATTTTCGAAGTTTAGAGTGGATAAAAAAATATATATATATGCCTGTTTTCCACATTCCTCTCCCTGCTTTTCAGGGCTATGACACATGAGCATTGTCCATCAGTTCTCGTTAGATCACTGAAGTCAAGCAGCATTGGGCACAGTTAGTACTTGGGTGCGTGACCACCTGGGAACACTTCGTGCTGTTGGCACATTTCAGGCGCGGTAACCCGGTGGTTTGCGCGCTGGATTTGCATGCTGCCACAACTGCCGCCGTGTTCATGCGGAGTACGATCACGTTAAACATGTGGGTCTGAAAGTCCTTCCGAGAGGTTGATGGTAGGGGAACTGTCTCTGTGGATGCCTCCCCCACTGGGTTCCGGTCTAAATTGGGTGGCACTTCCCGGCCGTCCAAACGGTTACCTTACACCTTTCTGGTAGGTCGGACAGTCTGGGTCTCAACAACAACAACAACAACATGAGCATTGTCTCCAGTCTGTTTTGGAGATGCAACATGCTGGGGGTAAAAAAATGCCTAGAGCTCATCACACAAGAAAGTCCCCTTCTGTGTTTTCTGTAGAGGAAACGTCCAGTGCTTCTTACGCTCATGTGTCACCCATATTACAAGAATCGGTTTCAGCATTTTTTTCTTAATTCCCTCCATGGTTATCCCCCTTTGACTTTGGGAACACAGTTGGGAGGGCAATTCATGTCACGTCAAAAGGAGGTGTGTGTGGGTGTGTCCAAAGCTGTGGCAAGATTCTCATTTCAGATGAACGGTTCAAATGTTCTTTTAACAATCAGCTGGGAATTTTAAGAGTGCGATTTTAATAATACAGTAACAGACCAATTATCTGGAATCCTTCGGACTGATGGCTTTCCAGATTTCTCATCCATCGAAAAAATGGCCGCTAAATAGTGTATTAATCTGATTTAAATGCCATATCTAATCTACTTATTACATTAAATACAAATAATATTCCTAAAATATGATGAGTCATTATTGAGCAGGGAGGGAGTGGGGCATTGAATACAAAGAAAAGAAAGGCATGCTCAGCTTTTGAAAGCAACTGACCCCTGTGAGAGGTTAGTGTGCTAATGACTTTGTTGTTCTATGATGATCTTATTTAGTTATTTGTGGTAAATATGACTTTCCATATAAAAATAGTAAAATATACTGTTGATTTTAAGTTGAAAATTGATACTTTCACTAATGAAAATAACATCTGTGCTGTTTTCAAAGTTTGATTTGAGCTCAAAATTCATCAAGATATTGGGGGGGGGGGGGATGCTGCAGATGAAACAGAATCCTTTGAAGACTGGTATCTGTGTTATAATGAACGAAACGAAATAAATTTCGATGAGGAAGTAGTTATCGTTAACATGATTCATGCTCCACTTATGGGCCTATCTATGGATGTTCATTTTTATATCCAGTGTATAACTCAGCCTCTAAATTTTAATCTCATTTTCAGAGTTCAATGTTTACTCATACACCGAAAAACATGGCATTTGTTTATAAAATATCATTCAATATAAATAATCAGACCTTTTTGTTTTAAATCCATAACTTTGGTAGCCTGATAGTTAAAAAAACTGGAAAACTAAAAAAACATCCGAATTTTTGAGGTTATTCTGCATTTGTTTAAAATTAACAATTGACATTTTATCATGAAACCACTATATTAACATTGGTGGTCTAAGTGACCAAAGCTACCCAGGGAATTTAAAATAATTACTTCAAAAAAAACTAATTAAAAAGGTCCTCTGAGATCTACCTCTAATGAGGGCTCCTCTTAAAGGGCATGATAAAATGATGACTAGTGAATTCCCCAAAGGATAGATAAACCTCCTATGCTATGACAGCCAGACATGTTGGGAGATGGTAGAAGTCCGTGAAAAAGTTTCTTTTAGTGAAAACTCACCAATCTTTGACTGCAAAGGGCCCTTCCATCATCTCTTCATTCTCCGGAGTCGGGGCTCTGCATCTCGGAGAGGCAACATCAGCCCGGTCGTGGCCACTGGCGATGACATGGGCATCATCAGGATTGGCAGCTTTACTGGGTGTCCATGAAGATGGTGAAGACACTGTCCAGCCTGCGAAAGGCCAGAGTGTATACCGATTCAACAATTTCAGAAGTAATCTCTCATGCCACACGCCAAACGTCGCTTTATCGCCAGTTCTGGTTTATTCTCGCTACACGTGCAATTGGAGGGGAAAGACGAATTGTTTAATAAAGAATATTGTTCATAATTTGATTGCATATCAGATTGCGTATGAGAAACTTATCAAAATATACAGTAGTATTTCAAACACTGGTTTGATTATTTATAAATCAAATAACAATCCGACTAATGTGGTTTTCAAGTAATACTATTAAAATACATGTATTTAAAAACTTTGTGTACTGCATACGGATTGTTTGAAATTAGTTAAAGAAATGTTCGACACACATGCATATAATTTATTATTTGAATGAAACGATTCTAATTTCGTAGAAAATATATGTGTAGAATCCGTATAATATTCAATTCTTATATAGTACAATAATCCGTAACGAAATTTGAAGATTATTTGAAAGGAGGAAATAATAAAATATTTGTCATTTTAAAATGCAAAATTTGTAACATTTTAAGGAAATTTGCTTGACATTTTTCAGTTTGTGGGAGCAATGTTGCTTTTTCGACACACGTAGGATAATGCAGCGTTTTTCAAGATGTGTTTGTTCTGCGGAACCCTTGGGGTTCTACGACGTGATAGTTTCAAGTAAATTTTCTTAAAAATTTAAAAACGGGTAAAGTTTTAATGCTTTTATACTTTTAAATTATTTTAATTTTAAATATTTTATTATTAAATTGAAGAATTTTAAATGTTATTGGAAAATAAATAAAAATATTTCCTAATTTAAATATGGTAAACAAATATCAAAATTAATTGCACTTTGCATTTAAAAATTCCCTGGCCAATTACATTTCCAGCAACTTACGTACGTGTAATCGTTCATTCAAATTAGTAATATATTTTGCAATTATTTTTACGTCTAAGTTTGGCAAAATTGAAATTTTTAATACAAAAAATTAAAAAAATATGAAAAAGCCTTTATGCAATGGAAAGTGATGTGTACACTTCAATTTCGAAATAACTGTTAAGTATTTCTATACTTTTAGCACACTTATTTCATGCAGTCTTATGAATTATTGGACAAACCAGAAGTTACATATTCAGACCAGGAAATCCTTAGTGAACCATACCAATCCCTCCGGAATTCAATATTTAATCTATATCAGTCTTCATCTAAGCTGTACCTAAAGCAAAGTCTGAAAAACAGATGTTGAAATGAAAATATAAATTTTTGAATAGGAAGTGACATCTCTCTCCCGAACAAGAAGTGGAAATCCTTCATGAACCCTACCTCCTCCGTAATTTTATGCTGCATCCATATTAGCCACTATATCTTTTTAAACATCTAAATCCTACGAAATAGATGTTTAAAAAAAATTCGTTAAAAACAATGGCAAATTGTAAAATTTTCCCACCAAAATCTGCATTTCAAAATTATTTAGAGTAAAATTATATTATTATTTTTTGTACACACATGAGATAAATTGTCTGTGACTTACAGCTTTAAGTGGGTTGCCAACAATATACATTTACACTCAGTTTTATCCATCACAGAAATGGATCTAATATAACAATTATAGATCTGAAGGACTAAATAAACTTTAATTGTTGTATACCGATTTAAAGGTATATTTATGCCGTAGAATGTAAAATCTCACTAATTTGATATTTATGGATTTTTTTTTTTGTGAAATATAAAGATATATATATATATATATAACATACATATATATATATAATATACATATATATATATATATATAATATACATATATTATATATATATATATATATATATATATATATTATATATTATATATATATATATATATAATATATATAACATATATATATATATATATATTATATATTATATATATATATATTATATATTATATATATATATTATATTATATATATATATTATATTATATATATATATATTATATATATATATTATATATATTATATATATATATATATATATATATATTTATATATATATATATATATATATATATATATATATATATATTTATATATATATATATATATATATATATATATATATATATATATATATATATTATATAGATATATATATATATATATATATATATATATTTATATATATATATATATTGACAAGTCAGGAAGTCTTCATAATTGCAAACTATAAATTGTTATTTTTTCCTTGAAGGAGATAGATACAAGTTCCAAATAAAGGTTTAAACTAAGTTAGTTTTATTTAGCATTTTGCTAAAAGAAATCTCATTTTGCTAATATATGTTCTAACATTAAGCAACAGGTTTCCGGTTTTCCCTAATTGTAATTTTGTACCAAATTTCGTTCGAATCGCTTCATTCGTTCGTGAGATATCATCTCCACAGATTTACTGACACACTCACGCCTTCACACATGCACACTCACGTACTCGCACACACATCAAACACATACATGCATGACTTTAAAAACGTCTGATTCGTGGTCAAGGTTGCTTGAAACATGCTCTCCCGACAAAAACCGGAATTCAAATTTTCGCCTATATATATGAAAGTAAAAATCAATCCATTGCCTTAGAGCATTGTTCTTCAACCTGTGTTCCGCGGAACCCTAGGGTTCCACTCAAACGCTTTAGGGGTTCCGCGAGTCGATACTACAATTCGAATGTTCGACATATGTATGTATAATACAAATACTTTATACGGAATATTTATCTTCTTGTTTGAATTAATGCAAATTTATATCTTATATAAAGTTTTTATAACAAAGGCAGGGGCGCACCTTGTTTATAACATGTAATACGTAATATGACACATCCCCCTAAAATCAAATCTGTGTGTGCTACTGAACGAAGGGTTCCATAAAAAAAATATCTCAAGAAAGGGTTCCGCAGCATGACAAAGGTTGAAGAACACTGCCTCAGAGCTATAACTTTAACAAATTATTGAGTTATGACTTGAACGTAAATGCGAGTAAATGCGACTGCACAGAAGAGGAGAAATATCACGTGTCTCGCTCCGAAATAACCTTGAGAAGGAAAGTCTCTGCGCGCGTCACGTGATACATTTGGCGATCGCTTCGAAAGCCAGCCAATATCCGGGTGTAATGTGAGCGGAGGGGGTTGGCTTCATATACACTCTGGCCTTTCGCATCCAGCCTGGGTGCACCTAGTGCATTTGGTCAGCGGGACCACCGGAGAGAGCCGGCCAAGGGTGGTACTCAGATGCGGAGTCTAGTCTGACTCCGCCATTCACAGCTCCGTTGGTCGAGTGAGCGTTGAGAGTCGGGAACAGGGTGCACTATAAGTGGCTGGATGCCTCAGGTCATCGACCCCAGCCGGGTGGTCCAGGAGTAGCCCGGCGAGCTGTCACCAGTGGCCTTGGATCACATGCATAATCTTTACTTGGATGATGCCTTTGAAAAAAAGGTTCCCACGAAGAATCTCTGCAGAAAAAAGTGGCGAAGAATTGTCAAGCAAAAATGTCCCGAGCTTTGATGTGTGGGTGGAATTTATTAACAAATTGGCATATATTATGCTCGCCACTACATAATATTTTTGTGCGTGAGATCCTAGCAGGAGGGTTGCAGTAAAGACGATGTTTCCCTCATTCCAGTACCCCTTGACGCTAATCTCGCAAATCACATTCCCCCAGTTCGAAGAAAACATAACTGTCTTAGGGGATTAACAGGGATTAGCTGTCCTAGCTCATAACGCTAAGATGATGCCTCGAAAATTGCAAAATCAATGCCATCTTGACCTGGTGTAATATTTTGCATTCAAAGAGGATTTTGATCCACAAAATAAAGATTCTAAATTAAATTATTTTTCAAGTGTGCAAAAAAAAAAACATCACCATTAAAAACATTTAAATTTAACCAATTAATATTTCCAGGGCAGCAGCGGTCACTTACAAAGGCTGGTTTCAACACTTTAATACATCAGTTGTCCATCACAAAAGTATGATTTACAAAAATAGATTGTAAATTAAATAATTGTTTCTTTATACAACAGTATGGCAATTACACACATATTCAGTTAGTTTGCACCATTTAGGGTTTCTTACTTACACTGTAAAAATATTTCTCTTAATTGTTAAATCCTTACTTAATCTTTCTCATTTATCATTCTTACCATCTCTCTTACTAAGTAATAAAAGTTTAGCTTTAACATAAGTGAGTTATTTTCCTATAATTAAGCATAATTAGTCTTTATGAGATTATCTGTATTCTAAATAAGTTACTACCTTTTTCTAGTTACTCCTTAACTTAAAAAACAATTAAAGCTTCTGAAAATGTAGAAATCAATTAAAACTTTTGAAATTATATTTTAACCTTAAATGTTTATGATTTAAATCTTGAAAATACAGTTTAATCTTCTTTTAATACAGTTTAAAATAAGTTAAGTTAAACTCTTGTACTTCCAAGTATAGTCAAGTATTTTTAATATTAAGTGTTTATACTGTCTCTTTGCATCACAACTTTACTTTTAAACAGTTATAACTTTTAATTATAAGCAAATAAAGTTATTTTTAAAGATTTAAACATCAAAATTATATCCCTACAAACTAAATAAAAGCATTAAAAGAAGAAAATTCTAAACTATTAGAATTTCGACATCACAGTGTTTAACTTTTCTTTAATTATTTCTCAGATTTTGGCTGTTCATTTTATTGTGAAAGGTGTATAAAATTAACTTTTGAATATTTTGCTAGTATATCACAGTTTATATCTACTTATAAAGGATTTTTTAAATTTTTGTCCTTGAATTTTTTTTTTTTGCAACTTCCTGGAAAAGTCCTTAAAAATCCTTGATCTTGTTCCCTCTAAAAGTGTATGAACCCTGAGAAATGTGTTTCAACATTTTTGTATGTGAATGCTTTTTATTTCTTCTCTGGATATGTATCCTTAGATAAATATACTGATGACTTTTAATTATAAAAGGAATTATTTTATGACTGTCAACTTCTCGGAGACTTCAAAAAGATTAAAAGTTGCTAAAATCTACCTAAAATTTCATTCCTATTCCTAAAATCTAAATTTATGAAGTCGCAATTTGTTTACCATATATAGTATTTCAACCAATTGTTTCTCTTACTGAAATTTTCCTCTCATTGTTTACTAGGGCATTTATTACTGGCATTCCAAAAACTCATATTTCGGTTAAATTTTGACGTTATTTTAATGCCAGTATTTCATATTTCTTAAATTGATAAAAGTTCTTCATGACAATTAAGAATTAATGTTACTCATATGATTTGACTGGGATTCCATATGAAGCAGAATTTGCAATTCTAAGTACTGGCAAACAATGCGAACCCTGTGAACTCACACATTATCGTCCATAAAAATGGCATTAGGACCTATGGCTGCAAGAAATAGGATCATGGATTGAGCAAGGATATTATCTCTATACCACAATGCAGTCACAGTACCACGAGGGAAGATGTGGAGATCAGTGCAGCTGCCAACGGCAGTCCCTGCTCAAACCATCAAACCACCACCTCTGTATGAATGCATTTTGCAGATATTATTGGCATGATAGTGAGTTCCAAGTATTCTCCAGAACAATAACCATCGAGAATCACTCTGTATACCAAACCGTGACTGATCTGTGAAGAGCACAGTATTATTGTGGAGTCCAGTAGAGGTCATCTCTAGTCCAGTTTAAGCAGGCCCCTCTGTGTGAGGGCATTAGTGCGAATCAGGCTTCGGGAAATCGGTAAAATCTAGCCCATCCTTGAGAACAACTATTAAAATTTTTTACTCGTCCTCCTAAGAATTTTTTTTTCATATTATATTCATTAACATATGTGCTTAAATACATCGCACAACAATAATAAATTAGAACCAACTGTTTCACGATGAAGTGCAATAACTGCATATTCATACACCACTTCCACAACGTGTAACTGCCGCGATCAAACTTACCGCCGCGGAGTATCTGATAAAGGACCGAACCCTGCGGAATTTCGATCTATGGGTGGGGGCAGAGGGGTATAAGATGTAAGGAATCTCTCCTTTTTCCAATGTTTGGTAACTTGAAGGAGTGGTAAATAAATGATCATATAAATCCTCTTGTCTTTAAGCAGTTTAAATCTCACTGACACTCTTTATTTCTAGGGAATGTGACTGAATCAAGATTAAAATCTTCTTGCACTGAATAGATGTTTCGTACCTTAACTTCAGTTGTCAGACAACTGGAACAAATGCCATGAAGGAATTGTAAAGGAATTAGTTTTAAAGCTGAAACCAAAGTGGGGAAGAAAAGAAAATACTTCTGGCTGAAACTAGAAGAATCCATTCCAAAAATTCAAACTTGTAACGTACTTCCGTCTATTACAGCAAATGGAAATTTTATAGCTTGGTTTTAAAGAGTTAAAAGGGGATAGCGCTCTGCATGGGTTTAACTTAGGCCCGGGCTGGGCTTGAGTTTTCTATTGTTTCAGGCTGGGTTGAGTCTTTTTTTTAAAACGTTCGTTACGACCAGGCTGAACATATTTATTATGAATTTATTTTCAATGGATTTAAATTCAATACATGACTTATTCCATTTATTTCAGCTATGTAAAGATAAATTAAGAAAACAAACACAATTCTCCATACAAAATGTTCACAAATTTGTTTTTAATATATTTGATTACAAATCATTTCGGGCCTGTCGAGATGCAGTTGTCTTCAGGTCGAGTTCATTTTACATTTATAAATTTCCTCGGGATTGGCCCAGGTTTAAGCATTGGTATTGTCTCCAATTCTCCATACAAAATGTTCACAAATTTGTTTTTAATATATTTGATTACAAATCATTTCGGGCCTGTCGAGATGCAGTTGTCTTCAGGTCGAGTTCATTTTACATTTATAAATTTCTTCGGGATTGGCCCAGGTTTAAGCATTGGTATTGTCGGATGGATGAAAATCGGAAATTTCGGCACATGTGGACCTCTAAAAGGAGAACAGAACATGTCACTTCGATCGTGAGTGCTCTATCACATTTTCATTTGATCATTGGATTCACTGGGTGAAGGACGAGGAGAGAGAAAATAACTAGTGCCTGTGGTTATGATGCAGACCTGACGACTCTCCTAGAAAGAAGGCGTTGATAATGCACACTAGCTAAGTTTATGGGGTGGGGTGGGGTGGGGGAGGCAATTTGCAGGTGACGACATTTCAATTTTAATTCATGGCACAGAAAAGGGCAGCTTTTGCCATAATTTTACAATGACAACTTGTTTTTTTTTTTGTTCTTTTTTATGGAATCTCTAATCTCAAGGCTGTCCGAGAGGACAACAACTTCTGAAAATTGGCCATCCTCGCCGAATTTTAACCCTGGGAGGACAGGCGATTTACGGAAGCCTTGTGAGAATCAAACCACTGATGTCTTGCATACAGCTGACTAGCATATAATCATCTGTAAATAGCTTACTGAGATACCACTCTTCTTACCAACTCTGTAAGATTGGTAGCAAGCTGATGTACAGTGATTGACCTGTGGTGTCATGCTTTCAGACACACAAAACGATCATCCTAAGCAGTTGTGAGCTTTAGGCATCCACTTATTGGTCTTCACGACCCTGTTCCTTAAGTTTGATACTGGTTCCACAGGTGGCAAATGATGGAATGATTGATATTTAGGGCTTGTGCCACTTTCATCTGTCACTGGCCCCCTTCGAGACATTCTATTACCTACCATCACCTGGCATTACTCAGATAATGTCATCTATTCATTTAAAATTTGGCTTGGAAGGTAATTGAATTTTGATTGAAATACTATGTATATGTGTGCTATAAAACATTTGGGTTTCCTTCATCAATGCAAATAAGTGAATAAATAACTGGACATACATCTCATGGCTGAAGAAGAAAATCGAAGCGCAGTGTTCCCAATAGTAGGGGACATGAGAAAAGTGCATAAAAATGTCGCATTCCCTTATAAAATAAACAGAGGGCGAAATGCGTCCCCTGAATTCTGCAAAAAACACCCAATTAATAAACTTGAAAATCTACCACAATCAGACATTTTCTGCACTTTCACTGCATAATTAAACCGCGAAGATTGTGGAAAATTTTATTTGTTCTTCACGTCTAATTCCAGCAATACATATGTCTCATTCACTCACTACATACATTGTAATTCGCAGGTTCCCAATAGTAATCACAAACAAGTTTCACAGAGCAACTATTTCTCATGCAAAGAAATTTCAAATTTCCTTTTTATAGATTATCCTTAGTTTTCAGTTGTTTATCTGTCATCGGCAATATAAACAAAGAAAAAGTCTCGGAATTCCTAAAATGTTTATAGCTGAGTGGAAGTGTGTTTATAGCTCAGAAGTACTCATTGTTATTATTAAATCAATGTTAAAGCAGTTCAAGATTCTACTTACCATGGCTAGGTGCCGTGTTCATGCCCTCCCCAAGCCACCGGAGATTGGAAATATCCAGTAATGTTCAAGCATAAGATTCTTCTGCAGATCCATTGATTTCCGATTTTGTGTTTGTTTTTATTTTCTCGAGTATTTTTACTTTTCTCGAGCGATTTTCTTTTATCTGGGCAAAAATATTTTCTTCATGAATTTTAAAATTTCTCTTCCTTAAGCTGGGTGTCTACAGGGCAGGAAAGTCCGGAAAAGTTGTGAAATTGGTCACAAATGTCCAAAATGTCATGAAATGGGAAGAAAAGTCATGAATTTTGAGATTGAAGTTTGAAGTTTTTCGGATCTTATATCTACAAATCTGTTTCTTCATGATTGCAAAATCGACACTTGCAACAAGTGATTTCTTCCGCATCATAAGGGAGATGATCAGTGATTATCTCTCCCACTTTTACAATCTTATTTGAATCAACTGAAATTTTTTTAATTATTTCGTGGTATGCAAAAATCTATTCTTCAAACATATTATAATGAAATGAAGGACTGTTTTGCAGCAGTTTTACGAAAATGGCATTTGTACATGATCCTTGGTATACCTCTTTTAATTGTGATATGTATCAATTAAAATTTTAATAATTATGAGTTTTATACAAAAAAGTTGTTTTTAAACATATTATTAATGAAATGAAGGGCTATTTTACAGTAGTATTGTAAAATACGGCATTTGTACGTGATCCACAGTCAGTTGTGTCTCATTTAATTGTGAAAATATTTTCCACTTATGCAATCTGTTTACATTGATTAAAATTTTAATAATTATTACGAGTTTTATACAAAAAAGTTGTTTTTCAAACATATTATTAATGAAATATATAAAAGGCTATTTTGCAGTAGTATCACTGTGTAGAATTATTAGATCAGTTGTATAGAAAACTCAAAGTTTGTGTTAAGGTTTGTAACTTGTATAGATCTTAGTATTTATGTGGAAGAATTGCTGAAGATGAAATATTTTAATTGTGTATCATAGAAGAATTAAAATTTCATAAAATGTGTATTTAAAATTGGGGGTTTCCATTATGTAGAATTTAATTATTATATACACAATAAAACTGATGCAATTTTAATTCTATTTTACAATTAACAAAATAAATTAAACAGGTGTTCATGCACATTTTTACAGGAATTTAAAATTTCCCCTTTTTTATTTTTTCGCAATACCTGAATGTTATAAATCCAGTCATATCTGCATCATATTAAATTCTTCTAGTAATTTTATACAAAATATGATATTAAATGGTTGAAATATTGCGATAATTGAAACATTATGGATAAGACTGAAAGATAAGAAGAATATAAAATAATAAAAAAATCACCAAGAATTATTGGTAATAAATCTTACATTAAAAAATTCTTGGTGGCCCCCATTTCTAAAAAAAAAATTATAGCAAGCTGTTTTTTAATTTGGGAAGGTGAAGAAGTATTTCTGTTATAAATAGATACTTTTGTGTGTGTGTGTGTGTGTGTAAATTAGCATAAAGAATTAAAAGAGTATAATAATTTTAAAGACGTATGAATTATATGATATCAGTATGACATTAACTTCATACTTTATAAGAACACGAAAATGATGTCATACTGCAACAAGTGTTCTGCATTGGATCCCTAAACATATAAATCTGCCCTTGTGACTGCAAGTAAATTGCTTTAGTTGGAAACTAATTTAGCTGCTAATGTTGACATTTTAGCTACTAAAGCAACTATTTTCATCAGATTTTACAGTGGCAGCTCTGCATTGTGTTCATTTTATTGTTAGTTTGCAAAGCCAAATGTTTTGTAGTTAATTACACTTTAGTATCAAACTAATTTATAGCATTCATTATTTGATGTTAGTTTCAAAATGTTTACACATATGTTTAATTTTATGAATATAAACTCTCTTTAGGTGGTGTCCTTTTCAGTTTAGAAGAAGGAGCCAGTTTCTGGAATCAATCTTTGACATGGAGAATTGTAAGAAATTTGCATATTTCCTTTGAATTTTAATGCCAAACCTCATAGTATGCAGTGATGTCAATTCTGCTCCCATTGTTCCTAACTGTTTCAAATTACTATGTCTGCTCGAAACTGTTCCAAAACAGGTTTATGGTAAAGAAATGTGACTTCGATGAAACAGAAGTAGAAATATGTAACAGAAGTGTATACATATTAACATATTGCTACAAATACATAGCATAAAGCCATTGTTATAATTTAAAAGTCTGGGTTACTTGACCTTCCTGATAAAATTGGTGACCTTGGCGATGAATTTGACGAAATATCTCCCACTTGCCGAATTCTGGAAACTTCTCAAATTTTGTTGATTGGTTAATAATTTCATGAGCTTTTTCCAGAACTTTCCACAGAAAGCATATAAGCTTACCATCGCTCAGTTGGATTGTTGATATGATATGAGTAAAAGCAACCTCAATACAGAACCCATTATGTATTGTGCCTTCTGTTTTCATATACCATTTAAGCTGTACTCTAAAGCAATTTTAGTAGAAAAGTGTAATAAAATTACATTTTAGATTGAAAACATTGAAACCTTTTCCGAGGTAGTTTGTATCATCATTACACATGACACATCAACTTTTTTCCATTCAAAATATGCGAATGTTTCATGTTAACATATAACAAACAGCAGTGTTACTCACCTTTTTTTTTTTTTTTTTTTTCAAAATTTGCACCCATCCTACTAAAAGGGGAGGGGGGGTGGCGATAGTTGTTCAATCAAGAAATTATGTGCACTTCAAATTTTTGTGACATTTTATTTCAATTGTATGATAAGAATTATTTCTGAATTGGCATGTAGTATTTCAATTTTTAGATAATAATATAAAAAAAAAAAGGAATTGTTTTTTTCCCCTTTTTTTTTTGCTCATTCTAAAATATTTTCTTATTGTAATTATTTTAAGCTTAACAAGTCAGAAAAAAAAATTCATTTAAGTAATTCATGTTTAATTTCTTTATAAAATTTTACTTATCAGGTTTTGTTTGAAGCAGAGTTTGTGACACCCTGTTCTTAATTAATCAGTATTAGAAAATACATTAAATATACTCAAAAAAGTTTTAATGATCTTTTCCTTTTCAGTTTTTTTGTTCTATGGTGTCATATTTCACCATCAACTCTGTTCTCTCCAGCTATCAAGGACACCCAGGTTTATTATCTTATCCTGGTCTCATCAACTTTGGTAAATTTGAGGTAAGTATCCTATGATGAGCTCAAATGAGAACAAAACTAATAGCTGCATTAGAAGTGTGATTTCCTATTTTTATGATATTTAATCAGCTTACAGTATTTCAATAGTTTCTACAAATCTTTAAAAATGTCTTAATTTTATAAATCAGTATTAAAGGCTTTTAAAAGTAATTTTCATATTGCCATAAACTCTTAAATTTTTTACAAGGTAGCTTCAAAAAGTTCCTGAAATTCTCTTAGTTTATGGAAACCAAGAATAGTACCACCATTCCCCCTATGTTTTCTTTGAAATAGTTCACTTATCTTTTGTTGTTGTTGTTGAGACCCAGACCGTCCGACCTACCAGAAAGGTGTAAGGTAACCGTTTGGATGGTCGGGAAGTGCCACCCAATTTAGACCGGAACCCAGTGGGGGAGGCATCCACAGGGACCGTACTCTCCTTCCTCTACCACCAACCTCTCGGAAGGACTTATGGACCCACATGTTTAACATGATCATACTCCGCATGAACACGGTGGCAATTGTGGCAGCGTGCAAATCCAGTGCGCAAACCACCATGCTACCGCACCCGAAATGTGCCAACAGCATGCAGTGTTCCCAAGTGGTCACCCACCCAAGTACTAACTGCGCCCGATGCTGCTTGACTTCTGTGATCTAACGAGAACCGGTGTTTTCAGCACGGTAGGACCATTGGCTACTTATCTTTTGTTTGTATTTCTAGAAATAATAAAAGTAAAATATAAAATTCCTGAAAGCCTCATATGTTAAAAGGCAATTTAGAATAATGGCATACTCAGGATGTATTGGCAGGATCACACATCCATTGAATTCTGAAAGAAAATATTAATTATTGAAGCTGAAAGTATCTATGGGAAGCTTAAACAAGATTGTAGATTTTTGTGATTTTTTGGAAGCCAAATTGTGATTAAAGTGTCCTACAAATTGATAACAAATGTCACTTTAAACTTAAGTTTAGAACTGTTTGAAAAAGTAGATGGCAAACCTAGAACTAAACTACCAAAGGGTATGCTTGGCCTCTGCTCTGGAATAGCCAATAATGGTACTGCTATTTACACCACATTTCTTTCAAAATTGTTCTTTTTGCCCAAATTATTCCATGACCCGACCCATTGGGTCACAGGACAATTTTCCGGGTAACCTGGGTTTATGCATTGTTTTGAAAAGTTTGGGTTAGACTGAGCCGAATGTATGTAATGTTTGAAAAAATGATAAATCAAATTTATTACAGTACATAAGATTATTTTGTTTTATTTCAGCTTGTAAAGATAAATATTAGTAAACTTAACTTAACTTTTACCTTCATTTTGAGGACAAAAATGAAAGAAATTCATGCTTTTGACTCATGCTTTGAATTAACATCATTTTGGGTGAAACTGAGCTTCTAGGCTTGGATTTTACACTTTCCTACCCAGACTGTCTAACTTGCCCAAAGGTGTAATGTAACTTTTTGGATAGTCAAGACAGTGCCACCCAATTTAGATTGAAACTCAATGGGGGTGGCAACCACAGGGACCATAACATCCTTCCCCTAAACTATTACTTCTCATATGGACTTTGGGACCTACAGATTTAAACTGCCTATTCTCCACATGAACACAGAGATAATTTTGGGCGGAAGCTGAAATTGGACCCTGGTCTACCAAGTGCAATTCCTCTACCATAACCACTGGGCTATCGTGGCCGAGTGCAAGTGGGTTTTGCACTTAAAAATTTATTTGAATGGTTATGGTAGACCTTTTAAATTTCCCAATGTACTAAGACAACTCTTAGTACATTGGGAAATATAAAAGGCTAAAATTTTGGCTTGTGCTGATCTTTAAAATGCTGACAAGAAAGTTTTTCGAAAAATGTGTTCAACATTATTTAAACTATTATGTTTATTTTCTAACCAGTTTATTTTTCATTGCAGAACCTGGATTACACTATTTTAGAGCTGCCTCTTTACCTTTTGATGGGTGTTGTCGGTGAGTTAAAACATATTAACTGCGATGTAATATTGATTCAAATAATCTGTCATACACTCTCTCACATAATTATATATATATAAAAGGGAAAATTTAAGAAAAACAACAAAGCTTATGAATTTTGAATAAAAAATGGGAAAATTAGAAATCGGCACAAATTAACAATTTTGAATGAAAAGTTTAGAAAATGAAAAGAAATTAAAAACTTAAAATAGAAGATTCAAAAGTGTGGCACAACAACAATATGCAGAAACAGGTGTTTATTTGACTGGATCAGGATGGAAGTGGAAGGAAAATATTGTTTGTGTTAGTGATTTCTGCAGGTTTAATGAGATATTGGAGAACTTATTCTCCATATTATCTATTTTAAAATATTTTTTTACCAGCTAGACTTTTGGTTTTATGGCTCAACAATATTTAAATGCACAGCTCTTCAAATTTTTATACAGTTTTATTTTATTTTATTCTTGATATTTTTGGAGTTATTCAGAATTTTATTTGGTTGTTTAAAATTTGAAGTTTTGAACTTGTTAAAATTTTCTGCAGTGGCGAGACCGATTCTGTCATAATCTTTGAAAGGTGCCAATATTTCCTTTGCTGTTTGTGACAGAGTGTTTGTATGGAATTACTGAATTTTGTTTCACGAAAACCTGGAGTACTTTTGCACAATCCCACAGGATGCAGATTTCAAAATTTTACATATCTGTTTTCATTTCTCTGGATATTTCATGTGTTACAACATATGGGTAAAATCACAAAATTTGATATCTCAGCTCCAAAATGCTAGTTTGCAGCATCAATTTTATGATTTCCCTGCTCCAAAACATTAGTTTATAGGGCCAATTTTGTGATTTCCCTGTGCCAAAGCTTATATAAAATACCATATTCAGTGCAAAGTCTCTGAAATAATATTAATCAAAATAATTAATTTTCTCCTTAACTGATGACATTTTGAGTAATCACTAATATTTGTACATAATGTTATGTTTACATTTACATTCATAATCAATTTTTCCCAAGCATTAATACATGTTTCTGAATTACAGGTGGATTATTTGGTGCCTTCTATAACCATACAAATTATGCTTTGACTGTCTTCAGAATGAGGTGATGTTACTTTTAAAAAATTATATTAAGTGTTTAAATATTTATAGTTGCTATAGGATAGTTAATATATAATAGCATATTTTAAGGTATGTGAAGCATCCTATTTCTCGTATTTGCGAAGCTGTTATGGTTGCACTAGTTGGTGTCACCCTTGCCTTTCTGACGACATTTCTCAATGACTGTTGCCCCTACGAAAATTCAGTAATAAAGTTTCCTGTTGAAGTAAGAATTTTCAATATTTTAAAGATATCTTTTCATTTGATGTTTATTACTAGTAATTATGTTTCAAGTCAATAGTAACCCCCTCCCCCCCCAATATCATTTTCATATACCTGTCATTACCTCTGTGATATATCTGTAAAATGTAATTACAATTGTGAAAAGGTATCAAAATTATTGGAATGCCTGTAATAACTATTGCACATTTATACATAACATTGAAAATGATTCTGTAGAATGTACTGATTGATTGCGTATTCCATTTTAATTTGATAAGTATATGTACTGTGAAACTTCTATAACTTGCAACACTTCAAGTTATAGAAAATTCTGAAGTCAATAGGTCATAGACTTCTGAAGTCTATAGGTCAATCAAGTCATAGGCATATAAAATATTTATAGCATGTTTATTATAAATGTTTTTGTGTTTAATATTTACGAATGTGTCTAGTTAATTATGGCTGAAATAAGTTTTATACATAATTTTACAGCAATTATAAATTTCTTATACATTATAATAGCAATCTAATCGGTATCAGTAACAGATCATATTGGTTCTTCGGTAATCCGATAGTATCGGTTATTTGGTATTTTTTTTTTTTTTTTTTTTTTTTTTTTTTTTTTTTTTTTTTTGTGTTTCATGACATCCCTATTTTCGTGATATCCCTACTGACAATACTCTAAAGGACTGAACACTAGAGGATTGGAGCGATGTTGCTGTCTTTTAACAAATTTCAATACAATCAATTCCACACCAACTTCTTCAGCAATCTTGTAGACATCCTCTATGAGCTCTGTAGTAACTTGCTCTGCATCATTGCAGTAGTTTGTTATCACTCCAATCATCCATTTGATGACTTGGAGCAAGACCAGACGTTTAGATTTCAGAGTATTTACCACAGATTCCAATAAGGTACAATACTTGGCTATCATAGTGACAGCAACAATAAATTGAGATTTGGTGGCAACATAATATAGCTGTAATGCTTTTTCCTTGTGTTGTCATTTCCTTCTAGTGATTATCTCTCCAACCTTTTAACGATGTTCACAAAATGCTCATTGCCAGGTGCAATACTTTTGTACTTTTGGGACCATCTTGTCTCACAGAGAAGTGGAATATTTGGGGCATATATTCTTCTCATCACTAACTCTCTGAAGAACCTTATAATGTCCTTGATACTGAAGATGGTTCTGTGTATTTCTAGAACACTGTTCAAGTCAATACCGTCACTACATTATTCAGTTTGTATTATGCACAATTGAAAACGTGGCTTTCTCATACTTTTCTCTTAAAATTGCTTGCATACCACCGTCCTTGCCAGCCATAACCTACCACCCATCATAACCTTGGCCTGCACATTTCTCTGGGTCAAGTCATTCTTCCAGAAACTTGTCTATTGCTGTTACAAACGTGGTGGCATCGAGGGCAGAAAGCAAATCAATCTTCAAACACCATACTAACTCTTATCATTGCAGAATAATTTACATTTATTAATACTTTACTATAGTTGAAAAGTGTTTATAACTTTGTTCATTCATTCTGTCTGTCTGTACGTTAGCACAATAACTGCCATAAAAATGACTTTATCGAAATGAAATTTTAGTATGTTGTTCAGATGGTCTGTGGGACCTATGGGAATATAAATGAATAATATCACCCAATTAGTTTTGGATTGAACCCGGGTTGAAAAAATGAAATACATTGAACATTATGGGACCCAATTTTTCAAACGAGTTTAAAATTCACAAATTGCTTCGAAAGTTTTAGGAAATATTCAAATTATCACATAAAATATATAAAAAAAATTTCAGAAAAGTATATTCAGTAGTTTTTTAAATAAAAATTAAAATAATAATTACACCCATTATATGAAGAGATCACGTGACTATTATATGAAGAAATCACGTGACCCACTTCAAAATAAAATATGGCATCCATCTTGTGTCAAAATCGTGATTTTTAAAGTTCTTTATATATATATATATATATATTTTTGTATCCATTCTAAAACTGCTTTATTTTTGTTTAATTTCTGTGCATCAATGTTCTGAAATAACTCAATTACAATATATTTGAGTTTAAATGATCATCAAACTTTGATTATTTCTACAACGAAGCCTAATTTTCACTTATGGAGATTGTAAACACATCATGCTGTAAGATGAGTTGTATAAGAATTCCTGAATTTCTTTAAAGTAAAATTATTTAGCGCTGGAGTTTGCAATGTAGTTGATATGAATGAAACAGTCATTCATTTTATATAAGCGATTTAGCAGACTTTTTCGGTGAGTTTTAGACACAGAGTTAAATTACTTTTACCTCCATGGTTTTAAGTTTTTAAGTAAAATAAATTATTACAGTATTGTGATGAATGAAAGGAATAGAATAAATTTTAATGAATGAAATTTTTACTGCTTTTTCATAGAGCCAGGCAATTTATATTTCAATGATGTCATTTGAATAAAGTTTTCAAATATAATAAATTATTGTAGTGTTGTGATAATTTTAAAAGTATTACCGCTGAATGTATCACATTTTAGAAATGTTTAAATAAAATTGCATTGTAGTTGGAAAGTGTTTCATAATCAATGCTTTATGCATGATTGATTTTTCTTATTTTTATTTAAAACTAGCCGCCTTTGGCGACCAGCCTGTTCGCTACCCTTGAAAATTCTGACCGTGGCAAATTCTAACCGTGGCACACTCGCTGGCGCGACCTACCAGTAAAGTGTAAGGTAACTGTTTGGAGGGCCAGGAAGTGCCACCCAATTTAGACAGGAACTCAGTGGGGGAGGCATCCACAGGGACCGTACCCTCCTTCCCCTACCACCAACCTCTCGGAAGGACTTACGGTCCCGCATGTTTAACGTGATCGTACTCCGCCTGAACACGGCGGCAGTTTTGGCAATGGCGGGAATCGAACCCGGACCTACCTAGTGCAAATCCCGCGCGCTAACCACTGGGCTACCGCGCCCTCCGCGACAATCTCCATAACCTTCTTTTTATTCACCCAATTTAGACCGGAACCCAGTAGGGGAGGCATCCACAGGGTCCGTACCCTCCTTCCTCTACCAACAACCTCTCGGAAGGACTTACGAACCAAGTGGGAGAAGCATCCACAGGGACCGTACCCTTCTTCCCCTACCACCAACCTCTCGGAAGGACTTACAGACACACATGTTTAACGTGATCGTACTCCGCGTAAACATGGCGGCAATTTTGGGAATCGAACCCGGGCCTACCGAGTGCAATTTCCGCGCGCTAACCATTGGGCTACTTTGCCCTACGCGACAATCTCCATAACTTTCTTTTTATTCATCCAATTTAGACCGTACCCTCCTTCCCCTACCACCAACTTCTCGGAAGGACTCACGGACCCACATGTTTAACGTGATCGTACTCCGCGTAAACACGGCAGCAATTTTGGGAATCGAACCCGGGCCTACTGAGTGCAATTCCCACGCGCTAACCACTGGGCTTCTTCGCCCCCAGCGACTATCTCCAGAACATTCTTTTTATTTACCCAATTTAGAACGGAACCCAGTGGGAGAGGCATCCACAGGGACCGTACCCTCCTTCCCCTACCACCAACCTCTCGGAAGGACTTCCGGACCCACATGTTTATCGTGATCGTACTCCGCGTGAACACGGCGGCAGTTTTGGAAGTGGCGGGAATCGAACCCGGGCCTACCGAGTGCAATTCCTGAGCGCTAACCACTGGGCTGCCTCGCCCTCCGCAACTTTCTTTATATTCACCCAATTTAGACAGGAACCCTGTGAGGGAGGCATCCACAGGGACCGTACCCTCCTTCCCCTACCACCAACCTCTCGGAAGGACTTCCGGACCCACATGTTTATCGTGATCGTACTCCGCGTGAACACGGCGGCAGTTTTGGAAGTGGCGGGAATCGAACCCGGGCCTACCGAGTGCAATTCCTGAGCGCTAACCACTGGGCTGCCTCGCCCTCCGCAACTTTCTTTATATTCACCCAATTTAGACGGGAACCCTGTGAGGGAGGCATCCACAGGGACCGTACCCTCCTTCCCCTACCACCAACCTCTCGGAAGGACTTCCAGACCCACATGTTTATCGTGATCGTACTCCGCGTGAACACGGCGGCAGTTTTGGGAATCGAACCCGGGCCTACCGAGTGCAATTTCCGCGCGCTAACCATTGGGCTACTTTGCCCTACGCGACAATCTCCATAACTTTCTTTTTATTCATCCAATTTAGACCGTAACCTCCTTCCCCTACCACCAACTTCTCGGAAGGACTCACGGACCCACATGTTTAACGTGATCGTACTCCGCGTAAACACGGCAGCAATTTTGGGAATCGAA
This sequence comes from Amaurobius ferox, assembly GCA_951213105.1. Classification (NCBI taxonomy): domain Eukaryota; kingdom Metazoa; phylum Arthropoda; class Arachnida; order Araneae; family Amaurobiidae; genus Amaurobius; species Amaurobius ferox. Next base: position 1,544,215 of record OX578148.1, on the reverse strand, counting down.
CCCGGGCCTACTGAGTGCAATTCCCGCGCGCTAACCACTGGGCTTCTTCGCCCCCAGCGACTATCTCCAGAACATTCTTTTTATTTACCCAATTTAGAACGGAACCCAGTGGGAGAGGCATCCACAGGGACCGTACCCTCCTTCCCCTACCACCAACCTCTCGGAAGGACTTCCGGACCCACATGTTTATCGTGATTGTACTCCGCGTGAACACGGCGGCAGTTTTGGAAGTGGCGGGAATCGAACCCGGGCCTACCGAGTGCAATTCCTGAGCGCTAACCACTGGGCTGCCTCGCCCTCCGCAACTTTCTTTATATTCACCCAATTTAGACAGGAACCCTGTGAGGGAGGCATCCACAGGGACCGTACCCTCCTTCCCCTACCACCAACCTCTCGGAAGGACTTCCGGACCCACATGTTTATCGTGATCGTACTCCGCGTGAACACGGCGGCAGTTTTGGAAGTGGCGGGAATCGAACCCGGGCCTACCGAGTGCAATTCCTGAGCGCTAACCACTGGGCTGCCTCGCCCTCCGCAACTTTCTTTATATTCACCCAATTTAGACGGGAACCCTGTGAGGGAGGCATCCACAGGGACCGTACGCTCCTTCCCCTACCACCAACCTCTCGGAAGGACTTCCAGACCCACATGTTTATCGTGATCGTACTCCGCGTGAACACGGCGGCAGTTTTGGAAGTGGCGGGAATCGAACCCGGGCCTACCGAGTGCAATTCCTGAGCGCTAACCACTGGGCTGCCTCGCCCTCCGCAACTTTCTTTATATTCACCCAATTTAGACGGGAACCCTGTGAAGGAGGCATCCACAGGGACCGTACCCTCCTTCCCCTACCACCAACCTCTCGGAAGGACTTACGGGCCCACATGTTTAACGTGATCGTATTCCGCGTGAACACTTCGGCAGTTTTGGCAGTGGCGGGAATCGTACCCGGGCCTACCGCTAACTTCCCACGCGCTAATTTACAATTTAAAATGACCATATGCTCTCTAAGCTCTTAATTCCATCATCCTCATTCCATTGTTCCATCATTTAAAATATCCATAAAATTTAAATATCCATCGTTCCATCATTTAAAATATCCATAAAATTAAAATATCCATCGTTCCATCATTTAAAATATCCATAAAATTAAAATATCCATTTAAAAAATCCATATCGTTCCATCATTTAAAATATAAATATAATAATTTCTACAGTGCATATGTTAAGCTCTTATTTCATTTAAAATCGGAAGCGCGGGAAACGGAAAGTAAAAACTAATTCGGTTTCTTATTGTCCCACCCATCGCTATGCATATACAGAACCGTGACGTCACCTCCACCTTGACGTCCCCACCCACCACCTTCCCTGCTTCAGCGGGGGAGAAACGAAGCGTCACGCCGAGCGGAACGGCGAGAAATTTAAAATCATGACGTCTTTAAAATTGCGATCCTGAAGGCAATTTTCATTATTTCTGGACCAGATTAGACTTGTAAGAATGCCAGATGTTTGACCTTTCTGAAAATGTAAATTATTAGTCGAAATTATGAGTACTTTTCACGATGCGAGAATTTAAAAACCAAAAATCGTTTTCTTGAGCAAAAAGTGACTTTTGTTTTAAAATCTTTAAAAAATATTAGAAATCGAAATTCAGATTTGAAATTGATATATTTTTACTCGAAATTCTCTGCTCTTTCCGATGGTGTAATTTGTTTTTTTCTACGATGTCTGGATCGTGGAGAAAAAAGGGCAAAAAGGGCAAAAAACGGTCGAAATCGCATAAAACATTAAATAAATAAAAAAATAATTAAAATTTTAAAAATCGGTTTTCACATGTCCCCTTCCCTCCCCCCCGGGTCTCCGATTGCCAAATTTCGTAGCTCTCCGACGCGCGGTCGCGAAACGTATAGTGTATAAGACAGACACACAGACAGACACACAGACATTGCCTTTTATTATATAGAAGATATAAAATTGCTAAGGAATATTTTATCAGAAACTTGATTTTTGAGTTTGCGAGCACTAGAATGAATACATTAAAATTTAATTCAATATACAGATCGATTTATCAACTTAGAGTAAGAGAAGAGCTTAATAAAGGCATACTGTTGTGGTATGTGTTGTCATAAAGTGTTATAAACCAACTATGTCCAAACTTAACTTTCCCTGCATACATTTTATTTCTACTTTTTGTTAAGTAATTTTATTTATTTACTTGATTTAAGGGGCAGCTGCCCCCTCTGTCCCTCCCTGGCTATGCTCATGTAGGCCAAGTAGGGAGGAAGGGTGTGACCCCTGAAAATCCCCCCCCCCCACCTCATTGGTGATTCCACTGCAAAGATATATTCATTAAGTGAGCATTATGGTGAAGGCAAAAAATTTACTAGGGCTTCATTTATTTTAAATTGAATCTGAAAGTATAGTCTAAAAGTCTGTGAAAGAAAAGTGGTGGCATTAATGTTGTTATGAATGTTAAAAATGCCATGACTAGAGTGTCTTTTGAAAACCAGAAGAAGAAAACACCTTTACCCACACTTTACATGCAACCATTTCTATGATGTAAATTTAGGGTTGCCATATGCTGAAGTTTAGAGAGGCATTGTTAGATTTGGCGACTTCTAGAATATATACCTGAATCTTTTCAATATAACAAGAGACCCTTCTGGAAGCTTCTGTGAAGAGTATATAAAAGGAGACATTGCTCAGTGGAAGTTGGCGTTACATAAGCTACATTGAATTGTGAGATATTTCAGTGTTTTGAGAATAGAATCTATTTTATGAAATTAGTGGAGCTTTTAATTGCTGACTTACTATACCTGACAGTTATTTAATCATATTGTAAGATAGTTATTGAGATATTTGTTGCATATAGTTCCTGTTTATGCTGTGCCTGTAAATAAATGCATTAGTTATGCAGAAATTTGGATTCATTCTTGTATCCCGAGAGTACGCCTATGATCCCAGAGAATATATCGTAACAATATCATTTATAATATTGCCATTCAGAAAATAAATTTTAATTTTAGATGACTATTATATAGTGTGTTCATCCGCATAAATGTTATACAGCAACTGATTGATTTTAATTTTCTCTGTGCATATATTTTTCAAAAAGTATGAAAAGAATATGTGTTAGACTAGTCCCCAAACTATGGCAGGCCTGGTCCAATTCACTAAATTAATTGATCTAGCACAATGGCACTTTGACAAAAAAATATTAAAATAAAATAAATAAATAATAATAATTTTATTAATAAAATAAAAAATGTCAATTCAGGGTTTCCATTTAAAAATTAAAGGAGATTTTCTCACTCTATTAGGATTATAAAACCTGAGCGAGAATTTAATTTTTGTTTCCATGAGGCAATGTTATAATTTACAAAAATGCATTTATTTACACAATATACAAAAATTTAACAAATACAATATAAATGGTGAAACTTAGCAAAATGAATTTGCATTTCACAGACTTGGAAAGTTTGTTTTATCTAGGATTTAGTATTTCAGAAGTTAGTCTTAAATCACATTTTACAGCCACTAATCTTTTTTTTTTTTCTATTTTTTTGGCATTTTGGCAAAAGATGGTTAAGTTAAATTTCGAGTATCAATGCAAATTCTATTTTTTATGTTTGGTTTCAAGAGCTTAGTTGAGTGCATTTTTCTCCCATGAACACAAAAATTGCAATATTTTTGTTTCTCAGCATTTTAGCGAAATATAGTTCAAAATATTATAGCTCAAATAAATTTCATGGTTCAATTTAAAATAATATTTTTGATGTTTGGTTACAAGATTTTAGCAAAACAAATTTGCTTCTCGCACATACGAGAATTTTGATCTTTTCTGTGTCTCTCTGTAAAATTTTGCGTAATTTATGTGCTATAGGTTTTTTTCATAAAAATTGTCGAGATATGTTTATAAAATTCCATAAATAAGGGAATTTTGCATAACTCTGCAAGAAAATCATAATACTTTCACTTTTTACCTAGAGGATGGGACTAATGAGGCCTTATCTCCTGTAAAAATCAGGAGATTAACAGCTCCTGGAGGGAACTGAGCTAGCTATAACCACCTATTGATTTCTTTATATTTTAATCTTTACAGTTGTAAATTCAGTGCACTAGCTCAGTTTTTGTTTCACTTATTTTGATAAAAATTTTCTTGTCTTGGGTTTTTCTACATCACTAAATTTTGTAATTTAATCTCTTCGTATACTAATATAAAAATTAAAAAAAATATGATAGTGTATTTATCTATTATACATAGTGTATGCATAGAATATGTTTTACATTATTCACACTTCAGTAAAATAACTTAATTCATAAGTTAAAACAACTAGATTATTACATTTCTACTTACCTTTCTAGTTGCTAAAAAAATTAGCCATCAAAATCCCACCATTTAGTATCTCACCACAGTCTTTAAGACCATACTTAGAATACAAGGAGCAAATTTTCTTTCAACTGGTGCAATTAATGATTTTTGCTGATTATAAACTTTCTAAAGTACAAAACCTGTCTGGCATTTCTGTTTTAGGACTAGACTTCCAAGCTTTGGAATGCTTATATGTAGGTTTTCACACTATAAACATTACTGCTCCTCAAAATGTTGCTGCCGTAACTACCTTTTGAATAGCAAGATTTAACACAGAAAACTTTCATGGTTTGTAATGGGATCTTTAAATACACTGTAAAAAATTTTTTCATAATCAAACACAAGAAAAATATGCTAAAAAATTAATCCTTATTTTCACACCTTTCCCTGAAATACATATCTTTTCAGATACATGACAACTTTAGTTTCAAATTTCAGATCTTAGTTTATGCGTCTTACATATTTTTATATTGCATACTATTTATATGTTTTCTTCCTTTTATATGCATATTCATTCACATTTTACATTTTAGTTGAACTGTGAAATTGGACAATATAAAACATTTTGGTCCATATGGTTCCAAACTCCAGAAGCATGTTTGAGAAGTTTACTGCATGATTCAGAAAGTAAGAAAAGATTTTATTTTTGTAAATTAATTTTGATCATTGAATGTAGCTAAGAAATGTACAGTAATGCTCCTTTTTACACACAAAACCTACATAAGTGGGGAGGGGTTCCAAAGATAAGATTATGTTTCTATTATCTGCTACAATTTAAAAAATCTCTATGGAAACAAGCAAATTTAGTCTTGCCAGGCAGCCAGCATCAAATTTCATAAAAATTGTTGAACTCAGACCAAAGTTGGGAAAAATACATTGAAAATGTATTTTTGATACAAAATACATAGGTTTTAGGGCATAAAATGCCAAATACTTTTCAAATTAAAAAAAATCAAAATACACATATTTTCAAAATACAAAATATGTTTAAAAAAAATTAAACATTGCTATGTATTAGACTGTATTGCATTTTCAGTGAAAAGCAACATTTATCTGTACATTTTATTGGAAATAAACAATCCTTATATTTGTTAAATATTAACAATGGTATTTTAAAAGGATTAGAATGTATCGCAAAAAATATGACTTAAAAGAGTAAACTCTTTGAAATTTTAAATCTCCAAGTTAATAAAGTAAGAATAAATAAATTAATAAAATAAATGAATCCATGGGAGAACACATTTTATATAACAGACAAACATATAATAAAAAATAAGAAATTTATGAAGAAATCATCATATTGTGTCATATATGGTTTGTACACTTCATTTTTTATATTAAGCATTTTAATTCTCTTTTATATACATATTTTGTACAGTAATATGAATTATAAGAAAAAAAAAAGGGAAGTAATATCTCCAAAACTGTAAATGGTAATCCTTAGTGAATATCATAATTCCCTCTAGAATTCAACGCTGATCCATATCAGTCATCATCTAAGCTTTAGCTATAGCCAATCCTTAGAAATATATGTTTTAAGAAATTTTTTGAGCCTAAAGTGAAAAAACAAACAGAAGTGGAAACATTTAGTGAACCCCTAACCATCTCCCGAATTTTATGCCAAATTCATATTTATCAGTCATAATCTCAACTCTATAACCAATCTCAAGAAATAAAGTTTCAAGAAAATTTTGTTGAGTCAAAAGTGGATATCCTTAGTGAACCCCTGACACACTCCAGAATTTGATGCTGAATCCATAACTGTCATTACCTTTATCTATAGGCAATTCTGGGAAATATATGTTTTAAGAAAAACTTTTGAACCAGATGCGGAAAAGTAACAGGAAGTAAAAATTCTTAGTGAACCACATTACCTCTTCTAGAATTTGATGTGGAATCCTTATTATCAGTTATCATCTAAGCTTTATCTATAGCCAATATTGAAATATAGACAGTTCAAGTAAAATGACAATATTTGAACTGGAAACAGAAATTCATAGTGAACCTCCAACCCCTTTGAAATATGATGCTAACTTCAAATCTGTCATTATCTGAGCTCTATCTATAGCAAATCCTGAGAAATATATGTTTCAAGGAAACACGTTACCTAAAAATAATAATATAGCACATTTTTTGCTACCAATAAAATTTATTACATGATATAGCTGATTAAAAGAATGATTAAACGAATGCCAAGGGACTAGCATAAATACTCGTTAAATCGATGTACTACTGCATAAAACTAAAATCTTACCTTAAGATGCATTTTAAAATTCGTTGTGGCTTCAAAAGTCTCATAACCGCACATTTTGGTTTACATAATTGGCATTCCGCTTTATTTTTCCATTATCATCAATAGTATTTCAGTATCACTTTGAAACATTTTTTATCTAATACTGCATATCGTGTACGTCATATTCCATTAATTCTCTAAATACATTTGCACCATGAGCAGTAGTATCTTCCATCTTTTCTCATGTCTTTGCAATAACTAATTGCATTGCATTTCCTTAATTTACTTAAAAATATATACAATACATAGCAGCACTTGGATTGCCTATGCTTCTGTTTCCACAAAGAATGTAATTTCAAGCTCTCTTCTCACCCCTTTTCTTTATACATATAGACAGAAAGGAGCAATCTACTAAACAACATCATTATATAATTCCAATATAAACATAAAGTTTATAATAGAAACTGTATTTTTCATAGGCCACCACAGACACTAAACATCCCATTAATTAACATCTTTATCTGTATCAGGTTTAAAAAGGATGTTTCAATTTACTCCTAGAAACAAATTCAATGATTAATTAGCCTTTTTCTCTTTTGTGAATCCTTCATCTGCTGTTTAAACACAATAGTTTGAAATTTGAAGAAATGTGTTTTGAGTATTTTGAAAATACGAAAAACTCTGAAAATATATTTTTGATACATTACCAAAATACTTTAGTTTTTTTAGTTTAAAATACTATAAAATACAAATCTGTTTTGAAAACATATTTCAAATACATGTATTTTCGATACTGCCCAACTCTATCTCAGACTGCAGTGACTAAGTTCATACTCATAGAACCCACCTAAAGGAAATGTTTCTAAAGTTAGAATAGTTCTCCCACTGCAGACAGTAGCATCTATGGACTAGCTTTGCATTTACTAATTTTCTTATTTTCCCCCTTAAATGTTTAATCAAGTAAAGTCATTTTTTTATGATCTTGATGTAATTTTCAAAAGAAAATACAACCCTGAAAACTATGATATTGATGTACATGATTACTTCAGTATTTGGCTATGGTTATACAAAAAAATGAAACAAATGAATCTAAAGGTTTTTTCTTTTCTTTTATTTTTTCAAAAGTTAGGCTTAGCTATGCAAAAAGCCTGTTTTCGGTGATAAGTGTATTTCAACCCCACTCTGTTCTGAGTCAGCGTTCCAGACAGCAATGCACCATATCAAAAGGGTTAAATACTCTCCAAGTTGAAATTGCAATTAAAGAGAAAAGGTGGAAAAAATTCTGTATTGGCCTAAACCACGGATGTCATTTACGACAGTAGATAAGGGCTACACTGCCTACACTTGTACAATGGTAATAGATGCTATCTGAAGTCTTGGTTGATAATAGAGACAGCAACATTACTAGATAATTAGGCAAGGTAAATTCTTTAATATTTTAAAACTTGATTAGAGGTCTGCCTGGACTCAGGCTGGGTTAAACAACTCATAGTGTTGTGCTGGCTTGATAAAGTCTGAAAATTTCACTCTCAACCTCAACTATAGATTTGTAGTCTCAAACTTCGACTATAGATTTGTAGTTTGTTAAATACTTGAGGTTTTCACATTTTCTAAAATACAATACATATGGCTGACAAAATTGCCTAAATTTTTGCTAAATTAAAAACAAACTTTTTAAACCATTATTCATTTAAATATATATATGGAGAATTATAGAATATATGGAGTCTGCTGCCATATATCACTTCTTTACTTCTTACTGCTGTTTTGGTTTTACTAATCACTTTAATATTTTTTATCAAGATTTTATCAATATGCAGGGTGTTTCATATTTCATTTTCAGGGATTTATTACATCGGTGGTTGCTCTCAAACCCATATTTTCAATTAGAAAAATCATCAGAAAGAACAGTAGCATTATGTATGGCATTTTGACTGTAATAGACTGGCTGTAAAATGACCTTTCTGCAAACCTGAAATGCTCAAAATTTCAAAAATTATCATTCTAGTATCTCAGTGAGTTCTTAAGTTAAAAAGGTGGGTTGATGTCATTGTACTAATGAGTGTGAGGTGCAACTTTTTCTAATTGAACTCTTTTTCAATGGGTGGGCCCATATAAAAATTTAGATCCCCTATTTTTTTTTTTTTTTTTAAATATTAATTTTTTTTTTCTAATACCACCCCTTGTAGCAAATTTCCATGATGTAATGCTACTGTCCTTTCTAATTATTTTTCTAATTGGAAGTATGGGTCTGTGAGCATCCACTGATGAGATAAATCCTTGAACATGAATTATAAAACACTCTGTATTGTTACTTTTATTAGATAGTGTTGTTAAACATGCTGAATAAAAGTGGCAATTACATGCTGAATTTAGGTTCTAATATTCAAATTATGTGCAAGGAATATCTTTATTTATAAATGTAGGTATTACTCGCAATGGCATAATTTTTTCTTTCCAGTGGTATATCTTTTTTTATATATGCTATTTGATTAAAAAAAATATATAAAATATAAATATTCTATTTTAACCCATATTCTTATTTTTCAGCTACATGGAGTTTGACTACTCTTTCCTTATTCTTTTTCGGATATTCACTTCTTGGTTGCTGGACCTATGGCTTGAGTGTTTCTAGTGGCCTTTTTATTCCCACTCTTATGATTGGAGCATCTTGGGGTAGGCTTATTGGCTATGGTGTTGAAGCACTTGTGACATACTGTGGAGGTGATGTTGTAAGTAATTTTTTTAATATGACGTGCAATTTTTATGTATGGATAAGGCATTCAGTTATAGTGAACCACGGTTATGACAAATATTTGTTTATAATGTATTAAATAGATGTTTCCATCAGAAGTTCTGTACAAATTGTGCAATTAGACTCTGTATTGAGCTTATGCATAAGGAAGCTTTCAGCTATTAGTAAACCAAATTCTAACAAAAATTTTCCTGAAAAATACTTTGAGTTGAAATCCTGGTTTAGTGGCATATCAATTTAAGCTCCTGCCCTCCAGTAAAATGTAATTTTTAGGCACCTTCCCACTACTTCCATAATCTTTAATCTCTATAATAGTTTTGTTCCCTTTTTATTTAGGTCCCGGGTGTTTCACCACTGTCTGGGTAACAGGCACAAGTTATTTTTACTGTATATAAAACTATGTGTAATAATTTCCATTTTATTAATTATATAAATTTATTTTAGAGTATGTTTTGCTACTCAAAGTTTGCTGTTGTTGGTGCTGCAGCCATGTTAGGTGGTGTGACCAGAATGACCATAAGTTTAACAGTCATTTTGATGGAAGCAATAGGCAACATAACATTTGGACTACCTATCATGATAACTGTTATGGTGGCGAAATGGGTCGGAGACATTTTTAATGAGGTATGAATCATATGATTATTTTATTCTATAAAATTCAGCAGTCATTTTTTTGAATTTGAAAAATGAAGATGGATTATATAAAAGTATTACAATATGTATGTGATGAGGAGTTAAAAATTATAGAGTTTATAGTATAAAAATTAAAGTTATACTGTTATAATATTTTTAAATATCACAAAGCCAGAGTGGCTTATTAATCAAATTACATCATTTTCAAATATTTTATTAGTTTTGTTTATTACCGTTCCAGAAATATCTAGAAATGTGATAAGAAACTAAAAGTTTGCAGTCAGCTAGTATTAGTCTGTAGTCCCCTGTATGAGTTGTGATGGCCAACTATTTTAGATTTGTGAATCCCCTTTCAACAAAATCCCTTTACGAACTCTGCCCTTTTAAAGTTAAAACTATTATTGGAAATCCATTGTGTATCTTGCATTGAGTAACAGCTACTTTTGAATTTAAAGCATCCCATTTTCTTAATTAATAAGATCCTAGTTACAATTGTGTTGATATCATTCTGCAACATTTGTAGACATTTTCATTATTTGAATAGTTTATATGAAGAAACATACACCAAGAGATTATTTGTTATAGTAAATACCATGAAGTAGCTCTGAATCTCTAGTCAAGTTGCAAACTACTAATTTGCAACTTTTAGAGATATAATATGAGCATTAAATTGTTTTTCTTGCAGCTAATTATTTCCATATCAAAATATACATATATCAGGGTTAGAAATTTCAGTTCAGAGTTTATTTGTCAAATATTTTGTCACTTGCCAGTACAATATAAATAACAACGTTGCATAACATTTTGTCATTTCGTATAAAAATTAATTGGAGTGTATCACAACTTGACTTTCTCATACCAGAATTCAATTTTTAGTAGCTTGGGTTTTTTTTTCTTCAAATTTTACAAGAAAACTTTTGAAAAATCAGTATCATGAGTCCAAATGAATACAATTATAGCATGTTACCCTTCACTTTAAAGGACTTGAAAAAAATCTTTCAATTGATACCATGTATCGAGAATGTACTCATTGGGGGGGGGGGGAGTAACGTAACACCCACCCCTCCCAGTTTTGAATTTGTTTTCTCCAACTATTTCATCAACAAAAAAAAAAAATACTGCCATAAACAATGTATTACAAAATAAGGTAACATCATGCAGTCATTATCCATAGGCATAGTAAGGATCTAGGAAAGGATGAGGTCTATGACCAAATGGAGGGGGGGGGGGGGTGAAAGGAATTTCCTTTTGCCATTATGGCCATAATAGAAAAATGTAATTGATTAGCCAATGTGGGAGGGGGCATCATTCATATGCTAAAGGTAGTTATATTATTGTCAATTAGTTGATTCTAATTATTTCTTAACTAAAAATAACTATCATAAGCAATTTATCACAAAATGACCATGTAGACTTTAATTTTCGTTATAGCTTTAAATAGCCAGAATCTTTGAAGTTGAAAGCTTGTTGATCGGATGGGGGAAGGGGTAGGTTTAAGAGTGAAATTTTATTTTTCAATATAGCCTCTATAGAAAATTGATGCAATTCTTTAACCATTGTATGTGTGGAGAGGGCAGAGAGTTATAATATGTTATATGGAATATGTTATATAGGACTATGAACAGTGTATGGTGGTTATTTTATCAACTAAAAATACTATACAATTTATCACAAAATGATCATGTAAATCGTGAGAGAAAAACATAAAATAATTAACAGACTAATTCGAAATTAAAAGAAAAAAGCAACACCAGGGTGCCCCTATGTACATTGAGAAGTACCTTTGTATCAAATTTCATGATAGTACATTTAAATTTGATGCTATAGATGCAGAGACCACTTTAACAATAAGAGCTTACAAATCCTTCCCAGTAGCTCAGCGGTAGAGCACCAACTGACCAGTACAGAGATCCATGATTCATTTCTTGGTTGGGACAGCAAGGTTCTTTTCACAGACCGCATGCACACACACATACATCTTCTTTTATTATGTAAGATAAACTTGCACACTTCCTTACCAAGTTATTGGAGTGTTTAAGAACTCTCCTAGGAAACTTGTATATTTTATTTACATTGTAGAGTTATATCTAAAAAGGGTGCCAAAAATAATGTTAACCTGATGCATGTAAAATTATCTTTTCATCATTGTTGAATCTCCCCCACCCCCCACCCCCAGATTTTATCATTTGTTACCACAGAATTTTATTTTTATGGCAAAATTTATTTTTAAATTAGATCCAAACTGACCTGTGCTAAAAATATTATTAATTTTTTAATAACATAAAACATTTCTTCCCAGTTTTTCTTCTACTAGTATTTAGGACCCACTTATCATGTTACAAAATTTCATGACTCTGCCGTCTGAAACATCGATGTTCAATTTTATATCATAATGTGTGTAGTAACCTTTAATGAAAAATTGATTCAATAAGTATTTTGTGAAAATATTGTATTTTACATTATGTTATCAAAAATGTATGAATGATAAACACAAAAATAAGGACAAATGCCTAAGAACTCTGTAATAAGATGGACATTGTTGTATTTATTGCCATCATACTAATGTTTGGTTCTGGTGATGTCAATTTAAATGTAATTTTTTTTCAATATTTTGATTTTAGCTTTACAAATGAACAAAGCCTACTTTCACAAGTATACTTGGTTAGAAAAAGACACTTATAAGTATCTCCATGATCTGTATGACAGATTTAACCAGAGTGGTGGTGGCTTTACTCATCACTTTGTGCCATCTCTTAAATTGACTTTCATTTTCATTATTATTTTGCATCCTTGACAATACAACAAAACATTCATTTGACTGGTGTCCTATATAGGAATTTAAAAGTATTCAATTCCATAGATATTTAAATTTCAAAATATTTAATTTCAGACAAATATTACTTTTTTTAATGAAAATAGATTTCTGTGTTAGTCCCTATTTTATTACTATATGAATCTGTTTTTTTATTTATTTCAATCAAAAATTTTTTTAACAATCTGTTTTTTATTTATTTTTTAATCGGTTAGCAGAATGTTTTTTTTTTATTTATTTATTGCCTAAAGACCATTTAAAAATATTGAAGAAAAAAATTAAATATTTCTAAATAAATTATTTTTAAATGATTTTATTTTAGAGTAGAAGTTGGTACATTTTTACTGACTTCCCCTCCATCTAAAAAATTACTACCAGCTACAACTCTTAACTCCACAGCTCTGCTTTTTATGGATCAACTATCTTTTTACAATACTTTCTGTAATATTTGTTAGTATTAGTCAAATTACACAGACACATATGCTTTTTTAATATTTTTATCTTGCTTTGTTGCATAAATTTTTAACATTCTTATTATAGGGTTTGTACGATATTCATATCCAACTGTCCAGTGTTCCTCTCTTAGGCTGGGAACCTCCTCCATTTTCATACACCATCTATGCAAAGTAAATTATTTAATGTTAATTATTTGTACTTATGTGTATGTTTAAAACTTTTAAAAGTTTATATGTTTAAAACTTTTTGTCTAAAAAATTTACATATTTTCAGTGAAATAATGAGTTACCCAGTCGTGTGCCTGAGATCCACTGAGAAGGTTGGCTTCATCGAACATCTATTAAAAACTGAATCACACAATGGATTTCCTGTGGTAGATGTAAATGAGGTAAAATTTCTTTTGTTTTAAGAAAAGTAGAGGATTATTACAAAATAAAAAAATTCAATACTTGTACAGTTTAATGGCCTCCAGCAGGATGTGTATCAGTCAAGAAAGTCAGAAAATAAGAAAATGGTAAAAAGAGTCAGGGAAAAGTTAAGAAACTTTTTCATATTCCCAGTTTTTAATTCTGCACAGTTTGGATTAGACTGTCTACTTGTTCCTATTTCATTTATCCACTTGAAAACTATGTCATTAGTGTTTATATGACTGCCAGCCAACTAATTCTAATCTTATAGGGTGCCTTTTATCAATTTTTTTGATGAATTGATTATTTAAATGATTGTAAAATTTTCTGAGAAAGGTTAAAGAAATTTTGTTAAAGAGATAAAAAAAAAGTCAGGAAATTGTGTTTGACAAATCTGGTAGACACCTTTTCAAAACATAACCAAAAAGGAAGGTAATTAGCTAATTATGGTGTTGGCACTTTCAGTATGTGGCACCACATCAGTCTAAATTATACTATTTATGCATTTGATGATACAGGGGCCATTTCTATTACAATATAAGCATTCTCAGCCCAGTATTTAAGGCACAAGGATCGGACTTGGATGACCCGAGTTCGATTTCTGGCTCTGCCCAAGCTATCCCAATGCTCACATGGAGTATGGGCACATTAAATATGTGGGTCAGTAAGTCTTTCCGAGAGGTTGGTGTTAGGGGAAGGAGGGTACTGTCCCTATGGATACTGCCCCTACTGTGTTCCGGTCTAAATTGGGTGGCACTGTCTTGGCCGTCCAAACAGATACCTTACACATTCTGGTAAGTCGGACCATCTGGATTAAACAAACAAGCAATATAAGCATTCTGATATTATTAGTGTTATATGTGCTTAATTTGAATATGATAGAAATAGACTTATCTGGATGAATTTATGTGACATCAATTTATAAAACATCAAATTCTCAAGTTAACTCTTGTCTACAATTACTGAATTTTGTCTCATAAACTATTAATTTTATGGTTTATTTTCCAGAAAACTGTTTGAAAGAATTTGGTTATTCTAAAAAATTTTACAATAAACCTTTAAAAGTAAAAATATTTTCAAATTTAAGTTATTGAAAAGAAAACAAGCTTCATTTTGTATCAAGAATAATTTTAAAATAATTTTGATAGGCTGAATTTTTTAAAGTTATATTTCTTTCTCACTTCAATTTATCAAAACTCGCTGTAAGTACATGAAAAGTTGTGTAGTTTTAAACTATTGAATAAAATATCTTGTCACACATTTTTTTAAATAAAGTTTGATAGAGTAAACATTTTTGCTTAAATTTTTATTAATATTGCATTCATTAACGAGATTTTTCTCCTAGAATTTTGTAATCAAATTTTATTTCCAAGTTGATTTTGTTCCCACAGATTAAGAGGTTAAATGCAGTCATCACTCATGCCAGTACTCAATTTCTCATGGAAATCATCATTTTAGTTGACCGTCTTTCTGTAGATCCCACTTTATCGCTTGCATTAGTCTTATGTCGAATTTTTGTCAACACATTTGCATTTTGATTCCATTAAAAGCTAATTTAATTTTCCATATTATGCTGTCATCATATGTGTGTAAGATGAAATTCTCTGTAGGTCCCTTGTGATTCCACCTAAACATACTTCATTGTATATTTAATAATATTTCTTAGTTTTCCCTGTATTTTATAAACTTTATGTTCTTTTTATCACTAGTGTGTCTGTTCTATTATTTTAAATTACAAGCATTATTTTCAGGATTCATATGACAATATTCATAAATTTGGAACCTATCGAGGAATGATTCTAAGGTGGCAGTTGATTGTCCTCCTGCAGCACAAGGTATTGAATTAAATTAAAATTAATTATAATGTCCATGGGTTTTTTAGCACCTGATATGTACAGTCCAAAAGTAATGTATAGTTGAATAAAAGAAGTTTTCACAAAATACTTTGGTGAACAAATACTGAAAATGAATTTGTAGACTAGAAATGTGGTATACGAATTCAGAGATTATGTTTTTCAATTAAAGCAATCAAATTTCAGTTTCAGATGATTGGATAAAAAGAACAGTAATATACAAAATAAGAAAATTGTGGAGATGAATAATTCTTTCCATTTTTGCATGTTTCTTGTGGTCGATTGGGACTGTTTTTTTACATGTCTCATAGAAAACAAATGGATAAATTTACATTTGGTTATGTGTTCAGTAGGAAGTCGGGATGGACACAGACTAATGTATCCAAAAATGCTGTTATGGACCAAGCTACAGTATCAAGGCTTTGACAAAAGTATACAGATCTACAGGAAATGCTCCTAGACAGCCTGCAAAAGGCCTCCTATATGTAACAATATCATAAAATGATATTATGTTGCATGACGTTAATAGTTGCATGATGGCATAACCAAACAATGTCAATTAAAGCACTTGCATCAAAGTTATCTGCAGCTGGTTGACCACTTGTATCACAACAAACCATTTATAGAAGACTACATTGTCAAAGACTTGACAGTATGCCCCTATTAATCCTCCGTACCAGACAGGCCAAATTTTTGTAATGCAGAGAGCAGAATATGGAGTCCAAACCAGTGGAGTAATGTCCTCATCCCTGATGAATCAGGGCTCAGCTTAGAGAGTAACAATTGGTATGTTGTTATCCGGGGATAACTTGGAATGCATTATAACCGCTTACATATACATGAAATTAACCAGTATAAAGGAAGGGGTATAATGATATTTAAAGGCATTATGTCAAAGGGATGTACAACACTCCATATTTTTTTCTGGTTGTCTGTGAATGCAAATCAATACAAAAATGAGATTTTGGAACTTTATGCAAGACACTTTGAATACTGCTGACCCAAAATTATTTTCAAGGATGATAATGCCACTCTCACAAAGCTATTCTAGTCAATGAGCCTACCTTAAAAGTGAAGATATTCAGCAGATGCCTTGGCCAGAAAGTTCTCCGGACTTGAATCCTATTGAATATGTCCAAAATGCATCAGGGAGACGTATTGGAAGTCTGTAGCCACCTCTCAGAATTCTCTTAGAGGTTTGATCTGCTCTCTAACATGAATAGATTCATTTGCCCCATAATTTGCTTAACATTCTTATAAATAGTATTTAACTTCATTGTGACACTTGCATAGCTGTAATGAGCAATTATGCACCATATTAAAACATTTAAATTGGGAAATAAGTCCCCTGGTAAGATAATAAGTAAAAAGCACTAAAGGATTAAGGAAAACTTAAGCAACACATTTAAGCACAAATAATATAATACTGCAGCATACAGCTGTTTTGAGGATACACTAAATCTTCATCATCAGTGCATGAGAACCGCTCAACCCAAAGTCAAGAAGATGAAATGATCTTAACTAGTGTATACAATTCTAACTAGTCTGTCCATTTCGTCTTATTGACTTCTTGTATGGTAGTTCTCAGGCACTGACGAAATGAATCCGGCTTATCCTTAAAACACCTTCATACATATTATTATCTTATTTGTGCTTAAACTTCTGGTAAGTTGTTAATTTTTTTCCATTTGAAAATTTTGAGCATTTACCCTGTGTATCTCTTATTTGCTACTAGTTATTCAAAAATAATATACTAAATCCATATTTTATTCGCAGTCAATGATCTATATACATTAATTTTCTATTTTTGGGGATTTTATCCCATTTTTCTAATTATGCATTACTTTTGGACATCAATGTATTATATGAAAAATGTATGAACATTAAATAACTAGATAGCAACATAAAATGCTAAGAAAATAAAATGTAGGCAGCAGATGATTGTTTTGGGAAAGTTTAGATTTTTCTTTCAGTGCAAACAAGCCTAGATCTGAACACCAAATGAAAGTTTAGCCATGTTGTGCTAGCAAAATGGCCAAACCAAAGAACCCAGTATGGTAGTGCTACCTAGAAAGAGCAACAAAACAAGAAAATTCAAAATGCTGAAAATATGAATGCAGTGTAAAAAAAGAATGAGGCAGAGAAAAACATTATTAAACATGGCCATGTCACAACTCCCAAGAAATATGGTATCACAGACAAATTAGATTGTTGAAATTTTGTTGATATGGAAAGGTTCAAAAAGTCTAAATCAAATACTAGAGGCACTTTTGAATAAGCAAAATCAAACTAATAACTTTTCTGAATTTCAAAAGCCTTTTCAGATTTAAGCATAAAAATAGCTCAAAACTAAGATTCTAACTATAAGTGCTCGACAATTGTGATATGTCACACAATCAGTTAGTTAATACCTGCAGTGCGCATTATAATATAAATAGTCTGCATTGACAAATAATGTAGTAAATACTTCAAATATTGAGCATCTTAATAGAATCTTTAAGGGAAGGAAAATGTATTTTATAGGAGATAAAACCACTTTGAAGTCTAACTTTTAACCAAGCTCTTAGTCAAAATTGTTTGTACAGCATTTTACATTGTGATATAGTTATTTATTGTTTGTGCACAAAATCTCATTCTGTATTTAATGTAACACATTTTTGTTGTAATCATGCTAATGCTCATGTTTCAAAATGAAATTGTAAGAATTTAATTCAAAAAGAATAATTCTATGATATTTTTTTTCAATATCATAATGTAGATTTGACTAATTGTTTTATTGTATTCATAATTTTTACAAACCAGATTTTAGCAATGGTAACAAATATATATCCATATATTATACACTGGCTAATAAATTAAAATATATTTTAGTATGGTAGGTTTGCATTTTTTTTTCCTTTTGTTAATATTGTTGTAGGTTATTTTTATTTCCATTTAAAAATAATTTACTTGATGGGTTTCTTTGTATGAAATTTTGTAGCATAATTTACACTTATTGGTTATTGCATTAGTAATTAATATTAACCACCAAACTCTTATGATATTGACACTGTCAAAGATAAAAGCATATGGAAAGCATATCAAATTATTCAAACTTTAAAAATAAAGACAACTAAAGTTGGCTATTATTAAAATATCTTTACTAAAATCTTCAACCATGACATACATAAAATTTACATCACCAGAGCACTTTCTGCCACTGATGAAGGACATAATAATATCCAAAAGTGCTCTGGTTATGTAATTTTTATGTATGTCATGGATGGAGATTTTCGTAAATACATTTTTAAAGTATTAACAAAGATGTTGTACAAATTAAAAAAAAAAAAAATCAATAATTTTGTTAGTTGGAGTTAACAACAGCGTGAGATGCATAAGGTTTGTCTCTACTATGTTGAATTACCAGACCGCCCGACTCACCTTAGGGCATGAGCAGCTATTTGAGCAGCCTGTGCCTCTACTATATGTAAAAGTTACACATTTGTATTTCAAACTATCTTTGAATAGATCATAAATGGTTCCCAATTTCTTTAGGTTAGGTTTATGAGCCCTTTCAATAGATTTTTCCCCCCAAGTCTATTTCATTAAAATGGCCTACAACCTTGATTTTAATTTTGTTTCTAATTTACAATTTATAATTCCACTAGTTGTATACCCATTCTTTAAATGGGATAAGTTGACTTTTAGTTGTTATAACTTTTATTGTATATTTCCTAAAACAACAAAGATCTCAGGTACAGTAAAACACCACATAGATATGGTGATCAGATCATGCCGCTCAGTCATCCCACACCTTCTTATATCTTTTGGTGTGGATTACAAAAATATCCCTTTTTAGTGTTTACCTGTGACTAATAAGGAAAATACTTGTAAAAAATCATCTGTAGTTCAAGTGGTTTTAGAGATACAGTAGCCATTGCACTCAGACATCCCACCTCACCCCTTAGGGATGGGTTATAGAAATGTAGTTTCTTGGTACTTACATATAGCCTTTAAAAAACTCCATGTAAAATTTTATGCTTCTAGATCGAGCAGCTACGAAGACACAGGGATGTTGCCCTTTGATCATCTCACTCACTCTCTCTCTCTTGTCCTCTTAGAAACAGGTTATTAAAAAAAAATTCCCTTTTTCTGTTTACCCATCGTCTATGAGGAATATACCAGAAAATTTTCAGATTCCTAGCTTTAAATGTTTGAGAGATGTGATGATCACACTGTCTGGCTATATCAACTCATCACTTTTCACCTCCTTCGAGTCACAGAAATATCCTTTCTCACTACTTACTCATGAGTCATGAACTTTCTTGAAAATTTTCATGGTCCTACCTCGAGGATTTGCAAGATACTGGTTTCAAATTTTGTTCACCCAACTCCAACCTTTTTCAACCTATACAGGATGAATTACAGAAATGTTTGTAATTTGTATGTATATTTTTTATTACTTTTGAGAGATATACATGCGTGTAAAATTTCTCGGGCTCATACCTCTGGGAGTTATGAGGGTACAATAATCATGCCCCTCATTCATCTTGCTCACTTTTCACCCCCTTCTACAGAAATATCCTTTCCTAGTGTGCACCTATCACCCATGAAGAACTTCCCTGTAAAATTTCAGGTTCTTGGCTTTAGTAGTTGGAGAGACATGGTGACCAGTCAGGAAAAGCTTTGCCTTTTATATTTATAGATTGCCTAATTTATCAATACTATATGTTAAATAATTATTAAAATAATTCTATACATTACTACTTATACGTTCTATGCTATACATTAAGCATTTATTAAAAGAATTACTTTTGCACAACAAACAAATTTCCATTATAAATTTATAAGCCAAACTTAGTAAAAGAAAGCCCACTATTATATAATTTTTTTTTTTAGAAAATACTTCTAAAACAACTCCACAAATTCTCAAGGGCATATCAGCAGTTGCAAAAAATGTATTTAAAATTATACACTACTAAAACAAATTACCCGGTATTGTCTGGGTCCTAAATAAGTACCCACTGCTTGAATAATACAGATACAAATAACACCACACAATTTATGCGCACAGACATCCACTTCTACCCATGTAGACAACCCAGCAAACCAGAGAAAGAACAATATTGAAAATTTCCATTTTTATACTTTGTGGTTGATAATTAACAGAAAATCCAAAAATAGACTATTTAAAAGAATTTTTTTTTTTTTTTGTTGCTAGAATGCAAAGATATACACACATATTTTTAACAAACTATAGAATTAGCTAATCAAAATCATCCTTTTTTTTTGATGTGGCAAAATAGAAAATATAACTTGCATATTTCGATATACAGTATAACCTTAAAAATCTGGACCTATTTCTAATTTTCTGATTTTTTTTTCTTTTATTTATTTATTTATATATTTATTATTATTATTATTTATTTTGTTTCTAACATATACATTCCTAACATATACATTTATCAGTCCCATAATATGAGTCAATAAAGTTAGCAACATAAACAAAAACAATCTACCAGACAAAATAATGATCACCTATTTCCTAAATCGAAAGTTTGTGTATTTAAACAAAGGATCAAAATTTAAATGTTGGTTTACAAATATCGAAAAACTGTAGAAAAGGCATTTTTAATATAAATATTCATCATGTACATAATAAGAATCCATAGCATAAACAAAAACAATCTACCAGATGAAATAATTATAGCCTATTTCTGGGATAGGAAGTTTGTGCATTTAAACAAAGAATAAACAGTAAAAGTTTGGTTTTCAAACATCACTAAGAAAAAAGAAGAGAAAACACTTTCCTTTAGAAAATATTTTCCTATCATAAACATTTGTCATGCATGTAATATGAATCATATAAATCGACAGTGCTAGCAGCACAGTTTAGCAGACAAGGAAAATTGTCTGTTTCCGGGATTGGCATTAAAACAATTCAACTGGTTGCTTTGTTATGGATCAGAAAGCTGGAAAATTCCGAAGTCCACAAAACCATTGGTCCGGAGGATGTCAGATATTTGGTCCATTACTGTATTAAAAAATATTTTTTAATTAGTTAACTTTTATCATTATTTTTATCAAAAATAGTGTATTTAGTTTATACTGAATTTTATCCAAACTCTCTCAAAAATTCTAGAATGCAGAATCGCCAAAATCCAGATGATTCCAGATTTTTGAGGTTGTACCATATTTAAAAATAAATAAATAAATAAATATGAAGAAATTGTCCTATGGATTTGATTCAAAGATCGTTAGAAAGAAGAAGGTTCTTTAATCTTTCCGATTATGATAAGGTGAAAACTCTGTGATAATGTATTCAATCACTAAGGAGCCTATTTGTGTGATAATATTGCTCAAAGTCATGCTTCATAAAATAACTAAAAACTAATTCACATTTTTAAAAAATCTTGCCAAACTCTGTTATATGCAACCAGTCCTGTATCGAATTTTATGTCTGTCCGAAGCTTGAATTTCCACTACAGATGACCCACACACAGACAGACAAACACCTTCTTTTATTATATAAGATGGCCCACTTTCAGTTAACAAATATTATGTTATGTTTGCTGTTTACTATGAAATGAAATATAAGTGCTTAAACTCCTTATGTATATTTTATTTTTTATTTTTAGGTATTTAATGAAATAGCAAATCAAACGTGGCATGAGCAGAAATTAACTCTTAAGGATTTCAGGGACTCATATCCACGACATCCAACCATTCAAGTAAGAGTCACTTCACATACATTTGCTTTTGTATTTTTCAACTTCACTTTGTTTGTCTCCTCTGTTGTGTTACTTGAAATTTTATTTTATATACAAAAATCTCTAAAGCACCCCCCTGTGTTCTGGGAAAAATTGATCATTTAAAGGTATGACCATTATAAAAGAAGGTGCATCTGAGAAGAACTGGTTACCTATATTTATTTTTATTATTATTATTATTATTTATTATAGTGTATTCTAAATATAAGCTAATCTGTAATTCAAAAATCCAAAAATATCAAATTAAAGGGTGTAGTCTGTAGATAGATGTATACAGTACGTGTATTGTATTTTAAAATCAGGTTAGATGTTGTTTTTATAATAGTTTTGTAGTTTCTCTTGATATTTTGCCTGTGATAAACAGCCTTTTGATGGAATTTCAACCAACAATCATTTCTGTATGTGCTGCATTGCCATATAAAAACAAAAAACTAACTTGGACAGTTTTTTTTTTCATTTATTGTCAGTAAATAAACATTGCTCATTGTTAAAATAGTAGATCAATAGCATAAAATAACAACTAACAAATATTTTTATTTAGTGAAACTTATTTTAAATATCATGCATACATAATAGATAAAACTAAATAAAAACAGTGTATTATTTCTAAAAATTTTATTGTTTGATGTAAATTTTATTATTCTTCAAAAAATTATTTCAAGAACCTCTTATTTATGTATCAGTTTGTATTTTGTTTAAAAAGTGGAACTATTAATGCTTCTCCCATTGTTCTAGAGTACTCCAAAAACACTATTCTGCTCCTAAGGGAAATGCATGATTTTGTGAAATTTACTCCCATCCTTGCCCCAAAACCTAGAGTTTAGGATCTATGGGTGTCAGGGGCAACAAAGTTATAAATAAATTCCTGAAATGGCTTTTCTCATAATAAATGTTCAAAAGACTATTGTTTTTGCTGATCACATTTTTTCTGTTAATTTACGAAATCTTTCATTAAATATCTTTATCATACTGATTTTGTCCCCAATTACACACTACATAGTGTGCATGTGTGTGCATGTCTAAGGATGAGCCGGACGGTCTGGGCTTTCGACACTCCATAGTGTTCATGTTGTCTCTCTCTCTTCTCTAATACCTCTATTCATACCGTTATTGATATTATTGCCAAAAAACTGTATTGTAAAAAAGTTTCTATTTCATTCATTGATGCAATCATTTCTGCATTGAACATTGTTGCAGAGACCAGTTATTTTGATTTTTGTGGTGAGATATGTTTTCAAACATATGGTGCCCCTATTGGTAGTTCTTTCTGGATTTGACATTTTGGCCAAGGCTGTTTTGCCGGAACTTAAGAATGTGATTTTGCCTTCTTTGCAGTTATAGCCGGTTCTTGGATGTCATTACATGGATGATGTGTTCATTGTGTGGAAATACAGCTTAAGCGATCTTGATAGCCTGCTTGATAGTATCAAAGAATTTTGTCCCTGTATAAATTTTACTGCTGAACATGAGTGTGTGTGTAGGGGGGGGGGCCCTTTTGCCTTTCTTGATATTTTAGTCCCCCATGATATGGTTTCCATGCCTTGGTTTTTCATAAACTCACTTTTACTAATTCTTGTATTTTCCGCTAATTTCTCTCCCACCCCTCTGTTTCCCCTAAAAAAGCTTCTTTCATTGCCTATTTTAACTGTGCCATCACATATTTTAGTTTTATTTGTTGAAAAGTTGTGCTTATTACATTTAAATTAAGTATACCAGTTAGGAGTATACGGTTCATTGTTGTGCGAAAACTTCCTGGATTTTTCATATTTTCATGCAAAAATCTCTCAGGTTTTCATATTTAGAAATTAGCAGCTATGTTTATATCTATCATGATTCCATCAGTAATTTTGACCTTATGCAACATCTGAGTTTTGTATGGTGTCTCATTTTTGATTTAATGAAGGTTAAATCATTGTCTACCTATTTAAACATCTAAATGTGTTATATTTTCTATTTCATTAATTTTCATTCTATATATGCTGTGTCGTTTGTATATTTTATGATATTTCATTTCATTTGTATGTACCTGTACCTTTCTTTCATTAATGATATACAAAATTTTGATTGTAGTTCTGCTGGGTATAAATTGCCCAATGTTCCTTTTCCCTTGTCATGTGCCTTTGGTAATAGGCAATTCACACTCAAAAGCACTTAGTCTTGTATATATATGGTTTTACATCTTTGAGTAAAAATATTGACTTTTATTTTTAAAGTTATTTTGATATAATGCTGTAGATTAAATTTGTGAATAATTAAAGCTTAAAGGCAGACAGATGGACTTGGATTGAAACATTGAATTGAAATAAAGAGTGTGTATTGTTGTTGTTGTTGAAACCCAGACAGTCCGACCTACCAGAAAGGTGTAAGGTAACTGTTTGGACGGTCGGGAAGTGCCACCCAATTTAGACCGGAACCCAGTGGGGGAGGCATCCACAGGGACTGTACCCTCCTTCCCCTACCACCAACCTCTCGGAAGGACTTTCGGACCCACATGTTTAACGTGATCGTACTCCGCATGAACACGGCGGCAGTTTTGGCAGTGGCCGGAATCGAACCCGGGCCTACCGAGTGCAACTCCAGCGCGCTAACCAATGGGCTACCGCGCCCCAATATAAAGAGTGTGTGTGGAAAAATTACACCAATAAACTCTATATGGTACTAAAATTATACCAATTATAATTAAAACACAGGGTACTGCCAGGGCCAACGGCCGTACCGTGCTGAAAACACCGGTTCTCGTTAGATCACCGAAGTCAAGCAGCATCGGGCGCGGTTAGTACTTGGTGGGTGACCACCTCGGAACACCGCGTGCTGTTGGCCATCTCGGGTGCGGTATCCCCGTGGTTTGCGCGCTAGATTTGCACGCTACCACAAATGCTGCCGTGTTCATGCGGAGAACGATCACGTTAAACATGTGGGTCCGTAAGTCCTTCCGAGGGGTTGGTGGTAGGGGAAGGAGGGTACGGTCCCTGTGGATGCCTCCCCCACTGGGTTCCGGTCTAAATTGGGTGGCACTTCCCGGCCGTCCATACAGTTACCTTACACCTTTCTGGTCGTACCTTTCAGGTCGAACTGGAAAAAATCAAAAGACTCCAAAAAGAAGCATAGTATGTCAACTGTCGTTTATTGCTCTATTTCTTTGTTGTTTATGATATATTTGCTTATATGTTTATGATATATTTGTTTATATGTTTATGTCTAGGCTTACATGTTCCCCATTAATTTGTTAAAATTGTTATTGCATATAATTATTTCAGCTTCTGAATGTTGTAGACTTAGTTCCTTTCCCCATCCGGGCTTTGGCATTATTGTCGATTTCCTTCCTTATGTCTTTAACTTGCATTCAAATTAACACCAATCACTCCCTGGTCGCCCACTCTAATTCAATAAAATTTGCAATTGATAATAATATAGACATAATCTGCCTTCAAGAACCATATGTTGCACAGGAAAAAATTTTATCTACCCCCCCTGGTACCCTTCAATTTTCTTCCCTTTCTCAAAAAGCAGTTATATTAATTTTTAATACCTCATTAACGGTTAATTTTAAATTTAAAACTACCTCGTCAATTTTTATAGATGTTCTGCTCCCTTCTGGTAAATTTTTATCTATTGGAAGTCTTTATTTCCCTCCCCGTGATGATTTTTCAACATTACTTTCTGAACTATCCCCCTATGACTTTTATAATTCTGATACCCTTCTCCTGGGGGACTTCAATGCCAGAGCAAGGATGTGGGGTTATAGTTTTACCGACCAAAGGGGTCTAGATCTCATCGATTTCTGCTTGAAAAATAATCTACTGTTATGTAATGATCCTAGCTGTGGTCCAACATTCGTTTCCCATACCGGTGTAGGTTATCCTGATTTAACTTTATTAAATTTCTCTCTTTATGACTCTCTTCAGTGCTGGGAAGTCCTCTCGAGTGATTCACACAGTGATCATAAATTTATCCAAATAACTTTAAATGTAGCTCCCCTTTTAAAAGATTCCTTTTTTCTTAAAACTAAATACGGGATTGGCAAATTTATTTATAACTTTAAATCTCACCTTAAATTTTTACTTTCTCTTCTAGACAAAATAACTGATATTCCCTCTCTTGACAACTATTTTAAAACCTTTATTGATCTAACTCAAAATTGTGCCCTCTCTTTCATTAGAAAGAAAAAATCAAAAATTTCAAATTTCTCCTGGTGGAACAAAGACTTGTCCAAATTTCGTAATTTTGTTACCGCCCTCTCTAAAAGAATCAAATCACTCGAGGGGAATTCTGCCCCCCCAGATGAAATTTCAGCGGCTAAACTACTATTTAAACGTAACAGGGCGAAGTATAAGCAACTAATTAAAAAATCTCGTTTGGATTCCTGGAAAAAGTATTGTTCCAGCTGTAATCAAACTTTTGGCTCACATTTCAAATTTTCATTTCAAAAATATAAAAAATTCAAAAATTTAAATCTTCACTTTCCTGACTCCCCCTCTCTCAATCATAATGACAAACTTAAACGTCTTTTGGATCACCATTTTAAAGAAGATTCAGACTTCCTCGGATTCCCTTCTCTTTCCGTGCCAGATGCTGGCTTGGGAACTGTCTCTGATGTAGAGCTCCTCTTGGTCTTTAACAATTTAAAAATGGGCAAAGCTCCAGGACTTGATTTCCTTGACTTTGCCATTTGGAAACAACTTTTTAAAAATTTCCCCTCACTCATTTCAAAGTCTATTAACTTATGTTTTAAATTTTGTCATTTCCCCTCCTGCCTCAAAAATGCAAATATTTTATTTTTTAATAAACCGGGTAAAAACCCTTCCCTTTGTTCCTCCTTTCGGCCTATTTCCCTCCTCCCAACTTTTGGTAAAATACTTGAAAAAATTTTTATACATAAACTCAACTTCTGGTTGTCGACTGAGGGGACTCTGCATCCCCTTCAGTTCGGATTTAGAGAACTCACCTGTTGTGAAGATGCTGCTCACAGGCTGATTGAATCTATAACAGTACACAAATCAAAAAATTTTGTTTCGTTAACCACCGTGGACATCTGCGGGGCTTTTGATAGCCTTAACTGGAGTATCTTACCTCAAACTTTATCAAACATAAACCTACCGCCAACTTTTCAATCTTTTATATATTCCTACTTAAGCAACAGACAAATTTCTTTTACCGATAATTCTATTACATTTAATAAAACAATATCTATGGGAGCTCCAAAGGGTTCGGTTATCTCCCCTACCCTGTGGAGCATTTATTTTAATGACATCCTCAAACTTAATAATAACCTTTTTCATATCCAAGCCTTCGCAGATGATCTTGCGGTGGTTACTTACGGTGTCAATCTGATGACCCTTCGTAACAATACAAATAACCTGCTAAATCTTGTTTCCTCCTCCCTTTCAAATCTTAAACTTACGATCTCTCCTGATAAATGTAGAGCCATAATCTTTAACAAAAACAGATCTAAAATTCGTAATAGGCCCTCTTTTAAAATTTTGAACTATAAAATTCCTACCTCCCGTTCTCTTATCTTCCTAGGAATAACAATAGATGATAATCTCAAATGGAGTACACATATATTTAACCTAAAGGAGAAATGTTATAAGATCGCCAACACCTTTGGGCGGGTGTCTGGCAATAATTGGGGGGTAGACAAATCCTTTTTAAAAATCTGGTACCTATCGGTAATAGAAAAGTCTTTAATTTATGGTGCGGGAATCTGGGGTCAAGCATTGACTGGGGATCAGGTCAAAAAACTTCTCTCCCTTCAAAGGATTTTTCTTTTAAAAATTTCTTCTGGTTTTCGGACCACTTCTAACATTTCTCTTTACTCCATTACTGGTATTCTCCCTATCCATATAGTAATTAACACCAACTATATAAAATATGCTTTTTGGAAACATCGTTTAAATCTCTTCTCTAATTTGCCCGTCCCGGACCCTTCCCTTTTCGACTCAAACTGCCCGGTTTCTACTATCCCTCCTTCTAATCGTATTGCTAATCTTGTCCCAACTAGCACACTTCCGTTTTTAATTCGTTGAAAAATCGGAACCCAGTTTCGTTTTTATTTCGTTGAATATGCAACGAAATAAAAACGAAAAGATGTCTCGGCTCTTCCACTATTTTGCAACCAATTTTTAAAACGTTACTTTTTCGTTTTTCACACATTACTTTTGCATGGAGATTTATATGATAACGATATGTATCGCAAAAGAAACGAAAATGTAACGGAGCGGACGGAAAAAAAACGAAAATATAACGAAAGTTAACGCAAATAGAGCGAATATGTAACGAAATATAGAAACGGAAATGTAACGAAACGGACGCAAAACAAACGAAAATGTATCGGAACGGACGCAAAACAAACGAAAATATAACGAAATGGACGCAAAACAAACGAAAATATAACGAAATGGACGCAAAACAAACGAAAATGTATCGAAAGTTTACGCAAAAAAAACGAGTATGTAACGAATGCTAACGAAAATAAAGCGAATATGTAACGAAATATAACTCAAAAGAAACGATTATGAATCGTAACATAGAGAATGCATTAAAAGGATATATTTCCTTCAATCTTTTGTTTCAGTTTTTCCATGCTAGAATATATGGGGGGGGGGGGGATTAAACCTCGGGCTATGTCAGTTTTGGGGATTTTTCGCTGCTATTATTTGCAAGGACAGATGTTGAGAAATTCGATAAAGTAACTAGATGTATTTCTAATATTTCTGAGCATAGCATTAATTTTACAAAAATTTTAGAAACACTTCTCTAATTATTTTATCAATGTTTTAATAAAGCACAAATTTTCCTCTTTTTAGAATTTATGCCTTGCAAAAAACAACAGGACATATCCTAAAAACTAAATGATATTTAGTACTATATTCCATATGTTACCATGGAAAAACTGAAACCAACAGTTGAAAGGAAACTATCCTCTTAATGTACGAGTAGCATGCTAAACTGAGTAACGTAACGAATAAGCAAATATTTTTATGCAAAACAAACCATTTTAAATAACTTTTATGCTCTGTTAAATAGCATTTCAAATTCTAGAAGAAAAATCCACTAAAAATTACATTTTAAATGTTATTTACGAAACACATCTTGTGTTTTTTCGTTGGAAAATATTTACATATTCTATTACATGTTTGTTACTGAATTCTGCACATTATTTTTCAGTTTCGTTGATTTGCTTCCTGGTGATTTCAAGCTTTACCTTGTAGGAGCATATGTTCCAAGTTTCAAATTAAAACATTATTCACATGCAATTTAATTAATATACTAGTGTTAACACTGTTGACTTTTTCATATAAAGAAAAATTAACATATCTTTTTTTACCAAATTTAAGAAGTGTATACCTTTAGGAGTATGGACCTTCCAATCTTATTAGATTGCATTTACCTAAATAAAATCACTTCAGGTAAAATGGAAAACTTTAAAAGTTAAATAATCATTCCTCTTTGTTGTCTACATTTTTCTTAAGCACAGGTGTAAAGACTTGATCCCCTCCCCCCCCTCCACACACAAAAAAAAAAACTGCAACAGCATATAAATGTTTTTCTTCTTTCTCTAGTTCCATTTTAAAATCTACTTCTGAACTAGATAGATTGAGGCGAGATGTTTTAGCTATCGATGCTATTGAAAATTTATTTCAATGTTTGATCTGTATTTAGCCATGTGATCAGACATAGATTTTATAATCCTGACAGCAGAAGGCTAAATAAAAAAATATCAGTTTCATTTTAACTTTGTAAATAAGATAATTTTAAGTTGTATTTCATAAAATTTTGAGTAATTAACAAATAGACATTATAACAGCTTTTTAAAAAGAAATGAGGGCAGTAGTTTTAAAAATATTTTACTAATTATATATATATTCTTTATTTACATGTAACTGAAATTTTTGATAACTGTTAATTGTCTATTTTAAACAATACAGTATATTTAGATTTGTCCACTAACAAGACTCAACTAAGAATCATGTTATCGCACATACACTTTATACACCATTTAAATGTCCTGAACTACCATTCTGCTGCTCATGACTTCGGACGAGTCAGTAGTTCTGGGCTTTCGACACCATTTAAATGGAACAAGTTTTATCAGAAATTAATTTACTTTAATTTTTCAGTTTATAATAGAGTAACATAAAATCAAATCTCTTGTTATATTTACTTTAAATATAAAATGAGAAAAAACAATATACTCTGAAATAAAATTAATCATTCGCTCTCTGCTTAAAGTGCGTACTTGTGGAAAGTTTATTGAAAATGACATAAGGTGATAATTGCATAAAACCAATTTTGGATTTGGGGATTTATTTTCCATATATAAATTGTATTTTGGAATGATGCCATTTTTGTTGAGCGTGTTAGCTCAATGGAGCTTTTGGAGAAGTCAACATCATAAGATATTCCCAACTTTTTTTTATTCAAACACCTTAACTGTACTGCTACTATTTTGGGAACCATAAATTGTTAGGCTCATATTTTTGTGATATTTTGTAAGAACATATTATTCTCAATAGTTAAAGAACAATGTTTGTATATGAGACATAGATATATTAACAGACTACCCTAATTTAAGAAGCAATTTATGTATTCTATTTCCATCATGAAACAGCTTCAACAAAAACAAATAATGTTTCTTGGAATAAACAAAATTAAAATTTTTATTAAAGTAATTCTTCAGACATTAATGACTGTAATTTTTCACTCTTGTATACATGCAGTGTACATGAAAATTATAGCAAGATTTAAGGTTTAAGTTAAAAATAATAATAAGGTTTCGAACTCCACGCAAGACTCTGAAACAGATATTTTATTTAAAAATATCACAAAACTTTATACTAAAATTGAAAAACATCTAAAATATGCTTAAAAAAGAGAAATAACTTTTATTCAAAAATATACTTTAAGATGAATAGCAAACCATATATTTTTTATTTTTAAAGCATGATCAACGAGTTTCTGTTTGGAATCTGTAAGTTGATATCGGTTAAAGATATTTAGAAGTAATTTCCATAGATTTTAAGACAATTGTTTTATTGACGAGCAAGGTTGGAGACGTCATTGCGGTAGAAATTTGCTGTATTCAAAAATCCAATACAGCATGCTTCATATCATTATTCAACTAGAAGCAATGTCCTTTTCATGTCTTTTTCAATAGACTGAAGAAGTAAAAATTGCAAGGAGAGAGTTCTGAAGAGAGATCTACGGTTGCTTCAGTCTCAGTTTTAAAGGCTTGCAATCTGTTCTGCACAAGAAGTGGGTGTTCAACACATGTTCTTTACAACACCATTGTGGTCAAACTGCCACCATATTGAATATATGCTATCATAGCCTATTGAATTTCTTTGGACATGGAGAGGTCAAATGCTGACATTGCATGATTTGTAACCATGCTATGGATTTGTAACCATACTATGCACCAGATTTCATCACCAGCTACAATGAACTCCAAGACTGTGTTGCTTTCCATGTTGAAACTCAGCAAGTGTTGCAGACAAACTGCTATACAGTAGGGCCTCTGATTACTACTGACAGCTCACAGGATCCACCATCAGCGCACTTTGCTGTATCCTAGGCTCCATATGATAATTCTATCAGTTCCATAGCTCCACCATCATCCTTTTTATGTTACTTTCACGGTGTTTCTAAGAAAACAAGAGACATAAATATCTTTAAAAATGAAGCAATTATATTTGTTAGAGATTATTAAACAATTAATTTATGTTACAGATAGGTTTGAGTATTGTTTGTTTAAACATCAAGGATTTTTCTCAAGACATATGTAGAGCTTAAAAAAAATAACGCAGTTGTCAGACAAAGTATTTTAGCTTGAAAATAAGTTCAAATTTTGTTTGGTAGAATAGAAAAAATTTTAATTCTTTCTTAGACAGTTGAAGTAAGACATATATAGAAATTATTACATATTTACTTTAAAAAAAATTTCTGCTTATATTTTTATTTTCTTTGTGTAGATCAAATGTATTTATTTTTTACATCTTGATGTTATTGTATTCGTGTAGTATTACATTTATAATAACATTTATTTCTTTTAATATCCTCAGTAAAGATGCACACATTTATACAAATTTTTTTTAAAAAGTTAAATTTACTAAAGAAAAAAAAATTAAGCTTTAATTACAAAAATGTCTTATGAAATAAATTATATTCTTAAAAGCTTTACTACTGAGTACTTTCTAATAAGGTATTTGACTATTTCTTAGACTGAATACTTTTGTTCAGTATAAACATATGTTAAAAACAAATTAAAATTTATTAATGCTGGGCTTTTAAAAGTAATTAATACATATTTTAATGGGACATGCAAAAGAAATGCATATGATTTGCTGATTATGGTTCTCTTTCAGATAATAAATTCAGTATTTGGCAAATTGCTATTTGTTGTATCCCAAGTAACTACTGTATATTTCTGAATATAATCCAATCAGTATATAAGCCAAGTCGAATATGTAATAGTAATGTAGGAAATTTGATTAAAACTGTAAACTTGTATATAAGTCGAATAATAATAATAAAAAAAAAGAATAAGAAGCATCGGCAAATGTGTGAACGACGAACTATCACAGCCAACCAAATCACATAGTTATGAGGGCATTGTTGATAATGAAAGATAATGACACAGTCTGCTCAGGTTGCTGTGTGAAATCGTCCAGTAGGTTGTGTCAGTAGATGTTCTGGTATATGATTGCCTCTGATTTACTTGTGAAAATAGCACCCACAAAACAATGGTTTCACTGTGCTGTAGTAAGTATGAGATAATATTTTTATTAAATTGTTCTTCGCTTTTGAAATTACCAGTTCCAAAATTTTCAGCTTTTCAACTTCTGATATTTTTGCCACGCAATCCAACAATATAATGGCTCGCCTAGTTTTTACCAAGTTTGTTATTTGGAAATCGAAATTCAAAATTCATGTAAATAAAAGATTATATAAAATTCATTAAAAAGAGACAACAGAATATGATCAATAAGAAAAATAACATATCGAGCTGTAACATGTATTCCACAAACTTATTTGGAAAAGAACGCTCAAGTTAGGCCTCCATCCTCCAGAAACATCCAACCACATGCTAGCATTGAATGATGAATGTGATGTCACAATCTCAACATGTGCAGCTTAAAGGTTATAAATTATGCCTAACTACGCAAGAGTGAATGCTTATTACTTTATTATTGCATAAACAAATACACTTTGTTGCAAAAAATATATGCACCCATAAGAAATTGAGCTACAGCCGTGAAACTCGGCATGAAGGTATTATTTGAGGAGATATGTAAGTGATTAGAATTTGGCGTAACCCTCTAAGTTCAGGTTCCCTTGTTTCAACAAACAAAGAATCTAACGTTTCAACTAGTTGTTCATATCGTGAGGAGATTCTTTCACAAGTCCGTCCATGTGAAAGCCAGCGAGAGGTGGACACTTTAATCATTTTCAGCATGTTTAAATTGTATACGTTTCCTTGAATTTCTTTAAAAATTTCACCCTTCTTTGGGCTATAATGGAACATTTTTCACAAAACTAAAAGTGAGTCAACTGATTGAAGATTGATTGTCATATTTCTTTAATAAGTGAACGAATACTAAAGCTAATCTGTGGTTTCTACAATTTACGTAGATACAATGAAGTAAATGTTGTTTCTTGTTGGAAAATTTAAAAATTTGAAGATGAACAGCAAAGTACGCACTGGCATAGAGTCAATAAGTGTTGGCTGGGTCATAAAAGTACACAGATCCAGTTTCAAAGAAAAACATCGTTCACTTTATTTCGTGAGAAACATAACTAGGCAAATTACACATTCCAGGTAATTTTCCATGCCACAAAACTTCAAAATATACTATGTACAAAAAGTTTGCAGTTGTAAATAATCAGACAGAGATTCCTTGAAGCATTGGTAGTAAGTAACTATACTACCTCTATCACTTGCGTGTATTTCCAGCCACCATCGAAGGTATCACACTTGGCAAAGGAAAACCAAAGGATAAGACATCAAAAAAATATTTAAAGTGACTTCCGAACGTTTGTAAGTAAATTTAACGTTCAATACATGCTGGTCTAAACTGACCACATCTGCATCCGTCTCGACTAAAAACCGTCGTCAAACGATATCCCGCAGTGCTTCTGTCTAAAGCATTTCTGTCTGCCTGCATCAGACTATCAGCGTATGTGTCTAATCGATCGTCGTGATCGGATTAAGTCTTCTGATTGAGTCGTCTGAAGTCATCTGCTGAAGTCGTCTGATTGCTTCAAGAAACCTCTGCCCTATATATCCGAGAATGGACACTTCCGGAAACGCCCCCGGATATGCAAATCAGATGCGTATGCATTGAGAACTGATTTGCATGAAACCTCATGTTGAAAAACGTCACGGTTCACGCCGGTGAACAGAAAGAGTCGTTCATATTAAATTTGCATAAACGCCCGTTCACGGGAATGTGAATCGCGATATATTGATTTTTTCCAACAGTTTCATTCGACGTTGAACACCTGAAAGCTCTCCGCTCATTACATTGGTTCCCTCTAAAACTATAAATAAACAATTGAACAGCTTAACATTTTTTGCTACAGTTGTTTTCTCAATAGCACTCATAATTTCTTCAGCATTGATAGTAGTTAAGTTGTTGTTGTTGAGACCCAGACCGTCCGACCTACCAGAAAGATGTAAGGTAACTGTTTGGACGGCCGGTAAGTGCCACCCAATTTAGACCGGAACCCAGTGGGGAGGCATCCACAGGGACTGTACCCTCCTTCCCTACCACCAACCTCTTGGAAGGACTTACGGACCCACATGTTTAACGTGATCATACTCCGCATGAACACGGAGGCAGTTGTGGCAGCATGCAAACCACCGGGCTACCGCGCCCGAAATGTGCCAACAGCACAAGGTGTTCCCAGGTGGTCACCCACCCAAGTACTAACCGCGCCCGATGCTATTTGACTTCGGTGATCTAACGAGAACCGGTGTTTTCTGCACGGTAGGGCCGTTGTGGTAGTAGTAAGTGTACAAGTCCAAGGTACTTTTCTTTAACATTCTCATCACCCTACATTTGGTAACGTACTATTATACCTAGCTGATCACGTTGAGATTCATCAATCGACTCGTCAACCAAAATTGCATAAAATTCTGAACATGATAATTCAGTTAAGGTTTTCTGTTCAATGTAAGTAGAAATGGAATATAAGATATTGTCAACAGATATGCTTAATAAATGAGTTGCATTTTACCCATATGTATTTAAATACTGTGCAATTTCTTTATCCTCTAAATTTTCACCTAAAAATCTTACAACTGACCCAAAGTTTTCAGATACCGCCCACTGTTTTTTAACCATGAAGTATAAGATTTCGACACATTTGCTTAATAAATAACCTTCTATTGAAATTTGTTTTTGATTGTTTCGCAGTCTCTGTGCCTTCAGTATTTTTTTTAGCAATTTCTTGTTTGTCGGCATCCTTTGGAAAGGCAATAGATTGTTTATGTCTATTACTATTTTCAAGCTTCTTTATAGTTCTGGTAGGATGACCTCCCTTAAAACTCACACCAACACTTGTTCAAGGCTTATTACCACTGTACCCAATGGAACATATTTTACATAAAAAGCCTGAAGCTGCTAGACTGTAGTAAAACCAGTTATACTGTCTTTCATAATATGTTTTTATGAAATAAGCTTTTCTTTTTTTACTGTTTTCTGTAGTTAACAACATATCATCTATATTTTCTTCATCAGAAATATATAGATATTTTCTTATCTATATTTTCTTCATTACCTCATTATCAGAACCTCATCATCAGAAAATTCAAGTCCAACGTCAATATTCTCTTTTATATCGTTTTCATTTTAAGTATTCTTTTCTACATCAATTTCAGCATTCTTTTTACATCGTTTTCAATTTCAGCATTCTTTTTCAAATTCACTGCATTTTCTCCTATAGAAAAATTCAACCTCATCTTCATTCGATAATTCAGTTGCACCGTTTTCTGCATTCCTCTTTACATAATATTTGGCGTCACTTTTCTGAACGAAATTTTTCGTTTCAGATGCGCTCTCTATTACTTTATCACCATTCTGATTTGTAGAAAATTTGGTTGTAATTGTGGAAGTATTACTTTTCTAATCTGCTTGGAACTTGCTTTATGGAAAAAAAATGTAGGATGCTCTCACAACCACTGCTATCAGCAGAACTGATTTTTTTTTACATAATAATCTGAATTTTTTTAGAAGCCCCAGGTTGAAGGACGTCTACTCTTCATAATATTTGGAGTATCGCTAACTTTATCCGAAAATAATTATTGTTAATTTAAAATAAAAACTAACTAAACTAATTAAATAGAACTGAAACTATGACGATGATGCTTCACCCTCACCCAATGGTGAGCGAAGTAAAGGCAATCTGCCATTAGGGGGTTTGTATGCCTAACTGAAACTAAATGCAAGACCAAACAGCAAGCAGTGTTGCCATATTACTTCCCAGACTGTCCAACCTACCAGAAAAGTGTAAGGTAACCGCGAATTGGCTGTGTGTCATTCCGCAAGAAACAGTTGATGTTTGTGTATATTTTTATTCTGCACAGAAATCAAAACATTTGAAAATAAAATGTACATGCAAAACACGCTTATGCTAACACAAGACATATTACTTTTGAATTTTCATCCATATTAACATTAATTAAATGCATGACACAGTTGAGGGATAATAAATATAGGCATCAAAAATGAACAAAATTGTGTTTTTCACTTTCCTTAACTATTGTAAAGTGGTAAAACTTTAAACAAAATTCTTTGTGATATTATTCTAGAATTTAATGTGGCTGCTGTCACAATCGAGTGGAAGAAAAAGATTATTCTTCGAACATTGTCGTCCATTCTTGGGGACAAGAATGTGCAATTTCACAAAAAATTATAGTTAAAAGTTTTAAACGAAATTACAGTAGGTTTCCCCAGCAGGAAAATATGTTTCAAGATCCCTAGTGGATGCTTGAAACCATGGATAGTACCAAACCCAATATTATACTATGTTTTTTCCTTCACATATGAGAAAGTTTAATATGAGAATCCGTTCTATTTTCTATGAGAAAGTTAAATTTATAAATTAGACACTGTATAAGATAAACAACAATAACTAATAATAAAAAAGAACAAGTATAATAATATACTGTAATAAAAGTTGTGAATGTGATCTCCCCCTCCCAATATAGCTTATTGTACAGTTTTAGACTAATCCTTGTTCTGGTGATAATGATACAATGCATACTTGATGGAATGAGAAAAATAATGTAGGCATTGTGATGCAAGGTTAGACTATTATTGAGAATCATTTGCTTTGGGAGATCCTGGATTATCAAGACATGACAATGTTGGTGATTGGATGTCAGGAACAGACCTTGTCAATGGTTGAGGATTCTCGATAGTTGATTTTAGTGATGTCTACACTGCTAGTTATGCTTCAATTTCTTTACCTTCATAGACAGGATACTTTTGACTTAACAAGTTCTTTCAATTCTGCATTTGTTACCACATCTTGATGGTCTTCAATATGTTCTTTCACTTCTTAATCAAGAATGTTAGAAAAACCTTTTCTACCAACTTGTGACTACATAAATGATTTTCTCAACTTTTCCACTGATCCCTGGGAAACCTTTAAAATCATAAGGTCTTCCTGCAGGCATTTAATTTTACTAGTTTTAATTCATTCACTGCAGTTTTAGTAAATGTTATTGTGTCAACAATACTGATGATTTCCAATCACTGGTGTGTAATTTACATTTTATGAATTGCTTATTTCCGAAATTTTCCATTTATGATTTTTTGATTGTGATTGACTGAAACCATAGAAAAGGGGTAACTATGGTATACTAATATTGAATTACTTAAATTTTTTTATTTAGTGAGTATAGCTTTTACAATTTAAATTGAATTTAGAGTAGCCTACATTTAAGCCATTGCCATTTGAATTAAGTCAATAACGAGTAATAAAAATATGGAGTATAAAACATGACTTCCTATCCAGTCCAGAATTAGGGTTTTAAATTAATGTACCTATTCATATGTATAACTAACATGGTCGGATGAGTTTTAATTAAAAATACTTTATTGTTTTATCGTTTCTAAGACAAAGGACATCAGCTAGGAAAGCTGATATTTCAAGAACTCCCAACAGCTTATTTTTGATACGATAAGGAACAGACTTACCTCATAGACTGTCAAAAGTGAATTAATTCAAGACTTGTTAATTGACACGGTACAATGTACTTGGTAGATTAATGCAGGAAGACAAAATTGACTCCAAAAGTGGGGTTCAACCCCACAATGGTTCCAGTATTTTCCTAGAATGATGAAGAAAACAATGTATTGAGACGTTTGAGCTAGGAAATATAAATATTCTACTCAAGATCTTTAAATTTATATGCAAAAATAATTTCCTATGGTTTTTCATAAACTTGTATCAATTACCGTTGTAAATAAAAATTTCTGCCATTCAGCCAAACTAAAATTGTCGGCTCTTGATATGTTTTCACATTGCATTTTAAACATTTGTTCTACAATGGATTTGCTCAATCTTAGTATCTAAATGCTGTTACTATTAAAACAGTTTCTCTCCTACAATTGTTGTTCAAGTTAATCAAAATTTTTCTAAATCTTTATATGAACATGTTTCTGAAAAATATTTTACTATCATTTTTCAAAAGTTGAGTTGGCAGATAACTAAAATCCACAGAAAATTTAATTGCAGCAATATTGTGCTTATACCCAGCGATAGAGTTCAGAAGACCCCCCCCCCCCTCCGCACTAAAAAAATAATGTAGGTTCTTTATATATATATATTTTTAAGCCACTTCTTGAAAGAACAGGCTTTTTTCAATTAATATATTTTTAAATGTATTGTGAGATGTATACATATCTCAAAAATATATTGATCAATTATAAATGCATTTTATTTTAAAAAATGTGCTATGTTTTCATCCAGAAATTGTGGATCTTCCACAAAATTTTTTTCTTCTTACATGTCTGTTAGTAAACACAAGCATTTTCTCCATCTAGTATGCCCAAGTTTTTCAATCTAAATAATCCTACAGATATTTTAAATAGTTAGGGTATTTGCAGGCGTGGTAGCCCATTGGTTAGCGCACGGGAATTGCATTCGGTAGACCCGGGTTCGATTCCTTCCGCTGCCAAAAAAACTGCTGCTGTGTTCACGTGGAGTATGATCATGTTAAACATGTGGGTCCATAAGTCCACAGGGGTGCAGAACTAAACCTGTAAACCGAGAGGTAGGCTAGGTCTGCACTGTTGTCTCCAAGTTAGAGTATTTGAGGTATTTCTTCCAAGAATGACCTTTGATATATATTGACAAAACTAAATATGCTCTTAACTTATGTATTAAGGAATATGAAAACTATATCATAAAATGGGAAAATAAATCTGACTGCTCAACATTGTAGAAATTCTGTCTATCGTTTTAAGTTTTCTTCCACTAGTATTATACAAAAATGTTTGTTAATTTATAATCTTGACTTTTCTATACCTTTCATATTCAGAAATAGTTAAGTATTTTAGCTAATGATTTGTTCAGTAACTTTTCCTTTTACTGTCTTGTTAGATGCCTTGTAATTGTACCATTTTTCTTTATATTTGTTTTATACCTTAAGGAACTCTTCAATGACATTTGGAATTGTTTTCACCAGGTTGTGTCTTGTCTCATCTTGTTGGGACATTTTTGTAATGTCTTTGAACAATCCAGCTTGTGTGTTAGTTCTATGTTGCTTGACTGACTTTCTAATATCCAGAATCCTTCTTTAGTTTTCTGTTTTATAATTGTGAACGTATCTTTTAATTATAGGATACCTCTCTGGCTCTTCTATTTCTGTCAATTTGATCTTTGATCTTTTTGACTTTAGATTTGCTGGCACTGATGAAGAAGATCCAACATTTCCTCGAAACAGCTTTATGCTTCACGTTCTATTATCATATTTTGCTTGATTCAGAGTCAGTAAAAATATACAGAATGCTAAATAAATAAAACTATTTAAAAATAATTTTATATTGGAATATTTAATTTTTTAATAGTTTTTAGGAAATAAATTTAAGAAAAAAACACCAATAAAAAATCTATTAATATAAAACATTAAATATTAATTGCTATTTATATTGGTATCATACTTGACATTAGAATACAAGAGTCGGAGTCGAAGGTTTGAAGTACTGACTCCACAACCCTGCTTGATACTGTGCTCTGTTATGTGACATCTTCCTGATCTTGTATCTTACGTTCCACATAATTATTCTATATGTTCTATCCCTTTCCTGTAGTCCATCCGATTTCTTTCCTATTCATGTAATTTGTATGAAGCAATTAACTTCCACCCATTTTATATAAACTTAATGCTCTTGTTTTACTCATTTTAAAAGCATACCTATAATTTATACTATATTTTCTCATGGATACAATATTAAATACTTTCGTACATTACAAACTTATGTGCATCGTAATAAAGTTTTAGAATTGTGTAAATGTTGTAAAATATAAATAAAATTAATGAATGAATTATTAGTGTAAAATGTGAAATTATGGTGGCGACCTGTACTTGGCATATGATGGAGTTTGTTTTCGTGCTCAGATAAAATTTATCAACTGAAAAGCATTTTAAAATGTTAAAATAAATATATTGTATTTTAATAAAAAAAAATTTTCAATGGGAATGTGATCATTAAAATTGGATCGTTTTTGACCCACTTCTGCAAACTACATATCAAATTACTTTTCTGGGAACAAAAGGTAAGATAGCAGATAATGATCGAATTATTTTGTATATATGTAAATTATTATTATTAGTTTTGTGCTC
Organism: Amaurobius ferox; assembly: GCA_951213105.1. NCBI lineage: Eukaryota > Metazoa > Arthropoda > Arachnida > Araneae > Amaurobiidae > Amaurobius > Amaurobius ferox. The sequence goes on along the minus strand of OX578148.1, from coordinate 1,503,092 downwards.
AATGTTCAAATATTTACACAGAGGAAAATAAAAATGAAAAGTATCTGCAAACATATATGTTGACTTAAAATTTGAAGCAAATTTCGGAAACTAATCATTTTTTGTACATTAGGATCCATGCAACAAATTAAGCATACCAGGGATCTATTTAAAGGAGAGGGTTGAGGTTCATTGCCCCCCCCCCTTCCTTAAAAAAAATTAAATAAATAAAAAGTTCCTTTGTATAATCATATATTAATTTTAAATTATAACAGTTTGCTCAAATAAATTTTCATTAAGTATTTGTTATCGGAAAGAAACCGGTGAAATTGGATTTTAATTTATTATTAAAATTCATTTAATTTTGATAATTTAGAAACATTCAGAATCTACCTAATTGAAATTAAAACCACAGGAGAAATTGAAAATAAAATATCATTATTAAATTCTAAAGTAAACAGTACCCATTGAATTTCATATTTTCACAATCAATCAAGCAATCATAGTGCAAAAGTAATTCAACTTTTTTGCAATAAATTTAAAAATAACAAATTGTAACTCGCACTTGATCAATGATAATAACTGAATGATCATTTCCTCAAAAATAAATTTAAAATGTATTCTCTATTAAATTCACAGATCACATGATGTCCAATTTCTTCTGTCTGAAATATGACATCTGGTACATGGGCGTCGTATATTTATCTTGCTGCAATCCAGGCGAAAATACATTTTTTGTTCTGTTACTGTAACAACTTGAATGTTGTGAAGAACAATGTTTTATTTGAACTTTGAAATGTCGTCAAATAAATAAGCCTTAAATTTCTTATCTGGAATTATAATTATTTTTGTATCCGATTCTAATTTACCCATATGCATTCTTCATAGAACAAACTGTTTACGGGGCAAGGAGATTTTTATCCACTAATTGAGGATTTTGTTTTATGTGCAACTTCAAATGCACATTGAAACGTCTTATAATTTTAATAGCACTAGCACTACTTAATTTACTTTATCTAGAATGCATGGAATATAAAAAACAATAAAATCAACAATACAATCAGTTTTAAAAGGTAAAAACAATTTACTTACCCTGACTCCTAACTAGACAAAAGAAGACAACAAACACGAGGTGTCTCAACAGTTCCACGCCAAGTTGCCAAACATTTTTGCGCCAATGTTGGTGCGAGCACGTGTCACAAGCTAGGAAACGCTGCTGTAGAGAGTTACCATACATTAAAGAAAAAAGGATACTTATCGCTGATTTGGCACAAATTTCGTGCAGTCTAGCGAGGAAATATTCTGTCTAATAAACTTCCACATTTTCTAGAAATCTATTCAGTCAATTTTATTATTGCTTGAAATATTAATAATATTGTAATATTAATATAAATTTATAATATTAATAATAATTTTTAAATATATACCTTAAATAACGTGATTAAATTAAATAATTCAATAATTCTATAAAAGTTTATAGGTGGTGGGGAGGGGGGGGGGGCTAGAGAATGTATTGAAATTGAAGTTATCCATATATTGCTATAAGGTGAAATAATTTGTTTAATGGAATTTGCTGATGACGTGGTTAGGTTAGCAAATGAAAAAACGAAGAAACGCCCCCCCATCCGTTAAAGCAGGGTGCAGCAGTTGTGTGGAATGGGGCTTAGAAGCAGTATTTCTTTCAGGACTTTTCGGCTGGTGTGTCTGTGTGTGTGTGGGGGGGGGGGGGAGCAAGTTTTCTATTTTCTCGACAGAAAATATCTAAACGCTATGCCACATAAATAGAAACTAGGTAATATAAAATGTCTCCGGGCGGGCGATACTCATCTCTGAGGGGGGGGGGGGCGCATCGGCCCCAGAGGTATGCCTGAAAGAACTACTGATTGGAAGCACCCCCCTTCCTTGTCTGAACCATTAGTTTTACATAAAGTCAATATTTGGAAAGGAAATTCAGGATTGCTACCTTCCCTATTAGGTTGTCAAAATTCTGGCTACGCCTATGCGTGGGTGACGCAACTTACCCTTACCCTGTTAATGCCAAAATGCTCTAAAAATATACTAGTTCTTTATATGGTCTATACCGAATAACTAAATTCAACACATTCGATCGTCAACCCCCTTCCGTTTTTCCAAAATCCTGGCTACGCCTATGTTTAAACATGAATATTGATTGTTAAATTTAGATCAGATAAATATGTTAAAATCCAGGAGAAAAGTAACTTGACTAATTGCACAAGGAAATATCGAATGTATGCTTTATGTACAGATAAATTTTCGGTTATTAAATTTATTTTGAATATTCTTTTCGTGTATTATACAAAAGTATAAGCAAGAGTACCAATTCCTCCATCTCAACACTCATGCACTGATTCAAGGTCATTTACTCTCCATTAGTTAAACATATTTAGTCACTATCGATAAAATCTGACCGTCAACCTCCTCCCTCACTCACGACATTTCGGCTACGCCGATGTTAACTAGTCCAATGTTCTATATTTGTATATTTCATAGTAATTTTACTTATGAGCGTTGTGCAGGATAGGATAAATCGGTATCCTCCCCACACACACACACACCACCATCATCACACACATACACACACTCCCTGAGACCATTTTTAGCAGAATTCATGCAATTTTTATTCAATCATAAAAAGCTAAAATAAGAATAAACAACTATTTCCTTTTAATGCCTACAAATATCAATGGTTTAAATAAATTTTTAAATTTTATCAACTGTCGAAAATTTAAAATTTACAATTTTAACAAATTTAAACAAAATAGAAATAACAAAATATGCAAAAGAAAAAGAAATTTAATATTAAAAATACCCATTAAAAATCATAAATTCCAATAGCACATTGGGTCTTTACGCTAATGAGTTAAATTTACGTATTAAGAAATTTAGCATCGGATTATTTTTTGGAGGAAAATAGTTGATTGAGGAGGAGATATGAAAATATTTATCATGAATAAGTGTAAAAATTTTAGAAAAATGCAACAAAAGTAAAATGATTTAAAAACGAAATATATAATCCATTTTGCAACGTAACACATAATTCGTTTTAAAATAATTTTTAAATCGCAATATTTGCAACCAAACGAAAAACCAACGATAGCAACAAGTTTGCAACGTTTTTAATCCAGATCGTGCTACTTGGGGTCCCCCTCCCTCCCTCCTCTTTTTCTAAATTCAATGTTTATACAGATGGCTCTTCCATTGATGGAAACACTGGTTTTGCTGTCTGTATATTCAATCATGATACGCTTCAAGAAACATTCACTTTTAAACTAGCTAATGGGAACACGGTTTTTCAGGCAGAAATTGCCGCCATTAATTTTGCTATTAATTGGGCCTCAACTAATAATACTAAAATTAATATTTTCACAGATAGTTTTTCTTCTCTTTCGGCTCTAAATTCCATTAAAAATAAATCCTCTTATCTTTCAAAAATTAAACTTAATGCTTTAGCAAACAAAAATCTTATTAATATTCGTTGGGTTAAGGCCCACTCTGATATCTCGGGAAATGAGACTGCGGATAAGTACGCCAAACTTGCTACCTCCTCGGGTTCTCCCTTTTCCCTTCCCTTCCCGTTTTCCCTCCTTAAAAAATTTTGTAAACAAAATATTTCTCATCATTGGCAAATCTTTCTTAACTCTTATATTTCCCCCCGGACTCATGATCCGGCCCGGATTTCTTCCTTCCTCCCTCTGGTCAATCCCTCTCTCCAAATTACTAACAAATATTTAATATAATTTTTAACTGGGCATGGCCCATTTCTAGATTATCTCCATTATTTTAAACATAAATCCACCTCTTGTTACACCTGCAGTTCTTTCGGCGATGCCGACCATTTTGTTTTTTCTTGTCCCCATACAAAAAATTTTCATCTTACAAAACCCTCCCCTGCCAATTGCGCAGCCTGGTTCTCGAGAGTCAGTTCAAATAAATCTTCTATAGATAAAATTAAAAACTGTGTTCTCATTGCTAGAGACATCTCTAATCAAATTTCCTGATCAGCTTGTGAGCCTCTCCCTTTTCGCCCTTTTGGTCGGTGGTCCCCTGTTGTCCTTTTCCCTGGAGGTGTTACCCTCTCTTTGTTTGGTTGCCTTGTTTTGTCTGTGTTTTGTTTTTGTCTTTGTTTTGTCTGTGTTTTGCTGTGTTTTGATTGTGCCCCGTTTGTTGCTGTTTGTCTTGGTTTAGTTTTTGTTTTTGGTTGGTTTAGTTTTAGTTGGTTTGGTTTAGTTTTTGTTTTTGTCTTCGTTGTTGTTTTTGTTGTATTATTTCTCATTGTGCACCAGTTGAAGTAACAATTGTTCAAGAATTATTGTAATCCGTTTTAATGTGTCTTTCACTGTTTAAACTTTATATTGTTTCAAAATGTGAAACATATTATGTAAACTCTCCTGTAAATTTTTGATTCTCAAAATAAACGTTGCTGGACCGTCGGACGAAAGCCATGGAAGTTGGGAGTTGGTTTCGGCTAACTCCTTCCCGGCCGTCCAAATGGATGCTCAAGTCCTTGTTGACGAGCCGGACGGCCTGGGTTTTCAACACCTTTCTGGTAGGTCGGACGGTCTGGGTCTCAACAGGGTACTGCCAAAATATATATATTTGTGTATGACTTCCGGAATCACATTCAAAACTAATATTTTTGCCATTTAATTGAATGTTAGCAAACAACATCATCATTTTCAATTGAGTTTGTACAAATATCCTCAATTTGATTCATTTGGATATTAGAATCTTTATTCTCTAAATAGCGAACATCATTTTTTCCAGATTTTATTCTAGTGTTGTGCTTTAAACATTCCATTATGAAAATTTGACTATTGCACTTTTTTTAAAAAACAGAACTGGCATTTCAATTTATTTTTAATGTGACATCATCGAGTTTTATGATTATTTTTTATCACAATGCAGACAAACTATTTCTAATCCTCCAAGTTGATAGAGTTCCGGTTTTGATTAAAAAATTTGTCATTTCTTTGTTATGCACCTTTTGTATTAGATCTAGACTGTTGATTTTTTTATTTACTATAGTTTGAAATTTTATTATTGTTGTTAGATGTTAATAACTTTTATAAATTTCTTTATCTTCAATTATTAATGCTTCTATGGCTAAAGCAATTTCTGAAGTTTTTTCAAAGATTAATTCAGACTGTTGAAATATTTTCTCCCGAATATCAGCATCATTTAATCCCCTTATAAATTATGCTCTTAACATCAGATTTATTACAGATTTAGAACATTCAGCATTTTCACAATTTGATTTAAACTCTGTAGTTATTAAAAGTTCTTTTTAAATAGTTACATATTTTGTCAGAGATTCACCCTTTTGCTGCATTTTGCATTGAAACTTATGTTGTTCAATAAGGATGTGTTTATGCAATCCATTTGCATAAGTATTCTTTAAGTAATTTCAGAAGTTCTTCATAGCTTTTTGCCACAGTGAAGTCAGGTGCTGTAAGACTGGAGAGAAGGTGGTAGTATTTCGATCCTAAATGATTAGTGAGCATTGTTTTGCTTTTTCTGTTTCTGGTCTGGTATCATTTAATCCTTTGATTTTAAAGTAGTTTTCAAGTCTTTGAATACTCATTGAAACTCATTATTTTCGTCAAAACATTTGAATGTTATAGATTGATTTTGAAGTAAGTTTTTTACTTTCGAATCTTCCTGTGACGTAGGAGTTACAGTGAGTTTCTGAAGAAATTGATGTAATATGGTCACACGTTCGATTATTTCATTCATCTCATTGCCACAATTATTATGTTTGTACAAGGACAAGGTTTACAACAAGGTAGAAATGACAAGGTTTACATATGTACATTTATTTACAATATACATTATTAGCATGAGCTGTCAGCAGCATGGCCAATCGTTGAGAGATTCGAAACTCTAAAGAAGTCTTATCTTGGTGTTGCCATATACTCATTCCTAATTCCTGGTTACCATTTAAAATAACAAATTGAAAATTACAAAATACATAACACTATTGTACTTTAAACCACTGTTATGATTTCATGGTTGTTTTAATGTCAAATTGGTAAATTTTTCGGTTATTTCTTTTACTGATTATTGATTTCAATTTTATTTCATTAAATGGAATAATTGTATACTACAAAATATGATCCAGATTGAAAGTTTTCAAAACTTCCATGGAAAATTTGGGAAATATATTTCCGAATAAGAAATCTGAAAAAGTTTTAACTATATCTTGTTAGATATTGACACATTTTTTTTAATATTGGTTAAAGAAATTCAAGATATTTTTTAACTTTTCTTATTTATATCCATAGCAAGTTCATATCTCTCCTTCTGAAAAGAATTTTACAATTGATCTCAGACCATTCATGAACCCTTCTGCCTACACCATTTCAGATGTGAGTATTCTTTTCACCTTAAATTTTGCCTCTATTCAAATTGCACTTGTTTAATATTGTTTTTTTATTGATGTTTCAGAGAGCTTCACTGCCTCGGATATTTAGGCTATTCAGAGCCTTGGGATTAAGACACCTTCCTGTAGTCGATGATAACAATTGTGTAAGTTTTAATATTTCAATCTATTTATATAGCTTCTTATAGAAGCATACAATACACCTTTGTAAAGGGCTTGACAAATTCTACTTGTACCTAAAAACCAACCCATACATTAAGGTACATCCAAATATATATTCTGTTATATCAGTGACATGGTTGGGTTGTCAAAAACCTAGACTGGATAGGAGGTTAGATAAAATGGACTTTTGACATGGTAAAATAATTCTTTTTAGATATTTATTTATTTATTTACAAATGCTAGGCATTTGACAACTAAGCCATAAGCCTTGACATTTTTTTTTTAATATTAAAAATGTTTTTCATAATTTTGAAAAACGGAAATCATTTTGTTAAAATGTATTCTGGGAACTCTAATCATGTTTTTAATTTTTTAGAAGCTAAGATCATTTTGACTCTTAATTCCATTTTTGAATTAGATTTTCTTGAAAGTTTCCCAGTCAAACTCCCTTATTAATAAGCAGCATACCTGTTCCTCATTCGGAGTATATAATATAAAAAAACTTAAAGTTCACAATTATGTTCAAATTCCTATAATATTCTAAATGGCATTGTTGTTCAAAGAATTCTATTAAAATAATTAAATTAATGCTCCTAAAAGAAATTTAAGAATCTCTGTTCTTACTATACAAAATTATCTTCCCAGGAAGATCAGACAAATAAAATATCCTGGTTCCATTTGTTAACAAATTTACAAAAATTATGAAATTAAATCAACATATGTAAAGATAAAAGTGCTAAAGTTGTATGGGAAGATACACCCTTACTGCTTATATTCTCGAACATTAGAAGATACATATATATATATATATATATAAAAATTTTATATTCAATTTCTGTTAGATTATTTAAAAAATAATAGTCTTTTTAAACCTGATTTACATTCCATCAATAGTATTAAATTGAAAATTATCAATATGTATAATGATTTAAATATTAAATATAAATATCTTAAATTTCCTTATATAGTGCTTATTCCAAAATTTCATAAAAATCCTATTAAATTTAGAACAGTTACTAGTGGCCATAATACTTACTCTACTACTGCGAGTAAATTATTACTAAATTCTTTAAATCTAATAAATAATAGTTTAAGCCAGACTAGCAATAACTACCATATTCTAAATAATAGTAAAGAATTAAAGAATAAATTAACATCTCTTAGAAAAATAATAGGATTTCAAACTTTTGATTTTAAAGATCTTTTTAATAATATTAAGATATCTGATCTATATGATGTAATTTTAGCTCTATATAATGCTTATATTACACCTCTTTCAAATCAAATTAAATTTAAAAATTTTCCTAAACTTCTTCACTTTGTTATTTTCAATAATTATATATTTCAAGGAAATAAATTATACTTACAAGTCTCAGGAGTTCCACAGGGTGGCTGTAGTAGCAGTATGCTAGCTAATTTATACCTTTATCATTATGAAATGTCATTTACTTCAATAGATTATACTTTTTACAGATATGTTGATGATCTGATTTGCTTAGTACATACAGAAAATTATCTCATAGATATAGATTACTATCCAGACAATTTGGAATTAATACCTAATGAAGCTACTATTAATAAAAATGTTAATTTTTTGGATTTAAATCTTTTTATTGATCCTTCTAATAGAATTGTTACAAATTTATATGATAAAAAAGACTTTTATAATTTTAATATTAATAAAATCTTACCTTTTAATTCCTGTAACTCGATTCAATTGTTTAGAAATATTATACTCAATCAGCTTTTTAGAATTTATAGATTATCTGATAAAAAATTTCATGCTATGCATATCAATAATCTCAAAATTACTAGTAATTTATATAAATAACCCACTTATTTAGTAAATAGTATTGTTAAAAAATTTAAAATAGCTGGATTTTTATAATTCTTTCCATAGTATCATATAATTCTATTCATAGTATCGTATATTAGCCAGTCATCTCCATTTTTTTTTTTTTTTTTTTTTTTTTTTTTTTCCCCATTCACTTCCCACTTCAGCATTACCTTTATTTGCCCCTCTTTTTAGTAGCTCTTTTTGTATATTAATACTTTTTCTTTACATTTCGCTTCACAGTTTTTCAATTCTTATGAATGGCAACAGTAAATGGTTTTTTATTTTTTCTTTACGAATGGCAACACTGGTCTCTTATATCAGTGTTCCCTCGATCCCTGTAATGAATCGTCTGTACACATGCTGTGCTTTTTCCAGGTATTCATTTTTTCTTTTTTATTCCATCTTTATGTATGTCGTCCAAGTAGAAATAGTTCATAGATTTAATCTATCTATTTCTTCAGAAACATACATTTTTGAGTTTGCTTCTACAAAAAACTTGGACATGATTAGATTTTTGTAGAGGTTAACAATTCATGATTTAGGCTTAGAGCCTCGTCCACGTGTAAGGCGTTTGTGCTTGATTTCGTTTGTTATACTTATTTCGATTCCATACCTTTGTATTATATTTTTCATTGACTTGTTGATTCGATATTAATTTTTTTATTTTTTCCATATGCTTGAGGATTAATTGATTTTTACATTTGTTTTGTACGCCAGTTAGATAGTTGAATTTAGTTTAAGTTTTTCTTTTTTTGTTTCCATACCTTTTAATTTGGTTGATTTTCTGTAACTTGATAGCTAGTGTTTTGTATTTTTAATCCATTTGATTGATGATTTGCTGTATTATATTTTATTCTGTGGGTGTTTTTAAAAAGTTAGGTTTATCGTGTTACATCTTCTTACTTTTCGTTCATTGGATTTTCAAACTTCTATTATTATATATATATATATATATATATACCTGTGTATCAGTAGAAGATTACCAGTCTAAAATATATGAGTTTCAAATATATTTGCCAAAAAATAACAGATAATGTAATAAATTGAAAATATGAATAATCCCCCTAATCTTTAAACCCAATTGCCGTTGATGCCAATATATGGCAAAATGAAAGTACTAAAAATGTATGGGAAGATACATCCCTACTACTTACATTCTCGTAGATTAGAAAATATACCCATCTATTTAGTAGAAAATTACCCATACTGCATAGCCATTCTTCGTACGAAATGTAGAATATAAATAAGCATTCATGTTTGCAAAAAAAAAAAAAGAAATGTTTGCTGTTCTAAAATCAGTTGCTGATCCAGTTCTTGAGCGTCCTGGTGAAAAATGCTGTTTCTTGCCTTCAAAACCAGTTGACACTATTAATTTGTTGTTTTATGTAGCTTTTAACAGTTATTTTAGTTGTATTATTTAAGTAGCAGCAGTTTGAGCTGTATGTATAGTAATTAGTTTTTTTTTTTTTTTTTTTTTTGTTAACATATTTAGTAATTTGTCTCCCTTTGTATGTATTTTTATTAAACATGTCAGTGAAAATTATGTTGTATTTAATCCAGGCAAGCACAGGGTGAGGAGTCAGTCACATTTCTTACCTTTTGTCACCTTTTTTTAAATTGATCACTTTTTGTCACCATTTTCAGTTTTTATCACCTTTTTCAACCATTTTTTGACTATATTGGATGCAAATGTACATTTTACCCATATTTGTACATAATTTTAATTTAGTTGGTTGTTGATTTTCAGTTGTTTCAGTTGTTCATTCACAATCACACTTTTGTAGTTGGGATTCGACAATTCAATGGATTTTATTCAATGGATTCATCACAAGATATCCATGATGTTTTTAAGAAAATGTTTCCTGATAGTATCCCTGAACATTTTTCTCTTTCATCTAAGAAAATGCGATACTTAATCACTGATAGGAACTCATGTTAGAAGAAGCATGTTCATCCTACTACACATTGAGTTATGATGAAACAACCAATATCAAAGATAAAGAGGAACTGCAAATAACGATCACATTTTGGTCTAATAGCAAATGTGGTATAACGACACGGCACCTCAGAACTTTCTTTTTAGGTAAAGCTGATGGTGAAGCATTGCATCAAATACTATGTGAAGCACTTTCTGAGGCTAATTTATCACAAAATAGATGTCTAATGCTTGGATGAGATGGACCTAATGTTAATAAAAAAGTATTTAGACTTTTCGATAGTAATGTCCAGGAGAAACGAAGAACAAGACTTATAAACATAGGTACCTGCAACATCCGCATAATGCATATGTAAAGGCATTGGAGAATTTAGGTGAAGAAGCTTCTGAGCTGCTAATCAGAATTTATCGTTATTTTGATGGTTGGCCTGCCCGTTGGGAAGAGTTTGAAGAAATCCAATCTAAATTTAATATTCCACACCACAAATTTTTGAAACATGCAACAACAAGGTGTCTTACCTTGGACCTTCAGCTAACAGGATTTCGGAGCAGTGAGACATTATTTAGTTCTATTTCCTTAAGCACTTGCCTCTGAAAAAAAATTTCAGCCGTTCTTCAATTCAACTCCTACAAGGCTGTTGTGAGTGCTTTAAAGAAACCTTCGATAAAAGCTGAACTTCATTTCATTATTTCATCAGCAGAACTATTCATAAAGTTCACACAACGTTTTCATTGTTAAGCATGCATGATCCAGAAATTACATGAAGAAATAGAGAACGTTCTTCAGACCTTCATAGCTTGTGTTTTGAAGACTCCTGTCATTAGAAAAATTACTGATTTTTTTAAAGTTGATCTTGATGAACTCTTCACAGTTAGTAATCTACTTCCTCTTGAAGAACTTGTCATTAGTGAGGAGGTCACAGACAAACTTTCTAAACTGAAAGAACATGATAAGTTGTTGTTTCTGAAAGAAGCTTTAAATCATTACAGTACTGCTTGTAAGCATGTGATGGAAAATACTTGCTTATCAAATGGATCATTTTAAAGTTTTAGATTTTTGGACCTAAAAGAAAGAGCAAAGGCTGCAGAGACATATTGAATGTTGCAAAAATTATGTCATTTCATGTTCAACTAGATTATTTATTAAATGAGTGGAAAGTTTTACAACTAGAAAAAGATGATACAGCATTTGAAAACAAAACTATTGATGATTACTCTTAACAACACATCTCAAAAAGGGACTCATTATCAAAAGAAAAAAGTTTCCGAATGTTTCAAAAGTTATAAAGGCTTCTCTTACTTTGTCGCATGGAAATGCTGACATAGAGAGAAGATTTCCCATTTCTAAGTATATATTAGGAAAGATAAGTCAGCAATGACAGAAATATTTTTAAATAGTATATTGATAGTGAGGGATGTCTTGAAACAATACCCACATTTTCTTTTTGTACCCATTGATCCAAAACTTAAGTATGGGCAACAAGCACATTCAAAGTACACTGCCTTTATAGACCAGCCTCTGCCAAACTGCCGCCGTGTTCACGTGGAGTACGATCACGTTAAACATGTGGGTCCAAAAGTCCTTCCGAGAGGTTGGTGGTAGGGGAAGGAGGGTACGGTCCCTCTGGATGCCTCCCCCACTGGGTTCCGGTCTAAATTGGGTGGCACTTCCCGACCGTCCAAACAGTTACCTTACACCTTTCTGGTAGGTCGGACGGTCTGGGTTTCAACATCAACTGCCTTTATAGAAAATTGTAAGAGGAAAAAGAAAATCGAATTAGAAAAACAAAAAGAATAAAGAAGAAAAGATTATGAAGAAAGTATGAAAAAGATGGAAAAGATAAAAAAGTTAATCAAATGTGAGACTACGGCACTGAATGAGAAAAAAAAGGAACACCTACAAACTAAGGAGGCTAGAGAAGAACTCTTCTCTGAAGCTTCAGCTAAACTGAAAATAGCACTTGTAAAAAATGATTTAAAGGCAGCAAAATTGGCTCATGGCATGCTCGAGTGTGTAAAAAGTATGCAAGAGGAAGAAAAAGTGCAAGAAAAGGAAGTTGAAAAGAATCTTGAGAAACGAAAATCAAATATGATTAAGTCATTTTTTGCTAAGATACCTAAAAAACAATAGGCGAGACAGTTATTTACTTTAGTTGTTCTGGAACATTGAAGAGAATATATCATTAGATTTTCATAATAATTTTGTGTAGATTTTTTGTTTTTATAAATTTGATAAACCTTATGTGTAAACTTTTTGTATAATATTTATATGGCCATACCCCATCCAGGATCAGAATAAAGAAATCTATTATGATCTTATCCGGCCTTTTTTAGTAGGGGAGTATAAAAAACAATTAAAAAAATTTTGTAACCATATTTGTTGTTTCATTCTATTAGCAAGAATTCTATTTTTTAATCATCTTTTAGTCACCTTTTTGAAAAATTTTATCACCTTTTTTAAAGGTCACTTCCGCTCCTCACCCTGCAAGCATGATGTGTATCAGGAGTTAACAGGGGAATCTAATTAAAGAAACAACTTGTACCTTTTACTTCTGTTTTCATTATAGAAATATAAATGAACATTCTTTTGTAAATTGCATTTTTAGCAAAATTAATATCTATTTAATTTTTCAATTTAATGGAAAATTAGTTTGTTTTGTTACATAGTTTTTGAAGCAGTTACTCATTTTTTAAATGATTGCTTCATAGTAATTCTTGTTTCAATTAAAGTTGATTTATGATTATTTAAAACTTTCTCTTAGGTTTTTCTATTTTATTTATGCCTTCATTTTACATGTGGATGTGTTAATTACTACCTTATTAAGGAGCAAAAATTTTAAAATACCCCAAAATTTGCAAGATAATAGGATTTTTAAGTGAGTTTTGAAAGAACACACTGGAGAAAGTTGGATTGCTTGCAACTAACCAATCCTGATCAGTGATGACTCAGAGAAGAGTTGAGCATCATACCATCTCGCTTGGCTGAACAATTACATTAGCTCTCTGTTACGCATTGGCTATATCTACAATTGTAGGTGCCTCCTCTTCAAGATTCTGACTATACTATGTGTTTCTCTGAGTTATTTTACAAACTAAACACAACGAACTATAATGTAGATAGAGTATTATTTGTATGTTATTAAAAGTGTTGTTAATAATTTTGCATGTGTATATTTTAAATGTTTATTTCTGTGGTGTTTTCCTTCGGCCTCAATTTTGCATTTTACTGTGCTGTATGTTTTGCTGTTTCGCTGAAAAATGTTAAAGCAGGATTTTAATGCTTATCTGCCCACATTTTCATCCTCAATCATCTTGAACATAATAATCATCTTTTGCAAAGGATTTGCACAAAAATGTGGTTTCAAGTTTGGGAACTTCAAAACTTGATTTTTTGTTTCTAAGAATGACTAATTATTAGCATTTGTGCAATTCCTTTTAGCAGATAATTGAAAAGTTAAAATGTTTTTATATTATTTCAGGTTGTTGGAATTGTTACAAGGAAAGACATTGCAAGATTCAGAGCTAGGAAACACGGCAAATTTGAACTAGAGGAATTACAAGTGTCTTATGGTTAAAATATGACATTGCTTAGATAAGGATTGAAGACTTTGTTTTAACTTTTTATTTCCATTAACAAATATTTATTTATTTTTATATATGCTATTTTTACATGAGCATATTTTAATTTTAATATTCATTTTTTTAATTTTAATAATCATTTCAGAGAACTTTAGAACATTCTATTTTATAGATTTTTTTAATTGAACATTTAAAAAATGAATTAAACATTCTAAATTAAACATTTAAAAAATGTTTAATTTAGAATTTTAAGTAAGGTAACATCTAGGTAAAAATTGTCTTACAGATGTTTTTTCGCTGAGTTGAACTTTGTTTTATTTCATCAGTAAAAATGGCTATTAAATCCAGTATGCTGTTATTTGCTACAACATATAAAATGTCCGTATATAAATATTTAACTTAGATGTTTAAAGGTTTTTATTTTCATACTTAAAAAAACCAAACCTTAATTTTAATTCATATATTTTTGCATATTAAAATTTTTACTGTAGTTAATATAAATTGATATGACTTGTAAAATCAATAACTGACAATATCAGTTAGTGGAATTAATAACTAAAAGACTTTTGGTTATTAATTGCACCAACCAAAATATATTAATTATATGCTTTTTTATGTTACCTTTTTTTTTTTTTTACATATTGGAAGTAGTTCAGTCAAGAAAAAAAATGTACATTCATGTGCCCGAAATTTAAGTCTACTTTTAATGAATATTATCATATACATCCTTCTTAACCCTTTGCGGACGGCTGCATTCCGGAACTTACGTGGCCCAAAGGACAGAGCACTTCGCTTCCAAATTTATTCCCAAAGGACAGCTAATTTTTTCCCCTAAGCCTAACTCTTGAAAAAAATTCACTAAAAATCAATTATTCAACATAGCAATCTACTTTTTTCAGGAATAAAAGAAATACTTATTTTCTATTTGATGTATATTTTACATACAAATCTCAATACAAAATACTCCCTAGTTGTTTTTACTATGAATTCTACTAGTTCACCATCGAAAAATATGCTAAAAAAATCAGTTTCTTTTTTTAATTTAGGTGACATAATATTGTGATTGATTCCAGGTATGCTCAAAAACTCAAAAGAATTAGATCTTTCAAATCTCTTGTCCAAACATTATTCGCAGAAACAACTATTGAAGCTGGTGGTGTTGTAATAATAGTATGCTCAGAATCTGAAGAATCACTTGCATTTTCAGATTCATCATCAGAAATAATACTGCCTCATTTTCATTACTGTCTGGTTCATTTATTATATGAATATATTCTTCCCCAGAAGGAAAACGTCTTGGCCCAGCCATTTTATTTATCCGGAATAACATAATAATTTCACTGCTACACATTCCTCTAAAACCCAAATTAAAAAAAAATTACTCTTTTATATTCCTATGATTCACCAACGAAATCATTAAGCTAATATCAAAACGAGAACTGAAACTCAAATATAAAATAGTAGAAGTTACAAGAAGTGCTCTATTTGTTTATATTACAAAACCATGTTTCACCGCTCCATATGGAGAAATGATTCATTGGATCTCCTAATCGAAGGTCAAGTATCTGCAAAATGCATCGGAGTTGTTTGCATGGACATATGCCATCTAGTACACAAATAAATTTAAATAAAATCATTTTATATAAAAATGCACGCACATCAGTGACTGTCATCCTTTAGGGTAAAGTTTTCTCCGATGTGAATGCGTGACTACCATCCTTGAATGCAAGTTCGCAGTTGATGCACAGGTGCATCAACCGCCCACAAAGGGTTAAAAGAAAAATGTTTTAAATAGAAATTAAGAATTAAGCTTTTCTATATTTTTAATTTTTTTATGTATAAATGATATCTGTAAAATCAATTTACTTTATTACAGAGCTGCCTACCAATGAATTAGTTATATTAATAATACTAGTTATATAATTAGTTATAGAATCATACTATATCAAATCAACACAAAAAAGTGGCATTTTCAACCTGGTCAACACCCTCTTTTTTTTTTTTTAACTTGGCTATTTTACTGTCCACTCATATTTGGAAAATCCTGTAATTTTTCATACCTTTTAAGGTCATTATATATTTTCATACCTTTAGCTACAAAATAAGCTTTATTTCAGTACAATTCGTTGATTACGTTAAAATATACAGACATTTAAACATGTGAAGGATCATGAAAAATTACCAGATATTCCAAACTTCAAATTTTTATAAATAAAAAAATAATGAAAATTAGGGACTAAAATATTTACATAGCATCTTATGAATGGTTAAAATAGGCAAGTTTTAAAAAAATTAGTGTCTGTTGGGTTGAGGGTTGTGTTGATTTGACATGGATTGACCTTATATTCACTTTTTACAAACAATTTTGTTATATATGCAGGGTGTCTACCGATGATAAATATGACGAATTTAAGCACCTAAATTTAGCACTAGACCCAAAGGACTTGCATTAGTCATAGGAAAATTCAATGTTAAATTCACCAATTTTGTGGCTCTAGTATTAACAGTCTTAAAAATTTTTTGCATTATATATATATATATTTTTTTATTATTTTTTTGTGTGGAGACATCTTAAAATAAAACTAAGAACTTTGTTGCCCCATATATTAAAACCTTGTGATGAATAAAACTAACCTTATTTACTTTAGGATAGAGATGGACAAACTTACTTATAGGAGGGCCAAATGAAAAATAAACAAAAATGTTTGACAGGACAAAGCTTATTATTATTATTATTACTATTATTTATTTATTTTATTCTTTTTTCAAAATTCGTTTTAAGAAATGTTTAAAAATACAAAAAAATGATAATAAATATCTACTAAATTATTAGTTCATTTAGAAGGCTTAAAATAATATGTTTGATGAGTGAAACTGTGATTAAGCTTCCAGCATTTTATTATTATTTTAAATCTGTGCTTAACTGTGCAGAGGTAATTCTCAAGAAAGAAAAATGTTATCAGTAAGTTGGTTTCTAAGATCATGTTTCCTATGTTTCATGGTTGAAAACGCTTGTTCGCGTCAATATGAGGATGCAAACATTGCCATATATTCATGGAATTCTAATTCTGGTATGACAAAAATGCAGTTTTGTTGGGTGTGTCATATTAAGCAAACTTTTAGGCCTTATTTAGCCCATAAGCTGTGATTTTCCCATCTCTGCTCTAGGATAAATTGTTCTCAGGGTATTTCAGCTGTCTTGGAATTTTGGCAAACTAGCAATATTCTGAAATTCTTAGTCATTCAATAAAAAGGAAAATGTTTTAAAAATTGAAAATTTGATGTAATATTGAAACAATATCCATTTTGTATGTTATTTTGTACAATAAAACAAAATGAATATATATATATAAAGTAGAAAAAATGGATTTGAGCTTGTTTGGGAAGTCATACGCCACTTAGATTAGACTTTTTTCAATATCTTTAGAATTCCTATGAAAAATTTCGCTAACTACATATAACAGAAATTTTTTGTATGCACATGTTTTGTGGAATCTGAGGGTATTGCAAACACAGTCTAAAAACTGGTTTAAACCATGAAAAATTTTTAATTGCCAAGTTTTTTTTTCTTCATAACTCAGTAGACAGACACCCTTCTACATTTGGGATAAAATGAGTTAAATTTGGGATATCATATGCAAAGAGCATTTGCAATCCATGCATTCAGAATGGTTAAGTCCAAACATGTTTTGATGGCTTGATATGAATGATTCATATTATATTCTTTAGAAACATTCATTTTCATCAATCTTAAAATAAACTTTCTAACATTCACTGACAACAGATTCTAACAAATTCAAATTGAATTTTGTAGATTCTTTGCTAGTCATGAAACTAGTAACTTTTCTAGTAACTTCTTTGCTAGTCATAATTATTTGTAATAATATGTTTTTCATGTTTATTATTAATATTGATAGATGCCTTCCTTACATTTTTTGGTGTGGCTGCTCTCCTTTTATGTCTTGAAGAATGCAGTTTTATGCTTCTGAAACGGGTTGACCTTATTTTGTTGTATGATGTAATTAAGAATTTATGTTTTTTAATTCATTTTATTGTCACTAAAAGTGGTCCTTAGAAAAACTTAAATGAAGGAGAAATCGTTTTTACTGGCTGTGCATATGTATAATAAGTGATCCCAAATATGTGATAAATAATATGTAAGTTGCTTACTTTAAGCTAAACTTATATGTGCCACTATATAATATGCAATTATCACAATTGCTAAAATCTTCATAAAGGCAGCATAAAAACAAAAAGAAAAAATGTGTACTAGTTTCAAAGGCAAATAACAGCCTTTGTCTTCAGGACCAACAAGAAACATGATCTTATTTATTCAAGTCAGGTTGGCAACTAAGAATAGTACATGTGGCTGAATGTAGGAGAAAATTCATTGCCAAAGCAGCGGGAAGAAATGAAAGAAAAAAAACCAAAATGAGAGGTAGCAAACAATGAACGATTCTTGTATGTCGTTTTGGTTTTTTCCTTTTTTATTTCTTCCTAGCCATGTGTGTCATTCTCAGTTACTGAACCGACTTGAGTAATTGATGTTGCGTTTCTTATCAGTTCTGAAGAAGAAAGCCGTTATTTGCTTTGAAACTAGTAAAACAGGGTTTTTTATTATTTATGCTGTATTTACAAAAATTTTATTTATTGTGTTATTATTGCAGCAATTTTTGAATGATTAATTGATACGTAACTATAATTTATGACTACTGCAAATTGCTTATGTCTGTAGTTTAACTTTATATAAATACTTTTATGTGTATATTAGTTGTATATATTTATCCAAATATGAATTTAAAAGTTACTTTTAAAATCATATTTGTTATGAAATAACATGATTTTCTGCCAGTGAATTTATTATGAAATTATTGCAAATATTTGGTTATAATACTTTACATCATCTATTGTAATGTGTATATATATATATATATATATATAGTTATGCATAATTCCAGCGGGCTTTAAAAAGCCTTTAAAATGTGTGAATTTCCATTCTGGCATTCATAGTTCAGGTGTAAATTGTATTTTAGAAGTTCTCTATCATCTTCAAATTGTTCTGTATTTTTTTATCCAAAATAAATGTATGCCACAAAAAAATTTCAATTAAAACAGATGTTATAGTTAAATATGTAAAGTAATGCAAAATAATTTTTTATATGGCTTAACTTCAAAGTAATAAACAAAGGAAATGAAGAATATTGTTCCAAATGCAAACGAACAGGGTGCACGCAACTCATGAAGTTAAAGCAAAAGAAATGTTACATAATCATATGGAAATTTAAAGGATGGTCATACAAATTTTGTATTCTCAAATATATTTGATCATAACATCTGTTTTAATTGAAACTTTACCAAACATTTTGTGATACTTTGGTAATTTCTGTCTATCGATTGAAAAAATATTTAAAAAATACATATATATTTTTTTTAAATGAAAATTAATGAAACTAGTTGATTTTAAACAAGTTTTATTGCAAGCACACATTTTGGCCAAACCCAAGAAAATATAGTCTAAAAATTTGAAATATTGCGAGAAAAAAAAACTGAATTTTTTATCTGCTTAAGTGTGCAATTCATGTTATGTGATATATTTCCGTCATTAATTAATTGTTTCAGAGTAATGTCATCTAATGATAGAATATACTTGATGTTCACGTAAAATGATAAAATTGTGAATTTGAGTCAAAAAATACCAGAACGTAAAATGACACTACTACTAATTGCTTTCTAAAATATTGGGTTTTGCATTTTATTGTAATTTAAACTGTAAAATTATATATACTCTTTAACAGACATCAATTGTGCATTTAATTTAATACGAATCTCAAATTCTCAAAAGTCATCATTGACATTTTTTAAGGTTTAAAGATTTGTTAATTCAATATGTAAATTGTCATTCTAACTGTATTTAATGTATGCTTTATGGATGTAAAAGTAAACTATTTGGGAGTACTGCCATTGCTATCTTAGATTTTCTAAACTCAATTTGTCATTTTTTTTTTTTTTTACTATGTGATGAGTAAAATTTGATTATAAAAATAGATATGCAGTACAATAGAACCTTCTAATATTTCCTTGAAGAAAAGAGGCATAGAGCAATTAGGCGACTACAATTGTTTCAATGGTTTTTAGGGACCTCTTCTTCAGGTCAAAAACAGTGTGTTCTCTTAACAACCACGAAGAAATTACTGCACAGCATTTGTTTCATAGCCTCTTTTAAAACTTGCTCAAATTGCAGTGAAAAGACAATGCTAACATAAACTTTCCTGCAAATTATAAAAATAAAAAATATTTTATGTTTTAAAATTTTTTAAATTATTTTTTTACCTTTTTTTTAAAAAAAATTATGGCTGAGCCATGCAATGCATACTTAGAGAGGGGAAAGTAGAGTTTTCATAACCCCCAGACACATATAAAAGTACTGTGGGAAAATGCTGTGGACCCCAAACCTATCTTTCTTCACACTAAAAAGAATTAGTAAGGCCTCGTAATGGAGAAATTCCTGTTGCTGCGCACTGTGAATATTTGAAATTCTAGAGTGCTGCAAGTATTAATAAATTTAACCCAGTTTAAGATTTTGTTTATGTAGTTCAATGTCTGAGAGACCGTGCTAATCCCACTTGTATATAGAACTAGTCCAGAAAATGCCCATGAGACCAAAGTACATGGTAAAGGGAGCGAGATTGCAACTTCTGTTCCAATGACCCCAGGCACTCCAAGGTAGAAGTCTGACCTTTGCCTAATACAGCCCAATTTAGACTAAAACCCAGTGGGACCATACCATTTTTCCTCTTGACCATCACCTCTCAGATGGACTTTTGGGCATACAGATTTATTGTGCCCCTACTTAGCATAGACACGCAGATTGTTTTAGCATCGAATATTAGACTGCTTTACATTACAACTGCTTGCAATCCTCTCATCATAGCCACTAGACTATCCCAGTCCCTAGCTGATGTAATTATGCCATTGAAATTTTTTTATTTATTTGCATAGACATTTTTTTTCCTATGAAATGGATGCAAAAAGTTTAACTACACATGATTTTGAATTTTCTATAGTCATTTCTTAAGTTAAAAAAAAAAAATCTACCAGTTAATTTTACAGATTCTTATTTCTTACATTTTGGTTAAAAACTTTATAAGCTATTTGTATATTCTGTAGTTCAAAAGTCAAATTGATTGGCCAAAGTTTCTTGGAAATATTCTATCAACATGTGCTGAATAATGATATAAAATGAGTATCTATGCAACTTAAATGTTTGAAGACTAAAGCAAAGTAATGACCTGTTGAAATGCTAAAAACTTACAACTGTTTTAGTGCTGAACCACCTTATTATTTTACACACTGCCTTTTGCCTTTTTGGCTGATGGCTTCTGTACTGATGAAGGGGATTTCAGAATCACTGAAATATCTATAAGAACTTTTAACATTTATGTGGCAGTATATTACTTTTATTTGTGGTTCACTTTTTTTCTAATAAATTGTAGTTTATTTTAAATGCTTTACAAAGAAAAAAAGTGTGATTCATTATTAGGGATTCTAAATAATAAAATTTATAGGTTGAGAGTTTTTGTTAAAATCGTAATTATATTTGCATTGAAATATTAATGTACTTAAAAGATCAAAAGTGATGAATTTTTCAACTTCATTTAACATAGAACCCTTACATATATTTATTTTTTTTTTTATTATTATTCATTTATCAGTTTTGCTCATTGTGATATGTAAGATAAAATGTGTATATAGTATGACTTAGATTAAAAGACAAACATTTTTATATGTGTTATACTTTTGAATGTTGATAATTTTTTAATTTTGTTTCTAAATATCTATTGTGATATAGACTCTTGTCTTTATGAACCTGTACAGGCCATAAAAAAAAGTTCATGAAAGGGAATAGTATTAAAACATTTAAAAATTGCAATCTGTACTGACCTTTATTTGGTAGAAATTTGTTGCTTTCAAGCAACACTTTGTTAAACATATGCTTCCATAGAGTCAATGTTAGCAAATGAGCCAGCATTAAAGCCTGTTTTAAAAAATCACAACACAACTCTGACAGCCATTTGGTAGCTTCTTTAAGAACATAGGTGTTGGGAGAGCCTCACATTCCTTCTCAGCATCAGAGTTTATTAATTGTCTTGTCATCAGATATTTCTTCCATATATAGAATGTTCTCATCCATACTCAAGACCTGAAACGTCATGTTTTAAGGCACTTGAGTGTTCCTGTGCCGGAGTTCCTATATTAGCCATCCAAGGTTTCATCACTATTAGAATCACTATCTGAGATGTTTTCCTCTTCAGCTTGTTTATCTTTAATGGACCCTGCATCAGAAAATAATTGACAATTATTTCCTGAAAGACCTTATTCCACACACAAACTGACAGATGCATCTTGCCGAGTAAATAAATTTCATAGCTTTTTCCATGTTCCGAGTCAATAACTACTAATTTAAGGGTATTTGCTGATATTTTTATAAAACACTGGATTGTGTGTTAATCCACGGGCTGTAAAACAGAGGTGGCATTTTGTGGAAAAAATTTGACCCATATTACCTGCAGCCCATGGACCAGAGTATAAGCATTAAAATTATCCAGAAAATTTTTGTTTTTCTTTTTAGAAAAATGTTAGTCTGGATCTCTGAAACATTTCTCGTAAAAGACCATCCATGCTGTTTTGTTTGCCTAGTAGTCAGAAGGGAATTTTTTTACGTTTTTCAAGCAACTGGACTTTTTCTATGAATAGTTTTTCCTATGAATAGAGGTAGCATCTTTTCTGAGCCAGAAATGTTTGCTCCCATGATGGCCATAATCCTTTGTTTAGCCTTTCTATAACTGCATGCATTACCTATGAAATCTAATACTTTGTTTGGTAGCACTTTAAAAATAAACTGCCAGTGTCTGTATTAAAAATATATTTTGGGAAAATTCAGAAAGTAGTGCTTCCTGTCTTTCTTCTTTTCACTCGTTTTTTGATTGTGTGGACTACTGCACTTTCATCACACATTCCTTCTGAATATCAAGCCATGGACTTGAATTTTTCAGCCAATCCCTTGATATCTTTCAATTGTAACCTCAAAGCAAAAGTGCCAGCTTGTTCTTGTGTTTCTGCTCTTAGTGTTGCAATCAATTCTTGTCTGTGATTTTCCCCAGTCAAGCAACTAATGCCTTTTCCATCTCTGAATACTTCGTTTCATGGAGATAATTTCGGGAAGGTGCTACTTTGCTGCTGCCATCATGGACAGAAACAATCTTTTCTCATCCTTTGATGCTCGTAGACAGATAATTCTTCATTATACTGAACTTTTTGCAAATTATGTCTTGGTTAAGACGTGTATCGACTAGCCTTTAGATTGGTTAAAATATCCTTGTCTGCTAATGAGATCTCTTATTACAGCTCCTCTCTCTCTCTCCACACATCAAACTTCAGATGGTGATTTGACTGCAATGGCGACTCATTTCTTCGGTTGTCCCGACAACTAACTCCTTGCCAATGGCTGCCTGTAGGTACAGAGTTGCATTTTCTAAAATCTTAAAGACAGGCTCTTGTTATTGACACAATTCACAAAATTTATTAAGAACAAAGGAAAAATGGTGAAATTGAGTTCCCTGAAAAAGAGAAAATGCACATTTTTAGTTTGTTACTTGAAATTAATATTAAGTTCTGTGGTATAATTTTCAAGACCTGCAAATTAGCTTATACAAATAGTACATAAAAACAAGAGTTGACCATAGTATTAAAATAATGCTCAGTGTTATGATACTCCATATTGTGTCGTTTGCTTAGACTACTGTTTTGTACATTGTAACAAAAATGTATATAACATTTTGCATTTTATTTTTTATCTTGACTTAAATGTAAGAACAAAATATTTTTGCAGAGGAAGAAATAAAGACTTATTAAAATCCAATTTTCATTTGTAGCATGGAAGCATTAGGCATTAAACTGTTAATATAAATCTATATCTTACACATATATTAATATAAATCTATATCATAAAAAGCCAAAACTTCTTATATGTATATTTATATCAGTGGTCTTCATCACACGGGCCCACATATGGCCTGCTGACTGATTTTGTATGACCCGCCAGTAAACATTTAAGAAGATTCCCCCCCCCCCCCCAATTTTTTTTTTCTGTATCATAAATATATAAAGTTCTACAAAAATAATATTTTTTTTGAAGGTGGTTTTGTATATGACTTTTCGAAAATCCATGAAATAGGAATTTCGAATATAGAATTTGCAAAATGCATAGTTGGAATTCCCAAAATCTCCTAACCACTGCTGTTTTTAATGTAATAATTTAATGTCGTTAACTACATGAAGTTGTTTTTGTTTTGATTGAAAACAATTGAATAATTTTTGTTGTTTGGGACAAAAGGAAGTTTTTTAGATAGGTATCGCCTGATGTCTTAATAGTGCTAAGGGTGGAATGCTTTTCATAAAGATATTTCTAAGGGAAATTGTGTCATACTTAAATCACAAGATAGAAAAACAATAAAAACTTCTGAAAATATCTGAGAAGATGAACTAATTCCAGATTTGAGGCTAGATTCATTATCAGTGTATTAGTTGCAACGGTAAATGTTACTATCGCTTGTCCAGGTGTTCACCATTTTTGATTTTCGAGTGAAAATGTAGCTCCAAATTTTGATGCTCGGATAAGTCATTTGGTAGTGTATGCCTTTCGCTTTGTTAACAGGGGCCTCGAATTCAAGATCAGAAACATTAATTCTACCCTAAAATGGATGTTATCAAATGCGAGGTACTTCAGCCACTTAGTTATATTACTACTTTAAAAGTTTTGATGTTATTGTTGCTCATCTGCAGCATCGATTTCATGGGTTCGAGACATTTTTTTAACCCCCATTAATTTTGTTGCGGGTTCCTCAAATCCCCAATATTTTTGTACATATTTAGTGAGGAAAATATATGCTTAAATTTTATTTTGTTATCAATTCTTCAAATTTTTTATTATTCATTTTCTGTTTACTATATGTAAAGTGTGTATAGAACTTTACCCCTCAGACTGTTTTTATATTCTGAATACAAGATTTTAACTCAGAAATAGTTTAAAGAGAAATTTGTTGACATTTTCGTCATTGGTAAAAATACACAAGAATAAATTTACATTCTGTTTTCTTACTTTTATAAAGATGATTGAATTGGAAATTCACATAGTGTCTGTATATTGTATATAATAACGTTGCTTCTACAAAAGCAAAATAAATGAAATTAATAGTTATCTGGAGGGAAAAAAAATTCTGTATACTTAACTGTACTTCGCTTCAATTTAGCATTTCAGACGTCTTACTGTACCAAGTAATCGGACTGAATGAAATTTAAATTAGACTTGAATATATTGAAAAATGTATGGGTCAATCGATTTAAAATTTCTAAAACCTCCAATAATTTTCAAGTCTGCGCCTGTGTTGCTCATTGGGAAGAAACCTTTGATTTTTTAGCCTGAAGTTTGAAAATATTTTGAGTAAAGTTTTCTTCGATATAAGGTGTAATGATAGTTATTGATAATGTGCATGCCAATAAACAAAAGTTTTTGATAAAATATGTGACAAAAAAGTACTTTTGTTTAAAAATATCTGCAAAATGTAATGAACTGCTTTCAAATCCATAACATCACCATTGTTCAAACCCAGTTATCGGTCCTCCACCAGAAAGGGACAAACCTTAACTGACCAGGGGGGCCAGTTAAGGTTTAAAATATTCAGTTATTCTGGAGTTAACCTGGTTTTTAGACATTTCACTTGAAAGAATGTGTAAAACTGTAGAAGGCATTCTTCTAATGTTTTGTTTATTACTTTCCCTGCAATACATGGTAATGTATAAGGAAAGTATTGGAATCATGTCGAAAATCGCAACTGGAGTTTTCGACGGATCTACACGTTTCAAGACCTCTAGAATACGAAAAAATTATTTTTAGCATGACGTCTGTGTATGTGTCTGTCTGCCTGTGCAATGTATGTATCCACTCTAACTCAAAAACTAATGGACCGAATTTCATAAAATTTGGTAGGTAAGTCTTTTGGATGTGACCCTGGTGCTGATTAGTTTTTGGTACGATTCGTGAAAACAGAACCCGCCTTTTTTTTTTTCGAAATGGCCCTTAAAAATTTCATTTATCCGCTCTAGCTAAAATACTAATTGACCAAATTTCACAAAATTTGGTAGATAAGTTACTTGTTGGATACTTTGGTGCTGATTAGAATTTGGTACGATTTGGAAAGGAAAAACCCGCCTTTTTTTACAAAATGGCCCGTAAAAATTTCATGTATCCACTCTAGCTAAAATACTAATTGACCAAATTTCTCAAAATTTGGTAGATAAGTTATTTGTGGGATACTATGGTGCTGATTAGATTTTGGCACTATTCGGAAAAGAACAACCTACCTTTTTTTAGGAAATGGCCCGCCAAAATCTAAAAAAAAAGACTAAGTAGTGTATGCTCAAATGTATCAATTAAATTCTTGTTTGCCGATACGGTGGTTGAGCAGTCAGGGGCATGCGTTTCCGTCTGATCCCTCGATTGCCGGGTTGTGGGTTCGAATCCCGCCAGCGGGCATGGATGTTGTGATGTCGAGGTTTAGTCAGTCTGCTGCCCTTGGGGGAGCCTCAATAAAGTGGAGATGCATATTCCTCTTCGCCATGGGACCAGGGGTCTATTGGACGTGGTGTAAGGCTTTCCGTCACCTCGGGGATTAGAAAAAACAACAAATTCTTGTTTTATACGCAATTTTTGAAGAGGGAAATAATATAACACACTCCATTATACTTTAGGATTAACCGTTTTCAAATATCTTGAGATTTCTTGCATTTTTATTACGCCGATTTCGGAAAAATGTCCAATTACCAAATAAAACAAAAATTGAATTAAAAATGCAAATTTAGTGTTATTTGGTTCAATTAAACTCAATCTAATGAATTATTAAAGAAATAAAGAAAATATGAATTTGAGTCTGCAGGAAAATTCATGTGCTGCCCACATCAGATTTTATGATATTCACATTTTTGAGCACAATTACTCATTCGCTCACTTTAGCATCTTAAGTCCTATTATTTTAGGAAAAGTGTGATAATAAAACCTGCTAATTTACATAGAAAGATAATCTACAATTTTATACAGAAAAATTTTCAGCATTATCGATTCTGATTAATAGCAATAATTACAAAGACCGTCAAAAAGTAGTGATGTAACGATCGCGATTTCAATTCTTTGCATATTGGATAGGCAAACGCCTATTTTAGACCAAATGTGTTATTTTGCTACTTTTATTTTTAAAAATGCTGTGTGTTTTCAATTATTTACCCATTAGATTCCAGATGTTTCCCATTTGCTCTAATCCGTACCCTTTCTAATGGTCGAAATTCTCTGCATCTTGCAACATTTATTTTGAGCCAAAATTGCTCTATTGTCATCTTTTCACTTCAAATTTTATATTTTGCAATGACATAGTTAGATACTTATCTCACCGAAGTGTTCATAATAGTGTAGGAAAATTCTCCGAATTTCAGACAATACAAAATTTGTTATACTATGCATGTTTCGTCTATTTTTCTTTTTAATAATAATAAGCATTCAAAAGAACAAACTGATGTGTTGATTATTGTTGCAGTTCTTTCCACCCAGGTTGAAATCTTATAAACAGTGCACTTTGCACTCGCTAAACAAGATTTGAGAATTCAGAAATATATGTGTTATACTCGTATGTACGTGCATCTATCTGTCCAATTCATAAAAAAGGATACCAATTAGAATATGCCATAAGTACAGAAGTTTTAACACGGAAATCTCCGATATACTATATGAAAGAATGGTATACCATGTTTGTACATAGGTTTATTGAGAATTACCATTGTGATTTCCTAGCTATGAAATCAGCATTGGATCAGATAACACTTAAGTGTTATCTGGTCCTCTCCCCTCTTTGAGCTTAACTTAAGCTCAAGCTATAACATTTGGGACAAATGATAGAACTTGACATTCCTTTAAAACTAATTAATCTAATGCAGTGGTTCTCAACCTTTTGTAGGTGACGACCCCTTATCGCCGTAAAATAACTTCGCCCCTCCCCCCCCCCCTCCACACACACTGTACTCTTTATTAACTACAATGGCTGTACGATAGTACGAGGTACGATGGTTGTCCCGTGGGAAGGTTTTGAAAAGGTTATTTGAGCTGCTATCTGAACTGCTGCTATTTTACAAGATGCTAACCCACAACTAGCCCGAATGTTTTAGCTCCCCAACTTGGTTATTTCAACTCGCATACTTAGCAGACATATTTATGCACCTAAATGAGCAAAATGCAGAGCTACAAGGTCTAAATATAACTATACTCAAAGCACAAAACAAAATCGATGGATTTTTAAAGAAACTGAATGTTTATGCTGCTAGAGTTAAGAATTCTGATTTTGAAAACTTCCCTTTATGTTATGAATTTAAAAGTTCCATAATAGATACAGAAGAGGACATTGACTACGATTCCCTGTCTGATTTGATATCAACGCATATAACTGAACTTAGAAACCAAATCATAAGCTACATTTCATTTGAAGAAAATGTGGGTTGTCAGTGGATACATAATCTTTTTAATGAAAGAGCAGTTGAAAAAGCAGAAATTCCATCGCAACTTCATGATAAGTTGATGGAACTGTCATCAGATAGCATTTTAAAACTGGAGTTTGCAAGTGAAGAAATTGATAAACTTTGGTATTCGAGAAGGCGTGAATACCCTAGTTTGGTATTGAAGTTTTAAGGAGTATCATACCCTTTGCCACGTCCTATCTTTGCGAACTTGGCTTCTCGACCATGTTAAACTTAAAAATTAAACCAAGAAATCGTTTAGACCTGGAAAATGACTTGATTATGTGTGTGACAGGAATAGCACCAGACATTAAAAAAAATGTTAAATCAAAACAAGCACAAGTTTCTCATTAGCTTGTTGTAACGAAAACGTGCTAGTATTGAAATTATGTATTAATCTTAAAAACATTGGAGCGTATATTAAACAAGTTATTAAGTAAAATAACATATACTGATTTTTTTTTTCAATTCTAGTTGTAAAATTATTGTACAATACATTATTTATAAAAAATTTTTGTATTTTTTTAAACTTCTTGCGACCCCCCTAGGATCCATTCGCGACCCACCGGTTGAGAACCACTGATCTAATGAAAGCAACCTTACGAAAAGTCAGATGCAGTGTACAAAAATTCTGTTGTGGGCAGCACATGACTTTCCCTACAGACGCAAAATAATTTTCTCTTCATTTCTTTAATAATTTATTACATTGAGTTTTATTGCACAAAATAACACTGAATTTGCACATTTAATTCAATTTTTGTGTGTAATTGGTAACTGGACATTTTTTCATAGGTGGCGTAACAAAAATAATACGAAAAAACTCAAATTTCTCGACAATGGTTAATCCTAAAGTACTCGGGTTGGTTTTATTCTTCGTTAAAAATTGCGTATAAAACAAGCATTTAACTGATACATTTGAGCATACGTAGTCTTTAATTTAGATTTTTGCGGGCCATTTCGTAAAATAATGCAGGTTCTTTTTTTCCGAATCGTACCAAAATCTAATCAGCACCAGGGTAGCCCAAAAGTGACTTATCTACCAAATTTTGTGAAATTTGATCGATTCGTTTTTTAGCTAGAGTGTTAAATTATTAGGGCCATTTCGCAAAAAGAGGGAAGGTTCTTTTGTCCCAAATCGTATCAAAATCTAATCGGCACCAGGGTCACACACAGGTGACTTACTTATAAAATTTTTTGAAATTTCGTCCATTAGTTTTTGAGTTAGAGTGGATACATACATTGACAGATAGACACACAGACGTCACTCTAAAAATAGTTTTTTCGTGTTGTAGAGGTCCCAAAACGTGTCTATCCGTCGAAAACTCGAGTTGCGATTTTCGACACGAATCCAGTACTTTCCCTATACATTACCATATATTGCAAAGAAAGTAAAAATATGATGTGGGCAGCACATGACTTTCCTTGCAAACTCATATTCACGTTCTCTATTTCTTTAATAATTCATTACATTGGATTTAATTGCACAAAATAACACCCATAATTATTTAAAATGACACTGAATTTGCACTTTTAATTCAATATTCGTTCTCATTTGGTAACTGGACGTATTTTCAAAGGTGGCGTAGCGAGAATGCGAAAAAACTAAAATATCTCGAGAACGGCGAATCCTAGAGTAATGGGGTTGGTCTTGTTCTTTTTATCGTAAAAATTACGTATAAAATAAGCATTTAATTGATTTTTAAGTACACGTAGTTTTTTATTTTAGATTTTTGCGGACCATTTCACAAAAAAAGGCATGTTATTTTTTTCAGAATTGTACCAAAATCTAATCAGCACCAGGGTAACCTACAAGTTACTTATCTACCAAATTTTGTAAAATTTAATCTATTAGTTCTTCAGCTAGAGTGGATACAGGCAATTTTAGCGGGCCATTTCGTAAAAAATGGCGGGTTCTTTTATCCCGAATTGTACCCAAAACTAATCATCACACCAGGATCACCCACAAGTGACTTGCATACCAAATTTTATGAAATTTGATCCATTAGTTTTTGAGTTAGAGTGGATAACATACATTGCACAGACGGACACACACACAGACGTCACGCTAAAAATAGTTTTTTCGTATTCTAGAGGTTTCAAAACGTGTAGATCCGTTGAAAACTCGAGTTGCGATTTTCGGCATGATTCCAATACTTTCCCTATACATTACCATGTATTGCAGGGGAAATAAAATTATGCAGTTTTGATATTAATAACATCTATACTTGGGGTATCTCTAAATGAAATCGAAGCGTTACAGAAAATGTAAACACTTTGGACTGTTATATCTCAAAATTAGAGCCTAATAGATGCAAAAGTAAACAACTTTTACTTACAACTTTTACTACAACTTTGTTTGAAATACGATACACATAATGAATATTCGGCTTTTACTTATTTTGTTTGAAATACGATACACATAATGAATAGGGCGCGGTAGCCCATTGGTTAGCGCGCTGGAGTTGCACTCGGTAGGACCGGGTTCGATTCCAGCCACTGCCAAAACTGCCGCCGTGTTCATGCGGAGTACGATCACGTTAACCATGCGGGTCCGAAAGTCCTTCCGAGAGGTTGGTGGTAGGTGAAGGAGGGTACGGTCCCTGTGGATGCCTCCCCCACTGGGTTCCGGTCTAAATTGGGTAGCACTTCCCGACCGTCCAAGTAGTTACCTTACACCTTTCTGGTAGGTCGGACGGTCTGGGTTTCAACAACACATAATGAATATTCGGCCGACCAAATAGCTGCTCATGTCCTTGTTGACGAGTCAGTCGGTCTGGGTCTTCAACACATAATGAATATATACAGATAATTTTAATAAACTTATTTTTTTAAAGAAAACTAAATAAATTTTGTCCGAGCGATTTTTGCTTCACTTTGCTTACTTTCACTCGAAATATCTTCGAAACTATGAGAGATAGATATAAATAATAAGCTACAAAAATGTTCATTAGAAAATCTAGTTTCTAAATTTTTAATTTTTTTTTACATAAAGCTTTTGAGGAGTCGTCGTATAAAGTGAAGAATATTGAAAATTTTCCGTTTTTCAAATTTGAAATGCTCATATCTCAGAAACTGAAAATGCTAGCTATAAACTATAAGAAGCAATTTATAGCACTTTGAAAGCCTTAAATCAATACATAATTTGATTTCGGACCGGATACTGAGTTTTCGAACTCTAGTGGTTATAATTTCGATATTTTAATATTTTGACATGTTAAAGTTTTCCAGTGGAAGGGAAAGCTGTAGCATTTAAAATGTCACGAGTGTTGCATCTAAATATGTTTTCTCCTTGAAAGAATATGGGTGTACAAGTACGAGATATTTTGTTTTGTTTCAAAGGAATTAGTAAATAAAATGAATGTAGGGATTCTAAATACATTTAACCTTTTGCTTACGGATAGGACAGCGTCCATTCCAAACGAAGAACCTCTCAAAAAGACAGGTATTTGACATACCCTATCCCAAACAGTTCGATTTCCCTTTGCAGGCATTGGCGTCTTGGACGCCAATGGGATGGACGCAGTCCCACCCGTAAGCCCTTGAACAAAGCGCAATTACTATACGATCCCGCTTAACAAAACGTAATTATTTTCCATGCCTCCTAACGAAACGTAAATATTGTACGATTCCTCTTAACAAAATCTAACTTAATACGACTCGTATAAATTGTAATTACTATACGATCCCCCTTAATTAAATATAATTACTATACGATCCCTATTAACGAAACGTAACTCCTATAAAATACTTGAAGAAAGTTCAATTATTATACGAAACCCCTCAACGAAATGTAATTACATTATACGACCCCCTTTAACAACACGTACTTACTATATGATTCTGAAGAAAATGTAATTGCAAAAGAGCTCCAATTAATATGTCTACTTTCTCAAAAAATAATGCAGATAAAATAGAGCTTTCCCGAAAATTTTCGAATTCGAAATTTTCACAGGAAAGTACGTTTTAAGATTCCCTGAATACGTAGAAAACCTAGACCGCCCAACTCACCCAAAAGTTTAGAGCAGTAGGATAAGCGGTCTGAATACGTATCGAATATTTTCGAAAAGATGGCTGTCTGTATGTGTGTGTTGTACGCGAGGTTCGGACATCACGATTACCTCTAAAACGAATGCACGTATCTCTATGACATTTTATGGGTAGATACATTATGTTCAAACTAGAATCAAAAATGGTTTTTTGCATACTCGAAATTCGAGAATTCTGTAACATCATTTCCTACAGAGCAGTAATGATAATTATCAAAAGTAGCATACTCAATTTAACAGTGTATATTGTTCTATAAATTAAATGGTATTAAAATGCTCTGTATTAATTCAGATTAGCCGAAAGTACATAAAGGTGGCTGACCTGGTAGTCTTGGAAAAAAGTTAAGAAAAATAAAATAGTTTTCAGTTGTTCGATCGAATGCTGTTGTTGTTGAGACCCAGACCGTCCGACCTACCAGAAAGGTGTAAGGTAACTGTTTGGACGGCCGGGACCTGCCACCCAATTTGGACCGGAACCCAGTGGGGGAGGCATCCACAGGGACCGTACCCTCCTTCCCCTACCACCAACCTCCCGGAAGGACTTACGGACCCACATGTTTAACATGATCGTACTCCGCGTGAACACGGCGGCAGTTTTGGCAGTGGCTGGAATCGAACCCGGGCCTACCGAGTGCAACTCCAGCGCGCTAACCAATGGGCTACCGATCGAATGTTGTGAATGTAGTTGAAGTTAGCTTATATAGTTTTCAAAATTGGTTGCTTCCTTCAGTTTTTGTTATATTCTTCATAATTCTGCAGTCTTTTATTCACTGGTATTTTGAAAGTAATTTGATCGAATGCTATTTGGATTTTTGTTCAAGAAGTTAGCTCATGTAGCTTCCGAAACCGGTGGTTTTCCTCAACATTTGTTATATTTCTCTTAACTATGCAGCCTTTTATTCACTGGCATTTTAAAAGTAGTTTGATCGAATTTTATTTAAATTGAATTGATAAAGGTAGCTGATATAGCTTCCGTAATCGGTTACTCATTTAGTTTTTTTTTCTGTTATTATTAGTCTTAATTTCGCAGTCTATTCATTCGTATTTTTAAAATAGCTTGGTTAAATGTCAGTTGAATTTAATTGATGAAGGAGTTCATGTAGTTTTCCGAAACCAGTTTGTCGTTTCTTTATATCCATTATTTTCTTAATTTCTGTAGTCTTATACAAACTGGTATTTTTCACGGAAATTTATATGTTTTTGATGAAGTTCTTTTATTTAATTCCTGAAACTGCTTGTTTCCTTCATTTTTGTTACATTCTGTCAAATTCCCTAATCTTGTTCATACGTTTTTTCTATAATTTTTGTACATCTTTTTTTTTCATTTTATGTTAATTAATGATTAGGCTCATGTTGCTTCAAAAATCGGTAGTTTTCCTATTCTGTGTTAAAACAAGGCCGCCCATAAGGTGGACGGGGGCTCGGCACCACTCAAGTGTGTCTGTGAGGGAGGGGGGTGGACTCCTATAATTGTTTTGTGGGAGAAGACATGAAAATTTCATAAAAGGGAGGAAATCAAAATATGAAGGGACCCCCGTGATAAATGTTTGTAGGGAGGCCCATAATTTGTACGGGCGGCCCTTGCTAGAAATTCATTCTAGAACTGTAGAATACTTAAATTCATTAAATTTGGTTTGCTGTTTTCGTGGCTCCCAAAATTCTTTTCGCGGAGCTTCGAAGTTCGAAATAATTGCTATCGCAACCATTGCCAGCCATGTCGAGCGTAGACAGCCATGTGGTATTAAATTTTGGCGAAATTTTAAGCAACCAAGCCAAGTAGTTGATTTTAATGCCAAGGTGCACAGTGCGTTTTCCTATAACCAGCCAAAGCTGTGACGCTAGTGTGGTGACGTGTCTGTTAGCATTGCATAATTTTGTTGTCAGCCAGACGCTTATGAAATTGTCGTCTGCGGAGTGCGGAGAACCTTGGAAGCTGCAGTACTGGAATGACATGGTTTTCTTGGGCAGGATATCCCGTAGTGTGCCTTGGAAGAAAATAAGGAGCTCGCACTTCCGATGCATTTCTGGCAGTCGGGTTTGTTTTGGTGTCTCTCGCACTGGATTTGACAACTACGAGCAGGAGAAGGCGTCCTGGAATGTCACCATACCCGAAAAATTCAATTTTGTGTCGGATGTCCTTGATGTGTGGACCCAAAAAGAAAAGGTGGGGATTTTCTTATATCTCGCACCCTTGCTTTAAAAGTGATACAACTCAAAAAGTATTCTTTTTGAGTCGTGACTAAGATATACATATTTTTAATATTAATCAGCAAAAGTGTTATAACTAATGGCAGTTAATTAAACAGTTTTAGAGGCACTAACCTTGCCCAGAACCTCTATTATATCAACAATTGCATTCAGTGGAAGTGCAGGGATGCCATCAAAATGTTATTGATTTAAGGGGATTTTTTTAAAAGAATGTGATGGCTCAGCACGTTCTTGCTACGCTACTGCTTTCTGTTGTTTTTCAAACAACGTACTTGTCAAAATTAGACTTATAGTAAAATTTTGTTAAGGGCGCTTTTAACCGCGGACGAATGCTGGAAGCCAGTAGCATCGCCCCCCCCCCCCTTTTAGGGAGGGGGGGGGGGGAGCGTCGGTAGCCAATCATGTTGTATTTCCCTTATAATAAATTTGGATTAAATATATTGGAAATTATTATTTTTTTATGCCTTAATGTCATGCGATCTCGTTGAAAGTTAAAATGTAAATATATGAATTAAAAATGCTCGCTAAATTCCTGTACGCGAACCAAAATTGTGAAAAACTTGAGGGGGGGTGGAATAACAGAGGGGTGTAGATATATATATACATATATGCTCCTATATATATACACTACATATATACATTATACATACCGGTATATATATATATATATATATATATATGCATACATATATACATATGTGTCCCTGGTACGGTATATATATATATATATATATATATAAGATGTTTGACTTGTTATAGATTCCAATAAAATAACTGAAGGTAATAAGTTATTCCCTTTTTAAAAATAACGCGCTTTAAGTTCCTGATAATTTTTAAGATACTGTTTAATTGAAGAATTTTTGTTTTACTTGTATTATATATACCTGAGATTGGTCATTAATAGAAAATGTTCTGTATAGCAAAAGTGAAAGGAAGATGGACTGAAATGTAAATGTCACATCAAATACACTATACGACAAGCCGTTTAATATTAAAAAAAAAACAGGTACTAAATTGGTATAAAATACCCCTTTTTCCCTGTTCCATATATAAGTTAAGGAATGGAATAAGAATGGAATAATTCTTACATAATACAAATAAGGTATATATAATACAAGTAAAATAAAAAATTTTCAATTATATATATATAAAAAAATCACTTATTTTATCTTACAGACAGAGAATTGGGTATTACCCAAGAAAATGCTGGCAACAAATAAAGCGAAGCTTGAAATGATTGGATACACATTTAATGTAATACTATGTACGTACATACATTATTAAAACTTAATCTTGCATTTGTTTACTTGCAAAATAGTCATCTATGACAGTTTGGTTACAGGTACTGAATCCTTTAATATCTATCACATTTTTCCAAATGAGATAGGCGGATCCAGATGAGCTTAATTTTGTGGCGATAGTTCACTTTTAAACTCTGAATAATACCTTGGTGCAAAGGTTGTAACTTAGAAGTTGTGTTTGGTGGCATGAAATAAACTTTCACGGATTTTAATTTCGGCACCCTATTATGCGCTGTACAGTTGTCCAAGAAGAGAACAATATCTCGATTTTCACGGGACATTTTTCTGTCTAGTTCCTTCAACCAATTAGTGAATATTTCGGCAGTCATCCAAGCTTTATTGTTCGCAAAATAAGTCATTGGAACAGATTTCATTCCTGAAAAACATCGGGGTTTAGCAAATGTACCTATCATAAGAGGTTTGAGTCTTTCTGAACCATCCATATTAGTCCAAAATAGCACAGTTAATCTTTCTTTGCTTCTTTTCCCACCATGACATGCTTCACCTTTAATGGCCATAGTTTTATCAGGCATACACTTATAAAGTAGTCCTGTTTCATCTGCATTAAACACATTTTTTGCATCGCATTTTTCCAAATGAAAAGATGAAAATGGTAAGATGATCCAAATGGTAAGATAAAAAAATTCGAGATATCGAGAGTTTGATTAAAAAAATTTCGAGTTAAAGAGTTTGTTTTACATTAGTTTTATACCGTGTGTGAAGGGAGATGAAAATATTTCGAGATACCGAGGTTCACCTGTATATAGTATCAGGTGTATATATATATTGTGTTTTATGTACTTGTGTCCATTTCGTCATTTTGACTTCGTGTTTGTTGGTTCTTAGCACTGATGAAGGGGATCCAGCGCATCCTCGAAAAAGCTGTATGTTTGAATATATTGAATGGGAACATTTCTTATGCTTGAAGCATCGAAACATTACATTTTCATGCTTGAATATATTGCTCAAGTTTTCCTTGTTCGTTTACTGTTCGTAGCTATCTAAAATATCGAAATTAGAATCTCCTTTCAAACTATCAAAAGATGGAAGTTATAACCGCTCGATTTCGAACACTAAGAACACGTTCCGAAATCCAATCCTTATAGGGCTTTACATTACCTCCTTAATATTCATAACTAGTATTTTTAGTTTTCGAGATAAAGGCATTACAAACTTTAAAAACACAAAATTTTCAATCTTCTTCAACTTGACAAGACAATTATACTAAAACTACAAGCGATGTGTAAAAACAAATTATTGATCTGAAAACTGGATTTGCTAATGAACAATTTTGTGTCTTACTACTTACATTTGTCTTTTATAGTTTTGAAGATATTTCGAGTGAAAGTAAGCAAAATGAAGTAAAAACTTACTTTGACAAAACGTTTAAAAAAAAAAAAAATTCAAAATATTTAAATATTGAGATTATTTTTGTGTATATTTATAAATGGTACTCTATTTGTGACCAATCAAGTATAAATTGTTTACATTTTTATGAAATAGGTTGGGTTACATTTTATAACGTGAGTGTGATGTGTTTCTGTGATTGTGAGTGTTAATGTGAGTGAAAGTGTTTTGCAATATGAGTGAAAGTATTGCAAATGCTGACATTTTTCGTAATGTTCCGATTACATCTAGATACCCCGACATGCCATTTGCATTAAAACCAAGAAATCTGATGTGAGCAGCACATGACTTTACCTACATAATGCATTGATTTTGCTTCTTTCACAACGAAATAATGGTGAACAAGATCCCCAGAACAATGATTTTGGCATTAAATTAGCACCGCACAAATTAAAATTTGATGCATTTGGCAACTTACTACTCCAAACGAATGATTTATTCATACTCATAAGCAAAATCCTTATCAAAATACAATGAACAATTAATATAAATTGCGTGAAATAAATAACTGTCGGTGAATTCGTGGGCGTCCAAATACAAAACTATTATAAAAAGTATATTCTTTTATGAATTGAACTATCTAGCTATATTTATGAGAATGATGTTGCATAAGGAAAGTAAAAATATTTGATGATACTTAACTCTTTTAATTTTATATAATTTTTTTGATACATTTATTGGAAAAACGTGTAATATCTCGAACAATTCGTGTAAGCGTTCTAAAGTATTCAAAGTCTTAAATTTTTAAAGAATTTTCGAAAATTTATTTAAAAAATGTACATTATTTCAAGAAAGATTCATCATGCTAGCGTTCTAAAGTTTGTCATTCATTTTTGAATGAAAAATTGCACCTGAAATGATTTTTTTATATCATTGAAAGTGCTGACTTTTTAATGATAATTTTCAAAAAATAATTCGAAAATTGAATATTTGATTGTGTTTAAAATCAGTAGGGTTCCTGTATTCACTGATTAAAATAATAGTACCCAATTATATTGAAGCGTTTCAGTCGTTCGTGAGATATCGCGTCCATAGACTCACGGGCACATACACTAAATTAACATACACAGTAACATACGTACAAACACACACTAATGTACACACACACACACAAATACACTAACATATGCACACACTAACACACACACGCACATACACACACACACATACACTAACACACACACGTATACACATACACTAACAAACACACATAAACTAACACACACATTAACATATATACACACACTAACAGACACACACCATACACTAACACACACACACACTAACAGACACACACCATACACTAACACACACACACACATAGTTCCCTTCAAAAAGGTTTGATTCGAGTTAAAGATGCTTGCTTGAATTGTGCTCTTCACTCGAAAACTCAAATTAAAATTTTTGACCCCGTCACAATACTTCTCCATATTTTAAAATATTTTTAAAAGTAATTTTAAGAGCAAATTGTAAATTCGATTTAGAGAATTTCTTAAATAACAGGGGTTTCGATATTTCTGAAATGGTTGAAATTTTTCTATATGAATTACCAATTAAACTTGTGGAGTGGTATATTTGTCACAGTCAACAATAGACACCAAGGGTGTTCAAATCGAACTGAAAGAGTCAATGTGTACATTTTTTTCATGTAAATTTATTGAGAATGTAGTAGGAGAGAAGGCTTCATGTTACAGCTCAAAAATGAGTTTTTCCTTTTTTACTTTCCTTATATACATAATGTATAAGGAATTCGAGTTTTCGACGGGAGAGCACGTTTCAAGCATCCCTGATCACAAATCGAACATTTTTGAAGTGATGTGTGTGTCAGTGAGTCTGTGGAGACGATATCTCATGAACGAATGGAGCGATTCGAATGAAATTTATTACAAAAATCACAATCCGTGAATACTGGAAGACTATTGTTTTAAAACACAATCGATTGTTCAGAACCCCCCCTAAATTTTCGAGTGAAATTTTGAAAAAAAATCATCAAAAAATCAAAACCTTTAATAAAGTTACGCAAATAGACATTTCTTATGTAATTTTCCCTTAGAAAACTATTGACATAAACTTTAGAACGCTAACATGAACCGTTCTCGAGATATTGCACATTTTTCTAATAAATTTATTAAAAAATCCCATAAATTAAAAAAAAATATTAACTGTTAAGAGACATGTTCATTTTTCATATGTAATCTCATGCGATAAATTGGGTGACATCATTCTCGTGGATCTAACTCGTTCCATTCACGAAAAAAGATACTTTGAGTAATACTTTTGTATTTGAACGCCAATAGCCATTTATCCGCTGTAAGAATAACTTATTTCTCTGTCCATAACGCTTGGCGAGATTTTGGCGACAAATTTAGCGAAATATCGCCAACTTGTCGACATTTTTAAATGTTGCCAAGTCGACGAAAATCTCGCCAAATGGACGCTAAATTAATGAAAATGACGACTCATTAAAGAAAATTTATTATCTTGGAAAGAATATAAGTATCTACTATAATAATAACCTACTTTTTTTACTGTAAAAGTAGTAAATTCCTTGCATTATATAAGGAAAGCCATGTGCTGCCCACATCAGATTTTTTTTAATGATAAATTACGTATAAAATGGTTTTGACTCAATTAGTAATAACACATCCAACTAAACAGAAAATCAATAATTTCTCTCGCCTCCGTCTGCACCTTTATCATGGTAAATTTTATTCTGATATTTTTATAACAAGCAGCAAAATCCGCACGCTTCCGACCCTATGCCCGTCCAAGTACACAATTGCCGCATGCATAGGAAACAGGAACCAGCAGACATCAACTAACGGCTACTCTCTCATCCGCTCCTAATATCCAAACACATGCGAGCCACACACCCCTCCCATGCAATATTGCTATTTCTTATACAAAGCCCTATCAAAACATACATACTATACAATCAACCCCTAACATCCCTACCTAGTACCAATCCAGTTTTGGCGCAATATTGACTCCAGTATTGGACCAATATGAAGATTGGACATTTTGACGGAATTGGCACAAAATTGGCTTAAAATATTGGGATAATATTACGCCAACATATCCAATGTAGCACCAATATTGGTGTAATATTGTAACGAAAATGTTAGCCAATATTAGAGGCCAATGTAACCCCAATATTTGCCCAATATTGGGATGACATTAGAAATATTTTCAACGTAATGTCAAGATATACAATATTGCTCTAATATTAAATGTTATTAGGGATAATGCAATTAATTGGCGCTCCTCTAGAACCTCTAACAAATTACACTCTAAGACAAAAAAAATCGACGCACCCCGCAAAATAATCCGATAGTAATGAAACTGTACATGCAAACACCTGTCAATCGAATATGCAAATGATCAAAAATTCGCAGCCAATGAGTGAATAGTCGGAAAGACAGCGTATTGAAACTGACCACCATGGGGGTGTATATAAGGAGCGGACCATCGTTTTCAGGAACAAAACGTGCAGTGGATTTCGATTGCGTTTTACGTACCTTGATTGTAACAATGCCTCGCCGGCGAATTCGCGACCACTACGAGCATATGAAGGAGTTTGAAAGAAGACGTGCGGTTGAGGCTGGATGGACATACCGACGAGTCGCTCCGGCATTTGGGTAAGAGCGATGCAGCAATTAGACGATGTTGGCAGGAATGGGTCCGGACTGGCAGATTTCAGCGGGCAGCGGACGACCTAGAGCGATGACAGAACGAGAAGATAGAGCGATTGTCAGCAGGTGCAATGTTTCTGTCGACGATTTCCCCAAACGCTGGCAGAATTTGATATTCGCACGTTGTTCTTCAAACGCCATTTCCGATTTCGACGAACGCGAACGACTACCGTTCACTGACACGTATTGTCTGGAAAAACCCTGCACTGCGGACCTACATCTTCGTTTTCACATGTACCTCTGCGCCACGGTAAAATAGTTCCCCTCTCCTCCAATCAGTCTCAGTCTCCGAATTTTTTGATCCTACCTTGTATTAAGAATATATA
Source organism: Amaurobius ferox (assembly GCA_951213105.1). NCBI lineage: Eukaryota > Metazoa > Arthropoda > Arachnida > Araneae > Amaurobiidae > Amaurobius > Amaurobius ferox. The sequence goes on along the minus strand of OX578148.1, from coordinate 1,461,606 downwards.
TAAATAATTTCAATATTTTAAACTTTTCTTTCCTAAAAAACTAGAAAGGTTTTTCGAGAGATTTTTTGCTTCACTTTACTTAATTTCACACTAAAATATCTTCGAAACAAAAAAAATAGATATAAATACTAAGAGGCAAAAATGTTCAGTAGGAAATCCAGTTTCGAGATCTATAACTTGATTTTACAAAGGTAGTATAGTTTTCGGGAAATCGTCTTGTCAAGTTGAAGAATATTTTCCATTTCCCAAGTTTGTACCTAATGCTTATATCCTCTAAGACTAAAAGGGCTAGCTATGAATAGTAACCAATAAGTCAGCCTTTTGCAATCCGTGCAAGGATATATAATTTGTTTTTGGATCTAATTCTTATAATTTTTTAACTCTAGTGATTATAATTTTGATATTTTGACCTGGCAATGGGAGGGAAAACTGTAAATTTAAAATGTCACGATTGTTTCAGCTTAATATGTTACTTCTTTGGTAAAACATCGAAGCACAAGCACGGCGATATTTTGTCTTGAAGAAATTAGGAAGATAAGTAAACTTGGGAATTCTAAATTTTTTTAATGATGGATGAGGTTTGAACGGAACAGATGGAAATATACTTATGCAAGTACTTATTTATGTGCCGCCCAGACAAGTTTATACATTCATCTGAATTTTAATTATTGTAAATTTTATAATCTCGTCAGAGATATTGTAAATTTTTATACCGCCAAATTTATTTGCGGACAAGGTTATTGTTTTAGTTTATATGCCGCCAAGTAAGTTTATGGTCGGGATAATCTGAGCGAAAACTAAATGTGCTAGGAATAATCATACTGCGTGCCATTTGTAGCCTTTTGAAAGTCCTACAAGGATGTACTATAATTGGATTTCAGATCAGCTTCTTAGTTTTCTAAATAGTGACTATAATTTCGATATTTTAGTATTATGAACTGTTTTGAAAAGGTGGTTCTAATTTCTATGTTTTAATATTTTGAACTGTTTTAAATGTCTAAATATAATGGAAACAAGCCACCCTGAAAGAAAGATGTTCTTTACCCAAAATCGTGTTGGCTAAATCGAACTGGAGCCACTGTGTCGATTTTTTTAATCGACTGTCCCACAAAGAAACGTAAAGCCAAGGTTCCACTGAAATAAAGTAGTTGCAAAATATCTTGAATTTATTTTGATTGTAATTCCGATTTTATATTTTATTTTATTTGTAAGTTTGTTGAAATATACAAAAAGAAACTTTTCATTTGTTACATTTTTTGGTCCCTATTTTTTTTTCTCTCTCCCCTAAATAATTTTATCCCCCTTTACCACTGAAAATGGTATATTACAACTATTCCACCGTATACAGAATTATTCCAGTTTTATGTAAATAAGTAAAAAACACTTTGTGCTAAGGATAAGGAAGACAAGAGCAGCACAGATAAGCATAAATGACACGATAATATATCATACAGTTGTTTCGAGGATACATTGGGTGCCCTTTGTCAGTGCTAGAGAACCAACAATTCCAAAAGAGGAATGGGCGCAGATAAAAGAAGCAGAGGGGATTATATACCCAACAGCTGGAATAAGGATGAACGGCACACATTTTTCGCCGAAATTCTACTCAAACAGTTGCGAAATGTTTTCTGATAGATAAAATGCAATGCTTAGATTATATTAAGACTAAATTTAATACCCAATAAAACATAGAATATTTTTTTTTATTTTAATTCAAAATATTTTTGGTGCTGCCATCTGTTATCGTAATTTAATTCATACCGACTATTTTTATTTTTAATGAACATTTTTAAATGTCTATTCCTTCTAATACAGTATTAAATACAACAGCAGATCATATATAATAATACCACAACCACGGAAAGGTAATTTCTAATTCTATAAATTTGATAAGGGGATCTGAATGTACATCACTCAGGACTGCAGTTTTGCCTTCAAGTCCAAGTTCAATTACCTTTCCGTGATTGTGGCATTATTATATATGATCTGTTGTATTTAATAACGTATTAAAAGGAATAGACATTTTAAAATGTTCATTAAAAAATAAAAATAGTCGGTATGAATTAAATTACGACAACAGATGACAGCACCAAAAATATTTTGAATTAAAATCAAAAATATATTCTATGTTTTATTGGGTATTAAATTTAGTTTTAATATAATCTATGCATTGCATTTCATCTATCAGAAAACATTTCGCAACTGTTGAGCAGAATTTCGGCGAAAAATGTGTGCCGCGAAAGTTAAGAATGCGCGGATAGGGCAGAAGATTTACTGACGCTCACCCTTAAGAGAGAGCTAATCAGAAAGCAGCAAGAAGAACAGACCTGTCAATCATAAAACGAGAAGTAACAACACAAAACAGAACAGGAATATCCCACCAAGACAAATCACGTCTGAACAAAGGATAAAAGAAAGCCTCGTCTAGTCGGGATATGTGATTAACAGGTCTGTTCTTCTTACTAATTTCTGATTAACTCTCTCCTAATCCAGGTGTTGGGTATATAATCCTCTCTGCTCAATTGATGTCATGTGTATCAAATAAAGGTATCATACCGGAGGTTGAAGTCTTAGGACTAGGGACTCCTAACAAAATGCTCACACTACGTGCTGCTCAACTGTGCCCATTCCTCTTTTGGAATTTGGGTTTGTTGGTTCTTCTGCACAGACGAAGGGGGGGCCAACGGCCGTACCGTGCTGAAAACACCGGTTCTCGTTAGATCACCGAAGTCAAGCAGCATCGGGCGCGGTTAGTACTTGGTGGGTGACCACCTCGGAACACCGCGTGCTGTTGGCCATCTCGGGTGCGGTATCCCCGTGGTTTGCGCGCTAGATTTGCACGCTGCCACAAATGCCGCCGTGTTCATGCGGAGTACGATCACGTTAAACATGTGGATCCGTAAGTCCTTCCAAGAGGTTGGTGGTAGGGGAAGGAGGGTACGGTCCCTGTGGATGCCTCCCCCACTGGGTTCCGGTCTAAATTGGGTGGCACTTCCCGGCCGTCCATACAGTTACCTTACACCTTTCTGGTAGGTCGGACGGTCTGGGTCTCAATCAACAACAACAGACGAAGGGGATCCAGCGTATCCTCGAAACAGCTGTATGCTGTATTATCGTGTTATTTGTGCTTATTTACGATGTTATTATCTTCCTTATTCCAGTTAGTTTAACTATTCCCCAAATAGTTGCTCAAGTCTTCAACACTTTACACGAGTCGACGGCCGCTCATGTCGTAGGACGAGTCGGGTGGTCTGGATTTTCGATATTTTACACAAGACCGGCCACTCAAATTGCTGTTCATGCCTTAGGGCGAGTCGAGTGGTCTGGGTTTTCGACACTTTACACGAGCGTTGTCTCTCGTCCGTTTTGGGAACGCTGGGGGCTAAAAAAATACCTACGGCTTGTCACACGAGAACGTCCACGTTCTCGTGTGACGAGCTCCAGGTATACTTTTATTTCCAGCACGCAACGCCCCCAAAATGGACGGGAGACAACGTTCGTGTGTCACAGCTATAAATGTGAGTTGATTTTCCTTTTCTGTTGTCTATGTATAGGCAGGCGAGCGATCTCCCTCCATTCCAGCATTCTGGTTCGTGTACGAAAATGGACAAGAACTGAAATGGAGTTTTCAAGATTTGGAGCGAGAGACAAAAAGGTAAAATCTGATCATCAGACGTGCAGCTACCGCAATTTTTTTTTTTTAAATTGAGCCTAAACTGAGATCTTAACTGAAAACAATTAAATATAGTTGTGCCACTGCCCTGGGCAAACTGAACTTAATTTTTTAGAAAATCAAAGCCGAATGCGTGTCTCCAAAGAAGTTTGCATTATTAAGGCACATAGCAAGTTTTATTGCTGCCATCGCAGGTATTGGCTATCCTACGCTGAAAAACGTACAATAAGTACAAAATCGGACTATGGATATCGTTATCTGCAATGGGAGCGTGATCCCGCATGATTTATATTCAAACTAGTCCTATGATATCGTAGGGAGTGGTGAAAATTTAGTTTGAAATTCTATTGTAAACTTTTTGCCTATAAAATGCGGAATCCGTAAATAAATTTTAATTTGATTATACTATTATGGAGAAAAATTGTTTTCCGAAAATTTTTGTTCGAGATTTTGACTTAAAAGCAAAATTTAAGATATTCTTAAATGCTTTTGAAAATGTGTGTATGTGTGAGACGAACAATAATTCAAGAACGAATTCAAGTATCACCCTGAAATTTGATAGGTGATTCTACATAAAAGATCTAGGTACAGATAAATCGTTTAATAATTCGAATGATCAAATTACGAATTATTAGTAGGGTGATAAGGCCGTTTCTGGAACAACCGCGCGATATTGCGGAATGAGGAAAGTTCCCTCATTTTGGAGGGCGAGTAAAAGGTTTCCAAATTTTGAGGAGAAGATTTTATGCGGTAATCTGTATGTGGAATGCTACTGATAAAGAACTTCTAAAGTTTATGTATCAACACTTTTTTGCGGAAGCAGTACTAAACTTTTTTGCGGTGGCAACGCTAAACATTTTTTGTCGATGGCAACGAAGTAAGAATGTGATAAGTCATGAGGTTTAACTGATAAAAACTTGAAATTTTAAAAGTTAACTCAAAACTTTTTTGGGGTGGCAACACTAACTTTTTGAAATGACAACGGTAAACATTTTTGTCTGTGGTAGCGAAGTATGCTTAGTGGTTCATGAGAACCTACTGAAGTATGCCTACTGATTCATGAGAACGATATTTCGAATTGGATTGAACACTAGCGCCATACGGGGCCGATTTTACAATCAGAACGCTAAACTTTTTGCGGTGGTAACGCAAAACTTTTTTGCAGTGACAACGTCAAACTTTTTTGTCGGTGGCAACGAAGTATGCCTAGTGATTCATGAGAATCTATTGAAGTCTGCCTACTGATTCACGAGAACGATATATAGAATTGGAACGAACGATAGCGCCACACGGTGGCAATTTTGTGAAATTGAATAAACTTTTTGTCGATGGCAACGCTAAACTTTGTTTAACTGATAAGAACATTTACATGGTTGTAAAAATTGTGAGAATTTGAGAGTTTGATGATAATTTGAGAGATAGTGAGAATTTGATGGAAAGTGCAAATGTTAAGATTGCAAATGTGCACAGATCCTAAGTGTGCCGTTTCGATCGAAAGACACAAGGTGCTGAGGGATTGTAGACCTGCATATTAAAAAGAAAAAAAAAACCATTCAATTTAAAAATATGTAAGTCTTAGAAAATCCTACTTTCTACAAATTTGATTCATAGAAATCTATAATTCTATAAAATGATTGTAGCACTTTTATTACCACATGTTAAAAAAAAAAAATCATTTAATTTAAAAATATGCGAGTCTTAGTACTACAAATTGAAGCAAAATGTGGCATTGAAGGCCTTAGCATACCGCTTCGATCGAAAAACGCGATGGGCTAAGGGCTCGTAAACTCGGGGGTGGGGAATAAGGGGAAAAAATCTCTTAAGGGAAAAATATCATTAAATGTAAATAGACGCGAGTCTTAAAAAAATCAAATTTTCACAAATTTTAAATAAAAGAATTAAGGTAGTGATCTACAGGTGACAACAAAGTATGCCTAGAATACGCTGATTCATGAGAACGATATTAAAAAATTGAACAAGCACTAGCGACACACGGTGTTCGTTTTACAAAATAAGAGGGCGGTAAACTTTTCGTAGGTGGCAACGCTAAATTTTTTTTATCGATGTTAACAAACTATTACTAGAATACGATGATTTATGAGATGGTATAACTGATAAGAACTTCAAAATTCGAGAAATTTTAACTTTTTTTCCCCCCCCAAATGGACAGGCACTTTGACCTTCGCCATTCGCCTTTTATTACAGCGGCCAGAGTGTGAACCATTTAGCCGTCCATTGACGTTGCCCCAGGCGCACCAGACGAGGCGGATCACATTGCGCCCACAACACAAACATCCATGCCTTACGTGGGGCGCGAACCCACAACGTGGCGGTCGAGCGATTGCTACTGAAACGCTTGCCTTGACCACTCGACAACCACGTCAGTTTTTTGTTAATGCTAACACTACAATATTTTTGCGGTGATATATAAAGATTGGCATCTGAAAATATGACAAATAACGAAAAATCTTGTGACATTGCAGATGGAAAGTTATGAAAGTGTGTAATTTCCACTCAATTGCCTTAAATACTCTGAAAAGAGTCATTTCTATGCATATACGTATCGGAGAATAAAAAAATCTGATGTGAGCAACACATGATTTTCCTTATATAATGTAATGAATTTAATACTTTTACAATAAAAAAAAATAGGTTTTTCTTATAGTGGATATTTATATTCTTTCCAAGATATTAAATTTTCGTCAATGAGTCGTCATTTTTATCCATTGGGCGAGTTTTTCGTTAATTTAGCAACATTTAAAAAAGTCGCCAAGTTGGCGACATTCCACCAAATTCGTCGCTAAAATCCCGCCAAGCGTTATGGACGGAAAAACAAGTTATTCTTACAACAGATAAATGACTATTGACGTTCAAACACAAAATTATTACTCAAAGTATCTTTTTTCATGAATGGAATGAGCTAGATCCACGAGAATGATGTCACCCAATTTATCGCATGGTATTACATATGAAAAGTGAATATGTTTCTCAATAGGAAATATGTTTTTTTTATTTTATATGACTTTTTCATAATTTTTTATAAAAATGTGCAATATCTCGAGAACGATTCATGTTAGCGTTCTAAAATTTATGTCAATCGTTTTCTAATGAAAAATTAAATAAGAAATGTCTATTTGCGTAACTTTATTAGAGGTTTTGATTTTTTGACGATTTTTTCAATATTTCACTCGAAAATTTAGGAGGGTTCTGAACATTCGATTGCGTATAAAAACAATAGGCTTCCAGTGTTTATAGATTATAATTTTTGTACCAAATGTCGTTCGAATAGGTCCATTCGTTCGTCAGTTATCGGCTCCACAGTCTCACTAACACACACACACACACACATACTTTCGCACACACACACACACATCACTTCAAAAATGTTCGATTCGTTATTAGGGATGCTTGAAACGTGCTCTCCCGTCAAAAACTTGAATTCGAATTTTCGACCCCGGCACAATACTTTCCTTATACATTATTGTATATAAGGAAAGTAATATAGCGAAGTAAATCGTATGATAACGCTCCCTCCTCTTCATTGTAGGAACTAACCATTTTAAGACATTTTTGTCCCCTACTTTATAGAAAGCATCATGAAATTTCATGATTACGCAAGCTGATATTATGTACAGTGAAAAAGCAACATGACCATGGGCGTATTTAGGGGATACCAAAGCCCCCCCCCCCCCTGGAAACTGTTAATTTAATTAAAAGCCATTTTTTACAGAATATTCTAATAGCATTACAAGTAAACTTTAATAGAAAAATTGAAGTTCGAACACGTAAGAAAAAAAAACCGAAAATATGATTTTTTACTTCTCTACCCCAAAAGTCAAAAATGTTACACTTTTCTCTTAGTCTCGATATGTCCGATTTTTTTTATCCCCCCTCCCCCCACTCGAACATTTTTGTTCATTATTTCTTTACAACCCATTTTATTACTCTCTCTTTCTCTCATCCTCTTTTTGTAATTAACCTGAACTGTTCGTGATAGTTTTTCCTGTATTTGGGGTTATCTCCAAATAAATTTTCTGATTTATTTTTTGTCTTATTACTTTACAAAAAAATCTGATGTGGGTAACACATGACTTTTCTTATATAATGCAATGAATTTACTACTTTTACAGTTAAAAAAAATGTTATTCTTATAGTAGATACTTATATTCCTTTCAAGATATTGAATTTTCTTCAATGAGTCGTCATTTTCATTGATTTAGCGTCATTTTTATCCATTTGGCGTGATTTTCGTTAATTTAGTAACATTTAAAAATGTCAAGTTGGCGACATTCCTCTAAATTTATTATCAAAATCTCGCCAAGCGTTATGAACGGAGAAATAAGTTATTCTTACAGCAGATAAATGACTATTGGCGTTTAAATACAAAAGTATTACTCAAAGTATCCTTTCTCGTGAATGGAACGAGTTAGATCCATGAAAATGATGTCACCCAATTTATCGCATGATATTACATATGAAAAGTAAACATGTTTCTCAACAGTTAATATTTTTTTTAATTTATGGGATTTTTTTTTTTATAAATTTATTGAGAATGTTCAATATCTCGAGAATGGTTCATGCTAGCGTTTTAAAGTTAATATCAATCATTTTCTAAGGAAAAATTACATAAGAAATGTCTATTTGCGTGACTTTATTAAAGGTTTTGATTTTATGATTTTTTTTAAATTTTACTCGAAAATTTAGGGGGGGGGGGGGGTCTGAACATTCGATTGTATTTTAAAACAATAGGCTTCCAGTATTCATGGATTGTGATTTTTGTACCAAATTTCATTCGAATCGCTTCATTCTTTCGTGAGATATCGTCTCCACAGACTCACTGACACACACACACACACACACACAGACGTCACCTCAAAAATGTTCGATTCGTAATCATGGTTGCTTGAAACGTGCTCTCCCGTCGAAAACTCGAATTTGAATTTTCGACTCCGTCACAATACTTTCCTTATACATTATGTATATAAGGAAAGTAACAAGGAAAACATGAATTTTCTTCCTCGTACATTTTTCTCCAGTGACCGAGGAAAGAAAAAATATTGTTTTACTCTTAGTCTCGAAAACCGATGTTTTGATACACCACTCAATTCGATATTTTTTTATTATTTCTTTTATTTTTAAACCCTTACATTCTTACTGCCATCTTTTCTAATCGACCTCCTGAAGCGTACCATGTTATTTTTCATATTTAGGTTGGGATTCCTAAAAGCTGTTTCATCAGTTTTCGTTCTTTACTTATTAAAAATGAAAAGTTTAATTTTTACAGACCCCCCCCCCCCCCCCCCACACACACACACACAGTGCTGTCAAAACAGAAAAAATTTGCATTTTTTTCCATGATTTCATATGCCCAATTCTTAAATTCCCTACTATATTTCTGCATGTGTGTTCTATTTTCTTAACGATTTCTATTTCCCCCTCCGAAATTTAAATCTTAAAATGAAAGGATGATAGTAATCTCCAAATTTTGAATGCAATCGATTTTAGCCCCCCCCCCCCCCCTGGATATAATCCTGCATATAATTTATCGCATGATATTACATATGAAAAGTAAACATGTTTCTCAACAGTTAATATTTTTTTTAATTTATGGGATTTTTTTTTTTATAAATTTATTGAGAATGTTCAATATCTCGAGAATGGTTCATGCTAGCGTTTTAAAGTTAATATCAATCATTTTCTAAGGAAAAATTACATAAGAAATGTCTATTTGCGTGACTTTATTAAAGGTTTTGATTTTATGATTTTTTTTAAATTTTACTCGAAAATTTAGGGGGGGGGGGGTCTGAACATTCGATTGTATTTTAAAACAATAGGCTTCCAGTATTCATGGATTGTGATTTTTGTACCAAATTTCATTCGAATCGCTTCATTCTTTCGTGAGATATCGTCTCCACAGACTCACTGACACACACACACACACACACACACAGACGTCACCTCAAAAATGTTCGATTCGTAATCATGGTTGCTTGAAACGTGCTCTCCCGTCGAAAACTCGAATTTGAATTTTCGACTCCGTCACAATACTTTCCTTATACATTATGTATATAAGGAAAGTAACAAGGAAAACATGAATTTTCTTCCTCGTACATTTTTCTCCAGTGACCGAGGAAAGAAAAAATATTGTTTTACTCTTAGTCTCGAAAACCGATGTTTTGATACACCACTCAATTCGATATTTTTTTATTATTTCTTTTATTTTTAAACCCTTACATTCTTACTGCCATCTTTTCTAATCGACCTCCTGAAGCGTACCATGTTATTTTTCATATTTAGGTTGGGATTCCTAAAAGCTGTTTCATCAGTTTTCGTTCTTTACTTATTAAAAATGAAAAGTTTAATTTTTACAGACCCCCCCCCCCCCACACACACACACAGTGCTGTCAAAACAGAAAAAATTTGCATTTTTTTCCATGATTTCATATGCCCAATTCTTAAATTCCCTACTATATTTCTGCATGTGTGTTCTATTTTCTTAACGATTTCTATTTCCCCCTCCGAAATTTAAATCTTAAAATGAAAGGATGATAGTAATCTCCAAATTTTGAATGCAATCGATTTTAGCCCCCCCCCCCTGGATATAATCCTGCATATAATTTATCGCATGATATTACATATGAAAAGTAAACATGTTTCTCAACAGTTAATATTTTTTTTAATTTATGGGATTTTTTTTTTTATAAATTTATTGAGAATGTTCAATATCTCGAGAATGGTTCATGCTAGCGTTTTAAAGTTAATATCAATCATTTTCTAAGGAAAAATTACATAAGAAATGTCTATTTGCGTGACTTTATTAAAGGTTTTGATTTTATGATTTTTTTTAAATTTTACTCGAAAATTTAGGGGGGGGGGTCTGAACATTCGATTGTATTTTAAAACAATAGGCTTCCAGTATTCATGGATTGTGATTTTTGTACCAAATTTCATTCGAATCGCTTCATTCTTTCGTGAGATATCGTCTCCACAGACTCACTGACACACACACACACACACACACAGACGTCACCTCAAAAATGTTCGATTCGTAATCATGGTTGCTTGAAACGTGCTCTCCCGTCGAAAACTCGAATTTGAATTTTCGACTCCGTCACAATACTTTCCTTATACATTATGTATATAAGGAAAGTAACAAGGAAAACATGAATTTTCTTCCTCGTACATTTTTCTCCAGTGACCGAGGAAAGAAAAAATATTGTTTTACTCTTAGTCTCGAAAACCGATGTTTTGATACACCACTCAATTCGATATTTTTTTATTATTTCTTTTATTTTTAAACCCTTACATTCTTACTGCCATCTTTTCTAATCGACCTCCTGAAGCGTACCATGTTATTTTTCATATTTAGGTTGGGATTCCTAAAAGCTGTTTCATCAGTTTTCGTTCTTTACTTATTAAAAATGAAAAGTTTAATTTTTACAGACCCCCCCCCCCCCCACACACACACAGTGCTGTCAAAACAGAAAAAATTTGCATTTTTTTCCATGATTTCATATGCCCAATTCTTAAATTCCCTACTATATTTCTGCATGTGTGTTCTATTTTCTTAACGATTTCTATTTCCCCCTCCGAAATTTAAATCTTAAAATGAAAGGATGATAGTAATCTCCAAATTTTGAATGCAATCGATTTTAGCCCCCCCCCCCCCCCTGGATATAATCCTGCATATACCCATGAATATAACATAGTTAGGAAAAAGAAATGTTACTAGAGGAAGAAAATTTCAACAAAGAATGTATGATAATAATAATTTTTTTTTATTTTGATTAAATAAAAATTTTAATATTATCTGTATTAAAAATACAACATAGTTTTAAAAAAATGTAATATATAAGTTATACTACCGTTAATGAAACGATACAAAACCTGTTTTAACCAAAAAAGGATAACACCTTATTTTGTGAGGATATGAAATTGCAGAGAGAAATTTTGAAGAATATATGAAAAACATTGCGATATTTAAGACAGTCCTGCACTGAAACAGATTTTAAAAGTCTACAGTGATTCCAATCTGTCGGCCATTATTATCTTATCATAAATACACACGCCGTCTTGTCTGATAAGCCAACTGCAATTCATTGACACTATCACTCGTAACCGGATATTTCATTTTTTCTGATTAACTGTTATTAATTATAAGATACGAGTTCAAACAGCGGCGCCAACTTCGTGGGTCTTTTTTAACCCCCAATAATTTTGTTGCGGATATTTCGAACCTCTAATGTTTTTGTGCATATTTAGTGCGAAAAATTTATGCATACATGCATAAATATTTTTTTTTTATTAATTCTTAAGTCTTTCATTATTCATTTCCTGTTTACTATATATAAAATCGCGTGTATAGAGATTCCTCCCTCAGACTGTTTACTGTAGCATTCTGCATACAAGATTTTAACCCAGAAATGATATAAAGAGAAAATTGTCGACATTTTTAATATTGTTAAAAAACACCTAAAATTAAAATTTACATTTAATGTTATTTTTATAAAGATAAGTGAGTTGAAAATTCCCACAGTATCTGTAACCGGCCACTCAACCAGCTAGCTGCTCATACCATAGGGTGAATCGGGTGGCCTGGGTCTTTCACATAGTATCTGCATATTGTGCTATAAAAAAGTTGCGCCTATAATGGCAAAATAAATGAAATAAATAACTATCTAGAGCAAATATATATATATATATATATATATATATATATATATATATATATATATATATATATATATATATATATATATATATATATATCTGTACTTAACTACAATTTGCTTCATTTCATCATTTCAGACGTCTTATTGTGCCAGATAATTTGAATAAAATTTAAATTAAACTTAAATCCTTTGGAAAATGCATGGGTCATTTGATTTAAAAATTTCCGGGACCCCTAATAAATTTTCAAGTCGGCGTCTATGGGTTCAAGGGTATGACGAGGTGTTTTAAATTATTTAAATATTAAAATTATTTTATATATTCATAATCTGGACCCTATTTCCGACAAAATAAGAAAAAAAATATTTATATTTTTATCGATTAAGTTCGGAGATATTTATGTTTACATTTTTCTTAATGCTCCGATTTCCATCACAGATACTCCGGACGTAGATATTATTCACATTATAATATTAATAATAATAATAAAAAAAAATTTTCAAGAAGGGGGAAGGACGGTACGGTTCCTGTGGATGCCTCCCTCACTGGGTTTCTGTCTAAATTGGGTGGCAATTCCCGGCCGTCCAAACAGTTGCCTTACACCTTCCTGGTTGATCGGATGGTCTGGGTCTTTGAGCCGTCACAAAATATTTATTGCTTCTGAAATAGAGCGCCATCACAGTAGAATCGATCTTAGGCAAATTGTTTGTTCAATTTCCCTTTAACAAAACCAGGATCCATGTTAACTATAAAATAAAATAATCTCAACAAATGATTAAATTCAAGCAGACCAAGTACAAATGTGTAAAATAATTATAATTCAATTGTAAACAAAATTAAACGCCAACTACCTTGCAAATACCACAACAGAAACAACACAGGTCTAGGGTAAAACCCATGATAGAATGTTGTATCACAAGTCGAACGGGGAAAATGACGTCACAGCTAATTACGAGGCGTTTTGTGTTTGAACAGATTTTTCGTTTTTTTACTTCTTTATATTTAAATAAATATTTTTTTAAAGAGATTTTCGCTTGGCTATTTGAAATCAGAAAAAAATTCTTTCTAAATATGAATTGATTTTAAGAGTTTTATTTTTTTAATTGGAATTGTCCATTCATTAACACTATATCGCTTGTAAACAGGGTGTTTTTTTTTTCTGATTAAGTGTTATTAATTCTGAGTCAAAGAGCATGACAAGATGTTTGTTTATCTTTTTTCGCTTTAATTTTTTAATTAAAAGATTTTTGTTGATCTAGGATGTTACATACAATGTTACACACAGTTTCAAATTTTGTATACAAAGTTACACGTTATGTACACGAAGTTAAACGTTTTGAAATAACTATCTTATTTGCTAGTATTTTTATCATATTCACGTGAAGAATTCACTCACGATAACACGGATGCGATATCTCGTTTCTCGATAGAAATCGCTCATCAGCTAGGTGTAGGCGACATAATTCCCTATTTTTGGTAAAAGTCAATCAGCTTGCGTAATCGTTTCATGGTGCTTTCTGTAAAATACTGGGCAAAAACTTTTTAAATTGTTAGAAAAAATAGTTCGTGAAATGAAGAGGAGGGAGCGCTATCATATCAATTACTTATGCTAATATGATTTCGCTATCTTTTATTCTCCGACACGTGTAGGAATAGAAATAACTTTTTTCAGAAAATTTCAAACAATTTAGTGGAAATTACGCACTTTCATAACTTTCCATCTGCAATTTCTGCAAGTTTTCTCATAATTTGTCATATTTTTTCAGATGTCAATCTTTGTCACCGCGAAAATAGTAGTGTTAGCATCAACTTTGTTCTTATCAGCATTGTCGTTTCATGAATTATCGTATTCTAGGCGTAGATTACCATCAATAAGAAAAGTTTAGCGTTACCATCAACGAAAAATTTTATCGTTCTTCTATTTCGTAAAATAGACAGCATGTCGCTAGTGTTTATTCCATTTCTGAATATCGTTCTCATGAATCAGCATATTCTAAAGCATATGTACTTCGTTATCATCGATAAGAAAAGTTTTGCGTTACCAATTTTTGCGTTTTAAAGCACGACCTTTTATTATTTGCATCTAACTTAAATATCTGAAAAATGAGTCCAATATTCAGTTTCACTATTATTATCGCATGTCCAAAGTTATCTCTTTTATATATATGAAAGCGAAGCTGAATATTGGACTATTTTTAACTATCTTTCAACAATGGTTATGCATCTCATCATTGTAAACAAACTGACACCCAAATAAAAGGACTTGCAGGGCTAACTAAAAGACCAAAATTCTGTGGTGGATCCAGGACTAGCTGGTCCAATAAGGTTAAAAATCTGAAGAATTAAAATGTACCACTAAAAACAACGACATGCCAAATGTTATGTCGCTAAAGGCTTTTTATTCGTTGACTAAGCTATTCAGATTTTTTTTCGTTTTGTGCGACAGGACGGCCAAAATGATGGAAGAAAGCTGCGGGGTCCGACGTGGAGACAACGTACTGGTCATGCTGCCGAAAATGCCGGAATTCTGGTTAGTTGCTATTGCTGCTATGAGAATAGGTGAGTACTATAAAAATATTTAAGGAAGCTTGAGATTTATTCTAAACTTACCCTTGCTTGAGCTGTATTCTAAACTTACACTTGCTTGAACTGAATTTTAAGCTTATAACTCAAGTAAGTGCAGAATAATAAACAAGAAAGATCAATCATGCATAAAGCATTTGATTATGAAACACTTTCCAACTTCAATGCAATTTTATTTAAATATCTCTAAAATGCGATACGTTCCTAGGTAATATTTTGAAAATTATCACAATACAGTAGCCCTCTCGTTATATCGCGCCTCAATATATCGCGCATTCGGATATATCGCGCTTCTGCTATGTCTCCAAATTTTTTTTTTCTGATATACAATCCTGATGAAACTGCACTATACTGGAAGTTATTGTCAAACAGAACACAGGATTTTAAGAAAAGCACGGCTAATTCTGGATAGAAAAAGCACAAGGACAGAGTAACACTTCATTTTGCAGCAAATAAAGCAGGAAGCCATAAGTTGAAGATTTTCCTTGTGGGAAACAGCACAAACCCCAGAGTTTTGAAGAATATGAATAGGGTGAATCTGCCAGGGGTATACGAAAGTTCAAGAAACGCTTAGATGACACAAACCTTATTTAAAAAATGTTTTTTTGATAATTTCATCTCATCAATTCGTCTTTATCTGAGAAATAAGGGATTGGAAGAAAAGATCGTGCTCCTAATTGACTAATGCACTGCTCATCCCGGTGAAGAAGAACTTATGTCATCAGATGGAAATATCAAAGCTGTGTTTTTGCAACTAAACACAACAAGTTTTCTTCAACCAATAGACCGAGGAATAATCGCCATGTTAAAAAAAAAAAATCATTGACGAGAGTTACTGAGCAACCCATTGTTCGTTGAAGAACAACCACTGCCTGGGGCAATGAAAAGTGTGAACTTAAAAGATGCCATGTACATTTCCCAAAAGGCGTGATCCGATCAGAAACCATTTCCAAATGCTGGCTGAAAGTTTTAAATGATGTCGAACTCAAGGATATTGACGAAGACTCAATAGAGCGTCTAGTTCAAAAATCTAAATCGCTCGGTTTAAATGTGTGCTAAGATGAAGTGAAAGATTGGATTAATGTAGATGATAATGAATCGACTTCTGAAACTCTTTCAGATGAATAGATCATATCCCATGTACGAGAAGTGGACCCAAAAGATGCTGACAACGATAATGAAGAAGCGAGTTCTTCTGTCACCATCAAAGAAGCCGTGGTTAGGCTTGAGCATAGCACAGCATTTGAAAAATGCAACTCAAATTATATGACTGAGATGCAGGTGATTCATTTTCGCTCACTGATATTTTCTGGAAAGCAAGTTCTGAAAGAAAAATCGAAGTAGCTGATATTAGATTGTATGTATGTACCTTCTTCGCAAGAGAATTAAGTGTGCACAATAATCAATTAAATGTGTATGTGCATTTGGATAAAAATTAAAAGGTAAATGGAACTTTTCTGTCTTTATTATGTGATTATTTTTTAATATTATACTTTCGCTCTTAAATTTTTATTGAATATGTTCAGAAAAGCATAATTTTTATAATATCGCCCGATATATCGCTTATTTTGCCATGTCTCCCGACAAGCGCGTTATAGCGAGGGGCTACTGTACTACATTAATTTATTATATTTGAAAACTTAAAACTTCATCGAAAAAAATGAACTTCATTCAAATAACGGCATTGAAATATAAATTGCCTGCTTTAAACATCTCTAAAATGCGATACATTCCTCGGTAATATTTTTAAAATTATTATAATACTACAATAATTTATTATATTTGGAAACTTCATCGAAAACAAATGAAATTTATTCATATGACGTCATCGAAATATAACACGCCTGGCTCTCTCTATAAGAGCAGCATTTCATTCAAACATTTTTCCATTCATTTCATTTATCACAATAGTACTATAATAATTTATTTTATTTAAAAACTTAAGACCATGGAGGTATAAGTAATTAAACTCTATGCTTAAAACTTCATCGAAAAAATCGTCCTTCTTTCTGTAAAATCAATGAATATTTCATTCATATCAGCTATATTGCAGACTCCATGAGCTAAATAAATTTGCGTTAAAGAAATGCAGCAATTCTTATACAACTCATTCTACATATTTTCTTGTTTAAATTTTCCATAAGTGAAAAGTAGGCTTCGTTGTAGAAATAATCAAATTTGGATGATCATTTAAACTCAAATATATTGTAATTGAGTTGTTTCAGTATGTAGATGCACAGAATTTAAGCAAAAATAAAGCGGTTTTAGGACGGATACAACACTAAATATGAATTAAAAAGAACTTCACGATGTTGACACAAGATGTTGTGTCAACTTCGATGTTGATCAATCACGATGAAAAATCACGATGTTGACACAAGATGGATGCCATATTTTATTTTGAAGTGGGTCACGTGAGCACTTCATATAAAAGGTGTAATTATTATTTTAATTTTTATTTAAAAAACTACTGAATATATTTTATTGAAATTTTTTTTATATATTTTATGGGATAATTTGAATATTTCCTAAAATTTTCGAAGCAATCTGTGAATTTTAAATTCGCTTAAAAAATGTTTCAATAATTAGGCCCCATAGGGTTCAATGTATTTCATTTTTTCAACCCGGATTCAATCCAAAACTAATTGGGTGATTTTATACATTTATATTCCCATAAATCCCACAGATCGTCTGACTTTATCAAAATTTCATTTTGATAAAGTCATTTTTACGGTAGTTGTCGTGCTAACGTACAGACAGACAGACAGAATGAACAAAGTCATAAACACTTTTCAACTTTGTTGTAAAGTGTTAAAAAGTCATAAACACTTTTCAACTTTGTTGTAAAGTGTTAATAATAATAAAAGAAAGAGCTGCAGCTCTGTAGCAAAACTCTGATTATTTGTCAAGGATGGGACTGGTAGAGTGACGGATGAATAAAACAGACCTATTATCGAATATATGGAAAACTTTTCAATTGTTTTCGTAAAGAGTATGCATATAAATCTACTTACCAATACGCAAAAAGTACAGGAAGGAATGTAACATAATCATTATTACACAAATTATTACATAATTACACAAAAATATTTCAAAAAAGATACACGAAGGATTTTCACAAACGCATTTTATATCATTATGTACTAATATGATTACTAAATTTCACAAGATATCGTGAATGTAGGAAGTCTCATACAAGTAACAACTGGCCTAAAATAACTGAGATATCTAAATTGAAATAACGATTTTTTCCTGCATCATTATGTGCCTCCTCTGATATTACTATGATGCTTTTTCTAATGCCATTATGATATCTGTTCTGATTGGCTTATTGGAACAGAGTAAAAAATTCGCGCGCCCAGATAGGGCAACGGATTAGCAGGGTTCCGTTGTATTTGATAAGTTACAATTCGATTTGTCAATAACGAATTGTGCATCAATAACGAATTGTTCAATTTGTCACAATTTGTCATTGTGATAGTAATGTCGCACACTTGGCACCCGCTCGGCTCAGCAGGCAGAAGGAAAATTCACTCGCGGGAGGGACCAACCAGCATCCACAAACCGATATCGCACTCGGCCACCCCAGAGACGTCAAGGCGTTCCCATATCGTGGAGCAGGCCGAATCGGAAAATAAAAATACAAGGGGTGAAAAGGCGGCAGACCCCATAGCATCTGTTCAGACCCAACCTCATATAACCACTTTATTAGGAGAAAAAAATATAAACAACTCGTGTAATAATAAAATATTACACACTATGCAATACAGAGTATTGAAGGCAACAATAGGGCAGATAACAAACTCAACTTATTTGAAGTTGTAAAAGTTAGCCATTATGCATTGGATGGCTTTTTTAGCTTTAGCATTCATAACAAGATTTAACATATTCAAAATTCAATAATTCGTAAGAAAATACAATGTTCGTAGGTCTCTCCAAAATTTACAGTTGTAAATGCAATGGCAGAGGGTACCTTCAGTTTCCCCACAATGACAAACATTAGACTTTTGATATATGCGGAGCGCATCATGTCCCGCCATAGCCTGGTTAATGTAGAAGTCCCCAAACAGTATTTCCTTTTTAACATTGGGTGTCAGGTCGAAAGCTGTTCTTCCTCGAGTGAAAGTCTCCCATCTTTTCTGCCATTCCATCATCATCTCATTTTTTAGCAGTCCAAACTCGGTTTTTGGAGGTGGGAAATGCGAAGTCAACATTGACTCCTTCAGTTGCTTCTTTGGCGAGGAGGCCAACCTCTTCATTTTGTTGAAGTTCACGTGAGCATTGATCCAGTGAAACTTTATCATACCATTATAATCATGCACTACGTTTTTAACATTATAAACTAATTCAATATGAGTATTAAAACATTTAAAGACTTGCAATATAGTCATAGAATCAGTAAAAATATGAACAACCTTTATATTATTATTACAGGGGCGCCCCAAAGGCCAAGCGATCCAAGCAATTGCTTTGGGCATCATCTTTGCAGAGGGTCTCAAAATTTTGTACATTATTTTTACTAGGCCTGACCTCTCTTGCATTTTTCGATGACTTATTAGGGGATTATAGTTAATCCAAAGTTGTTTTGTATTTTATATAATTCTGAATTTTACCATTAGTCATTTTGTGTATCAGTTTACAGTTGTCTTTAAAACGGTTTGGCTACGACTTCTTTACTGGATTGTAGTTAAGCATATTGAGATGATGGTATTATAATCCCCACGGTGCGCTCTCTATGTGATTGGGTGGTTTTAATGTATGCTCTGTCGAATTTTGTATTTGTTTTGGTCACTTTGAGTTTTCGTATTTTGTGATTTAAAGAGAGCTTAATGGACCTCGACCTAAAAGTATTTGCTTAATCAGTATTCCAGCATCCTGCTTGATCTATAGCTATAGACCTTTATATATTAGACGAAAAACTATAATTACATAAAACCAGGGTTTATCCATTGGGACAAAGTAATTTCGGACACGGAAATATTTTTATATCATAAACAAGGCTTCCAAAGTAGTGTTGACCAGGGGGACCATTATTATATGCCTGAATCTAAAGTGAAAATACTAACGTAATAAATCTGGATTTATTTTTAAACTTGTAAAAACAATACAGATAAATTGTCGGATACTCGATTTTTCGGATTAGCAATATTCGGATTTGGGACGTTTTACTGCATTTATTATTCAGATGGGGGCCTTTTATGAAATTCACTTGGAGCCTCAGGTAATGTCGGGACGCTACTGTATTATCAATTATATATTTAACAGCCTTAAAAACAACCTGCATTAAAAATAGTGCAGTTATCATTCAAGTGGTATTTACATTCTAAAGATATTTACATTATTCAAGTATGCAATCATAGCGCACCCAACTTTTTTTGTCAATCTTGGATCCACTCGTTACGACCTGTCGTCACTGTGCTTATCCCAAGTAATAATGTAGTTCTTTCATGGTTCCATATTTGGGAACTCTGTCCTTTCCACTTCTTACTCCATGTGATCATGTCACCAATTTTTATATCCTGCCTGCACCGCATTACTTTTTCGGATCTTGATATCGATAGGGATACAACCGGCCAGGACATTTAATTGTTTCTTCAGCAGTTGTGCGGTAATACTTTGTAACTGCCAGTAAGGGTATCCTTTGGATACTCCTTTTCGTCTTTACATGATCTTTGAAAAAGATGACAGCTACGTAATAAATAAATTTCTCCGTGGCTTTGATGTAAATATTGTCCACCACTTGAGACCTAAGTCCCCAAGTGGCCTTGGCGAATCTCATGAGCCCATGGTGAAAGTTACGAACTTTTTCCTTGATTTCTCGTAAGTGAGGGATCCAGGTCTATGCCGAAATGGAGCCCCAAATATTTCAACTCCATGATATATCTTTATAAGTATATTATTAATATTGAAGTTGATTTGAAGAGCTCTGTTTGTGCAATTATTAGCCACAAAACGAGTTGCAAATTGAGACATTAACATCCAGATTATGCTAATTTTCTACAACCCATTAGAAATTGGCATACTCTGGAAAAACTTTAACTTCTACTTGAAAACAGTAATTTTTACTTCCACTACACATAGCAATATTTAAGCCAGTGTATGTGACAGTAGAGGTATTATGTAATGCATATCATGCATGTAATCATGGTTGGTGTTAGATGTTATCTGATCTGATCTGGTGATGTGATGTGGTCATCATGTTATAGTGTGGTAGTTATAGTACTGCACTGAAGTTGTCTGTTGATATTCATCTATCTAGTATGATGTTGTTAGTTTTTGCATGATGTGTTAAAATACATGGCCATTAGTTGTTAGGCCTAACTCATCTGATGTTATATTTTCAAGATAAGTTATGTGTTACCTTCTGCAACTACCATATCCAAGTTACTGGTATGTTGTTGTTGTTGAAACCCAGACCGTCCGACCTACCAGAAAGGTGTAAGGTAACTGTTTGGACGGTCGGGAAGTGCCACCCAATTTAGACCGGAACCCAGTGGCGGAGGCATCCACAGGGACCGTACCAGTGTAGTACTTATGTTTTTCTTTGCTCTTATGTTTATAAAAATAAATGATTATTTTTCTGGAAGAATAGTCTCGTCATGGACTCTAGAAATATTGCCTTGAAAAATTCAGTGTTTTTAAGACAAATGTTTAATATAGACGAATAAACCGGAATGTTGCATCCCACTTTTAGTTTATTGACTCTTGCATGAAAATTTAATTTTTTTTTAATTATGCGAAACTCTTTATTATTATTTCTTTTTATCAATAAATATTTAATAAAGTAAGAATGGCACATATTTCTCTCATTAACGTTTTATAGAACAGCTTGTCTTCAAACATAATTGCAAACATAAAATTTGCAGAAAACTGTTCTATGTGGTCATCTTTATCTAAATACAATTAATAATTCGAAAGTAATAAAAAACATTATAATATTTCTATTTTCAATAAGATAGCCCAAATCTCTTGTGCGCCACATGAAGTCCCAAGAATGCAAATTTCGCCTTGCCTTCATATACTTCAAGGACATTCCTCGCGCTGAAGAAATATTTAGTTTAATTTGCAATTTCACCATGTTTTATTAATTTTGACTTTAGAATGAAATTTGAAATTAAAATTCTTTTATATAAAATATCGTATAAAAAATGAAACTTAAAGTTCAAATTATATAACGAAAAACCGACATTGATCTAATCTGAATCGACTTTGAAATTTGTCATTTCACTTTATATTATAGATTGTGTTTCAACACAAATGCAATGACAATGTCTGATCGTTCGTTACACAGATATCAAGCATATTCAAACTTTGCATTGCACTGCAATTTTGAGAATTTTCTTTTGAGGTCCCCAAAAGTATGGTCCCCAAAAAGTTTTAAAATGATACAGATTTTAATATAGGTTTGTATTTCAATAACTATCGGAAGGAATGAACTAAAATTATATATACCAAGGTTTCCCACAGTGTTTAATCAATTTCCGTCAAAATTTACACCCGTTTCAATTCATATTTTTTCCAAATATTATTTTCATAATTAATAATTAACATTAGAAATTTGTTTGAAGACGAAAACTGGTATACATTTTATTTAAGTTATTTAGTATCACACTATAAAATAGGAATTAGTTTGCTAGGCTAATTATTTCAGAAAATATAAAAGAGAAACTGCCGCATCAGTGTAACATTAGGAGCTCGAAATTTCAAGCAGTCATAACTCCTTAACGGCTTGAGTAAAATATTATACATGTTATGATGAATTCGGAGTGCTTTGACCTATGAAATCAAAGTATATTATCAAAAAGTGCTGTTGCCCTTCGAAAGTGTTCTTTATGGCTAACGATATCACACAGCTAAACCTTCCCTCAAAATTTTAAACATCACGTTCTTCAAGGCATCAACCGTGGATATACAGTATTTGATAATGAAATTATCTGAACATAAGTGGTTTCAAACTTTGAAAATACATAATCTATTCTCAATAGAAGATTTTTTTTAGTTGGAAATGAGATAATAGATAAATCCTCCCCCCTGTTTATTTATAGAGAGATAACAAATCATTTTCTGACAGCAATAGGTCAAGAAGATATGACTACTGAAGTGATAAAACTGTTAAATAAGCACTCGTATTAGATAATTTGCTGCCTCTGTTACTCAAAATAAACTACCCTAATTTGCATAAACATTTGACATACGTAGATTCGTAAGTTCCAAACGAAAATATTTCAAAAAGTTGGCAGGACCGTAACCGCCAAACTCTATCTTACAGACTTTCATGTGAGAATTGCTCGGAATGTCTAACTGATTCAAGATGTATTAGGGATGGAGAATGTTATTTTTGATAAACAAATTGTAAGCGCTTCTGTTAAAAGTTATAGATATTTTAGGAACATGTTAAAAAATAGCTTACATTTCTCTTATCTCCGTATCAATTTAAATGGAATTTATTATTTCTCAGTGATACATATAATACTTATTAAGATTCAGTAGTACCAACACATTAAAAAAAATCTGATGTGGGCAGCACATGATTTTCCTTATATAATGTAATGAATTTACTACTTTCGCAGTAAAAAAATTAGGTTATTCTTATAGTAGATACTTATATTCTTTCCAAGATATTGAATTTTCGTCAATTAGTCGTCATTTTCATTGATTTAGCTTCATTTTTATCCATTTGGCCATTTTTGTTAATGTGGAGACATTTAAAAAAGTCCTCAAGTTGGCGACATTCCACCAAATTCATCGCCAAAATCTCGCCAAGCGTTATGGACGGAGAAATAAGTTATTCTTATAGCAGATAAATGACTATTGACGTTCAAATACAAAAATACTACTCAAAGTATCTTTTCTCATGAATGGAACGAGCTAGATCCATGAGAATGATGTCACCAAATTTATCGCATAAAACATGTTTCTCAACAGTTACTATTTTTTTTTTAATTTATGGGATTTTTTGATAAATTTATTTGAAAAATATGCAACATCTCGAAAACGGTTTATGCTAGCGTTCTAAAGTCTATATCAATCGTTTTCTAAGACAAAATTACATAGGAAATGTCTATTTGCGTAACTTTATTAAAGGTTTTGATTTTTTGATGATTTTTTCAAAATTTCACTCGAAAATTTAGGCGGGTTTTGAACATTCGATTGCGTTTAAAAACAATAGGCTTCCAGTATTTACGGATTGTAATTTTTGTACCAAATTTTATTCGAATCGCTCCATTCGTTCGTAAGATATCGTCTCCACAGACTCACTGACACACACACACAGACAGCATCTCTAAAAAGGTTCGATTCGCGATCAGGGATGCTTGAAACGTGCTCTTCCGTCGAAAACTCGAATTCGAATTTTTGACCCTGTTACAATACCTTCCTTATACATTATACTATATATATAAGGAAAGTAATAAAACAGGAAAACACTTGTTCGAAAAAAAAATATTAACCTAACATGACTCTTTTTTTTTTTTAAATAAAAAAATTATATACCGTATTATCAAAATATTAAATTATAACTCAAATGCTCTCAAAATTTTCCACACCAGTTGCATTATTTATATTAAAGTTATATATATTCCATCAGTGCTTGCGAAGCTTGAAATCTTAAATTCTAAAAGAGTCATACAAATTAGTTTCAAAATATGTATTCATTGCTGGGGCTGTGGCCACTACCACTTTAGCTGGTGTAACGCTCTTGCGCGGCTGGCCTCGCTGTGGAGGCTTTGCTGCCATTGCCTGACTACTGAGATGGCA
The DNA here is from genome assembly GCA_951213105.1 of Amaurobius ferox. Taxonomy (NCBI): domain Eukaryota; kingdom Metazoa; phylum Arthropoda; class Arachnida; order Araneae; family Amaurobiidae; genus Amaurobius; species Amaurobius ferox. The sequence goes on along the minus strand of OX578148.1, from coordinate 1,436,924 downwards.
CGGTAGACACATGCTTTCCTTCAAAAGATTCAAAGGGGCCCCAAAATTGCATACCCGATTTACATTTTTTTTAAATGTAAGTTACTTGTCAAATAGTTAAATTTACACTTTTTTTAATGTAAGTTATTGTCAAATAGTTAAGTTAAATAGTATCTTGCCCATACAGGCAAACACATAAATATTTTGGTTGTCTGAGCCCGAATTTGTATTGCTCATATTACTTTCCTCATAACAATAATGTATAAGGAAAGTATTGTGACAGGGTCGAAAATTCGAATTCAAGTTTTCGACGGGAGAGCACGTTTCAAGCATCCCTGATCACGAATCGAACATTTTTGAAGTGATGTCTGTGTGTATGTCTGTGTGAAAGTTTGTGTGTGTGTGTGTGTCAGTGAGTCTGTGGAGACGATAACTGACGAACGAATGGACCGATTCGAACGAAATTTGGTACAAAAATTACAATCCGTAAACACTGGAAGCCTATTGTTTTTATACGCAATTGAATGTTCAGAACCCCCTAAATATTAGAGTGAAAATTTGAAAAATCGTCAAAAAATCAAAACCTTTAATAAAGTTACGCAAATAGACGTTTCTTATGTAATTTTTCATTAGAAAACGATTAGCATAAATTTTAGAACGCTAACATGAACCGTTCTCGAGATATTGCACATTTTTCAAAAAAATTATCAATAAGTCATATAAAATAAAAAAAAAAATATTTCCTATTGAGAAACATGTTCACTTTTTATATGTAATACCATGAGATAAATTTGGTGACATCATTCTCGTGGAACTAGCTCGTTCCTGTCGTGAAAAGATACTTTGAGTAATACTTTTGCATTTGAATGCCAATAGTCATTTATCTGCTGTAAGAATAATAAATTTCTCCGTCCATAACGCTTGGCGAGATTTTGGCGACGAATTTGGTGGAATGTCGCCAACTTGGCGCCTTTTTAAAATGTTGCTAAATTTACAAAAAGAACTCGCCAAATGGATAAAAATGACGATGAAAATGACGACTCATTGACGAAAATTCAATATCTTGGAAAGAATATAAATATCTACTATAAAAATAATTTATTTATTTTTTACTGTAAAAGTAGTAAATTCATTGCATTATATAAGGAAAGTCATGTGTTGCTCACATCAGATTTTTTCTTATTTTACATTTATATATTAAACTGTTAACGACAGAATGTAGAACGGCAGTTAATATTTAAGTTAGAACTAATTGCAAAAGTAAACATGGACCACCCGTGATCAAATAATAAAATAGACTACGATTTAGGAATTTTGGTACATACAATCAGTTTAAAACTGATGAGAACTGTTTGTTGACCAGGGCAATGCGGTTATAGAATTTTTCGAACACTGGTGAGTACATGGGGAATTTCTTGGGCCATGCTCCCAAAATCAAAATAGGAACCCCAAATGTGGTTGTGCTTCCCCTAAATTGGTTGGTTCCCTAAATTGATTGTGCAATCTTGCTATCCCGACGATACATCGTCTTGCCGTATATCATCGGGTGGCACGGATCCAGTTATGCTTAAAATATGTATTCAATGTTTTTTTTATAATCAATGCATGAATAAAATTACTTAGAATTAAATTAGTTTCTAATACATAATATAATACATACACTTGATTATCATGACCGTTGTACACGAACACACACACACATATATATAAATATAGAAGAACGCCATTTAACATTGTTCGAAACGTGTTCAGGAGGTCTAGAAAGTGTGTTTTTGTCAAAATTACGAATTCAAAAATATTTAATATTGCGTTATGCTTTTTGTGAGAAAGTGAATATAAATTGTTTAAAGCAATTAATAAACATGAAAAGGAAACATAAAAATTGTTGAAAGAACAGCTTCAAAATTAAACTCAAATAATAACATTTAATCACATAGCAAATAAAACGCGATGAATAAAATAATAGACATTTATCGAAATAATGTATCAAAACATTCCACAAATGGTGAAATTCCGTTAAAAACTTTATTTTCGAAACTCGCCTGCTATCTTTTAGCAAAGTTTTAAACAACAAATTAAAATTTTCATGTTAAATCTCAAACATTCGTAAAATGTTTCGAAACGCTTCACTTTTTATCAAAATTGATCGGAGTTTTATTATTTGCTAAAAAATATGTAGGGGAAAATCTTGAACGTAGTTGTAGTTTTCTTAATCAAGGTACTGCCAAAAAAGTTGCACAATATTGATAGAGAATGCATGATTTTTTTTTTTAGCGTGCAGCGTATAGCGCACAATTTCTATAGTATGAAAAGAATTTGTGCAGTATCAAGTTGGAATTTGTACAGTGTGAAAACACGTTTTTTTTTTCAGTGTTGCTATTGTGGTTTATCGGATATATTTTTAATTTCCCTGCTATACATGGCAACGTATAAGGAAAGTAGTGGAATAGTGTAGAACACCACATCTCGAGTTTTTGAGGAAAATACATTTTTCGAGCACCCTGGAACACAAAAAAACTATTTTTAGCGTGACGTCTGTGTATGTGTGCCTATCTGTCTGTGGAATATATATATCTACTTTAGCTAAAAGACTAATTGACTAAATTTGGTATGATTTGGTAAGTCATTTGTGGGTTACCCTAGTGTTGATTACATCTTGGTACTATTCTGAATAATGGAGTCTGTCTTTTTTTGCGAAAAGCTACGCAAAAGTTATACACATCCACTCTAGTTGAAAAGCTAATTGACCAAATTTTACAAAATTTGGTAGAAAAGTCAATTGTGGTTTATCCTTGTGCTGACTAGATTTTGGTATAATTCGGGAGAAAAGATCCTGCCTTTTTTTATGAAATGGCCAGCAATTACCGTATGTCTTTATTCTGAGAACCTAATGGAGGAAATTTCACAAATTTGAAAGATAAGTCGCCTATGGGTTACCATGGTGCTGTTTAGATTTTGGTACGATTCGCAAAAAAATCTGCCTTTTTTTTTTCTTTTTCTTTTTCTTTTGCGAAATGGCCCGAAAAAATTGTCAAGATTTAAAATAAAATACTACAAATGTATCAATTAAATGCATGTTTTATGCATAATTTTAACAATGGGCCAACCCTAAGATAGACCATTCTCGAAATATTATTATCGTAATTTTATTTTGAGGAACTGAAAACTTTTTCACTGTAGTTAAAAAACTATTTAAGGAAATTTCATAATATTTAGTAGTTACATAACTTTGAGGGTCATCCTGATACTGATTAGGTGTTGACTTGATTCGGAAAAATATAATCGGCACTTTATTGCGAAATGGTCGGCAAAAATTGTGAAAATCTGAAATAAATGACTAAAATTGCTGAAATATATTAATTAAATATTTGACCTGAGTGTAATTTTTTACAGTAAAGCTAATAAGACTCACCCCATGACTCTAGGATGAACCGTTTTCGAGATATTTTAGTTTTTTTGAAATTTTGACGAGCTGAAGACAAGTGCATTAAGTTGCCAAATGAAACGAAGGTACATAAAAATTCTGATGTGAGCAGCACATGACTTTCCTTATATAATGCAATGAATTTACTCCTTTTACAGTAAAAAAAAAATAGATTATTCTTATAGTAGATACTTATACTCTTTCCAAGATATTGCATTTTCGTCATTTAGTCTTCATTTTCATTGATTTAGCCTCATTTTTATCCATTTGGCGATATTTTCGTTAATTTGGCAACATTAAAAAAAGTCGCCAAGTTGGCGACATTCCGCCAAAATCTCGCCAAGCGTTATGGACGGAGAAATAAGTTATTCTTATAGCAGATAAATGACTATTGGTGTTCAAATACAAAAGTACTACTCAAAGTATCTTTTCTCATGAATGGAACGAGCTGGCTCCACGAGAATGATGTCACCCAATTTATTGCATGAATATATCGCATTACATATGAAAAATGAACACTTTTCTCAACAGTTAATAATTTTTTTTTTAATTTATGAGATTTTTTTTGATAAATGTATTTGAAAAATGTGCAATATCTCGAGAACGGTTCATGCTAGCGTTCTAAAGTTTGTCAATCGCTTTCTAAGGAAACATTACATAAGAAATGTCTATTTGCGTTTATTAAAGGTTTTGATTTTTTTAATGATTTTTGGAAATTTCACTCGAAAATTAAGGGGGTTCTGAACATTCGATTGTGTTTAAAAATAATAGGCTTCCAGTACTCACGGATTGTAATTTTTGTACCGAATTTCATTCGAATCGTTCCATTCGTTGGTTAGATATCGTCTCCACATACTCACTGACACACACGCACAGACATCACCTCAGAAATGTTCGATTCGTGTTCAGGGATGCTTGAAACGTGCTCTCTCATCGAAAACTCGAATTTGAATTTTCGCCCCCGTCACAATACTTTCCTTATACATTATAGTATGTATATAAGGAAAGTAGTATACATTATACTATGTATATAAGGAAAGTAAGAATGAAAATTGGTTAAAACATCAGAAAAGTATCCCTGCTATTTTCTACGATTAAACCCAATTTAATGCTGTAATTGAATCTGTATGGAAAGTCATGTGCTGCTCGTATCGGATTTTTTTCATTAAATGATTAAAATTGTTTGTATCGCCATAAATGTTTTATTAAAATTGAATAGTTCGGTTTTGAACGACTTTTATTGTACGACCTTTCATTTACTGAAAAGTATGCAACGCGTTTTGCGTGTGTGAATTAATGATTCATCTCCCAAAAAGAAAAAAATCTGATGTGGGCAGCACATGACTTTCCTTATATAATGCAATGAATTTACTACTTTTACAGTTAAAAAAATGTTATTCTTATAGTAGATAATTATATTCTTCCCAAGATCTTGAATTTTCTCCAATTAGTCGTCATTTTCATTGATTTAGCGTCATTTTTATCTATTTGGCGTGATTTTCGTTAATTTGGTAACATTTAAAAATGTCGCCAAGTTGGTGACATTCCGCTAAATTCGTCGCCAAAAACTCGTCAAGCGTTATGGACGGAGAAATAAATTATTCTTACAACGGATAAATGACTATTGGCGTTCAAATACAAAAGTATTACTTAAAGTATCTTTTCTCGTGAATGGAACAAGTTAGATCCACGAGAATGATGTCACCCAATTTATTACATGATATTACATATGAAAAGTGAACATGTTTCTTAACAGTTAACATTTTTTTTTTAAATTTATGGAATTTATTGATAAATTTATTTGAAAATGTGCAATATCTCGAGAACGGTTTCAAGCTAGCGTTCTAAAGTTTATGTCAATCGTTTTCTAAGGAAAATTACATAAATGTCTATTTGCGTAACTTTATTAAAGGTTTGATTTTTTGATGATTTTTTCAAAATTTCACTCGGAAATTTAGGGGGGTTCTGAACATTCGACTGTGCTTTAAAACAATAGACTTCCAGTCTTCACGGATTGTAATTTGTGTACCAAATTTCATTCGAATAGCTCTATTTGTTCGTGAGATATCGTCTCCACAGACTCACTGACACACACACACACTTTCACACACACACACACACACACACGCGCGCGCACACACAGACATCACCTCAAAAGTGCTCGATTCGTGATCAGGGATGCTTGAAACGTGCTCTCCCGTCGAAAACTCGAATTCGAATTTTCGACCCCGTCACAATACTTTCCTTATACATTATGTATATAAGGAAAGTAAATACATGAGCATAAACCCATATGTCTAACATTTTTTTTTATTCTTATATTTTACGATTTATATAACTCTGTTCAACTTCTATAGAATACAGAGTAAAATTTTCGATCAAAATATTTTTGTTGCCAATGAAAATAATTTCATTTATATTTATGTATCATATGGTATTAAACATTTCATAAAGTATCAATATTCGTTCATTTTCTAAAATGAAAAGTTAGTCCTAAATATGTGATCTAAGCATTATCCTTGTTCGAGGGCATTATCCCAATCCGCCAGTCATTTTTGTTTATTTAAATAAATGTCAATGCATTTTCAAGTTCATATTGTTTATTGTTTCCAAGTTTATTGTTTTGGATTGCACAGTGTCGATTTTCTTTCTTATCATAGGTTTTATCCTTACTCCAACTAACACGCAGCTGACAGCAAAAGATCTATCTTACCGGCTGGCAACTTTCAGGCCGTCCTGCCTTATCGCCCACGAAGATGTCGCCGAAGTCGTTGACAAGGTATAGTAAGATTTACAAACTCACGCACACATCCGGCCGCCCATCTTGCTGCTCTGTGTCCAAGGATGAGCCGGATGGTCTGGGCTTTTGAACTCACACATCACCTCAAAAACGTTTGATTCGTGTTCAAGGACGCTTGAAAATGTTTAAATCGATCAAAATTAAAGTAGGATTTTTTACTGTACTCAATATTTTCTATTTGCACAATGTATTAAAGGGAAAGCAGAAAAGTCTGTAGTTATTTCTTCCATCTCCACAATGCATTGTAGCGACAGCGACTGCTATAGTCCGAACTAAAGCCCTGCGCTCAGTGGTTGGAAAAACTACTTTATTATTGTAGTGATCTTCAACTATATTTGTGACAAATGTAGTTAACTACAACTACTTTTTTAAAAAGTAGTGACTACAAACTACTTTTAAAATGTAATCACTACATAACTACTTTTATAAGACGAATTTTGCCACAGCTTCAATTTTCACAAAAAGTTGAGGATATGGGTATACTGCAGTCATTTAACATACTTATTCTGAATAATTAAAATTAACTGATCAACTTACTAATCTTTACGCTTTTACCCACTTCTGAAAACAGTAAAATAAAATAAAAGCATAAACTTTAAAATCAAAGACAACCAAAAATAGGTTTAAAAGTCTTTTAATAAAATCTCCTTTCCTTGACGTACAAAAATGTGTAATTTTTGTATGTCGAGGAAAGGAGATTTTATTAAAACACTTTTAAACCTATTTTTGGTTGTCTTTGATTTTAAAGTTTAATTAAAGTTGACGTGTATCCATAAAATAAAAGTAAAAACTATTTATTTAAAAACATATTTGTTCATTTTTAGTAGGATTTGCATCTCAAAATTGCAATAAGCAGGATCTTTTGGGAAATAACACATCTGAATATATCCATATAAAAAATCAACTTCATGGGGCAATGGCCTTTCTATCCCTGCAGCCATTCATCGTACATCGTTGCGCAGAACACTAAATTTCATACAAATGAAAAAGGGTGATCCCATGATATGTAGAATGGCACCTTGTTTGTTTACTAAAGTAACGTTAAAAGTAGCGTCCAAACTCGATGCAAACGAGTGATTTATTGTATCGCGCTACTCGCTACACTACTTATTTTTAAAAGTAGCGCGTTACACTACAAACTACTAGAAAAAGTAGTGACTACTGTAGTTTCGCTACTTCCGACCACTGCACCACTGCCTGCACTGGTTAGGTTTTAACACACAAGTCAACCCAAAACACTATACAGGCAATCCGCAATGGAATTGTATTTTCAAATTAGTTTTAAAATATGCATTGCATATGCGCTATTTTCTGCTGTTTGCAGTTTGTAGCCTCCGTTCACGCATTTATCCAGTATTAAAAAAAAAAAGTAGCCCGCGCCGCTATTTGACAAATTTCTCATTCGTCGAGTTTCGATGCTTTGTACCTTATAAATTATAGCATACAAAGGTATAAAATTTGGTAAAGTTGTAGAGAAGTGTTTGGGGAATAGGCTGAAATAACCGTTTTTCGATTTAAACTGTTTAAAGTAAATGGAATGTGGCTTCACTCGACTTTCTCATATAGAATCCATTTTTAAGTAGCTTTTTTTAAAAAAAAAATTCTGTGTCATTGGTCCAAATGATTACAATTATAGCGTGTTAGCCTTCAATTTAAAAGGTTTGGAAAAATCGTTCCATTGATACTATACTTGACAATGCATCCCCCGGGAGGAATAACTTGCCACTCAAAGGGGGCTGACGTCACGAACACAAAAATCGTATCACGGCTATTTTTCATAACAGTGACTGAAATCATAAAGTCTCGTGATTATTGAGCCGTAAATAACCCCTTTTATACTTGATTATGTAAAATTTTGTCCTATATTACCATGTTAAAAAATATATAAAATTTCGAATAAATTTAGAAATTTTTGCTCTAATTAAAAAAGAAATTCTACCCAATTCTAGATTTTTCGATAACAAAGCCGGATATTAAGTTGTGCGAAAATCCATTAATATTTGTGGCAGCTATAGCGTACACAAGAAATCGATCACAGACAGGCAGAGGACATCATTAAAAAAAAAAGTCAAAATGTGTTCAAGAGGTCCTAAAACTTATATTCGCATCAAAACCTTGAATTCGAAAATTTTTGTGAAAATAATACTTTTCTATATGAGAAGGTGGTATAAGAAAGTAATATTCATCATTAATATTCTTCTCATAGTATAAGAAAGTAAAATTATTTAATGTCAATTTCGCAAACAAAATATTTGAGCTGCGAGTTCGCGTCCTGAACAGACTAATCATAGCAAGACAACGAAATTTTGACGTAGTTGAATTTTTGCAGGCATGTACTTACATAGTTGAATTTTTACAGGGCAGACCCCCCCCCTTTTTTTTTTGTTCATTTTGATGTAGTTTACGAGTTATTTTACTTTTTATGAGCTTTTTTACTTTTTATGCTTATTCTCGCATGTGGAAAAACTGAAACCACCAACTTTCTAGGGACAGTTTATCTCACTGTTATCAGTAATGGCTATTTAATAGAACAGCCTAAAAGTTTATGTATATAAACTAGAAGTTTGAAAATTTTCATGTACACAATTTTTTATATACTTTGATTCCGTTTAGCACGCAGTTTTACACGCATTTTCCGAGAATAAGCAGTTTTATGCTTACAGGGCATCACATTGCTTGCCCCGCGCAGACGATCGGTAATAATCAGCTGGGCAGTATCTTGCTTGTGTGCAATACCTTGTTATAGGGTAGGTATCGCTTCACTGTGGAATTTGAGACATTAAAGTTGACAAAAAATTTTAATTCTAAAATGTGCTTGTGCTTTATATATTGCAAAATCGAAAAAAAAAAAAAATCGAAAAAAAAAAACGAAAAAAAGAAAAAGAACATCCAGTAAAAGGCCCGAAGTTGGATACTTTGAAATGCTGCTGTCTCACCGCTTGTCCTTTTCTAACAGACGGGAATAATAGTAATCAATAATGAGGTGTTATGGCTCTGAACTAGGGCCATTTTTGACAATAAGCAAAGGAAGCAAATGATAAGCTCTGGGGGCCCATTTTCTATGCACCGTGTATCTTTGTTACTATGAAAGTTATAGGGGTGCCCTATAATTTAATTTTACCTGGGGTACTCGGCGATAGTAAAGATGACTCTGCTTTGAACTAGTTCTTTACATTTTGTAACGCCCGTTTCCGTACATAAATTAACTCTTTTTACATATTTTGCAACACAAATGTATATATTGCCATGAATATAATCAAATACTTTCCAATTTAAACGAGAACACATATATCGAAAAAGTTTTAGAACTCCAGGCTACTTGCAGTTTCATCATTTCAACTACAAAATCGTCAACTCTTTACTAGTGAGTAACAATGGCGAAACTTATCGATAGATGATGATCAGCTATGTGACTAATATACTTGCTTTATTACACCTATTTCAGGGCAGAGATAATTTTTTATCTTTGCTGTGGATTCTTTCTTCGCCTATGCTGTGGACTCTTTATTCATACTGGATTCTTTGTTTTTTATACTGTTGAATCTTCGTCTATGTTACAGACTCTAAGTTACCAGACTCGTCTATGTTACAACTCTTAAGTTCTAGACTCACTCTTTGTCTTTGGTGTAGACTCGCTCTTTACCTGTGCTGCAGACTCGCTCTTTGCCGGTGCTGTAGACTCTCCCTTTACCTATGCTGTAGACTAACTTTTCTCCTGTGCTGTAAATTCTTTCATCTTCTGTATGAATGTTCTATTTGTGTTGTGAACTCTGACTATGCAGTGTTGCCTATGCCGTGGACTCACCCGTCCATTATATCTATCTCAATCTCTTCACAGCACTCTTGTAGACACCGTGGCATTTGGCATGAAACTGTAGAACCTGGAGTGGTGATGATAAAAGTTCGTTGTATAAAAATGGCAAAATGTACAAAATTTTGCATTGTTCTGAATATTCAAGAATACACCGATTTTACGGTTGTATGCATAACAGAAATATCAAGGGATTGAGTTTTATGCTACTGAAAAAAGCTAGGCCTGAATTTTTAATATCTGAGTTCGACAAGCTGTCCGAATTCTTTTGAGAATAGTATGTATATAGAATATTACTTAGTGTCTGATATAATTTCTTGTATAATATTTCTTTTCTTTTAGGCTGCTGATTCCTGCTCAACTCTTAAAACCAAAATCGTCGTTTCCAAGAACAAGAATGCGTAAGCTGGTTTCTTAACTATTTGGTGTACTTTCTTTCTAGAATGAAAGCAACATGATCCATTTCGAAACCGATCGGCGGAAAAATTGTAGTTTCTTTTTTTTTATTACCCAGACCGTCCAGCCGTCACCTCCGAGAGAGATTGCTCTCGGAGGTGACGGTCCAGCTCACCCAAAGGATTTAGAGCATTTTCAAGGGACGACAGATAGGTAGTTTCTTTTTAGAGATTTTAAGCCATATTGTTTGCTCAAAGGCGGATTTACCGTTGATCGGACTAAGCTGTCACTTAGAGCCACCACTTCAGAAATGGAGCCCCACACTGCGTAATGTTTTATCCAATTTGAAGTTACTACAAGATTTTTCTATCAATTATGTGAATAATTCTTTAATTATATTTCTTGAAATAATAAAATGCAAAAATACTGTAAAGGTTAAAAAAAGGTTATAAAGCAATTTCGACTTACAACCCCGTCCCCCCAGAAAGTATTATTAAAAATTGATCTCAGTATAGATTGGGGCCTTTATTCATTGTCAGATCTAGCTCATGTAACCTCCCTCCTGTGACAAAATCAGAAGTTTAGAATTCATAAATATATTATTTCTTATATATATATTTTTTAATTTTAACTAAGAATTATTACTTTTTTAAAAGAATTTCTTTTATTATTTATTGGATATGTGTAAATTAAAATTATGATTTAGACCTAATCACGAAGACATAAAATGGGATAATGTCGTAGGGCACCCCCAAAGAAGAGGTCCACTCAGGGTCTCCAATCATGAAATTCCGACACTGTAATTTCTTGTGAATTGTTTCGCGGTTCTTGTTCTTACGAATTGTATGAAAAGGAGAACCGATAAAGCGCACATGGGAACACAAACACACTTGTTTCAGGGGCGTTATATTAGTAATTCTTATTCTGTAAATCTAAGAAGTGCTGCGCATATGTCTATTTCAGAATATGCGCTATCGCTTTTCATTGAGTTGCAAAAAGGGAGCTACTAGTGGGCTGCAAATTTTTTTTTTTTTTTTTTTTTTTTTTTTTTTTTTTTTTTTTTTTTTTTTTTTTTACATGGATACGACTTTAAAATGTGTCAGTCATGAGGATGCCCTCAAGAAAAACTTGACAGACACAATTTCTTAAGGTTGATCAAATGCTTATATTTTGTAAATTATAATAAATAGTTGAAATGTAATAACTGACATAGAAGGAGTAATAACAAATAATTCTAAAAATATCAACTTCAATATTATGTGCATGCGCGGGGAGAGGGCAGGTGTCTACCGGTTTGGGGTCGAATGCGCAGAGTCGCGCACTTTAAAATCAGTTAACTCGAGATTGCTTAGAAGTAGGATTGCAGGGCCGTAGCCAGAGACGAAATGGAAGAGGAGCTGGAGGGAAATTCAAGGAGGGGGGGGGGGGGGGGCTCAACCGTCTTAAAGGAAGGGCTCACCCAAGACACAATTAATCATTAGCATTTATAAACCACTATAGTTACTATTATATATTTCAATTCATATAAATTATTAGCAAATAATTGCATATTTATATTTGCAAGCTAAGAGCTAATTATCAATATCCATATAGCTACTATACATCAATATTAATATATAATAATTACAATTGATTTTAGTGTAAGTATTAACTAGTAATAAAACTATTAATAATTTGTAGAAACATTCTGAAAGTTAATACAAGTTAATGCTTAATATTAACTCTTACCTACTTATCAGTTGATTTTGATTCTATAATGTATAACAGTTAACCCCATGATAATACAAAAGTATACTAAATACTATTGTCATAATTTTTAAACATTTTTAAATTAAATATGTCAATAAATGGATCATTAGTATAATCACAAATTCAGCTGAATTGAGAAATCTTTAAAACGAAGTCATTTATAAAAAAAATCTCAAAGAAATTCTTCATGCAAAATTTAAATGACATTTTATATGAAATTTCATATCACTACTAAAAATGTAGTATTTTTATCAGAGAGGGAGGGGGGCTGAGTATACCTCTTGGAGGACTTAGCCCTCACTGCTCCCTGCCTGGCTTCGACTCTTAAGGATTGTAATATTGATCTCAAACGATTTGTCTGGATAAGATCTCTCAAAAAACCAATAATTCATAAACATTTAATAAGTATTTTAAGTTATAAGTGATAAACAAAAATAAATATTTATGCATATAAAAATATATAAAATACAAATGCCTAAATATTTGAAGCAAAAGTCCTGCTCAAAATACTACAAACGTATATCAGAAGAAAACAGTGAGTTAGTCCAGTTCCACTTGTAATGCAAGTGGTCGTTTATGGCTTAAGCAATTTTTAAAACCAGTAACTTCTACTTCTCATATCATCACCCTTTTATAAATAAAATTATAGTATGGCTGCATTCCTCCTTCATTTATCAACCGACTTCTACCTCAACTACCTTACTGTCAAACACGTATCCGCATAAATAAAACCTGCGGATGTGTCTCGGACATAGCCTAACCCCGATTTTTTTTTAATCTGCAAAAGTGAACTACTGATACAGAGTTTCTAGGGAAATTATTGATCACCCAAATAACTTCCAAATGAAATAGTTGCTGAGTGTATACCTTAGACCAGGAATAAGATGTATCTCTTCGTATCTCTCCTTACGTAATGTCTATCTATGGTAAAATGACTATGTTCGATCGAATAAAAATAATTGTAGTTTCGTTAGCGGAGAATTGAATTTAGAACACGAGTTGGGGCAAAGCGAGATAAAAAAAAAATATCAAAATTGTAGAACATTGTCTCATGAGTAGGAATCCACACTAAATCGGTTACAGAAGGCATTCATTTGACACAATCGGGTTATAGGAGAATTGCTGTTATAATCAGGAAATAGGAATGATACCAAGACTTACATGCAAGATAATCTAGTGTTTAATATGCCTGTTCAAAATGTTCCCAATCAGCAACAACGCTTATTTGATTTCGAGAAAAAATTTTTACTGCGTATTTTTAAAATTATTACATTCACCGTGTTTCAGTCCTTGATGATACAACTGTGCAAATTTTTCAGACTTATAGGCTATGTTACAATATACATGTTCTTTTAAATAAACAGAACGGAAGAAAACCAAAGGAGTCAAGCTTGGTGAGCGTCGTGGCCATTCCACAGAAGCACTATATGTCTAATAACATGTTCCCGAACGTGTCAGCCAGAAAAGTATGAACGATTGCGACTTTGCACGGAAGAGGGGTACACCATCATCTTGGTCCCGCTTACGGTATGCATTTCTGGCGGAGAGGCCATTGTACCAGTCTGGTTACGTAGCAGTTAAAAATACCAAACATTAGTCAATTTCTTGTCGTAAAATATGCTTTTGACTATTCTATGTTGCCATAACCTGCTACAGACATTGGTAGAACAGAGTACTGGTGCCTTACAGCTCTTCCAACGGGGAGGGATTAATTGGAGACAGTAATGAGTATTTTGTGTATGGATGATTCCTCTTCGTGTAAATCAAAACTCATTTATCTAAAGTATTTCGGTCAGAAAAGATGGATTTACTCTGCAAACTGTTAAACACAAAGTTACAGAGATCGAAACGCGCCTGGTAACAAAGTTTACACTTAGACGATACAAATGAGCATCATGCTCGTTCAAAAGTTGCCACACTTGCTTTGATAATAATCCTCATGCTTGTTTAATTCCGTCGAGCTCAGGAGTGAATTGGAAGGGACATAGCCCAAGACATACTTCAAACTCTCGATCCTCTAGGCTTGCCAGGTCGAGGACGTGGCGTTATACCGCCGATATTTCTGAGACTGGGAATTGTGTTGGAAATAGTTCTACCAGTTGGATGTCGATCGGACGGGAAACGCTGAAACTACCGCCTTGCAGATTCTGAGGAATTGCTATTACACCCACCATAAAAGAAATGCCATCACAATAATGATCGGACCAGTAGTACAGCATTGAGTCGTGACGAATATGTCATTTCGCATACGCTTGGGAATCTTTGACAACCGTTCCAAAGTGTTATAGCGTAGCTGGGTATCTAGAAAACCATGAATTATGACAAGTTCTTATTATCTGTAGACGCATTTCGAACGCTTCAGATGTCAATTCCTTTAGACAAGGCTCTATGTGGGACGAACTTTCGAGCTCGCACATTTGTGGAGGGATTGACATGGGGGCAAACTGTGGCGACAGCCAATCTGAAATGACACTATAGAATCGCATTAACAATACACTTTGTTACCCAATTTAGTGCCTACACTGACGGCTGAACCACACTACTCGCCAGGGCTTAACCTCGAGCATCTGAGTTGGAACAAACAGAAGCCAATCAGTCCCCAATCCTTGAAGCTGACCAATGGACGTCCTAGTAATATGTCTAACCAGAGGTTGATGTCCAAGTTGTGATATCACCCCCCCCCCCCAAACATGGGTACAAGAATCTTTTACGAACAGCATTTTCTGAATTATTTTTCTGATGATGTATGCTTGGAGATGACGACTCTTGTTCAAAACAAGGACAACACATTCTGATACAAATAGATGCAACATCGCATACTCAGTGGCGTTAACAGACGCAAGGCTTATCTTTTAATACTACGCAGATCGTCAAAAGTAATGGTGAGATTACAAGTTTTTACCTCTCCCTATTGATTCTTATCTACACACTAAAATAAATATGGGTAAAAATATAAAGAAGAACTGGGTTTACTGTCACTAGAATGACACATTTAAACAGATAAATTTCCAGTTACCCACTTAAAAAGGTAACTATATCTATATGAATTTGTTATTTCATTCATTTATATGAGAATGAAACATAATAATGGGTATATCTTATTATTAAGCTTAAAATGCAGTTTTTAACAGGTAAAAAGGTAGGATGTTCATTTTAAGCACTTAATTACCTGCTTAAATGGGTCTCTCTTAATGAACCCTTCTAAGCATGTAAGCAACTGGGCCGCAGGTAAACAGGTGCATAATATGCCTTGTTTAAAACGGTCTTTTCAGCGTAAAATATAATATACCCCTTATTCTGTGCAATTCTCATATCAGAGAGTAAATAACACATACAAATAGATACAGTTACCTTTTTACTTTCTTTATATACATAATGTATAAGGAAAGTATTGTGACGAGGTCGAGAATTCGAGTTTTCGACGGGAGAGCACGTTTCAAGCATCCCTGATCACGAATCAAACATTTTTGAGGTGATGTCTGTGTGTGTGTGAGTCAGTGAGTCTGTGGAGACAATATCTCACGAATGAATGGAGCGATTTGAATGAAATTTGGTGCAAAACTAACAATACGTGAATACTGGAAGATTATTGTTTTTAAATGTAATCTAATGTTCAGAAACCCCTTAAAATTTTCAGTGAAATTTTGAAAATATCGAAAAATCAAAACCGTTAATAAAATTACGCAAATAGACATTTCCTTTGTAATTTTTCCTTAGAAAACGATTGACAAAATAATTAGAGCGCTAGCATAAGCCGTTCTCAAGATATTGCACATTTTTCAAATAAATTTATCAAAAAATCCCATAAATTAAAAAATATATATATTATCTGTTGAGAAACATGTTTACTTTTCATGTGTAATATCATGCGATATAAATTTGGTGACATCATTCTCGTGGATCTAGCTCGTTCCATTCATGAGAAAAGATACTTTGAGTAATACTTTTGTATTTGAACGCCAATAGTTATTTATCTGCTATAAGAATAAATTATTTCTCCGTCCCTAACGCTTAGCAAGATTTGAGAAACGGATTTGGCGGAATGTCGCCAACTTGGCGACTTTTTTTAAAATGTTGTTAAATTAACGAAAATCTCGCCAAATGGATAAAAATGACACTAAATCAATGAAAATGACGACTAATTGACGAAAATTCAATATCTTGGAAAGAATATAAATATCTACTATAAGAAAAACCTATTTTGTTATTTTAAACGTAGTAAATTCATTGCATTATATAAGGAAAGTCATGTGTTGCCCACATCAGATTTTTAAGTGTATAACTGGAAATTTGCCTGTTTAAAAGCGTCACTCTGGTAGCAGTAAGCTCAATTTTTTGTGTGTTTTTACCCATAATTTTTTAGTATGTAGTGTTGCTCCCTGTTTTCCCCCTCTGGCTGATGAGTATAATATTAATCTGCAATAATGGACTTAGCAAAAATTACAATTTGCAACTGGCTATATTGCTCCCTTTTTGCATGATTTAAAAATTTGTGTAATGAGTGTATATATATTTGTAAATACTTTAACATGCAAATGAAATTATGTTACATAATTTTTACTTTCCTTATATACAGAGTATAATGTATAAAGAAATTGTGACAAGGTCGAAAATTCGAATTCGAGATTTCGAAGGGAGATCACGTGATGAATCAATGAATATGAATCAGATGTTTTTGAGATGATGTCTGTGTGTATGTGTGTGTGTCAGTGAGTCTGTGGAGGCGATATCTCACGAACGAATGGTGCGATTTGAATGAAATTTGGTACAAAAATTACAATCCGTAAATACTGGAAATCTATTATTTTTAAACACACTAAATTTTTGAGGGAAATTTTGAAAAAATCATCAAAAAATCAAAACCTTTAATAAAATTACGCAAATAGACATTTCTTATGTAATTTGTCTTTAGAAAACGATTGACATAAACTTTAGAACGCTATCGTGAACCGTTATCGAGATATTGCCCATTTTTTAAATAAATTTATCACAAAATCCCATAAATTGGAAAAATAAATATTAACTGTTAAGAAACATGTTCACTTTTCATATGTAATATCATGCGATAAATTGGGTGACATCATTCTCGTGGACCTAGTTCGTTCTATTCATGAGAAAAGATACTTTGAATAATACTTTTGTATTTGAACGCCAATAGTCATTTATCTGCTATAATAAAAACTTATTTCTCCGTCCATAACGCTCCGTCCATAACGCTTGGCGAGATTTTGGCGACGAATTTGCGGAATGTCGCTAACTTGGCGATTTTTTGAAATGTTGAAATCAGTTAAATAAATTGATGAACATGACGACTCATTGACTAAAATTTAACATCTTGGAAAGAATACTATAAGTATCTACTATAAGAATAACCTATTTTGCTTTTACTGTAAAAGTAGTAAATTCATTGTATTATATAAGGAAAGTTATGTGCTGCCCACAGCAGATTTTTATGTATTTAAACTAGAAAACAATTGGTTCACGTATATATTAGAATTGCACGGCTGCTTTATTAGAATGCTTTTTATGTGTTACCTTTCAGCGGCCTACAAGTATTAACGCCACACTGTAACAACTTAACATTTTTCTTCTGTCTTATTTTGTTGCAGAGTCCGTGTTCCTAATTCTCCGCTAAGGGGCTACAATCATTTCTATCCAATCGAGCATGGACACTTTACTACAGGCAGATAGACATAACATATACACTTTTACATTTGGCATCATTATATTTGACATATACATCATTACATTTACACTTTATCATTTTACTGATGACAGTTGCATATGCTTTTCTCGGTTATTTATCAGAAGACAAGGCTTCATTTAGCTTCATATTTATATATTTTATCAATATGGATGAAAGATGAAAATTGTTTTTTGTTTTGAGTAAGTTTGGCAATACTGTATTTATAGGTGCTTTAAAAATCAAATAAATGTGCGAATTCATTCTTTCAATCCTCCCGATATGTTTGTCCACTCGTTGTTTCATCCCATGTTTCATGCGTTTGGACGGTTCCTAATTCACTATCCTTATTTTTTTATTCCTTTTCCCTGCGTTATGTTCTTTATGTTTAATCCTTGTGCATCATGAAGGATGTTCAAAGGGAATAGAGAAAGGGTGTGAAGCAGACCTTCTTGATGGGGGGGGGGGGGGGTGAACTAGAAACTCTGTATTATAAAATGCATGATAATGGAGATGTTAACTGACGTGAAAAGCATGCTAAAATGATCACTAGCAACACAACTAACACGTCTTGCAATGCTCTAGTTAAACATTATTGATTTCCAATATAGAAAAAAAATCTGATGTGGGCAGCACATGACTTTCCTTATATAATGCAATGAATTTACTACTTTTACAGTTAAAAAAAATGTTATTCTTATAGTAGATACTTAGTCTTTCCAAGATATTGAATTATCTTGTAAAGACATTGATTTAGCGCCATTTTTATCCATTTGGCGAGATTTTCGTTAATTTGGCACCATTTAAAAATGCCGCCAAGTTGGCGACATTCCGCTATATTCGTCGCCAAAATCTCGCCAAGCGTTATGGACGGAGAAATAAGTTATTCTTACAGCGGATAAATGACTATTGGCGTTCAAATACAAAAGTATTACTCAAAGTATCTTTTCTCGTGAATGGAACGAGTTAGATCCACGAGAATGATGTCACCCAATTTATCGCATGATATTACATATGAAAAGTGAACATGTTTCTTAACAGCTAATATATATATATATATATTTTATTTATGGGATTTTTTGATAAATTTATTTGAAAAATGTGCAATATCTCAGCGGTTCATGCTAGCGTTCTAAAGTTTATGTCAATCGTTTTCTAAGAAAAAGTTATGTAAGAAATGTCTATTTGCATATCTTTATTAAAGGTTTTGATTTTTTGATGATTTGTTCAAAATTTCACTCGAAAATTTAGGAGGGTTCTGAACATTCGATTGTGTTTTAAAACAATAGGCTTCCAGTATTCACGGATTGTGATTTTTGTACCAAATTTCATTCGAATCGCTCAATTCGTTCATGAGATATCGTCTCCACTGACACACGCACACACACACACGCACACACATACACACACACATAACTTCAAAAATATTCGATTTGTGATCAGGGATGCTTGAAACGTGCTCTCCCTTCGAAAACTCGAACTCGAATTGTCGACCTCGTCACAATACTTTCCTTATACATTATGTATATAAGGAAAGTAAAAATATTGCTCCAGTAAGGCGCGCGCCTCCCTTACAGAGCGGGCTCTTGAGGACAAGTCAGAACTTGCGGATTTTTAGTTGGGTCTATCTCGTCGTCTTTAGGGGTATATCAGGTATTAGCGCTCGTTATCTATATTAAATGGGTAAATATGTATATCTCATGACGCATGAGATATTTGCAAAAGGCGCGCAATGTAAAATATGCTAAAATGTATTGTTTACTTACTGAATTATACTTGAATATTGCGCTTCTCAGCTGATAATCTTCCTTTTGATTCTCTTGTCAGTCAAAGGAACAGTTGGCTTGATTTCCATTCGATGCTGAACGTTGCGAAACCAGATCATAAGGTAAGAGAAAAAAAAATACGAATTTTGATGAAGTTTGTTTGAGCTTCCCTTGTTTGCTAAAGTTTACTTAAGCATGGTTCTTACTATCCCCAAAGTGTGCTGAAACGGGCAGCGATGAAACTATGATGGTGTTCTTCACAAGTGGCACAACGGGAAACCCCAAAATGGTAGAACATACTCACAGCTCGTACGGAATAGGTCACCAAAGCACTGGAAAGTAAGTACCGTTTGTTCCATGTTTACAAACCAGGTTTAATAATTAACATTGCTCTGGAATCCAATCCATGCTTTTATTATACTCCTCATGACTTTACGCGTAGATATCTGAATAAAATTGATAAACAACGAAAGTCTGAAAACGGTTCAAAGATATTTCTTAGGTGGGTTGGGTCTAAACAGTAGGATTTTTCGGATGATCCCTACTGTTGCAAAGTAATTAAGATAGATTATCGGTATTTATGATCCGCGCGAGTGAAAGACGTTCAAATCCCATTAACGTTGAAACGGAAGAGTGGACATAAAGTGATTAACAGCCGACGAGCAAAATGTTAAGCAAAAATAGCCAATCAGAGAAGATTTTTGACACGTTTTCGTTAAAATCACGTGGTCAAAGGGAGATTTCAGAGTGAGATGTTATAGTATTGTGAAATATCGGAAGACTCCATCTACTTTTTAGGATATTTACGACTTTACGTATCCTCTCAATCGAGAAAGAAAAATGTGTTCACACCACGTGCGAGGTGTTTCAGACTCTGTGTTTTAAGCAATTTTATGCGCTTGTATTTTATATATCGTAATTTTAAAAGAATGTCGGTGTTTAAGGATTTAATTTGTTTTTCAGTTTTCAATTCTAAATATTAAACATTAAAGATTTTTTAACAGTAACTGGGATTGTGAATTACTTGATGATATTGTCAGTATAAAAAGCTTGTAAGAGATAGATTATCAGGCAAATGTTTATTCTAGATTTAAAAAAATTAATTTAGTATTTTTAAAAGTGACTTAAATATTTTTCAACAATTAGTGACTTATATTAATTTATTTATTTTATTTTTGGAATCCTAAATGTGCAGATAATTCAAAAAGGTTTATTACTTTCCATTTACTATATATAGTATATATAATGTATAAGGAAATTATTGTGACGAGGTCAAAAATTCAAGTTCGAGTTTGTGACGGAAGATCGCGTTTCAAGTATCTTTGAACTTGAACGCTTTTGAGGCGATGCCTCTCTGTGAATGCGGTATCTTATGAATCGTCTCAAACGTAATTTGGTACGATTATTAGAATGATACATACTAGACTGTTGATTTGAAACTCTGAATAACGGACACTTCTATTTAGCGAACAAAATTCTTGGTTCCGTTAATGTCTGCTCTTTAGAGATTGCACTGTATTTTCTAAACCAGTATAGATATTCTGTATGAATCCTATACATAAAGAATTTTCTCAGATACATGCTTGACCTGACGAGTGAGAACATATTGTGGAACATGAGCGACACCGGGTGGGCCAAGACTGCTTACAGCAATATCTTTGCTCCCTGGATTCGTGGCTCCTGCGTCTTCGTTCATCAGATGCCTCGTTTCAACTCTACCCAGACTCTAGAGGTGTATATTTTACTTAATTTCATCCTTGTAAGATGCACACGACACGGTTAAAAAAAAACGAAAAGTGTATAATTCTTCTTATTTGTTTCTTTGGCTTCTGTAATTTACATTAATTGGTAAACCGCAGTGTTTATTCCTCAATGTTATATGGCTATGAAGTTTTCTGTAGTAAATAACTTTCAATTCTAGGAAAGTACTTAAGTACCCCAATATATTTGCAAGAAAAGATCCATGCATATATATGTTAGATTTACAGTAATGTAGCCATGCCCGATCGAGTAAAGGCAATTGCAGTGCCCCTAGCAGATAATTTAAAAAGTTACTATAAAGAACTCGACGACAAAGCGAGATCGAAGAAAACAGCCAATTATAAAGTGGTAGAGCATTGTATAATAAGTACGAATTGACCCTAATTCGACATTTAGTTCGAGACAAATATATATGAGAGCTTATACATTGACAATCATTGTAGGTGTAACCGTGTTTTCAGGCCCTAATGATACGATTTTTTGACATATTTATTGCCTTTTATATACGCGTTTAGCACAATTTTGGTATCCATTGCCACTCTTTAGACAATGCTCTCCAACTTTGTAATTGGCATTTTCGTCCATCTCACTTTGTTGCCGAGTTCGTCATCCTAACTTTTTTTTAATTCTCCACTAGTTATTGCAATCTCTTTTATTATTCAATCGGACTTGGTCAGTTTACTATAAAACTATCGTTTACACTCGTTGGCCTTTTCTTACAAAGTTATTGGAGTGCTTAAGTACTTTTCCAGAAACTATTAAGTGTATATATTGAAATTTTTATACAACCAGAAAGCCCTAGTTGTATAAGAAATGTGGAATTGTATAAAAATAAACTGAGACCGGCATGTCTTCAGGCGTAAAATTTTAGGCATTAAAGTCAATTGTCTAAGAAGGTATATATTACTGCTTTTCTTCTCTGTTCCTTTTTAGGTTCTCTCAAAGTATCCCATAGATACGTTCTGTACTCCGCCTATGGCCTACAGGGCCATGGTGCATGAAGATTTGAAGGCCTACCGCTTCAGTCAGCTCAAACATTGCATAACAGGCGGAGAAGCTCTGGTACGTAACACTGTTCGCATAGAGTTCGCTTCCATTCTGTTTTCACAAATAAACTTTGCCAGGCTAAAAGTTTTCTTTCCTCGCTTCCAATCTTGGCGTAAGGCCGCATCACCAAAGAGAATCTACAGGATGATTAGAAACAGATGGGCCAAACTTTACTAGGTGGTAGTACACACCATACCAAGCCCCGGCCACTCAAATTCCTGCTGTAAGATCTAGGGCCGGCCGAGTGGTCTGGGCCTTCAACACAATACCAAGCATGCTTCGTCATAGTTTACCGGGTCGGAAATACAACGTAAAGGCGTTACAGGGCGCTGGATTGAGCGAGGTGGTCCCATAGCTTGGTCCCCACGATCGCCCGACCTGTCGTGTCCTGACTTTTTTTTGTGGGGATAGCTCAAGAATCTCGTCTGTGACACTCCACTTCAATTCGAAGAGGAACTCCTCGCCAGAATTTCGGCCTCTGCTGCCGAAGTACGCGACATGCCTGATCTGTTCGAGAAAGTTCGCCAATCCCTCCATCGCCGCTGTGAGACGTGCATTCAGGTTGGCGGTCGTTCTTTTGAGCCATTACTGTAATTATTGTTTATTAAATGTCATTTTATAAATTCTAAGTCATTTTTGTGTTTTCGCCTCACCTCATCAGTTTTGTCATTAAGCGCCCTGTAACGCCTTTACGTTTCATTTCCGACCCGGTATATGACGAAAAATGCTTGGTTTAGTGCGTACTGCCGCCTCGTAAAGTTTGGCCCATCATTTTTAAATCCCCCCTGTATTCATAGTGTTCAGACTCGCACTCTTCCGACACTGGCCGCCACGACGAAAAATTGTTATGTCAAATTCAGGACAATAGAGGACAATCTTGGAAGTACAGTTTAAAACTTAAAAGGGAACAAAATTTTCATTGAAAGACATTTTCGTTTATTATTTCAAGCTTACTATAAAGTGAGTTTGTGAGGTTTCAAGGTCTCAAGGACGGGGATTTACGGAGTGCCCAGGAGGGTAAAATTTCCCCCCTTTAAACTCCGGGCAGGAAAAACATAAAGGAAAGAGTTTACATCAGAAGGTTCGCTTGGGGGGGGAGGGGGGCTGCGACCGAAGTCGGGCCCTTCCCCAAGTCTACAGAAAGAGGATAAAGAGCTAGGGCCCAAGCAGGCACCTAGCGGGAGGAAAAAGGAGAGGGGAGAAGAAGCGCTCCCCGAGGGGCGCAGGGAGGTGAGTTTGTGAATTAGATTGCCTTGAAATTGGCTGAATCAATCCGAGAACCGCAAAACAGTCACGTCCCCGTATCCGCTGATTCACTATCTGCAGTTTGTTATCCGCGATTTACCGCAGCTCAAAAAAAAAATTGGAAAACGTGCAAAGGTCATCTAATGTAAAATGTGTAACAATAACACGTTTCTTCATTGCTCATGCAGCGGGTGGTTGCCCCATGATACTTTGAAACGGCATTACAAGTGTGCAGTATTTTTTTTTATTGCCCCATTGTCTTTTGAGGATTTTCAAACTCCCATACTACAAAATGTACACTTTGTTATTACTTTATTGAGTGTGGGTAATGTCTTATGGTGCGCAATTTATCAATCAAACTTGATCGTATGGTAACACAATATCACGTTATACAAGGTAGAATCAAAATGTTCTCTTTTTCTTGTTGACTAAATGACCTCCTGTTTCGGCGGAACCAATTCAGGACCAGTGACGCAGGAAAGAACGAAGAAAGACACAAGACGTGAGAACAAAGTTATTACAAGAAAACATCACTGACGAAGTCGGAGGAGGTCAGCTTCACATTTGACGAGGACCCAGAAGGCGGAAGACTGACTTTATCCTCAAGAAACATCCATGCCTTATTCGGGATTCGAACCCGAGCCCACAAGACAGCAGCCGAAGACGCTATCCATTTCACCGCCTGGGCGGCCCTCTTTTTCTTCTGGTGATGATGTCACGAACTAATAATTTTTATTGCAGGAATTAAATTCCTCTGACCACCATATATTCTTAGCAGATGGGTTTGGAATGGGAATTTTAATTATGATCACCCTGTGCTTTAACGTACTTTATATCCATAAACTTGCTGAGTGACAAAGGTATTTTTATTGAATCTTATCTGTATACTAGCCGAATACCCGTTGAAAATCAACGGTCTCGCAATAAGCAACTCCTGAATAATGTAAATTTTTGAATAATTCACGTTTCATATTTAATTGGCAAATCGAATATTTTGGAGTGCAGAACCCCCTAAAGAAGAAGGTATTGGGAAATTTAAGTTGCGCATTTCTTCCTTTCGAACTATCTACCCGTAAGCCACATTAAAGCCTATCTCATCCCGAAGCATTGCTATTTTATCATTTGTCCTTTCGAACGTTTTTCTGTGAAGCACACTCATAAATGAACATTTTTGAAAAACTCTGCTTGTCTCCGGTTTTTTATCAGATGATTGGCCCATATACCAAATATCAAGTCTCTATCACATTTAAAAGGAAGCATGCTTCATTTATTTGGAAAATCGAACATATTAGTGTGCGGCACCCCTTAAAATAGCAAATATTGGAAATCTAAAATTTCACACTTTCTTCCTTTCAAACTATCTACCCTACCCGTAGACCAAATTTGTAGCCTCCATCCTATCGCAAAGCATGTGTTTTCTATCACTTCACCTTTCGAACGTTTTTTCGTGTAGCACCCCCTTAATGAACATTTTGTCAAACCGTATTCATCTTTGGGTTTTTTTTTATCAAATGGTAAGTCCATTATATACTAAATTTCAAGCCTCTATCTCATTGTAAAGGAGGCGTTTTTCATTTGTTCAATTCAAATATTTTAGTGAACGGCATCCCCTACAATAGCAAATGCTGGAAAACTGAAATTGTACACTTCCTTCCTTTCCAACTTTTTACCCGTATACCAAATTTGAAATCTCTATCTCATCGTCAAGCATTATTTTTCTATCATTTCACCTTTCGAATGTTTTTGTGTGGAGTACCCACCCCCCTAAATATAAATTTAGAAAAATTCTATCTTCTTGTGTTTTCTATCAGATGATTCGCTTTCTAAAAGGCGCGTTTCTACTTTATTCCGAAGATCGAACATTTTGGTGTGCGACACCCCATAAAGTAGAACATATTGGTAAACTGAAATTGTACACTTTCTTTCTTGCAAGCTATCTACCCTTACACCAAATTTCATATCTCTTATCTCATCTCGAAGCATGCTTTTTTTTATCAATTCAACTTTCGAACGTTTTTCTCTGGAGCACTCCCATAAACGAACATTTTTGAAAAACTATATTCGTCTTTGTTTTCGTCAAATGATTAGCCCTTATACCAAATTTCAAGCCTCTATCAAATTTTAAAAGAGCCTTTTCTCATTTATTCGGTAAATCGAACATTTTGGTGTACGGCACACCCTTAAATAGAAAATACTGAAATTCTGAAATTGAACACTTTCTTCCTTTCGAACGATTTACCCGTACACCAAATTTGAAGTCCCTATCTTATCGCAAAGCATGCTTTCCTGTCATTTCACTTTTCGAACGTTTTGGTGTGGAGCACCCCCTTTAGAGAACATTTCCGAAAAATTGGATTTTTTCCCGGGGCTTTTATCGAACGACCGAGCCGTGTACCAAATTGCAAGTCTCTATCTATTCGGGAAGTGCCTAAAAAAAGCGTAACAGACGGACACTTGGTAATTAGTATATATAGATAAAATGTCAACAATTAACTTGAACGTGGTGATAAAAAATATTTTCTTTCAATGTTGTTTCTACGTAAAATTGTTCACCTGTTTTAGAAGCAACTCTTATTCTTAAAAATGCTTTTCGTAGATAAGTATATGTATGTTCTTATAAATTTGCGTTCTTATGATTATTACGTTCTTATAAATTTGCGTTCTTGACAGCGGTGTAACGTATTAGCGTTGTAGGCCGAAGGCACAGGTAAAGCAGCAGATAAATTTTTTAAATAAAACTTTAATTTACAAAACAATTATTTACAGTATATTTACAAATTTGAAGTTTTAAAAACAATTGTCGTTTTTAAGTATCGGCTCTTGGCTGAAATTTGCTCCGTGAGCTGCTGAAGGATGGCGACTAATACCTCCGGATTCTCGAATCGATCTCTCGTCTCTTTTTCAAAGATTCCATACCATGTTGGTAGGTCATACTTTACAGCTCTTCAGAGGCGGTTCCATAAGTATACAACATTTAAACGCAGTCTTCCATACATAAATCTCGAGCAGCTTATTTTTAGTGATTAAAAGATGTGGAAATTCAACCATTTCCCTCCTACATAAAATGGGCCAACACATGTGTGTTCGGGACTCGAAAAATATTTTTACTTTCTTTATATACATAATGTATAAGGAAATTATTGTGACGAGGTCGAAAATTCGAATTCGAGTTTTCGACGGGAGAGAACGTTTCAAGCATCCCTGATCACGAATCGAACATTTCTGAGGTGATGTCTGTGTCTGTGTGTGTGTGTGTGTGTGTCAGTGAATCTGTGGAGATGATATCTCACGAACGAATTAAGCGATTCGAATGAAATTTGGTACAAAACTTACAATCAATGAATACTGGAAGTCTATTGTTTTAAAACACAATCGAATATTCAGAACCCCTCTAAATTTTCGAGTGAAATTTAAAAAAAAATCATCAAAAAATCAAAACCTTTAATGAAGTTACGCAAAAAAACATTTCTTATGCAATTTTTTTTTAGACAACGATTGACATAAACTTTAGAACGCTAGCATGAACCGTTCTCGTGATATTGCACATTTTTCAAATAAATTTATCAAAAAATCCTATAAATGAAAAAAAAATATTAACTGTTAAGAAACATGTTCACTTTTCATACGTAATATCATGCAATAAATTGGGTGACATCATTCTCGTGGATCTAACTCGTTCCACTCACGAGAAAAGATACTTTGAGTAATACTTTTGTATTTAAACGCCAATAGTCATTTATCTGCTGTAAGAATAACTTATTTCTCCGTCCATAACGCTTGGCGAGATTTTGGCGACGAATTTAGCGGAGTGTCGCCAACTTAGCGAACATTTTAGATGTTGCCAAATTATCGAAAATCTCGCCAAATGGATAAAAATGACGCTAAATCAATGAAAATGACGACTAATTGAAGAAAATTCAATATCTTGGAAAGAATATAAGTATCTACTAGAAGAATAACATTTTTTTAACTGTAAAAATAGTAAATTGATTGCATTATATAATGAAAGTCATGTGCTGCCCACAACAGATTTTTTCCCTTGTTTTAAGAAGAACCAATTTTATAGGTATGGGTGGGAAAGAGATCTCCGCTTCTCATGATAGTTTTGTATTCCAGCCGAATCTTCCGCTTTTCTGGAAACTATACTCCTGTTTGTAAAAATTGCAACACCATAAAGGAATTATCAGAATTGAATGAAATGTATTCCACAAACGACTTGTATTGATACAAATAAACTATTAAATTTACAAGGGAAAAAAAACTATATTACAAGTCGAAAATCAGTATTTTGGGAAGCCACCACGCGCTGCAATAAGTGCTTATATACGAGGTGGCATTGAATCAAAGAAATTTTGAATTTGTAGCTGTAAGAAACTCAGGATTTTTCAGAGTTGGATGCTCGCCATTTTTTCTCTGAAGATTCCTGAGGTCATTACCTCCTTGTGCCCAGACCTCCAACTTAGCGCTTGGGAAAAACAGAGCCATAAACTTCCCTCAGATTTCCACGAAATCTAGCCATTTTGCCATTCCACTTGTCATCAAAGAGCGGGGGAGAGACGCTTAACATCCGTACCTGCAGCAAGTCGATGCACTGCGACTTGTCGTCTCGGGCCAATTTTACCCGGCTTTTGTAATCGTCAATATTATGTTCTGCTGAGTTTGAAATAAAACCATATTTTAATTATCCAACTTTTGATTTGAAAGCTTCTTGATTACGGAAACTTTTCCTATTTGCATTTTACCAATTTTATAATTATCACCTTGTCGGAATCCTGGATACGACACTTACGTTATCCGAGAGCACAGTTACCTTTAAGCAGTTGGTGTTCCCAAAATGACACTGACAACCTGATCACAGGTATTTTATTGATAGTTCGACTGAGCCAATACAGCCGAACGCAGCGAATTCATCTCCGAGAGCGAGAGAACCCTACAGTAGCTGTGGAAGAGCATGCCAGATTGCTTCAATTTGAACCTAAAGTTCAGCTACAGGACGAGCGTCACGAGCAAGACGCCGACCGACGAAATTCCAAACACGTTCAATAGGCAACATATCCGGTGAATATGCGGCCAAGGAAGAAGCTGTATCTGTTGTTCTAAAAAGAAGTCTTGAACATTCCTAGCAACATGTAGACGAGCATTGTTGAAATACAACTCCATCAATGCGTTGAAGAAATGGTACGACTTCGAGCTCCAGAAATTCTCTGTACCGGTTGCTGCGAGATTACCTACAATTCTTAGCAGCTGAAATTGTCCACAATACCCAATGGGCAATGGCGTCCCAGACCATCACGCTTGGCGTTCGTCCAGTATGACTTTGGATAACGCTCTCTGGAAGGAGGCGTTCATCGCTATAGCGTCTAACGTGGTTTTGCGTCAGGGGAATCCGGCACAAAGGAATTTCTTGCACACAGCCCACGTTTCAGCAGACGCCGACGAATTGTTGAAGCAGACAATGACACACCTGTAGTAGTGCTCCAACGTTTCGCCAAAAGTCAAGAGGAGGCTGTACGGTCCATCACTGTCATGTGGATGAGGTGTCTATCATACCGTGCTGACGTAACACCTCGTCGTTCACTGTCGAATTTGTGACCCGTTCTGTTCTCTTCAGTCCACTGCTTCCACACTCGCATCACTATCATGGCATTGCACTCTACGATCTGCTATTACACGATAAGAAAAATCTCTTTGCGAAGGCCCATCATTCACCCCCGTTCAAATTCTGTAACTTGCTCATATTGCGCTCTCTGTCTTCGTAGAGGCATAGTGACTTCTCATGAAACGTTTACCATTGGTAGACAACCATAGACTATTTTCAACGTCCCGCTACAGCTCTCTATTTATGCGGCTAAGACAGCAGTTCAGAGGGCTTTGCTTATCCCACGTATGCATGGTAACTCTGGAATTCTAATCATTTGCATAGCACACCCTAATTTGCATTTGCTGTAAGTTGCAGCTCAATCGCGTGATTCCTTCATGGTGCTGCAAGTTTTACAAACATTAGTTTAATAATTTGTTATCTCCACAGTTTATCACCCTGAGTGTTTTAGTTCCAGACCCTCCAAAAGATCTGGATAACAAGATGTTACAGTGGCTTGCATTTCAATGCATTTTTTTTTACAGACTTAAAAGAGTAATTTTTATAGGTATATTTTTTATGACTTCTATGAGTATTATAAATTGTGGAAGTATTTGCACACTTTCTAAAAGAGTAATTTTTATAAACTTTTTATTATGATACTTGTCCTGTAGAAATGTAATATGCATTTTTTTTATGTATTGTAGAACCCAGAAGTTAATAGAGCTTGGAAAGAGGCTACAGGGTTGAATATTTATGAAGGCTACGGTCAAACGGAAACGGTAAACAAATTTACTTACTCAAACAGTGATCATGTCAAATTCCACATTATATGTAAAAGATACCAGGATAGAACGGGATAACCAGTTGTCATGGGGATATATTTTCTGCTAGGATTGCTAGAGTCAAGTTGTATTCATTTAGATTTGTAGTTTGTACACTTATTGACTAAAAAAGTTACGCACCAGAGAGGCGTTTGACTGGAATGAAACTTTATAGAATTATAATTATGATTGTAATAAGTACTTACAATATTATAGTAACTATTAGTCCGTCACCCTTATCCGTCCGATTTGGACATACAAGGTCCGTCCGACAATCCACCGCCACGACTGCTTAAACAACACTACCCACTACTAAACATCATTCGTGCCAAGATCAATCGCGCGTGGCGAGCCAATCCAAATCGCTATAAACACTCACATCATCAAGATGTCTCTGCCGCAAAGCAGCAGAAGCCAAAAACAGCCAAAAGTACAACGTATGATTTCAATAATTTAACCAGAGACCCATTCTCTGACTGATCCCTATTCGGGTCCAAAGACTTTTATTAAAGTACTACATTATTTTAAAAGTACTACATTATTCTAAAAGTACTACATTATTCTAAAAGTACTACATTTTCCAAAACATCGATTTAATTTAGTCTCTGACAAAATGACCAAACCTTCAGTCTAAATAAACAAAATGCATTTTACAATATAATACATAATACAATATATTTACAATTTTTTCATTAAACATTATAACTATCCAAAAGAACTTTAATAATTTTACACATAGCTTCACGCACTTTTTCATACTTCAAAAATTCCTTCACCTCAATGTTCCTATAATTTATAGGAAACATTTCATTTCTTATAGAGTCAAATTTAATACAATAATATATATAATGATTTACAGATCCCACATCATTATGGAATATGCAAATTTCAGATTTTCCAAACCTTTTAGCTTGATAACTTGGAAAGACACCATGCCTAGTCATAAAATGATTGTAGTAAAAGTTGCTAATGCACCTGCAATTTTTAACTTTAGGGAATATATTATATGCAAATCTTCTCTTATCGCTGTTGTCCCATTTTTCTTGCTAGAGTTTCTTGGTCTCCATCTTCATCTTGGTTTTTACTTGGGTCCATGTGGTCTTGGTTTCTACATCAACTTCTTCTTTGACTGTACCTTCTTTCGCCAAAACATCAGCCTTTTCATTGCCAACATACCCCCACATGGGCCTTGATCCAATTTAACTCAATTTTTCCTCTTGATCTATTCCATTCTAATGCATTCATCTTGATTTCACTTACCCAATGATGATTATCTTCTCCATTGTTGAGACTTAGTAATGAAGATTTGCTATCACATATTTTAATATAACCGTTTTCAAGGTTACTCATCAACCATCTGACAACTTGTCTAATCGCATATAACTCCGCTAAGAACACAGTTGAGTTGTTAGACAATCTATAGTTCTCTAAACCTTTCTCTAAACCTTTTCATCTTTCTAAACCTTCCCCCGCTAATTCCGCGGCCTGGTTCTCGAGTGTCTGCTCGAATAAAACTTCAATTAACAAAATTAAAAACTGTGTTCTCATAGCGAGAGAAATATCCAACAAAATCACTTGAATAGCCTGAGAGCCATTGCTGCTTTTAACTTTTTCTCTGGTTGTTGATCCCCTTGGTTTTTACTTGCTCCTCCCCGGTGGTGCCGCTTTCCCTTTTATTTTGGTTTGCTGTGTTGTTTTGATGTTGTGTTTTGTTTTTGATTACTGCTTTGTTTGTTTGCTGTTTTGTTTAGTTGTGTTTTTTCTGGTGTTGTCGCCGGATCTCTTCCCGGCCGTCCAATTAGATACTCAAGTCCTCTGGATGAGTCGGACGGTCTGGGTCTTCACACTCACACAATCTATAGTTCTTACTATATATTTCATTTCCATCACGATAAACCATATACGTTGCACCCACTCTGCAGGCTTCGTCTTTTCCTGTTCTTGAACCATCGGTATACACTTCTACACCTAAATCTTCAGGAATATTTTCACTGTAATTCAACTTAGTAATGTTATATGGGTTTACACAAAAGTCATATATAGATATTTCATTTATTAATATATTTACATCATGAAATACCAAATTCATTTTCTTCGCTTTATACAGGACCTGCTGCATTTCTGTTTTATACTCAATAGAAGTAACACTTGCCAACACCCCTAATGCATTAGTGGAAGTCGTCTTGTAACATTTAGTAATCATCAGAAGACACCATCTATATATACTCAACAATTTACTATCATGTCTCTGATGATATCGTATCTCATAACCATAGAGAATCATTTTCTCTATGGTTCTCAAGTAGATCTCTTTTACGACTCTGCCGTGTATTGAAAGCAACATGCATATTGAAAGTCCCATGTTGCTTTCAATATGCGAAGGATCTGATTAATAAAATCAAAAACTTTATCTTTTATTGTTTTCAAGTGCCGCAAGTAATTCATATAAGGATCCAATACAATTCCTAAGTGCTTCAATTCCTTTGCATTTATGAAAGATTTTTCTGTAATTGTTACTTTAAAGATAGTTTTTAGGTCTGTTTTCAAAGGCACTATCATAAGTTGCGTTTTCTTGAGACTTAAATCCAATTCATAATCAAGTGCCCAGTTATAGATACAATTTGTAGCACCAATAATTTCATTGTTCGAGCTCGTTCGATTTTCACTATGTACATCAAATAGAAAGTCGTCCGCAAAAGCCAAAAGTTTATTTTTATTCTGAGTCCTATAGTACCCCGAAATCAGAGTGTTCGCCATGTTTAACCACGAGATAGGTCCATAATTTGACCCCTGTGGTAAACCCTTATTATACTTCCTTTCAAAGTTTAAGTTGCAATATTCATGTACCACCGATCTTTCATTTAAAATGTCTATAAAGACACCAAACAACTTATCACTAATCTTCATCTTTGACATGAACTTAATTTTATTCCATCTAACAGAATTAAACGCACCTTTTACATCGAATGATAACAACGCTGTATGGCAGTTTTTTGCTTTGTTTATCCCAGTTATTTCCTGCAATTTCCTGAGGGCATCGTTTGCTCCGGTGCCTTTTCGGAATCCAAACCGATTTCCATGTAAATAATTATAATTTTCCATATTATTCACCAATCGATTCTTTATTATTTTATCAAATATTTCCCCCCAAACTGGGAGAGGACAAATAGGTCTATACGCATCAGGTTTTATTTTGTTTTCACCACTTTTTTCAATTAATATTACTCTCGTTGTTTTCCAGATTTTAGGAAAGCACCCTAAGTTATAGCAATGATTAAAAATCCTACATAACCAAACACCATTTGTTTGAATAATATCCTGGAAGACCTCCAATGGTATGCCATCCGGTCCAGGAGCTTTATTCTTTTTCATATTTTTCACCACCTACTCTACTTCATCCAAGGAGATTTCCTTTTCATTGAGCTTCTTAACTGTATAAGTTCCAAGTTCTTCTTCTACCCAAGGGAAGCGGTAGATAATATTTCATTTAGTGTTTCATTCAATTCCTCAGTTAACACGTCAGTTTCTTTTTCCACCATTTCAAATCTTAACAGACTTCGCGAATTTATTGCTTTCTTTACAGTTGGTTCCAAAACTCTCTTTAGCCGTTATATCACCTAAAATTTTTCCAAAGAGTTATTTTTTGCCTACACTGTGTTCTTTCTAAACCTAGCCAATTGCCTTTTATACAACATCTTAAGCTCTTCCCGATATTTAGCATATGTTTCCCTCTGGAATCTTCTTCTCATCGTTCGAGTTTTTGAGCGTTCAACCTGAAATTCCATACTCCTCCAAGGCATGTTTCTCTTCCTCGGTAGTTGTCGTAATTTATAAAGTTTATTTTTACAACAAGCAGCTATTAACTTGTTCGTAATAATTTCAATTTCCCTATTAATTTGATTTTTGTTGCTAATATTGCAGCAATCAGATCTTCAATAATTTTATTTCACACCTAAGTTTCACTTCTTCATTCCCAACACTCATAATATCAACGCTAATATATCTGTGGTCGCTTATAGTAGCCACATCCACAACTTGCCAATTTTCGAATCTTTCGGGTTCCCGTACATTGATCATTATAAAATCTATCCAGCTTCTCTCCCGAACACAATCAAAGGTCGAGGGACTTAAAGGATCATTTAATACACTAAAATGGTTGTTTGTTATAAAGTTCATGACTTGTACCCTACGGGCATCCGTGGGGTCTTATCACCATAATTAAGATTTTACATTGAAATCCCCTAATATAACAATTCACATATTTACAAGTTAAATTATTTAATACACTCATATTTACATTTATATCTTCACTTGGAGAACAATATACAAAAATTAAAACATACTCAATATTATCAACATGCAATTTAACCACCACAATATCCTTATTTACATATAATTTCAAAACAGGTATATTACTGTTTACAAGAATAGCCGCTCTTAGGCTATAGTTAAAACAAAATATTTTAACAAAATGAGGTATGCCCGTAATACAGTTTTTATATACATGGGGTACAATATTATAGTAAAGGAACAATTTTTTGCGGAACAATGGTATAATTTAAAGTTACTTCTAGTATCTTGTAGAACCTCCTTTTGCTTAGACACATGCAGCGATACGGTCGGGTAGGGTCGTCATACAGGTCGATACGGTCGTCATACAGATCCTGCATGCTGCAGATTTGAATACAGATTTTGTATATGCCACTCCAGATCTCGCATACTTATAGATGGCTGAAGCTGGCATTCCATCTAGTCCCACAAATGCTCCATGAGAGACAAACAGGCTGGACTAGGAAGTATGACAACATGGCAGAACCATCCCTGGAAAACCTTAGCTGTGTGCGGTTCGGATGAGCATTGTCGTTGATATGGCTCTTTGTAGATCTGCAGTGAAAGACAAAACACGAGGATACAGAATTTCCTTGGTGTATCACAGTGCCGGCAACATCCCTCGTATCACTACTAGTGAGTAGTAGTTATCGACTATCCAAAGAGATGGCTGTCTAGATCAGTACTCTGGCAGTGAAGGTAGTATGTCGTTTAACAGTCAAATTGAGGTGAAATCACACATCATTCTGTGTGCTGTAAACTCGAACACTGTGGTCATTCGTTTACAAACAGATGTGAGATTTGTGGTACATTACCAATTCATACCAGTTCATGTTTCTCTGTCGGGACTCAGAAATCACGACACCAATACAAACGAACCGACGAGCCGTGAATGCAAATTTACTCTGGAAGTCGCCTAACACAGGAATAGACAGACGTCTCTTGTAAAGCACATGTCTATAGTCACTGTCTACTATCTCTGTCATTGTCCACTATCTCTGTCACTGTCGCTGTTACTTGTCCACTATTTTGAGTCTAGATAGTGGACAAATACGCAGTCACTTGTGCTTGTTAAACGATCATCTCGCTTGGTGGTCTGTTTGGGTCATTACAAAGCTTTCCGCCGTATCATCACATATCTACTGGCTCCAATACCACCTCACAGTCAAGTCAGGATGGAACGACCAAAATGACTGGCAGTTCAATAAGACGAACACCTTGCTTCTCGCTGCCCAACGACACGGCATATTGATTACACACCAACTCCCACCTAACATTTACAGCAAATGTATGTATGCCATACAGCAACTGCCCTGTCTGGGAACTTTTCTTTTATGTCTCAGCAATTCCTAATTAACTTTAAGGGCATAATAGGATAAAATGTCATCTTATATGTTTGA
Source organism: Amaurobius ferox (assembly GCA_951213105.1). Lineage (NCBI taxonomy): Eukaryota > Metazoa > Arthropoda > Arachnida > Araneae > Amaurobiidae > Amaurobius > Amaurobius ferox. The sequence continues at coordinate 1,401,132 of OX578148.1, read as the reverse complement.
TTTTAAAATTTGGCTTTCTGATATTTTGATACACACTCGTTCTTTTATACATTATTAATACTATATAATGAATACCCAGGTCTCTGTCCGGAACGTATGACGGAAAATTGGGGACCATGGCGACAAACTTAGCAATTTTAAAATGTCGCCAAATTGATGACAATGACGTTAAATTGGCAAAAATTTAGAACCAGAACATAAGTAGAAATTTTGAATTAAAATTTTAGAAATGCATGGAATTCAAGTTAATTAATAAACGGATGATATATTAATTGTTTCTCGATAGGGTATGTCTGTCCCATCTGGCGATAAATGTGACAACTCGGCGACTTTTAAAAAATGTCGAAAAAGTAACGCCAAAATGACAAAAATGTTGCCAAATGCCCAAAATTCAATAACTCAGATAATCGACACTATTAATTACATTTAATTTCTTGTATAATCCTTGCCGCTTGGAAGAAAGTATTAATCTATTATTCTATTAAAGTATAGTGGGCTTTACTATTCGTAGGACAGCTGCATTTTATTTTAAAGGGTTTTAGGGAGCGTAAAATATACTTTTTGGAAGAATTATGTTAGGAGATGGTATAATATGTATGCTTCTATAGGGAGTCGTATGAGAAATAGTAATATTGAATGGGAGAGGTGTGTGACTCAATGCTGTAGGCGGGTGGATGAGAGGAATTGTTTTACAACTTTATGAATGGCAGATAATTTTTTGCAACTTCATCCCAACTTGGCTTACCGTTCTAGTCTAAAAGAAAAATTCTTAATTTCTCAAATGTTCCTTTTTTATTTGCTTCTTTAAAACTCGCTTGACATGCTATGTAAAGCATTCAATTCAGACCTGGTTTCACTAATATATGTTTCTGTACTATTTATATTTATATTCCATGAGAAAGTCCCAATTATCAATTTTCTCGTGTAATTTTCAGGTGATGTTGACTGGAATGTATAAGTGCCTGGAGTACAAATCGGGATCCATTGGTAAACCGTCACCTGGAGTAAACATCGTGGTAAGTTCAAAAGATGTACCAAAAGCCATGTTTGTCATCTGATGGTCTCAGAAAATTAAATTATGGAATCATAAAAAACTTCTTTGGTGTGTAAGTATGGTCCGAATCTTGGTAGCTCTCAATTCGGGGTTAACGCATTCTCTCGTAGCATGAGAAACTATGTAGAACTTGTACATATGTACAATTATGAATTGATTTGTATACTGAAACAAATAGCAGGTTATTACATTTTGAGAGCGTAGTTAGCCTGTGCCGACAGTATGTCGCAATACAGCAACGAATAACTTTTTTGAAATGCTTATGCTGTACAGTTTATGCAATCGCAATGCTAACGAGCACGGGAATATTAACGTGCTTTTCCCAATTCTCGACATCCTTCTGGGAGATTTATTTCCCAATTGGTGCAACGAGTGCGTGAAAGAGGAAACGTACATTGTGTAGATGGACTAGAGGTAGGCCCAGACCTCACTCAACTGATGTAGAAATTGATATTTTGGCCTACTTTTGCAGTCATCCACATAGTAGTGTTCGTACCGCTGCTTCAGAAATGAATGTACCACGTGCAACAGTGTGGAGAATACTGAGATTGAATAAATAGCATCCGTTTAACATCCATGGTGTGCAAGGACAGGAGCCAACAGATTATCAACGTCGTCTATATTTTTATAATTGGGCTCTAAATCAGGAAGATGCAAATCCCACTTTCCTGAAATACGTAATTTGGACTGACGTGACGAATGCTGTTTTAAACAAGATGGATGCATAAATCCTCAAAATGAGCACTTCTGGTCTGACACAAATCCATTCGTGGTACGTGACATTCATCATCAGAAGCAATTTTCTGTGAATGTATGGTGTAGTATTTTTAGAAACCATTTGCTTAAACCCATACTGTATGACGGTACGTTGACGGGTGATAGATATGTTAATGAGATTCTGAATGCGGTTATTCCTGATTTTATGGATGAACTGCCCCTGACAGTACTTCCATATGTATGGTTGCAGCAGGACGGATCTCCAGCTCACCTTACTACAGTTGTGAAACACTGGTTAAATAACGAGTTTCTAGACAAGTGGATTGACTTGCATGGGCCAGTCAATTTTCCCTTAGATCGCCTGATTTAATGCCTATGGATTTTTATTTGTGGAGTCGTTTACGCACAACTGTTTATCTGTCACCCCCCTTAAATTAAGCAAAGTTGCAACAATGCATTCAAGATGGTTGTCGTGACATTACCGAACAAGAACTTGATCGAGTGCGCAGAAGTGTTATCAGGCGAATGCAGCTCTGTATTTGCATGGATGGAAAACATTTTGAACAAGCTTTGTAATAACTTTGTAACAAGCTTTGTATAAAGTTATTATTTCTACACAGTGTAAATACTTTTGTACCAATAAATAGAAAAAGTATTACTTATTTATGTAATTATTGTTTTCATTCGTAATTTGTGTATGACCCCTGAAACGCGATCTGTCTACATGATTTTTCCCCTCTGAGAACCCATGTCGATACATCAAAAAGTGGTTTAAGTTAGCATTTTTATCTTTTCATATCTTTGGGATTTTTTATGATAAAATGCTGAAATTTTGTACATCACCCTATTAGTATATGGGGTACATTTTACTCATTAGAAATGTTTTTGCACGGGGTTCGTATAAAAATTTAAATTTTGTATTTCTTAATTTAATTCCCTTGAAAATTTTAATTGATTTCATAAAATTCTATTTTTCTTTTTAAGCAACTTTGTAATTTATTATATATGTCTGAGATCAATATTTAAGGAATAAAAGACGAAGTCAATGTTTTTGGGACACACTGTATATTGTTCGAGATTCAGCCAAACTGGTTAGAAGTATCCGTCAGAACAGGACGAAGTTCTTTTATGAACCGACTACTTTGAAAATTCCCTAAGAAATTTAGTGGAAATTTCCGCTAATAACCATTTCCCGTAACTATACTATTTACTAAATAAGAGGGATATTTATATAAATTGTTGATAATTTTTAGGTTATTTATATGCATAGCATGAAATTTTTTATATATAATTGAAGAATTTTAATTTACTTGTATTATATATACCAGAGATTGATCATTTATTGAAATGTTCTGTATAGCAAAAATGAAATTAAGATGGTCTGAAGGATTATTTGATATCAATAGTGACTATACGACAAGCCTGTGAAGATGGTAAAGAGAACATTATAAATAAAATATAAATAAAACATTATGAATAAAACAAGCACTAAATTGGCATAAAATACCCCTTTTTCCCTGTTCTATATATAAGTTAAGGAATTAAAAAAGAATGACATTTGGTAAAGATTGGTTAATATAATCCCTTAACTACGCCTCTTTAGATTAAATTTTTATTTTGTGTTATAAATGATATATGTAATACAGATACGTAAGGTACTAATCCCCCATGTTCCCTGCATAAACATACATGGTGTAAAGCAAGAATAGTATATAAGAGGAAAAGTTGCAAAACAGAAAAAATTATTTTCAAGTGGAGGTTTCTAACTCCCAAAAATTTTTTGAAAATGAATAAATTAAAAAAAGTGAAAAGCATTTCCGAAACCATGCACGTTATCAAGGGCTATACCTGGTTGCTTAATGCTGATTCTACGTTTCTGTGTACATTACAGTAAATTGTATTACAGAAATAATGCACATGGCCCGACGTAGAAGTAGAAAATGTATCGGATATAAATATAAAAATAATCAAATAAAATAATCAAATATACCAGCGTATGGCTGTGCATTTATGAGAATATAATGTTATGTATAGATGAAAAAGAATAATAATAATAAAATAACATAAAATGAGTTAAACCCTGTGTTTTTAACGTTGTAGAGTAAGTGATACTGTGACTAAGCTTTTTTCAACTCAAAACAGGTTACGGTTAATTTAACAGACTAAAGAGTGTAACTGTTGGAAGTGAAACATGGAGATGATAAAATGCTTAATATTTTTTATTTTGAAATGGTTGAGACTGATTTGTCAATGTGTTACTGTAATTCGAGCAAGGTTTTGAATTTAAAATTAAATTGTGTTTTAATAAATGAAAAAATAAAGTTTGGCAGGTATGTATTTTGTAAGGTGGCGTTTATGAATTTAATAAGATGATCTTTGTAGTAACTTGGTGCACTTAACATTTTTATTCTTAATAACTGATTATTTATAATATTTTTATATACTGATTTTGCTAGATTGGATGAATAATGCTGAGTTTTATTTACTTTGAAGTTATATGATTCAGTTTAGTTATATATTTTAATTTTTAATGTCTCTTCATTTTGAATTTTTAAACTAACGTCTAGGTAATTGATCCATTGTGATGTATATACATTTTCAATTAGTTGTAGATTAGGAGGATAAAACTGAAAATTTAACATTGTGGCATCATTAGTAATTTTAATAATAATTAGATCATCAATGAATCTGTTTGTTGAAATCTGACTGTTGAAAGGGCACTGGAGTTCGTAGAAATGTAAGTACAGGTTGGCCAGTATTGTGGATGAGATTCCTCCCTGTGGAATTTCCTAATTTAATTTGTATATGCAATTACCCTGAGAGAGATACTGGTTGAACAGAATTCATTTTACCAATGTTTTGAATTTTGGAATAGACATGATTTTTGATTGAGTAAATTGTTCATATAAATTTAGAATGACTTTATATATATATATATATATATATAAAATTACACCGGAACATATAGGGCAGTGAATCTTATACATTGTTTTTTCACTGTGGAAGCTGTAAATTCATTGCATTATGTAAGAAAAAAAAATTATTACATTATAGTATAAGTCATAGCTGCATAAGAAAGAATCTTTCTCATAAAATGCTGATAATTAAATAACCATTTTTAACACTTTACAATATAGTTGGAAAGTGTTTATGACTTTGTTCATTCTGTCTGTCTGTCTGCCTGCCTGTCTGTCTGTTCGTTAGCACGATAACCGCCATAAAAATGACTTTATCAAAATGAAATTTTAGTATGTTGTTCAGTCGGTCTGTGGGACCTATGGGGATATAAATGAATATCACCCAATTAGTTTTGAATTGAACTCGGGTTGAAAAAATGAAATAAATTGAACCCTATGGGTCCTAATTTTTCAAACATTTTTAAGCGAATTTTAAATTCACAAATTGTTCCGAAAGTTTTAGGAAATATTCAACTTATCCTATAAAATATATAAAAAAATGTTCAGCAAAATATATTCAGTAGTTTTTTAAATAAAAATTGAAATAATTCTCTTCATGTAAAGGGTATCCTTTATATGAAAAGATCACGTGACCATTATATGGAGAGATCACGTGACCAATATATGGAGAGATCACGTGACCATTATATGAAGAGAGCACGTGACCATTATATGAAGAAATCACGTGACCCACTTCAAAATAATATATATGGCATTCATCTTGTGTCGAAATCGTGATTTTTAAAATTATTTTTAATTTATATTTATTGTTGTATCTGTCCTAAAACCGCTTTATTTTTGCTTAATTTCTGTGCATCTGTATTCTGAAACAGCACAATTACAATATATTTGAGTTTAAATAATCAATACCATCCATGTTGTGTCAAAATAGTGATTTTTAAAGTTCTTTTTAATTTAAATATAGTGTTGTATCCGTCCTAAAGCCGGCTTATTTTTTGCTTAATTTCTGTGCGTCTGTATTCTGAAACAACACAATTACAATATATTTGAGTTTAAATGATCATCAAACTTTGATTATTTCTACAACGATACCTAATTTTTGTTTATGGAGAATGTAAACTGATTAGGCTGTAAGATGAGTTGTATAAGAATTACTGAATTTCTTTAACGCAAAATTATTTTGCTCAGGAGTCTGCAATATAGATGATATGAATGAAATATTCATTGATTTTACATAGAGAAGTAAACGATTGGCAGACTTCTTCGCTTATGTTCTATGCTAAGTTTTATGCATAGAGTTAAATTACTTTAGCCTCCATGGTTTTAAGTTTTTAAGTAGAATAAATTATTGTGGTACTGTGATGAATGAAATAAAAATGTATGAATGAAATATTTACTGCTTTTACACAGAGAACCAGGCGATTTATATTTCGATGACGTCATTTGAATGAAGTTCGTTTTTTCCATGAAGTTTTAAATTTTCATATATAATTAATTATTGCAGTACTGTGATATATTACCGTTGAATGTATCGCATTTTAGAGATGTTTAAATACAATTAAAGTTGGAAAGTGTTTCATAATCAATGCTTTATGCATGATTGATCTCTCTTGTGATTTCTTAATACTTTTCGTTGTTGAGTAAGCCTGTGAGAAATAAACCATGGTGATAGTTTCCATTTAAATTCATATTTCAAACCTGCGATTTTCAAAAGTGACTAATACGTTCAAGAAACTCCCACAAAACTCAGAGATTTAATTGACTTTCACGTTAAAACCAACGATTTCCAACATTTTCGTTGGGAATATGGAGTTAGAGAGTAGAACTCCGAGGGAAAAGTTTCGTTTTTCATCAATATCTCGACAACCCCTGGTTTTAGAAACTCAAAACTTCGATTGACTAAATTTATGGAGGGCTACTTCAAAGGTACCCACCAAATTTCGTTAAATTCGGTTCAGCCGTTCTCCGGTAACGATTAGACACACGAAAGTGTCGTTTTTCACTAATATCTCGAGAACCACTGGTTGTAGAAACTCGAAACATGGACTAAATTTTAAGTGGAGCTATTTAAAGACTATCTACCAAATTTCATCAAATTCGGTTCAGTCGTTCTCTCGTGATGTTGGATCATACATACATACATACTTTTCTTATTTATATATATAGATGATATAAGAAAGAATCTTCCTCATAAATTGCCGATACTTAAATAACCATTTTGATTTCTTAATACTTTTCGTTTTTGAGTAAGCCTGTGAAAAATAAATCATGATAGAGTTTCCATTTAAATTCATATTTCAAACCTGGGATTTTCAAAAGTGACTAATACGTTCAATAAACTCCCACAAAACTCAGATATTTAATTGACTCACGTTAAAACCAACTATTTCCAACCTTTTTCGTTGGGAATCATGGAGTTAGAGAGTAGAACTCCTAGGAAAAAGTTTCGTTTTCCATCAATATCTCGACAACTCCTGGTTTTAGAAACTCGAAACTTAGACTAAATTCATGGGGGCTATTTTAAAGCTGCCCACCAAATTTCATTAAATTCGGTTCAGCCGTTCTCCCGTAATGATGAGACAAACGAAAGTGTCGTTTTCCACTAATATCTTGAGAACCACTAGTCATAAAAACTCGAAACATAGACTAAAATTTATGTGGGGCTATTTCAAGATTACCCACCAAATTTCATCAAATTCGGTTCAGCCGTTCTCCCGTGATGTTGGATCATACATACATACATACATACTTTTCTTCTTTATATATATAGATATATATATCAGACAGACAGACACTTGACAATCAGTATATATAGGTATTTTTTCAGCGAATTTGAAATGAATTCTTGTTTTCTCCTCCCAGATTGTCGATGACAATGAGAATGAAGTAGGTCCTGGCGTGGAGGGAGAAATAGCAGTGAAGAGAACTGGAGAAAGAATTTTTGGCCTTTTCAAGGGATACATGGTACGTTCGAAGTGTTTCTTGCCTTATATAAAGTATGAGTTTTCATGTACATATTATAAAAATTTCCGTTTTTACTGTTATTATTCTTTGGTTAGTTAGAACATTTATATAAATACGTATTATATTTTAGTTCAGGGAGAGTGATGTGCCTGTAGGTCGGTTTTAGGACGATTGAGTCAATTCGACGCAATCGGATTCCGCGCCGAAAGGATCGTAAAGATTTAAATAAATTTCAAGTTTGCGGTAGAGATAATAAAATTCATGATGACCCCAAAAAAGCGTACAAAATAGTTTGTTTCAATGAAGTATTAGACAAAACTAAATCATCTTTAGAAGAATGATTTGATTAGATTAGAAGTATTATTCAGATCTTTTCGGAGGAAATATTCAATCATTTATGAAACATTGGAAAAGCATGCTGCTAATTTAGTAATCTTATTGTCCGATGTCGAAACTGTTAAAGAAATCCAAATGGTTAGCACCCATAAATTAGCATATCTCGGCGGTAGAATGCTAGTTCGAGAAATGGAAGCATTAAAAACAAATTTTCTACTTTCATTTTATGGCGAATTAAAAATTATATATATTCCAGTTTCTGAGTGAAAATGAACGTTCTATAGTTTTTCCGAATTTGTATATATTGCTCTTCGCATATATTTGATAATCCTTGCCACGGTAGCTTTGTGAGAAAGGAGTTTCTTAAAATTTAGTAAAATCATATTTGAGTTCAACCACACTACAGGAACGATTGAGCAGCCATTATGTTGTCAATAGAATGAAAAGAAACAAGAAATATTATATTTTAAAGTACTCTTGCTTACTATGAGAAAAAAAGCAAGAACATTTTTTATTTACTAATTTTTTTTAATATCACTTTATATTAAAGGAAAGTAGCTGACGTCACTGTTTACAAATTTTGCGTTCCTCGTGTTTCTCTGTCACGTACCGCAAAATTTATTGCATACAAAAATTTGAAATTTAGCATTTGTAAAGAAACATTAGGGGAACACACTGATATGAACCATTTTTCAATTTCAAATTTAGTTTAAGAAATATGTAATGTCAAAGTTAAAGAAAGAGTATTTGAGCTGCGAGTTCGCGTCCTGGACTGACTATTAATAGCAAAACCTCGACTTTTTGTTGACTTGTACCTACATAGTGCAATTTTTGCAAGACGGAGCCCCTTTTGTAAATTTCGATTTAGTTAATGAATTATGCAATTTTTTATGCACTTATGAAGCGAAAACATTTCTTCTCTACCGGCAAAGATTTAATTGGTTGAACCAATTGTCATTCTGCCCTATGACCGGTTTCTTGCAGAAACATCACAAAATGTCCGAGAACTGAGTTATTAAAGTACTAAAAACATTAAGAGTATAGATATTTGATTCTAAACATGACTACAACGTTAGTTAGTGCGCTTGAGATAATTCGAAATGTTGACAATCATATGCCTTGTCGTTTAATCTTGCAAACAAACAGAGTGTTTCTAACTATTGGTGTAATCAACCTTACGATTTTATTGTTGCACAACAATCATATGTTTTATTGTTGTAAATATCTCTATACTTAACGTAACACGATATTTTGCCACTGTATTACGAACAAAGGGCAAAACGCAGTTGTGAAATTTCGCCGTTTGTTCATAATACAATATAAAAACGTTCTTAATAGCAGGCGACACGAAAGAGTTCTTAAAGAGAGCCAGAAAGTAGGAGACTGAGCCTCTCAACACAAAGCAAGTTTTAAAGTTGACGAGCGTAGCCAGCTGGGTGAAATTGTACACGAAGCGAGTTAAGGGAGTTGGGGAGCGTCAGCTAATAAGGGGGCGAAGCCCCAATGGATGCATCACGCCTACGGCGAGCTCCGAGTAATAAACGGCAGCGAATGGTCAGGGGTTCAAAAGCGTCAGCAAGCACAGGGCATGTAAGCGTTTGTGTACACCGGTCATGTAAGATTTGTGTACACTGGCCGGATTAAAAGCGAGCTGCAAGACTGGTGAATGTCAGTTAACAAGGGACGGCACCAACGGTGGCACGAAAGCGAGCACCAGCGAACGAAACCTTTCGACTCGCGAAACGAGTTACGGGGGTTGGCGACTAGAGTGCGGAGCCCCCTAGTATTAGAAATACTCGTAATTAATCTCGTATATTTTCAATGTAAATTATTCTCATAAATATAAATTAACATACTGCAATTTATATATTTCTGAGTTCATCTACCATAATGAGAAAATAATACAGCCACAAACATTTTTACCACAACGCGGTTTCCCGTAAATCGTATTGTTAAATTAGAGTCATACAATACGAACATCTTGTTTAAAGCATAAAAAACGCAAAAAGTGACGTAACACATTGCAGTATAGATTCCAGGACCCCGCAAATTATACTTTCAATAGGTCCCCGTGTTTCCTAAAACCAACCCTATGTGCATGCACTAATCTTTGCATATATGCCGTCGCGTAATATGCATAAATACCATGTATTAACATATTTTACGCATCCCTGAATTCATATCGAATGTTTTAGAGAAAATGCATGCGTGTTATGTGTAAAGTACATTAAAAATATCCGCTCATTTGATAATAAATAACATTTATATTTCATTCTTCTCGCTTTTTACGAAACGCAATATCTCAAGAACGATGTAAGTTAACGTCTTATAAATTATAGCATTCCCCCCCCCCCCCCCCCAAATAAATAGTCGTCTGATATGTATGTATTTTTATAGGCACTCTTTGAAAGCCCCGCGGTGAATTAGAAAACTAAATTTTTGCGCAGTTATGGTATCGATTAGGGGACAGAAAACGGAGCCTGATTCTTAATTTCCATTCTATGGAACCACACCGGTGAAGTGACCTAGAAAGCTGAGCACATAATACTGGCCATGAGACAAAATTCACAAACAGGGCTGTAGCCAGAAAAAAAATCCATGGGGCTCGAATAAAATTCAAGAGGAGCTCAACAATGCTGAAGAATAGCTCTATTAAAAAGTAATAATTAAATAGGGTACTTTTTTTATTATTGGAGACCACTATTATTATGTGATATTAATTATTATGCAAAAGTTTGAGGGTACTGCAAAGCCAATAAACCATTAGCATCTGTAAATAGTTATTATATATTTCAATTCATATAAATTACTGTTACAATTTTTCTAAATAGTTAATAGTGTGGCTATATTTGTAAGCTAATAGCTAACTGTAAAATTCCAAATAGTTATTATACATCCAAAATAATATGTAATAATTACAATTTATTCTAATATAACCATTAATTAATTGTAAAGCTGTTAACTGATGAAAATTCTAATAGTTAGTAGTTAACGAATAATATTAATTTTATCTTCTCATCAGTTGATTTTCACTCCATAATGCCAAAACAAAACTAAGTAGTTTATAAAGAAAATCTCAAAAACATATTTTTCATGAAAAAATTTGGATAACATTTTTCATAAAATTTCCTGTCAGTACTGAAAATTGACTATTTTTTTTATCAGGGAAGGGGCGGGGCTGAGTATATCTTTAGAGGAGGGTTCAGCCCCCTACTTGATTGCGACCCTGTTAACTGAGTCAGATTTTCTATTTGCCCTCTTCCCCTGAAGGTGGTTTGAGAAAATGGGGTTTCATTCTTTCTTGTGGGAAGTCTTTTCAGAAGATTCTGTTGACCTAAAAATCTGGATTTGTGCACAATTATATAATAATATCATCCACAGGGCAGAACCTAAAGGAGCCGGATTTTGGATGCCTTCCCTGAGGGTGGATAAAATGGGTATTAAGAAATATTTAGACCTTCCAGAAACTCTTCTCCAGCGAGAAGGCTGAATATTTGCACACTTATAGTGTGGACAAAATATAACTGTGTTCTGAGATATCTCCCTCTCGAAGACAAGCCCTTTTAAGACGCTGAATAAAAAGGCCGTATCTGACGCATAATTTATTTACAAGAATATACACAAGATATTGCATGGGATACATAATTATAAATTATGTTGTTGTGTTGTGACTTATCCCCCGTGGTGAGGAGCGCCTGACACCACGTCCACTAGACCCCTGGTTCCATGGCGAAGGGGAGAATATGCAGCTTCACTTTTTAGTGAGGCTCTCCAAGGGCAGAAATCTGATGACTTTGCCTCGACTACGCAACATCCATGCCCGTTGGCGGGATTCGAACCCACAACCCGGCAATCCAGCGATCAGACGGAAATGCATGCCCCTGACCGCTCGACCATTGGATCGGCATAATAAATTATACTTCGAATATTGTAAACTCTTTAATAAAATCTAAGTGAATAATAATAGTTAACTTGACTAATTAAAAATGAATAGTATAACAACAAATCACGCTCCTAATTTCATAAACTCATTAATAGAGTCTAAGTGACTGATGTTAGGGCGCGACAGCCCAGTGGTTAACGCGCGGGGATTGCACTCGGATAACCCGAGTTCGATTCTCGTCTCTGCCAAAACTGTCGACCTGTTTGTTCACGCGGAGTACGATCCCTTTAAACATGTGGGTTCGTAAGTCCTTCCGAGAGGTTGGTGGTAGGGGAATGAGAGTACGGTCCCTGTGGAATCCTCCTCCACTGGGCTCCGGTCGAAATGGGGTGGCATTTCCCGGCCATCTAAACAGATGCCTTACATCTTTGGGTAGGTCGGACGATCTGGGTCGAAGAAGAAGTGACTGATGTCAGTCTATATAACTAAGTAAACATGGGGAAAAGAGAGATGGTAACCCGTATCAATAACCTCGTTCCTTAATTGTTATTTATTTATTTATTTAGAGAGAGAGAGAAAGGACAATATACATGGGAAAAGTCTAACTTTGAAACTCACCCACACTTTGTCAGTCATGATCGTTGACTCGTCTTTGGCCTCTCGTCCATGGATCACATTCTTGGATGTCCGGCTCGGTTGTTGTCACAAAATCATCTCCAAATCATCCAATCATGTCTCAATCTCACAAGTTCCATCTCCAAAATTTAGAAAAATGCCTCCAAATTCTTGAAACCGTTCTGATTCACCTCCGGGGCGTAATCCATGATCCACGGAGTCCTCTATTGGTCTATAAACCCCGTCAGGCAAATTTCACTTTTCGTAAAGCCATGGCAATACCATATTCTGCAAACCTTAATTGAAAGGAACTGCAAACTGTGTGGTCATGTCCAGTTCGGACTGATCTTCAAAATGTACTTGCACATCTTGTTTTCCCAGGCACTTGCAACCTGAGGCTAAACTATAAAAAATGTCAAAATGTAATTCTTGATATCAAACCCAAAATATTAGATCATGAGTTTACCATGGAACAAATAGAAATCGAATTTTCAACTTCTCCACAGAAAAGGGACAATAGGGAGTGGGGGATGAAATGTACTTTAAACCCTCCTGAAATCCCCAGATGACCTAAAAGGCCGAAACATCGCACATGGGTATAGTATCGGACACGGGATAAAACCCGACTGAACCAATTTTTAATTAAGACGACTATTCCCAACTCCAGTTTAAGGTGACATACGTCATTCCATATTCCATCTAATGTTAATCGCAATTTTTTGAGAAACTTATCTGTTATTAAATTTTATACTTTATTCTATTTATGCTCTAATAGTATTGATTTGTTTGCTATGTCAGAATTTTTTTTTTACAATGTATATCTGAGGATTTTGCTTTGATCCTCTGCTGTATTGTGATCATTGCAATTGGACTTGTTGCGTTATGTATCACTGACAGAAATATGATTATAATAATATATTGCTAAACAAAATGAAACTTTTTAAAAAGCTAACCAACTTTAAGAGTTTTAGATTTCCTGTTTTTGCCAGGTTTAAATAATAGTTACATATATAACGGTTTATTGTTTATAAATGCTTAACAGATTTATTGTTTTATAAAGTTTTTTCCCCCCCAAAAAAGTGTGCAAAGATTGAATGTTTATCCATTCAGGTTTGGGGGTAGCATTTTTGACCCCATCATGAACTTTCCATTTACATATACTTATCAGAAAACATTTAAAAGGCCGTGGATGTTTCTGACATTTAAAGAGTGATTTAACCAAGCAGCAAATATCAAATCCTTCATCTTAAATTAAGCCTGGTTATCACTCAGAAATAATATGATCTAGTGGTAAATTTAATATTAAATTCCTCATTCTCCAAATTGCTGAAATAAAATCGTTAAATTAAAAATTCCAAAATATTATAGGCAACAAAGAAGAGATTTAAATTGGCCAAAAAATTCATTTATTATTTATATATATATATATGTAATTAAAAAAAATATATATAGTATACAAATGGTAGGCAAATTAATTATTTGAATCATACCAAGGTAATCCAATATTAATATACTGTTGCAATAATTACTTTTAACAATATTATGTGCTTTCTCAATTTTTAACAATATTATGTTCTTTCTCGGTTTATGGAGGATTAAGTCTAAATTATGTTATATGATACAAGTTCTATTACAGCTCATTAAGATCTTAATTTTAAAGTTCAATTATTAGCAATGTCTTGATGTAGAACAATTGCTGGAGTTCATCCTTAATGAATAATTAAAGTTCATCTTTATCAAATTCTACGCCTTCATTAGCAGTTGCAGATGTCATAAAATAAGAAGAGTTTGACTTACATATGTATTCGAAGCGGTGGCAGGAACCATACCCTTTTTGGTGGTCCGATGGCTGGAAGTCCATAACTATAATCATGCTGCTTTATGTTGACATGTCTAAATTTCGTTGTGAGCAAATGAAGCAAGGCTGGTACTCATCACAGGAGAAAAACATAGTCTTGGGACGTTAACGAATCAAGATCGTTAAGTTAAAAATCTTTCAAGTGTCGGAATTCATCTTCGTTGGGCATATCAGGAAACAGTCGACCGAAGACGAGGCTTGCTTAATGATTCGTCATCATAGCTCTTAATTCAAGGAGCAAACTTTGTGTTTTTGTATAAAAAATATTGGACGCATAGTCCTAAAGTGCAATACGCTGTGAGTGTCTATCGGTCTCCATGGACCAAAAAAAAGAAACAACCTTCTTGGTTGATGAGCAGGGCCAGAGTCTCATGAAAATTTTGCTCAAAAAAGGCTAGAGGACCTCAACGGTCCGACCCGCAGGCCGGCCGCGTCCAAGAGAGCACAATTTCTATATATTTTTTTTTAATTTTCTACACTTGCCGTAGTTTTCTCAGTGGCGCTGTACTGTACTCACGTATGATTGGCCACTCCTGTACATACAATTCGTTCTTATTGGATGGTAGCCTTGTCCATGCTAAAAGCTGGGGTGCCATGCTGCTTACCCCTTTTCGGAGAATGTTTTGCCCATCTGTGAAATTTTGCTGTAGTCTTAATTTTAGAGGGTTGAGACCCAGACCGTCCGACCTACCAGAAAGGTGTAAGGTAACTGTATGGACGTCCACGGGGCGTACATACCAGTTTAAGATTACGAGTGGGAAAAGGTTCTCAGCAAGAAAGGAATCTTTGACCGTTGTGGTCCTGCTATGTACAATCTGCACGTGTTCTCTAAAAAGGGGGGGGGGGGCAAGTATGCTTTCTGGAACCAAACTCCTTAGTTGCAGCTGTGAGATTCTTTTTCTGCAGATGTGCAAAGTGCGTGAGAAAGTAATTTTTGAAAATGGCTATTTTTGCCTAGCAACTGTCTTTATCTGTCTTCAAAAGGTTTAAAAGCTAAAGTACATTTTAAATAAATAAAAGGTCCCATTTTTAAATAAATAAAATTCCCATTTTAATTAAAAAAAATAAGCATGTTTTAAAATTAGCGTGTGTAAGTCACATTTATTCAAAATGTCATGTTTCTCATGACAATACTACGTAGCATAAGGAAAATAATAAAGAAAAATGCATTGAATTCCCTTTCAGAACGACCCAGAACTTACGAAACAACGACTAACGGGAAAGTATTTCCACACGGGTGACCTGGGATACCGCGACGAGAACGATTACTTCTATTTTGTTGGAAGAAAAGATGATGTCATCAACTCAGCTGGGTGAGTACGAATAATGCATTTTATGATAAATTGTACAGGGTCTTCAAGGAAAGTCCTTAAGCGCCATAATAACTTTGTAAATAAATGTCTGTGCGTTTGCACGTTAAGTCTACCTATTGCAAATGATTATACCGATTGAATGAAAAGGATTGCGGCGCCCCTACCGGAGAATTAAAAATGCTACGATAATGAACGAAGTGAGATAGACTAAAAAAACCAATTACAAAGTTAAAGAGCCATTGTGGCAATGAGTAGGGAATTTTTACCAAAACTGTTACCAAAGGCATTTATTTGACGCATTAGGGTCGTTGGCGGATGGATGTCCTATTCAGGAATCCTAAAATAAACAACTTTTACATAAACAGGAATCGAATTGCTTTCGTTGGTAACAATATACATTTGAATTCGAGAAAGAATATGACAGCGGGCTTTGACGAGCCTTGCGAGTGTCACCGTGTTGCGGACCCCGATGATACGACTTTTTGACAGGTATTCATGGACTTCTGCGTTCATGTATCGATTCCTAATCATTACACTATGTTCTACAACTTTATAATTGACTTTTTGTCTATTTTGCTTTGTTGCTGAGTTCGTTGTTCCAAATCTTTATGTACAAGAGGAACTGCAATCCAATTTATTCGATAGGGCACAGTCACTTTACTGTAGATATAGACCTAGCGTATCCACTCCTGGCCCTTTCTGTCAGAAGGGGAGATAATTATCTTTCTGGCGCATGAGAAAGAGAGCAAACACCAAAGAGGAAGCACAAGCATTATTGATTAAAGACTGGTGACATTCTATTCTAATTAAAATTAACTCTCAATGGTCTTTACTCTGTAATTATATCTTTATGTATAGTTTTTTTAAAATAAATTTACCAGTAGCTGTTTCCTAAATAAAAAAATCTGATGTGGACAGCACATGACTTTCTCTCTATAATGCAATGAATTTACTACTTTTACAGTAAAAAAAAAAAGATTATTTTTCTAGTAGTTATTTATATTCTTTCCAAGATATTGAATTTTCGTCAATGAGTCGTCAGTTTCCATGTCGTCATCATCAGTGAGTCGTCATTGATTTAGCGTCATTTTTATCCATTTGGCGAGTTTTTCGTTAATTTAACAACATTTAAAAAAGTCGCCAAGTTGGCGACATTCCACCAAATTCGTCGCCAAAATCTCGCCATACGTTATGGACGAAGAGATACGATATTCTTACAGCAGATAAATGACTATTGGCGTTCAAATACAAAAGTATTACTCAAAGTACCTTTTTTCATGAATGGAACGAGCTAGATCCACGAGAATGATGTCACCCAATTTATTGCATGGTATTACATATGAAAAGTGAACATGTTTCTCAATAGGAAATATTTTTTTTTATTTTATATGACTTTTTGATAATTTTTTTTGAAAAATGTGCAATATCTCGAGAACGGTTCATGTTAGCGTTCTAAAATTTATGTCAATCATTTTCTAATGAAAAATTACATTAAGAAATGTCTATTTGCGTAACTTTATTAGAGATTTTGATTTTTTGACGATTTTTTCAAAATTTCACTCGAAAATTTAGGGGGATTCTGAACATTCGATTGCGTATAAAAACAATAGGTTTCCAGTGTTTACTTATTGTGATTTTTGTACCACATTTCGTTCGAATCGATCCATTCGTTCGTCAGTTATCGTCTCCACAGACTCACTGGCATACACACACACACATGCTTTCACATACACACATACTTTCACACACACACATACTTTCACACACACACACAGAAATCACTTCAAAAATGTTTGATTCGTGATCAGGGATGCTTGACACGTGCTCTCCCGTCGAAAACTCGAATTCGAATTTTTGACTCCGTCACAATATTTTTCTTATACATTATGTATATAAGGAAAGTAATAATATTCATTCTGTAATAAATATTTGTTAGCCCCCCCCCCCAAAAAAAAAACGACTTGACGTGAGTCCAAAACACTTTATAAAAATATCTATATCTTTTACCAATTTAAAACATAACATTATTTTTCATTCATAATTCATATTTAAATTCAGCTACCTCATGGTTCTTGCATTTTAGCGAAAGAGAGCACAAACGCATTATTATAGACTCAACAGCCGTTACCAAAAATCGTATATAAATTATTAATGAACGATAAATGAATTTATAACAGATGATTTTAATAATACTGTCAACCATTCAAAAACTCTAATTTTTAAAGAAGAAAACAACTAATTTAAAAGGCAGACGAAGATTAAAAGAAATGAAGTGAAATATTTTGGAATATAAAAATACGGCAAGATCTTTAAAATGGACGTTTCTGAAATAGAATTTAAAATGAATAATTTTCTGAATAGAATTTAAAATCGTGATAAATTAATGAATTCTTAACCAAATGTAACAAATCTAATATTAAGTGAAAGATAATAAAAAGGGGAATAAAAGGAATTACGGATTAGGAATAACTGAAATAAAAATTACACTTAGGGAGTTTTTACAACAAAGATGCATATCCAGGTGACATGTACAAATGGTGAAGAGGCCACCAGAAGAACCAAAATCGCTCAATTAGGAAATGAGATGTAAAATTGTGGGGCCTAGTTAAGCTAAAAGTTACGCCCACGGGGTTGGCACAAAATATGTATATATTCAGGTGACACGTATAGATGGTGCAGTGACTATAGCCATCATTAGAATCAAAATCGCTGAGTTAGAAGCCGAGATAAGAATTTTTGGGGCCTACCATAATTAAAATATACGCCCAAGGGGTATCTGAGCAATATAGTCGGCAGCAGGGGCCAAAATATCCGGGAAAATGATGTTAGATAAAAGGATCATGTTGAAATTTTAATTTTAAAGCTTTTTAACAAATATTTAGAATCTCTTTCATTTTTAGTTATTTTGTAATAACTAAACAGTAAGACAGCTGGGTAGCTCAAGTGACCCTCAAACTAAGTATCACATTTTACTCATGATGGACAGAAACCCCTAAAATATCATAAATAACCCCCGCTTATTCAACTCACCTATTAAAAGAAAAAAATATGTATCGAAATTTTTTAGATTTCAATTTCCAAAATCTAATACGAAACAATTTCGCCATGAACCCAAACTAAAAGAACTAGGTTAATAGAATTAATAAAAGAAATCAAAATTACATAAAAACTGTAATTTGTTTTCAAATGTTTATTTAAATTTCCAAATTTATTGATAATAAACGACGAGAGAGAGAATACACACATTTTTAAATGTTGAAAACTGAAGCCAAATTAGCGAAACTGGCTCAATTTGAGAAGTCCCTCTTTACGTTTTACTGCTGTTCATATTCTCTTTGGCGAAAAGCGCCTGTAAAACGCGGCCGATATCCAATACGAAACCTTCAAATATCCCTGTATTTTCACTTGAAAATTCTATGCACTACAGCTTTCGTGAGAGTCTTCTTTCTCTCAGTAAAGCTATAGTGCTGCCATCTAGTGACACTTTCCATCACTTATTTTCAATAATTCTCGATTTAATTGAACTAAAAATTCAGATTTTTTCATTAGAGATTGTAATAAATCTATATAACAAAAAATAATTTAGGGTGTTTTCTCAATGGTGCCGCGCGTACCAGCGCCCTCACTCAATGACCGCCCCTGTCGTGAAGAAATAGTTAAGGTAAAATGGCTTGGAAATGAAGATGGAAACTGTCTAAATGATCTATGTTTCATTTAGGTACCGTATCGGTCCATTCGAAGTGGAAAGTGCCCTCATGGAGCACCCAGCAGTTGTGGAAGTCGCTGTTACGAGCAGCCCAGATGAAGAGAGAGGAGAGGTAAGCGATACAATAAAACTTCTAACGGACATTTTCGGTGTAGTGGACAGGTTTTCTAGAACCGTTTTTGCGAAATATAAGTTTATACACGGATCACAAAGAGATAAGTATATTGCAAAAAAATCTGAAAAACTTGCCTATGGCTAAATTATGAGTCTAATATACATTCAATAAGATGCTTAGGAAACTTATAATGAGAAAGATCAATCATGCATAAAGCATTGATTTTGAAATACTTAATGAAAGGCAATTTCATTTAAACATCTCTAAAATGTGATACATTCAGCGTTGATAGTTTTAAAATTATTACAGTACTATAGTAATGTATTTTACTTGAAAACTTAAAATTTCATCGAAAAAGACAATTCTAGTTAAACAAAATGAACTTTATTCAAATGACGTCATCAAAATATAAATCGTCTGTCTCTCAATGCAAAATCAATCAATATTTGATTCATATCACTTATATTCCAAACTCCCAGAGCTAAATTATTTTGCGTGAAAAAATTTTAGCAATTCTTATACAACTCACCTTATAATCGCTTGATTTGTTTACATTCATTGTAATTGCATAGGCACAGAATTTAGAAACACAGATAATACAATAAAATAAAGCAGTTTTATGACGGATACAACACTAGATATAAATTTAAAAATCTTCAAAAATCACGATCTTTACACAGCGGAAGAAAAAAAAATGCATGCCATATTTTATTTTACAATGAGTCACGTAATCTCTTCATGTATCATTGGTGTAATTATTGCTTCAATTCTTATTTAAAAAACTACCCAATATATTTTGCTGAAAATTTTTTTATACATTTTATGTAATAATTAGAATATTTCCTAAAATTTTCGAAGCAATTTGTGAGATTTAATTTTGTTCGAAAAATGTTTGAAAAATTAGGTCCCATAGGTTTCAATGTATTTCATTTTTTCAATCCGAGTTAAATCCGAAACTAATAGGGTAATATTGTTCCTTATCATTCCCATAGACCCCAAAGGCCGTTTCAATAACATACTAGAATTTCATTTTGATAACGTTATTTCTACCGCAGTTATCGTGCGAACGGGCAGACAGACAGACATATAGAATGACCAAAGTCAAACACTTTTGAACTATGTTGGAAAGTGTTAAAAAAGTAGACATTGATTCGAGACAGTCAACAACTTAAACACTAACTGTGCCGATTTTATTCATTAATTATCTTAAAAAAGGGCAACTCTAAGAGCATTTAACTTATTAACTACAGCCATTATTAGTTTGGTTTAGTACATTGCTTTGGTGGTCGCAATACCCACCTAATTTCAGCATATATGGATAATTATCTATTATAATAATCTTATAGAAATCCAAAGTAAGATCTAAAGGAAATAGAAAGGTCTTCAATTTATTCAATACACGTTATCAATTTACATCTTTATATCTAACAAAGACTATTCTTCTTCTTTAGACACATTAAAAGGTAAGCGAGATGTAATTCCAGACTTAGTAATAATTAGTTGGAATACTTGGTGGGACAACTTAACAATTTAATTTTTGTTAATTTTAGAAAATTATAATATCCTCACATTGTCAATAAGAGTATGTCGAGTCCAACGCATAAAGAATCTCCACACATAATTCCATCCGACCGTCCAAATAGCTGGTCTAGTCCTCGGGTTAGTCGGACGGCTTGGGTCTTCAACACATAATTCCATATCTGAATCACAAGATGTAAATTTGAAGTTCTATTGGCAGTACATAGTATAAGGCACTCATACAAAATCCAACTGAGAACAAACTACTGCTTGTTCTTAAACCTCTCGCATCCCCTATCACTAGCAATATCTATCTATATAACTGGTTCTCCAATAATGTGAATGAATAAATAAATAAATAAATTAATGTCTGTTGCCCTTTACCGTGGTTATATATATATATATATATATATATATATGTATATATATATATTTGCTGTTCCATGTGTCACACCCAACGAGTTAGTATATATGGAGGGAGGGCGGTCCAATCTCCCCCATGCTAGTAGCATGGTCAAACACAGAGCAGGGGTAGTAGGTCGAGGAGGAGAAGGACATTCATGATTTGGCGATTTATCGCCTAAACTGTGTAGTGTACCTTCTGTTTTTTTTTTAACTTCTATTCGAAGATGAATGGGAAGATGTTATACGTGTTATACGTTATAATTTTAAAAAATATGAAGAAAAATGCGAAATAGAATTAGAATATTTTTATTACCAAAAAATTTTATTACTAAATAATTTTGTTAATGAAGTCAATTTCGTAAAACAAATTGAACTGCAAAACAATTGCAAATAAAACATGATATGAAATAGATTACAAGTATAGAAATTGAAGAATATGTATAATATATTTAAAAACAATTATAAAGTATATGAAAAAATTGTGTGCATGCTTGTTTAAAATGTAGAATTCTCCACTTTTATCCAGATAAACTTAATCTTTGAAAGTTATGTTAGCAGTATCCATATCTGCTTTGAGGCGTAATACGACTGAATCATTTTTACATCTAAAACATGATGTAAGTAATAATATTTATATTGGTAGATCTGTGTCTAGATCAAAAAGCCTATTACTTAAATTATGATGAGGAGAACTTAAGGTTCTTTTAGAGTTAAGTTTTAATAAATTGCTAACGCATGATCAAGAAGTCGGTGATTCAAATACTTCTTTGGGCAAGACATATTTCTTTCTCGAGAACTAAACAAGAGTGTAATACCATAATACTTCTTGAAAACACTGGGAGTTTGATGATACATCCTTTGATATTTAATTTGTGAACAATCGAGATGTTTATATGAAATTAATTCTAACTAACATCGGCATCTATAAGATTTATCCGGGGGGGGGGGGCAATATCAAGGGTAAGATTAACAACATCGACTTATTAAGTACGATTTACTCTGAACTAGAAATGAGATCGTACTCATATTTCAGATCATATATCTTTAAATAAAATGTACTTTAAGCAATGGGGGGGGGGGGGGGGGCAATCTCAAGGATAAGATTAACAACATCGACTTATTAAGTACGATTTACTCTGAACTAGAAATGAGATCATACTCATATTTCAGATCATATATATTTAAATAAAATGCACTTTAAGCAATAGGGTGGGGGGGGGGACAATCTCAAGGATAAGATTAACAACATCGACTTATTAAGTATGATTTACTCTGAACTAGAAATGAGATCGTACTCATATTTCAGATCATACATATTTAAATAAAATGCACTTTAAGAAATGGGGGTGGGGGGTGCAATCTCAAGGATAAGATTAACAACATGGACTTATTAAGTACGATTTACTCTGAACTAGAAATGAGATCGTGTTCATATTGCAGATCATATATCTTTAAATAAAATGCACTGAAATTTATGATGTAAAATCTAGCCGACATTGCCAATGAATGTAAACTATTATTACATTTTATTATGAACGTAAAATTTTATTACACGACACGTCTTTGCGTTCATTATCTAAGCTCCCACTTTTCTTCCCTAGCCACCAAATCTTGTGAGTCGCCAACCGTCGCCAAGTTTTACCTCGAATGGAAAACTTACGAGGATACCAAAAATAACTCTATAACTATCAGAAAAGTACTCCGAATGTTTTTTAAAGTGTTAGAATGATATTATAAGTTTTCTGCAATATCACAAACACCAAAAATGGAGCAAAACTTCTAATAATACAGCATTAAAAGCAATGAATTTAATAGCCGAATGGAATGCACCACGCTAAAATCTAGCGAAATTACTTCTTAACTATATTTGTAAGATATATAATGAAAAAAAAACTTATCCATGGAAAGAGTAAAGTCCTCCTTTTACATGCTTTTTCTTGTAGCCGTAAACACAGCAGTACATAACCAGTATTTTACCATTTATATTTCTTAAGTACGCTCTCGGTCAGAAATCTCCATTGAAATGTATAGGGTGAGAGTCGAAAGAAAACGGGTTCGGAGGAAATTCGACCTGACTACAATTCCCTTTATCTTTGACGACGATTGCAACCCTTAAGCTCTCTCCATATATACTACTTCGATGGTCATACCTCTCTGGTATGCAGACTTCTCGTCTCCGCTCGATCCACAATCCTCTTCTTAATCCGGCTTTTGGCTAGAAATGCAGACTCCTCGTCTGCGCTCTTCGATTATCCCCGTGTTTGATTAAATATTAATATTTTTTTTATTTCTGGCATTACACTAACCACACTATTTTCTCTTTAATTTTACTATATTAAAAATTTTCAACTTTTAGCGCTATTATTAAACCACCTTAGAAATCACGTGCTTTTCCATCAGTAGACAAAATTTGCATACTACATCGATACACCACAGATAATATTAACCGATTGTAATATGCCACCCCATTTGCAAAGTGCTACTTTTTCTTAGACGGTGCAAATCTCTATCGTGTGCAACCTTTTTTGACTCAAAACTCAGCTTCATAGTAAATCCGCCACTAAGTATACTCTTTTCCTGTGTTTAGAATTTGCCACATTGTTGTAATATAGTGTTTTTGCCTTCAATGACATTTGTGCCTTTTAGTGCATTTTATGAAAGCGTTTCAAATAATATTTTGCTTTATTATTGATATTAGGTAGTAAAAGCTTTTGTGGCCTTGAAAGACGGTTATGAAGTAAAGTCAGAGTCTGATTTAGTTAAAGAGTTACAAGATCATGCAAAACGCACCACCGCACCATATAAGTATCCAAGAAAGGTAAGTTTCCCTAATTGTATGTTTTTATTTTCATTTTTTTTTCTCCCTGAAAAACATGCCATTAAGTTTAAAAAACACCGTTATTCAAAATCCATTCTTATTTGTTTCAGATTGAGTTTGTTAAAGAGCTTCCCAAGACTGCAAGTGGAAAGATCAAAAGATTCGAACTTAGGAATAAAGAATGGGGGGGAAAATGATACTATTCATCACTGCCTAAATACGTGTATGCGTGTTGTACAGACATTCTTGAACTTTTGTAAATTTCAAAAATGAAATAAACTTTCTATTTTGGCATGAATTTTCCACAATCTCTTTTAAACATTTAGACTCATTTTAAAAATAAATTATATTAAGTTGTGTTGTTTTTCGTTTTTAATAGAGGAATATAGCGTAAAGAAAATACATCTAGTGTACATTCTTGTGATAAAAATGTGAATTCCAGAAAAATCTAAAAGAAAAACTCCAAAATACCCTTCTAACTTAAATATCTTCTGATATCAACTACAGCATGATATCTGTGTGTTTTTGCATGTGCAATGTATATATTATAACCAGTCTAGCTTAAAAATTATTCGTCCAACTTTTTATGAAATTTGTCTGTCAGATGACTTAATTAACGTCTTTATTAGCGTTAGCATAATTGAAAAATTCTGATGTAGGTAACAAATAATTTTTTCTACAGAATCAAATTTATATTTTCTTTCTTCTTCCATAATGTATACTCATGTTTGTAAAAAATGCAACATCATGAAGGAAATCACGCGATTGAGCTGAAACTTACGACAAGTGCAAATTAGGGTGTGCTATGCAAATGATTAGAATTTCAGAGTCACCGCGCATGCATAGGCTGAGCAGTGCCCTCTGAAATGCTGTTTTAGCTGTATAAATAGAGAGCTGTAACTGGTTGTTGAAAATAGTCCATGGTTGTTTGCTAGCGTTAAACGTATCATGAGAAGTCACTATGTCTCTACGACGATAAAGGGCGCCGTATGTTACAGAGTTTAAACGGGAACGAATGATCGGCCTTCGGGAAGGGGTTTTTCTTATCGTGCAATAGCAGCTCGTATGGAGCGCAATGCTACGATAGTAATGCGAGTGTGGAAGCAGTGGACGGAAGGGAACCGGACGAATCGCAAATCCGGCAAAGGACGACGAAATTTTACGTCAGCACGAGATGATAGACACCTCATCCATATGGCAATGATGAACCGTACAGTTTCATCTCGACAGTTGGCAGAACGTTGGAGCACTGATACAGGTGTCGAACGTCGAAAGCCCAGTCCGTCCGACTCATCTGAAGATATAGAGCAGCAAATTAGACGGCCGGGAAAAACTGCTACAGGTGTGTCATTGTCGGCTCCAACAATTCGTCGGCGTCTGCTGCACTGTGGACTGCGTGCAAGAATTTCTTTGTGCAGTATTCTCCTAACGCAAAATCATTGACACCTGTGGCTACAATGGGCTCATCACCATAGACACTGGAGTGCTGATTGGCAACAAGTCGTCTTTTTCGATGAATCCCGCTTTAATTTGGGGTACAGTGATGGTTGCATCCACGATAACCCCTATAGCGGTGAACGTCACCTTCCAGAGTACGTTATCCAACGTAATACTGGACGAACGCCAAGCGTGATGATCTGGGACGCCATTGAGTATCTTGGACGATCTCAGGTGCTAAGAATTGTGTGTAATCTCAACAGCAACCGACATGTCAGAGAAGTTCTAGAGCCCTAAGTCGTACCCTTCCTTCAACGCATTCCTGGAGCTGTATTTCAGCAGGGCAATGCCCGTCCACATGTTGCTAGGAATGTTAAGACTTATTTTCAGCACAACAGATACAACTTCTTCTTTGGCCTGCCTAGAACATGTCTGGGATTTCGTCGGTCGGCGTCTCTTTCGTGACACTCATTCGGTAGCTAATACAGCTGAACTTTGGGTTCGGATAGAATCAATCTGGAATGCTCTTCTTCAGGTACAAATTCAAAATCTGATTGATTCGATGACACGTCGTATTGAAGCACTCATTACAGCACGTGGTGGCTTCATCAAATACTGATTTTTGACATGTAATCTTGTTTTATTGCTTTGTAAATTTAATCGTTTATTTGTATCAATATAGGTCGTTTGTGGAATAAATTTCATCCAATTCTGATGATTCTTTCATGGTGTTACAATTTTTACACACAGGAGTTTGTTAATAAGAGTTTCATTGCACAAAATAAAAATGAAATGGATTCTCATTCGAAATTATATCTCATTCAAAGCTTCTAAGTAATTCTCTTTATTTGGCCAAAAAGCTGAAATATCTAGAGAACGGTTTGTCCTAGAGTAATAGCGTTGGTCTTATTTAATTTGCAATAAAACATTAGGTACAAAACAAGCATTTAATTAATACAAATGTATTAAGCATATGTAGTATTTTATTTCAGATTATTTCTATTGCTTTGAGTCATTTTGAACAAAAAGGCCAGTTCTATTTTTTCTGATTATACCAAAATGTAATCAGTCCCAATGTAACGCATGGCTTAACTACCAAATTTCATGAAATACTGTCGAATAGTTTTTAAGCTTAAAGTGGAAACATACATTGCACAGGCACTCATACGCATCATGCTTGAAATAATGAATTCATATTTTAGAGTTTCTAAAACCTGCAAATCAGTCGAAAATTCCAATTCCAATTGATCCCATTCTAATACTTTGCACTACCATGTATATGAAATATATATTTTAGAAAAATTTACCATATATATTGTAGTGAAAATAAAAATTGAAGTGGCCTTTTTACATGGTTAAAAAAAAATCGAACAGAAACTATTAAGAAAATTTCTTAACTTTATTTCGGAAATTGGTGTTATAAAATGTAAGTTTTCACAAATGCACACAAATCCAAAAAAAAAAAAGTGTATGGGTGTATTGCAGCATACTCCTGATATGTTAAGTCGTTAAGAAATTTTTGATCTGTACATTTTTTATACGTTAACAACATTTAAAAATGCAGTAATTTGTTAAATGAAAATTGAGATCGTTTAAAACTGCTAAATCTATTTGTTCCATGGCAAATATGGAACATTGCGAATTGTGGAGGGAGTACAACCTATAAAGATGGTCCCTGTGCTACTCCTACAATACTTATACATTTCCCTTGGCCAACACCTGCAAAAGGGTGAGCAAGCAATGTTTCTGAGAAATATGGACAAAAATGGCCCAGTTATAGAGGGGCTCACAGCAGGGCGCTTTTGGGGAGAGCTGACCCCTTGACCGTTTCCGGAAGCACGTGCGCCCAGGTTCATGGGAATTTTGGCCCAGCTGTCAGATATTAATTCTGGGATGATAACCATCCTCCTGTCATCACAACACCCAATAGCTGGATATAATACTATGATATCCAATAAAATACCAGGGGCTTCAGTTGGGAGAACCAATAATAGACCTGGGGCTTAATTGTGTAGGAGGTGACATTTTTCGGATGTTCGAGAGAGTGAGATTTTTGAAAAGAGAGACAGAATTGATTTTGTGATTTTGGGAGAGAAGGCTCTCCAAAAGACGACTGCAGTGATGACTGATGATTCCTCGCCCGAGGACCTTGCACCCGATGGCGGTTCAACGAAATATTGAAGGTACGCAATGCATGTCCCGTACATTCAGTCTGTTGACGCTATGTCACTGCTCTCTCTCTCGACATCTTATTCACTTTACATTTAAGTAAAGTAATCAGTGTGAAAATTGTTCTTAATTGTATTTTGATAGATTCTTAAAATTATTACGAATGTGAATTTAATTATAACCTTAAACGAAGGAGTTTAATTATATACCCGAAATGTTCATGATTAAGAGAAGTGTGCATATGGCAAGTAACAATTATTGTCACAATGGTAATACACGTGAATGTCAACATGAATGTTAATGGGGAGTAATTATGGTTTAGTGAGAGTGTCAATTAAATAATTAAATATGTTCTTATTGCTTTTAATTTCTTTTTTTGTTAATAAATGTGTTATTGTTTTAAATTCTGTTCGCTGTCCTCATTTCTAATTAATATCTTATTGATTGATTATATGTATTTTTATTCGACACGGCCAATGTCGGAGATTGCTTTAATGGGTAATAATACTGATTTATGCGTTCTGACCGAACGTGTGGTGAAAATCCACGCAACACTATTTAATTTTGATTAAAGATTCATTTCATATATCAATTTGTGCACTAAAACCAACCTACTACATTTCAAATAAAATACATAGTGAGAAAAACACCTGTTGACTGTTGTGATGTCACTTGCTGCTCACATGAAAATGTTTGCTTTACTTTTTATTTTTGAGGAATTATTTTATTTATACTTATATTTAGGAGTGATAATTTTACAATGAACATTTTATTCTTGCAGGTTTCTGCATCAACTGAACAATGCTACTTAAACATATAATTGAATACACAGGCTAAATGCACTGTTCATCAAATCAAATGTTGGTTAGCATATTTCCTCAAGAACACAATTTCCACAAACTCATATTATGTTTAAAATATGTTGGGTACGCATATAGAGGATGCATTTTTAACACTTTACAACAAAGTTGAAAAGTGTTTATGACTTTGCTCATTCTGTCTGTCTGTCTGTCTGTCCGTTAGCACGATAACTGCCGTAAAAATGACTTAATCAAAATGAAATTTTAGTATGTTGTTCAGACGGTCTGTAGGACCTATGGGAATATAAATGAAAAATATCACCCAATTAGTTTTGAATTGAACCCGGGTTGAAAAAATGAAATACATCGAGCCCTATGGGACCTAATTCTTCAAACATTTTTTAAGCGGATTTAAAATTCACAAATTGCTTCGAAAATTTTAGGTAATATTCAAATTTTTCCATAAAATATATAAAAAAAAAATTCAGTTAAATATATTCAGTAGTTTTTTAAATAAAAATTAAAATAATTACATCTCTTATATGAAACGATCACGTGACCATGATATGAAACGATCACATGACCCACTTCAAAATGATATATGACATCCATCTTGTTTTAAAATCGTGATTTTTTAAGTTCTTTTAAATTCATATTGAGTGTTGTATCCGTCCTAAAACCACTTTATTTTTGCTTAAACTCTGTGCATCTACATACTGAAACAACGCAAATACAATATATTTGAGTTTAAATGATTATCCAAATTTGATTATTTCTACAACGAAGCCTATTTTTCACTTATGTAAAATGTAAACAGCAAAATAAGTAGAATGAGTTGTATTAGAATTGCTGTATTTCTTTAACACAAAATAATTTAGTCCATGGAGTCTGCATGGCTGATATGAATGAAATATTAATTGATTTTATAAAGAAAAGGACGATTTTTTTCGATGAAGTTTTAAGCTTAGAGTTTAACTACGTAGCTCCATGGTCTTAATTTTTAAATAAAATAAATTATTATAGTATTGTGATGAATGAAATGAATGGGAGAAAGATATGAATGAAATCCTGTTTTTATAAAGAGATCCAGGCGTGTTATTTTTTCAATGACGTCATTTGAATGAATTTCAGTTGTTTTCGATGAAGATTTTAAATAAAATAAATTATCGTAGTATTATGATAGTTTTAAAAATATTACCGTGGAATGTATCGCATTTTAGAGATATTTAAACCAGGCAATTTATATTTCAATGCCGTCATTTGAATGAAGTTCATTTTTTTAATGAAGGTTTAAGTTTTCAAATATAATAAATTAATGTAGTATTGTGATAAGTTTTAAAATATAACCGAGGAATGTATTGCATTTTCGACTTTTTTAAATAAAATTGCATTGAAGTTGGAAAGTGTTTCATAATCAATGCTTTAAACATGATTGATCTTTCTTGTTATTAAACATGAGATTTTTTTTTATGGTTGATTTTTTACTAATTGATTTACTACTTATCTTTTTATTAATTATAATTATTAATTATAGATATTTATTATAAATTAAATATTTATTAAATTTATTTATAATAATTATATTAATATATTATATTATAATTAATTAATTGTATTATACATTTAATTAATATATTATATAATAATTTATATATAAATATATATTATATATAAATATATATATAATATAAATTTTATATATAATATATATATTTAATTATAATAATATTTTATAATATTATAATTTATTATTATAATATTATATTTTATATATTTTATTATATAATTATTATTTATATAATTATATATATAATATAATGTAATATATATATATATATTATTATATATAATATAATATAATAATATAATATACTATATTATTATACTAGCCGCCTTTGGCGACCAGCCTGTTCGCTACCCTTGAAAATTCTGACCGTGGCAAACTCGTTGGCGCGACCTACCAGAAAGGTGTAAGGTAACTGCTTGGAAGGCCAGGAAGTGCCACACAATTTAGACCGGAACCCAATGGGGGAGGCATCCAAAGAGACCGTACCCTCCTTCCCCTACCACAAACCTCTCGGAAGGACTTGCAGTCCCACACGTTTAACGTGATCGTACTCCGCGTGAACACGGCTGCAGTTTTGGCAATGGCGGGAATCGAACCCGGGCCTACCGAGTGAAATTCCCGCGCGCTAACCACTGGGCTACCGTGCCATCCGCGACAATCTCCATAACTTTATTTTTATTCGGCAATTTTCGGAATCGAACCCGGGCCTACCAAGTGCAAATCCCGCGCACTAACCACTGGGGTACTTCACCCTCCGCGATATTCTTCATAACTTTCTTTTTATTCACCCAATTTAGACCGGAACCAAGTGGGAGAAGCATCCACAGGGACCGTACCCTTCTTCCCCTACCACCAACCTCTCGGAAGGACTTACAGACCCACATGTTTAACGTGATCGTACTCCGCGTAAACACGGCGGCAATTTTGGGAATCGAACCCGGGCCTACCGAGTGCAATTTCCGCGCGCTAACCATTGGGCTACTTTGCCCTACGCGACAATCTCCATAACTTTCTTTTTATTCATCCAATTTAGACCGTACCCTCCTTCCCCTACCACCAAGTTCTCGGAAGGACTCACGGACCCACATGTTTAACGTGCTCGTACTCCGCGTAAACACGGCGGCAATTTTGGGAATTGAACTCGGGCCTGGTAACTGGTTGGACGGCCAGGATGTGCCATCCAATTTAGACCGGAACCCAGTGGGGGAGGCATCCACAGGGAACGTACCCTCCTTCCCCTACCACCAACCTCTCGGAAAAACATACGGACCCATATGTTTAACGTGATCGTACTCCATGTCAGTGGCGGAAATCGAACCCGGGCCTACCGCGTGCAATTCCCGCGCGCTAACCACTGGGCTACTTCGCCCTCCGCGACAATCTCCATAACTTTCTTTTTATTCACCCAATTTAGACCAAAATTTAGACCGGACACCTCCGAAAGCAAAAGTACGCATGTTTTCGTCTTCTGTCTTTTCTGCGCTCTGGGAGCGTGATTTGTTCGTGCACCTAGTATTGTGTTATCATTTCGTAAGCCCCTCGTCGTGAGCTTTTCAGCGATACCATCGGTTTCCCTCTCCGACCTTCGGGTGGTGAGATATCTTTGTTTATATTTTTAAATTATTCCATTCTATTGTTTCACGCTTCACAATGCTATTGTAGTGGAAGAATTTCATCTGAAAGTACAAAATCATGTACTTTTATACATCTGTAAACCTGTATATATTTGTTATATTGTAAATATTTCTTTTATATTATCATTCCCTATAGTGTATACCATGCTTATCTATACTTTATTTGTACAGGGGAGCAGTATAATTAGGTGTATTTTGTGTTTTTATAAACATTGTTTTCATGTTTTAATCTATTCTGAACCTACGGTTCTCCCCTCCTATTGAAGTGGTTTGCCCCTTGCTTCATATTCATATTCCCGTTTTCCCGCCCAGTATAATATTGTCAATTTTATTTTCAGCATTTACCTCTTCTTCCTTTTACCACCCCTTCTAAATAATAAGAATTTATTTTCCTATCCAGTTTCAAACATTTAAAATTTAACATGGGACTTCCCATTCAAAAATTTAAAACTTTTTTAATTTCTTTAATTTTTAATATTTTTGGCTCCGTCCAAGTATTCTTCCATCCTGGCCCCCTTTCTCTTTAAAACTTTTTTTACCGACCGGTTTCGACAAAAATTTTGCCACAGGCCTTTTAACATGGGATTGGTCATTTCTGTCACGCTCTCATAATTCATTTCTGTCATGCCCCTTCTCCTTCCCTGAGAGTGGTAATATAACAATTTTAACCTGGTTTTGGATTCGCCTATGATGTTTTCAGTATATGGATATGATTCAAGTGTATAATTTGAAGCTTCCTGTGTAAATAGATGACGTCCACTGCGAAGGGTAATGGTATGGCTCATCTTTTCTCTTTTACTGTAATGTTTATTGATATTGTTTTTTGTATTATATGATGGATTATTCTCCCCCCTCTCTGGACTTTCCCCCCCTCCCCCCTGGTTCTCCCCCCCCCCAGAAAATTACTAGTTCTGCTGTTTTAACTAGCCCAAACTCCACCCCTGTTAATCCTTATCTTCGTTCCACAAAAACTCCTCCAGCAGCTGTCAACCCTTACTCAAACTCTTCAAGAATATCTCCTGCCTCTAACCCTCAATTTTCAGATATACAAACTCTTGTAAACCCTCCACCAATAGTGACTCTCACAGACTTTAAATCAAAAAACTTTTCTTCCACACCGAATCTTTCATGTGCTTCATATTCAGGTGCTGTTACCACACGCTCTCCTCCGCCTCTTCCTTTTTTGCCTCAACGTCTTCCTCCGTTTTCTACTCATCGTCCTAAATTCAATGTGTTCTCAAAACAACCTGATCCTCGTCCTGCAAGAAGCTTTATCCATCCTCCAACCTCCTCAACCACACCTACTGCTCTCTCAAGCCATTTTTCCAAACATCTTCCGCGCAGGATGTCTGCACCTATCTCTCCTCCTCATCTTCCTCCATCCTGTGATTCAGTGTCCATTACCATGGATCCTCCTTCGTTCTCTGCTCCGGCTCCGCCTGCGACTTCCCCTACAACTCTTCATTCCTCCTCGGCTCCTGTGTCTTCTTCTGCTCCGCTGGCTCCTGGGTTACCGACTGCCTCCCCTTCTGCTACATCTCCTCCTGTGGGATCTCTTTCGCCTTCGACCTCTGCTCCTGTGCCTCCTCCGTCAGCTGCTCAACCCGTTCCTTCCTGTGACCTTGGCTCCTTGGATGATGCCATCTCGTGTACAATTACTACAGATTCATCGGACTTTTGTATCTCGGACCTCAACAGTGACTTTCTAGCACAAATCGTCAAAAACGTTAACAGGTTGCAAAATTATATTTTCAGATATGTGAGAATTACATCAACACAGAAATCCTATATTGACAAAAGGGTCTCCGAGATAAAGCAATCTTGTGGAGCCCTTGAAAACCAGAATGTTACTCTTCCACCACAACTATCATCTACTTCTATTGCTCAAAACCTGGATGCTGCTCACTCACTAAATGATGAACTTGTATCATTTAAAAACTCTATGTCTGCAGAATTTAAATCCTTAACGGACAATCTTAAGAAAGATCTTCCATCCATAATAGATTGTGCCGTCAGGAATAATATTGAGAAAAACTTTGCTTCAACCTCACATATCAGTTCTTCCGGCAATCTATCGGCCTTCCCTTCTTCGGTCCCACCTAAACAAAGAACCTATTCAAGTGTTCTCCTACAAGGCCATGACAGGGCAAAAACAAATGCCGAGTTAAAGCAGGACTTACAATCTTTCCGTTGCCCAAAGGATGTAAACATTAAAAACATTACGGAACTACAAAATGGAACCCTGAAAATAACCTGCTTAGAAAGCAATCCCGACAATCTTGTACCTCTTTTCGAGAAATCTGCCCTGGCGGAAAAATTTTCAATTAGGAAGCAGGAAGATCGGAGGAGGGCGTTAATCATCTTCAATGTGCCTGCCGATTACTCCGAGGAAAATGTGAAGGCCCTCATTTGCCTGAACCATAAAAACTTGACCGTCAGTGACATAAAAGTAATCAAAAACTTTAAGACCCGAAACAACTTTGTTAACTGGGTCTTTTTGGTTAGTGTTTTTGTTGCTGGCAAGATACTTGAGGGTAAAAGACTATTTCACAATTTTAACTCATTTTTGGTTAAAAAGTATATACCTTTCAAGTGGTGCTACAAATGTCAGGGGTTTGGCCACATGGCCAACTTCTGCCCTCACCCTCGTGGCAATTGTAGCTTTTGTACAAAAAGTGACCATACATACCGTACCTGCAAAGCCAAAAATCCAGTGTGCATTAACTGCAACTCAGCTAACAACGAAAATCCTTCCCTGAACTATCCAATTGATCATCATGCTCACGACCGAGGGGCTTGTCGCGCCTTTCAGGCGGAATTTAAACGTATCAGAGATCTGCAGAGGGAGAATTAAATCTCTCCCTTTTTACCTTGGTAATTTCTTCTTTACTTTGATTTATATGATACTGTGTAAATTTTGGTGTATATTAATGTATATTCTATTAAGTTTCTATCCTTTGTATACCCAGTGGTATACGAATTTGTTTGTTAATATAGATTTTCTGTTTTTGCTCCCCATTCGTGCACGAATAGCCTCTCAATGGTCCTTAAATTCCTTCAACTGAATACCAATCATTCCCTTGCAGCCCACAACAATCTCATTCAGTATTCCCTTGAAAATTCTCTAGATTTTGTCTGCATCCAAGAGCCCTACATTAACAAAGGCAACATTCTCTCTCCCCCCTCTGGTGCTCAACAATTTACATCACTCTCAAAAAAAGCAGCAATATTAATTTTTAACTCTGAGATCTCTGCTCATCTTAAATTTGTATCCCTCTCCTCTATTTTTGTTGAAATTAACCTATCTCCCTCCCTTACACTTATTCTTTCCAGCATTTACTTTCCCCCACACGATCACTTTCCCTCTCTTCTTGATGAATTCTCATCCCTCAACTTTTTAAACTCCAACTTCCTCCTCTTGGGAGACTTCAATGCTCGTGCACGAATGTGGGGCTACGGTTTCACAGACCAGCGAGGTTTAGACCTCATAGACTTCTGTATGGAGAACAACCTATTAATCTGCAACGACCCAAGCATTGGTCCCACCTTTGTTTCCCATTCTGGAGTCGGATTTCCTGATCTTTCCATAATTAATTTCTCCCTTTTCGACACTATTCGCTGCTGGGAGGTCCTCCCGGACGACACCCTCAGTGACCACCGCATGGTCCAAATTACCTTAGATATCAATTTTTCCCCTCCTTCTGATTTCTTTTTTAAAACAAATTACAGCATCGGTAAATTCCTCTTTAAATTTAAATCCCATCTCAACCTTCTTAACTCCCTCCTTAATAATGTAAATGACTCCCTTTCTCTTGATGAATTTTTCTCCAAATTTATGTCCCTTGTCAAAAAATGTGCTTTTTCATTCATTAAGAAAAAGAAATCTGCCCCTTCTAAAAGTTTCATTTGGTGGAACAACGACCTGAAAAAACTCAGAAATTTTGTTTCGGCCCTCTATAAGCGTATCAAATCCCTAGAAAAAAGTTCTGCCTCCTCGGAGGATATCTCTGCAGCGAAAATCAAATATAAACTAAATAGGCCAAAGTATAAAAAACTTATTAACAAAACCAAACTTAACTCATGGAAATCCTTCTGCGGCAACTGTAACTCTACTTTTGGAACTCACTTTAAATATGCCTTTCAAAAACATCGCAAAATTAATAGCATTGAATTACAGTTTCCCGATAACACCAACTTAGATTACCAGGAAAAAATAGACCGGCTCCTGGACCACTGCTTTCGGGAGGATGCAGATTTCTCGGGTTTTCCTACCTTTTCTCTGCCAGTTCACGGACTTGGAGAGGTCTCCCCGGAGGAAATTTTCATAGTTATTAATAATCTAAAGAGTGGAAGGGCCCCTGGCCCCGACAAAATTGATTTCACCCTATGGAAGAAATTTTTTAAAGCCTTTCCCTCCCTTTCTTCTAAAATGCTCAACCTTTGCTTCAAATTTTGCCACTTCCCTTCATGTCTCAAAACTGCTAACGTCCTATTTTTCAACAAACCCGGCAAAGACCCTTCCCTCTGCTCTTCATATCGGCCCATATGTTTGCTCCCCACCTTTGGGAAAATAATCGAAAAGCTATTTATAAACAAATTAAATCACTGGCTCTCCTCCGGAGGGGTCTTACACCCTCTTCAGTTTGGCTTCCGTGAACTGTGCAGTTGTGAAGACGCTATCCATGGGTTAATCGATTCAATCTCAAAGCTCAGGCCAGGACATTATGTTTCCCTCACCACCATAGACATCTGCGGGGCCTTCGATAATTTAAATTGGAATATTCTTCCCCTCACCCTTGATAAAATCAACCTCCCTATTTCTTTCCAAAATTTTATCTATTCGTACCTCCTAGATAGAAAAATTTCATTTGTAGACGGCCTTTTCACCCACTCCAGTGTACTCTCCCGCGGAGCACCCCAAGGCTCCGTAATTTCCACCACTCTCTGGAACCTTTATTTCAACAATATCCTTCTTTTAAATAACGACCAACATTACTTGCAGGCCTTTGCGGACGATCTAGCGGTGGTGACCTTTGATCCCTCTCTTAAATCCCTTGGTACAAAAAATAATCTACTTCTCAACTTAGTTTCGGACTCCCTTGCTCAACTAAAACTTGAGATCTCTCCCTCTAAATGTAAAGCCATTGTTTTTAATAAAACCCGCTCTAAAAGAAAACAATCTCCTACTTTCAAAATTAATGGCATCAAGATAAATATCACCCGCAACCTTAAATTCCTTGGTGTCATCCTGGATGATAACTTTAAATGGAGTGCCCATGTTTTCCACCTTAGAGAGAGATGTTTTAAGATGGCTACAACCTTTGGAAAACTTGCCGGTTCTAATTGGGGAGTCAACAAATCATTTCTAAAAATTTGGTACTTGTCGGTTATCGAGAAAGTTCTCTCTTTTGGGGCGGGTATCTGGGGCGAAAAATTAACTGGGGCTCAAATTAAATCTCTTTTATCTCTTCAAAGAATATTTCTACTTAAGGTATCATCAGGTTTTAGAACTTCTTCCAACATCTCTCTCTTTTCCCTCACCGGGATTCCCCCCATACACTTTGTAATTAAATCTTTACACTCCAAATATTCCTTTTGGAAACAACGCAAAAATCCCTTTTCTGATCCGGCTTTTCCCGCCCCTCCCTTGTTTGACTTTAATTCTCCTTTTTCGGGCACTCCTCCCTCTTCCCGCATTGCACTTTTTGAACCTTCTGACCCTCTTCATTTTTCCAATATTAATATTTATACTGATGGTTCATCTTTGGATGGCAACACAGGTTTTGCTGCCTGTTTTTTTACTCATGATGTCCTGGACCGGGTTTTCTCCTTTAAACTTGGCAGCGGGAATACAGTTTTCCAGGCGGAAATAGCAGCCATTGATTTCGCCATCTCCTGGGCAATAGAAAATAAAACCAAAATTAATATTTTTTCTGACAGTCTATCCTCTATCATGGCATTTAAATCGATTAAAAATAAATCTAACTACCTGAATAATATCAAAATTAAAGCAAACTCTCACAAATCTCTTATAAATCTTACATGGGTAAAAGCCCACGCGAACATCCATGGCAACGAGGTCGCAGACCATCATGCAAAACTTGCTACAACCTCTGGCTCCCCTCTCCACATCCCCTTCCCGTACTCCCTCTTAAAGAAATATTGTAAAAATCAACTTATCAACCATTGGCAAACCTACCTTAACGAATATGTCTCTCCCAGAACCCATGATCCCGCCAGAATTTCAAAATTTCTCCCCTCTGTGGACCCTAACACCCTTATGTTTCCCTCACCACCGTGGACATCTGCGGAGTTTTCGATAATTTAAATTGGACAATCCTTCCCAGTATCTTCAACAGAATTAACCTACCACCTTCCTTCCAAAATTTTATTTTTACTTACCTACAAAATAGAAAAATCTCCTTTATTGATGGTCCCTCCGTTCATACAAAACAAATCTCTCGTGGAGCCCCTCAGGGCTCTATAATTTCTCCCACATTATGGAATATCTATTTTAATAATATCCTTCTTCTTAACAATGATCAACACTATTTACAGGCCTTTGCAGATGATCTCGCGGTGGTTACCTTCGCTCCTAACCTTCGCTCTCTAGCCATTAAGAACAACTCCATCTTAAATACACTTTCGGAATCTTTGGCTAATCTAAAACTAAATATTTCCCCCTCAAAATGCAATGCCATCATTTTTAATAAAACCCGCTCCAAAATTAAGAAAAATCCTTCCTTCAAAATCAATGGTGTCAAAGTCAACATTTCCAGACACCTTAAATTCCTCGGTATTATCATTGACGATAATCTGAAATGGAGCGCCCACATCTTCCACCTCAAAGAGAGATGCTATAAGATTGCTACAACCTTCGGTAAACTTGCCGGGTGTAACTGGGGAGTAAATAAATCATTTTTAAAAGAGTGGTACTTAACTGTAATTGATAAGGTTCTCTCCTTTGGGGCGGGTGTCTGGGGTAGTAAATTAACGGGGGCTCAAATTAAAACTCTTCTTTCTCTTCAGAGGATATTTCTCCTCAAAATCTCTTCAGGTTTTAGGACCTCTTCTAACATCTCTCTTTTTTCTCTTACTGGAATTCCCCCCATTCACCTTGTCATAAAAATTTTACACTCAAAATATGCCTTTTGGAAACGTCGTGAAAATCTTTTTTCTAATTCTAATATCCCTGCCCCTTCCCTCTTTGATTTAAACTCCCCCTTTTCTGGCACTCCCCCCTCAAAACGTATCGCCCTCCTGGAATCCTCAGACCCCCTTACTTTTTCAAATATTAATATATTTACTGATGGCTCTTGTCTTGAAGGCAATACAGGCTTTGCAGTGTGTATCTTCAAACATGATGTCCTGGACAGGGTCTATTCATTCAAACTAGATGGTGAGAATACAGTATTCCAGGCCGAAATTGCAGCCATAGATTTCGCTATATCCTGGGCAACCGATAACAACACTAAAGTTAACATCTTCTCCGATAGTCTCTCCTCGATCATGGCTTTCAAATCAATCAATAACAAATCTAACTTTCTTCAAAAAATTAAAACTAAAGCTAATATTTCCAATAAACTTATAAATCTTTCTTGGGTCAAAGCCCACGCGAATAACCTTGGTAATGAGGTCGCAGATCATCATGCTAAATTAGCAACCACTTCTGGCTCTCCCTTACACATCCCCTTCCCTTACTCCCTTCTAAAAAAGCACTGTAAAATTCTTCTTAAAAATCTTTGGCAGTCATATTTAAACGATTATATCTCCCCCCGAACCCATGACCCTGCGAGAATTTCAAAATTTCTTCCCTGTGTTGACCCTGATCTTTTAATTTCCAATCAATATTTAACTTATTTTTTAACGGGTCACGGCCCCTTTTTGGATTATTTACATTTTTTTAAGCATAAATCTTCATCTAATTGCACTTGTAATGTTTATGGTGATGCCGACCACTTTGTCTTTAACTGTCCTTTTACCCTCCCGTTCCACCTTTCCCGTCCCACTGATGCCAACTCTGCGGCTTGGTTTTCCAGGGTTCTTAAAAACAAATCTTCTATTTCAAAAATTAAAAACTGTATTCTCGCTGCTAGGGAGATTTCTAACAAAATTGCTTGATCAGCCTGGGGGTCCCCCCTGGTCTGTGAATCCTTCACTGCTCCCCACACTTTCTAAATCTGTTTTATAAAACCTGCTCCCTGTGCCTTGGGCACTATAAGATTTTATATTCACCACCTCCTGTAACTCATATGGTTTAGTTTTTATATTTGTACATTAACAGTATATCAATCCTAATCTTTTCGGTATGTATCAAAAACATCCATTGTGTATATATACTTTGATCATGCTTCTTTTTGTATATATACCTAATATGTATCATCCATTATATATCATCCATATCTAATTTGTATCATCCATACCTAATATGTGTCGTCTTCTATGTATCATCCTTAAAGAATATATACCTAATCTTTTCGGTATGTATCAAAAACACCCATTATGTATATATACTTTGCATACATCCTAACCCGGATTTTTATAATTATATTTTCTCACCCTGACTTTATTCCCTTACATCCTCGGTTTCTCAACTTATACTTTGGTTTTTCATCCCCCAACTGTCATGTGTTTTTGTATATATAATTTTATATGTAATTTTTGTGCTTTTTTTGTATTTCTGTGTATTTTATGTATTTCATGTTCTTCGTTTCGTTTTGTTTTGTTTTAGTTGGTTTTACTACTTTTGTGCTTGGGTTTTTTCCCTTCGGGGTTTTCCCCTCTTTTCTTTTTTTCCTTCTTATGTCTCTCTTGTATTGTATTGTATTGTATTGTTTTTATGTTTTGTTTTGTCGTTGCCTTTCTTTTTTTTTTGTCTTGTAACTGTGTTGTGATTCAATTTTAACCTGTTTTGTAATGTTTTGGATCTAAAATAAAGTTCCCGGCCACACACTTAGCTGCAGTAAACCTTCGGGTCTGTCGTGTGGTCTGGGTTTTCAACACTTCAACCCTCTGGTCTGTGGGACCCTTACTGCTCCCCTCCCTTTTGTTTTGTACATATTGCTTTGAATATGATTTTGTACATATATAATTTTGTACATATTGCTTTGAATACCTCAGTATTCTCTTATACATATCGCTTTGCATACTTCAGTGTTCTCTCTGCCCCTAACTTGGTAATTTTGTCACTATCTTTTCGACAACCTGAGGTACTTGTCAGAGCTTTATGTTTAGTGTGCTTTGATGTTTGTGACTTGTGATCTGTCTTTTGTGTTTAGTGTGCTTTCAAATAATATTGGTATAGATCCATAGAATAGCTCTCTCCACCTGAAGATTCATGCCTACAGCGGTGGAAATTTGTCGAGCCATTTGTGTACATTTATAGGATTGGTGGAATTAATATTTTCTACTCCCCTCTATTATGCTCTCTCCACCTGAAAATTTTATGTAACGAGTGGTGGAATCTTGTAAATACCAGCTATGTAAAAATTTTTTTAAGATCTTTAATAAACTCGCAAAACTGCAGCCGTGTTCGCGCGGAGTGCGATCGCGTTGAACGTGTGGGACTGCCCTGTTTCGCTTCCCGCTGCGAGCCGCTTGTGGGGCTCCTCCTCTGGATTGGTGTTGGCCGGATAGTCGGACGGAGACCATGTGAGTTAGCTTCCGCTATCTCTCTTCCCGGCCACACAATTTGTTACCATAAACCCTTGGGTTGGTCGTGTGGTCTGGGCTTTCTACCCAATTTAGACCGTACCTTCCTTCCCCTACCACCAACCTCTCGGAAGGACTCACGAACCCACATGTTTAACGTGATCGTACTTTGCGTGAACGTGGCGTAAGTTTTGGCAGTGGCGGGAATCGAACCCGGGCCTACTGAGTGCAATTCCCGCGCGCTAACCACTGGGCTGCCGCGCCCTCCGCGACAATCTCCATAACTTTCTACATATTCACCCAATTTAGACGGGAACCCAGTGGGGGAGGCATCCACAGGGTCCGTATCCTCCTTCCCCTACCACCAACCTCTCGGAAGGACTTACGGACCCACATATTTAACGTGATCGTATTCCACGTAAACACGGCGGCAGTTTTGGCAGTGGCGGGAATCGAACCCGGGCCTACCGCTAACTTCCCGCGCGCTAATTTGCAATTTAAAATGACCATATGCTTAATTCCATCATCCTCATTCCATTGTTTCATTGTTCCATCATTTAAAATATCCATAAAATTAAAATATCCATTTAAAATATCCAAAAGTTGGCGACCAGCCTGTTCGCTACCCTTGAAAATTCTGACCGTGGCAAACTCGTTGGCGCGACCTACCAGAAAGGTGTAAGGTAACTGCTTGGAAGGCCAGGAAGTGCCACACAATTTAGACCGGAACCCAATGGGGGAGGCATCCAAAGAGACCGTACCCTCCTTCCCCTACCACAAACCTCTCGGAAGGACTTGCAGTCCCACACGTTTAACGTGATCGTACTCCGCGTGAACACGGCTGCAGTTTTGGCAATGGCGGGAATCGAACCCGGGCCTACCGAGTGAAATTCCCGCGCGCTAACCACTGGGCTACCGTGCCATCCGCGACAATCTCCATAACTTTATTTTTATTCGGCAATTTTGGGAATCGAACCCGGGCCTACCAAGTGCAAATCCCGCGCACTAACCACTGGGGTACTTCACCCTCCGCGATATTCTTCATAACTTTCTTTTTATTCACCCAATTTAGACCGGAACCAAGTGGGAGAAGCATCCACAGGGACCGTACCCTTCTTCCCCTACCACCAACCTCTCGGAAGGACTTACAGACCCACATGTTTAACGTGATCGTACTCCGCGTAAACACGGCGGCAATTTTGGGAATCGAACCCGGGCCTACCGAGTGCAATTTCCGCGCGCTAACCATTGGGCTACTTTGCCCTACGCGACAATCTCCATAACTTTCTTTTTATTCATCCAATTTAGACCGTACCCTCCTTCCAATACCACCAACTTCTCGGAAGGACTCACGGACCCACATGTTTAACGTGCTCGTACTCCGCGTAAACACGGCGGCAATTTTGGGAATCGAACCCGGGCCTGGTAACTGGTTGGACGGCCAGGATGTGCCACCCAATTTAGACCGGAACCCAGTGGGGGAGGCATCCACAGGGAACGTACCCTCCTTCCCCTACCACCAACCTCTCGGAAAAACATACGGACCCATATGTTTAACGTGATCGTACTCCATGTCAGTGGCGGAAATCGAACCCGGGCCTACCGCGTGCAATTCCCGCGCGCTAACCACTGGGCTACTTCGCCCTCCGCGACAATCTCCATAACTTTCTTTTTATTCACGCAATTTAGACCGTACCCTCCTTCCCCTACCACCAACCTCTTGGAAGGACTCACGAACCCACATGTTTAACGTGATCGTACTCTGCGTGAACGTGGCGTAAGTTTTGGCAGTGGCGGGAATCGAACCCGGGCCTACTGAGTGCAATTCCCGCGCGCTAACCACTGGGCTGCCGCGCCCTCCGCGACAATCTCCATAACTTTCTACATATTCACCCAATTTAGACGGGAACCCAGTGGGGGAGGCATCCACAGGGGCCGTATCCTCCTTCCCCTACCACCAACCTCTCGGAAGGACTTACGGACCCACATATTTAACGTGATCGTATTCCACGTAAACACGGCGGCAGTTTTGGCAGTGGCGGGAATCGAACCCGGGCCTACCGCTAACTTCCCGCGCGCTAATTTGCAATTTAAAATGACCATATGCTTAATTCCATCATCCTCATTCCATTGTTTCATTGTTCTATCATTTAAAATATCCATAAAATTAAAATATCCATTTAAAATATCCAAAAGTTAAAATATACATTTAAAAAATCCAGATCGTCCCATCATTTAAAATATAAATATAATAATTTATATAGAGCAAAGTCCCTCTATTCAGAACCGTGACGTCACCTCCACCTTGACGTCCCCACCCACCACCTTCCCTGCTTCAGCGGAGGAGAAACGAACAAAACGCCGAGAAATTTAAAATCATGCCGTCTTTAAAATTGCCATCCTGAAGGCAATTTTCATTATTTCTGGACCACATTAGACTTGTAAGAATGCCAGATATTTCAGCTTTCTAAAAATGTAAATTATTAGTCGAAATTATGAGTACTTTTCACGATGCGAGAATTTAAAAACAAAAAATTGATTTTTTGAGCAAAAAGTGAGTTTTGTTTTAAAATCTTTAAAAAATATTAGAAATCGAAATTCAGATTTGAAATTTATATATTTTTACTCAAAATTCTCTGCTCTTTCCGATGGTGTGATTTATTTTTTTCTACGATGTCTGGATCGTGGAGAAAAAAGGGCAAAAAACGGTCGAAATCGCATAAAACATTAAATAAATAAAAAAATAATTAAAATTTTAAAAATCGGTTTTCATGTGTCCCCTTCCCTCCCCCCCGGGTCTCCGATTGCCAAATTTCGTAGCTCTCCGACGCGCGGTCGCGAAACGTATAGTGTATAAGACAGACAGACAGACAGACAGACAGACAGACACACACACACACACACACACACAGACATTGCCTTTTATTATTTAAGACTAGCCGCCTTTGGCGACCAGCCTGTTCGCTACCCTTGAAAATTCTGACCGTGGCAAATTGTAACCGTGGCACACTCGCTGGCGCGACCTTACCAGAAGGTGTAAGGTAACTGTTTGGACGGCCAGGAAGTGCCACCCAATTTAGACCGGAACTCAGTGGGGGAGACATCCACAGGGACCGTACCCTCCTTCCCCTACCACCAACCTTTCGGAAGGACTTACGATCCCACATGTTTAACGTGATCGTACTCCGCGTGAACGCGGCTGCAGTTTTGGCAGTGGCGGGAATCGAACCCGGGCCTACCCAGTGAAATTCCCGCGCGCTAACCACTGGTGTACTTCGCCCTCCGCGACATTTTCCATAACTT
This sequence comes from Amaurobius ferox, assembly GCA_951213105.1. Taxonomy (NCBI): domain Eukaryota; kingdom Metazoa; phylum Arthropoda; class Arachnida; order Araneae; family Amaurobiidae; genus Amaurobius; species Amaurobius ferox. The sequence continues at coordinate 1,356,351 of OX578148.1, read as the reverse complement.
TCTTTTTATTCACCGAATTTAGACCGGACCCTCCTTCCCCTACCACAAACCTCTCGGAAGGACTTGCAGTCCCACACGTTTAACGTGATCGTACTCCGCGTGAACACGGCTGCAGTTTTGGCAATGGCGGGAATCGAACCCGGGCCTACCGAGTGAAATTCCCGCGCGCTAACCACTGGGCTACCGTGCCATCCGCGACAATCACCATAACTTTATTTTTATTCGGCAATTTTCGGAATCGAACCCGGGCCTACCAAGTGCAAATCCCGCGCACTAACCACTGGGGTACTTCACCCTCCGCGATATTCTTCATAACTTTCTTTTTATTCACCCAATTTAGACCGGAACCAAGTGGGAGAAGCATCCACAGGGACCGTACCCTTCTTCCCCTACCACCAACCTCTCGGAAGGACTTACAGACCCACATGTTTAACGTGATCGTACTCCGCGTAAACACGGCGGCAATTTTGGGAATCGAACCCGGGCCTACCGAGTGCAATTTCCGCGCGCTAACCATTGGGCTACTTTGCCCTACGCGACAATCTCCATAACTTTCTTTTTATTCATCCAATTTAGACCGTACCCTCCTTCCAATACCACCAACTTCTCGGAAGGACTCACGGACCCACATGTTTAACGTGCTCGTACTCCGCGTAAACACGGCGGCAATTTTGGGAATCGAACCCGGGCCTGGTAACTGGTTGGACGGCCAGGATGTGCCACCCAATTTAGACCGGAACCCAGTGGGGGAGGCATCCACAGGGAACGTACCCTCCTTCCCCTACCACCAACCTCTCGGAAAAACATACGGACCCATATGTTTAACGTGATCGTACTCCATGTCAGTGGCGGAAATCGAACCCGGGCCTACCGCGTGCAATTCCCGCGCGCTAACCACTGGGCTACTTCGCCCTCCGCGACAATCTCCATAACTTTCTTTTTATTCACGCAATTTAGACCGTACCCTCCTTCCCCTACCACCAACCTCTCGGAAGGACTCACGAACCCACATGTTTAACGTGATCGTACTCTGCGTGAACGTGGCGTAAGTTTTGGCAGTGGCGGGAATCGAACCCGGGCCTACTGAGTGCAATTCCCGCGCGCTAACCACTGGGCTGCCGCGCCCTCCGCGACAATCTCCATAACTTTCTACATATTCACCCAATTTAGACGGGAACCCAGGGGGGAGGCATCCACAGGGGCCGTATCCTCCTTCCCCTACCACCAACCTCTCGGAAGGACTTACGGACCCACATATTTAACGTGATCGTATTCCACGTAAACACGGCGGCAGTTTTGGCAGTGGCGGGAATCGAACCCGGGCCTACCGCTAACTTCCCGCGCGCTAATTTGCAATTTAAAATGACCATATGCTTAATTCCATCATCCTCATTCCATTGTTTCATTGTTCTATCATTTAAAATATTCATAAAATTAAAATATCCATTTAAAATATCCAAAAGTTAAAATATACATTTAAAAAATCCAGATCGTCCCATCATTTAAAATATAAATATAATAATTTATATAGAGCAAAGTCCCTCTATTCAGAACCGTGACGTCACCTCCACCTTGACGTCCCCACCCACCACCTTCCCTGCTTCAGCGGAGGAGAAACGAACAAAACGCCGAGAAATTTAAAATCATGCCGTCTTTAAAATTGCCATCCTGAAGGCAATTTTCATTATTTCTGGACCACATTAGACTTGTAAGAATGCCAGATATTTCAGCTTTCTAAAAATGTAAATTATTAGTCGAAATTATGAGTACTTTTCACGATGCGAGAATTTAAAAACAAAAAATTGATTTTTTGAGCAAAAAGTGAGTTTTGTTTTAAAATCTTTAAAAAATATTAGAAATCGAAATTCAGATTTGAAATTCATATATTTTTACTCAAAATTCTCTGCTCTTTCCGATGGTGTGATTTATTTTTTTCTACGATGTCTGGATCGTGGAGAAAAAAGGGCAAAAAACGGTCGAAATCGCATAAAACATTAAATAAATAAAAAAATAATTAAAATTTTAAAAATCGGTTTTCATGTGTCCCCTTCCCTCCCCCCCGGGTCTCCGATTGCCAAATTTCGTAGCTCTCCGACGCGCGGTCGCGAAACGTATAGTGTATAAGACAGACAGACAGACAGACAGACACACACACACACAGACATTGCCTTTTATTATTTAAAAGATAATATATATAATAAACTGGTATTTTAAATATAATTTATTTTATTTATATATATATATATATATGTGTGTGTGTGTGTATATATATATATATGTGTGTGTATATATATATATATATATATATATATATATATATATATATATATATATATATATATATATATATATATATATACCGGGTGGTCAGAATTAAAACACCCCTACTCTGAGCTCTCTATACATCGAACTAATCAGTGTAAAGTCTTCAAAATTGTTGAAACTACTATTCAAGACATGGGGAAAGAGATTACGCAAAGCAAATTAGTTCCAGAAACACCGATAGGTGGCGCTGTACAACAGAAAATATGCTGAAATGACACAAAATACACATTTGTAACACATTTTATTCGAACGTACCAAACATTCATATCACAAAGACCTACCTTATCGATGCAGGGAATGCTGCTCAATATGGTTCCCTTCTTCAAGATGTAAAATCTGCAGTCTGTGGACAGCGTGTTCAACTGCGGATCGTAATTGATCGATTGAAATGCTTCTCCCATGCAGAGTGATACTGTCTTTCAAATCTGCCAAGGTTACCAGACGTCCTCGATAAACGAAACTTTTTAAGTATCCCCACGGCCAAAAATCACAGGGATTAAGATCTGGAGAAGGAGATGGCCAGGTTGTCGGAAACGTACGACTAATTACTTTACCATTAGTAAAATGTTGCCAAAGAAACTGCTGTACACAGAGTCCAATGTGTGGAGGCGCTTCATCTTGCATAAAGGTAATTAAATCAAGACATTGGTGCTGTTGCAGTTGGGGTATAACAAAATTTTCGAGCATGTTTTTGTACCTCCTGACCGTCACGGTGCATGTCACAGGGCCATTGAGAGTAGCCTCTTCGAAAAAGAAAGGTCCAAGAATAAATGTGGCTGTGAATCCACACCAGACTGTAACTTTCGGTGAGTGAAGTGGAATCTCTTGGAAGGTACAAGGGTTTCCCGTGTCCCAAATGCGACAGTTATGGGTGTTGACTGTTCCACTTAGATGGAAATGCGCTTCATCGCTCCATAGAATCTGCCATGGCCACGATGCATCCACTTCAACTCTAGCCAGAAATGTCAATACAAAGGTCAGTCGCTTCTCCCTGTCGATGGTCAGCAAGTGGTGATTGTGACTAATTCTGTACGGGAAAAAATGCGCTATGTTTCTCAGTACGTTCCGCACTGTGCTGTAGGGAACACCCAAGTGTCGTGACACTGCACATGCACTACTACAGTCTATAACGTTATCCATTGATTGTTTAACAATAGCGATGGCAACATCGTCAACGACATCTAAATGAGTCGATTTGCGTCTTCGACCCGGCTGAACTCCAAGATGTCCAGTTTTCTGGAATCGAGCGATCATTCTCCTGAGAGCTTGTGGAAGTAATGGTCCTTTGCGCAAATTTTTAAGTCGACGAAACTCTCGAAGTGCAGCTGCAGCATGTCCTTTGTTTTCATAAAACAGCTTCACAAGCAAAGCGCGTTCTGGCAGTGTGATAGCCATCGCTGATAAGAATGAAAATTTCCCAGTTTTATCCCCTTTTATGCCCAGAACATAGTAGCTGCAATGCAAACCAAGGGTTTATGCAAATTTTTGTGCTTACAGTGCGAAATTGCAGTTACAATGACAGTTTAAGTTTCTTCACTTTTTTATCTTCTTTTTTTTTCATATCAGCAAAAGAAATTAAAAAGGAAAAATTCCATATCGCATGTGTTTGTTTTTTTGTGATTATTTTGTGTCTTTTCAGCATATTTTCTGTTGTACAGCGCCACCTATCGGTGTTTCTGGAACTAATTTTTTTTCGCGTAATCCCTTTCCCCATGTTTTGAATAGTAGGTTCAATAATTTTGGAGCCTTTACACTGAGTAGTTCGATGTATAGGTAGCTCAGAATAGGGGTGTTTTAATTCTGACCATCCGGTAGATGACTTACGTTGAATAAGATGAGGATTGCTTGCCTCTTTCGCAATCATTGAACCAGATGATTTGAGAAAACATCAATTTGTCAAGGTAGCATTCTTTATGCACTCAGCAAGTTTTTAGACCACAGCATCAGAATATAGGCGGGTTGGGGTTGGGCAGTATTTGTATCCAGTTGAAGTCTGGTAAGCATTCCTGGACACTTGTCCGTTATAGACTCGTTCCGTTCACATCCGAATAGTTGGATAGCCATAATAAAACAAAACATTGAGCTAGTGGTGTTGCATTATAGAACTTAAGTCCAAAAGTCTTATATGAAAACATTCTTTTCATTTTCTTCATAACAATTACTGTGCCAGTCCAATACGGTTCAAGAAAAATGGTGGAAGTATGACCGGACCCATAGTCCTAAATAAGAGCAATTAGATCAATTTCTTGGCCCGCATAACAAGATAAATTTTCAACCTTTCTGCATGAGTGAAGCGGCCATAGTGGTCCGGCACACAGCCGGTCACCTTCGTCGTTCTTCAGATTCCTATATATATATTTTTTATTATTTCTCATTACGTTAGGTACGGCGCTGTATACAGGAGCCACGTAAATGGATACGCGTGGACTTATGTAGATGTTATGGGTTGAGTAGATTTTATTGGTTGTAGCCTTTGGTAATACTAAAACTCGATGCAATATTGATTACCTCCTTTGAGGCAACGTGGACCCATCTGCGAGTTCTCTCCAGCTGTACTATTTTTTGGGAGTAACTTTTGCACGTTATTTCTGCCAGTTGACAGGAATAATTGGCTTCTTAATAACACTGGCCAAGTTATTCGTGAATGGAGTACGATTACGATCCAGGCTTTACGATTCTGTGGAAAAGTGATTTTTGCTTGCCAAGGAATTTTTTACCATTATTTGTTAAGCATGTAAAAATTCTTGCACGTGTTCAGGGGGCGAAGTAATTGTTATCACCCTGATGAATTTGCAGCTGTGGCTACTCCTGCAGATGTATTCTTGACGTGAGACAAGAAATTGTAAAATGACTCGTTGATCACCGAAACTGCCTTAAGATGTATTAAAAAGGTGAAATGGGAATATAAAATTTTGAGTAAAAGATTAAATTCACAATTAAAATTTAATCAAAAAGTTAAAAGATTTTAAAATAAATGTGCATTAGTTTGAAATTACACAAAATGTCATATTCACTATGACACTTTCATTAAAGTCGGCCAAGACGAGATTAATGAAACGATTAAAACCTGACAAGAAACTATGGTAGAAAACATTAAGGTCAGGCAAGACGAGATGAAAGAAATGATGCAAATCGAACAAAAAGCGATGAAAGTCGGACAGGAAACGATAAAAGAAGACATTAAAGCCGTGAAAGGGGATATTAAAGAAGAAATGGAAATGAGACAGGCCCAGATACAAGAAGAAATTCAATCTATTCAAGCTGAAGTGAAAGAGGTATTCAAAACTGTTCAAGTCGAAATGAAAACAAGACAAGAGGTTAAGCAAAACATTAAATCCTTCCGAAAGATACGAAACAAGATTCGTGGAAGTTGACATTCGTGCCGAACAAGAAGAGATGAAAAAGCTCAAAAAGAGGTTACTTGCTATCGAGCGAAAATCGTCAATCACCAAGTCGAATTTTTGTATGCCATCAGTATGCAAACTAAAATATCCTATATATGACGGATAAAGCATATGGACAAATTTCCAGGCGCAATTCAACATTATTGCAGAAGCAAACGAATGGGACGAAAAGACAAAAGCCTGCCAACTGGCTGCTTCTCTTCGAGGTCCTGCGGCTGATATTTTACAGAGCTCCCGACCGAGAAAGCAAAGAAAGATGACATATTGGGGAAACTGCCCATTCTTCAAACAAGAGAATAAAGGGACGTCCCATTCTGAAAATACGCCATTTTATGACCTTCCAAGTTTCTTCGTTACACAGAGAAGATAATGGTCTTTATGCCATTGGTCGTATAAACAACATCGAATGTCAAACGCTTCTAGACACGGGTGCGAATGTGACTACCATTAAAAGTGAAGTAGCTCGCCACTGCACCTTCAATCTCTGCGCACAGTTACTAGAGAAACAGCGAATGTGCATGGAAAAATGGAACTTACTATTTCTGTCGGGGCAAGCTTTTATCATCATGTTGCTTCATGTTCTGGTTAGTTTCATGCTCTTCGGTAACCAGCATAATGAGTGGTTGTGCAAAAGATAGAGACAGCAGTCCCGAACATCTAAGCATCATCTTGGGCAATATTGGCGGCCTAAATCGTGCAGAACACGAGACGTGTAAAAGCCTCATTTCTGAATTCAGTGCAATCTTCTCGACTGTTTCTAAAGACTTGGGACGGACCAGGCTAACTAAACATAGGATCTACACCAGCCCCCGAAGACTTTCATTTGCAACGAACGAAGTAGATAAGCTTTTAAAACACATGCAGGAAAGCCACGTTATCGAGCCATCATCAAATCCTTGGGCTTCACCAATCATCTTAGCGAAGAAGAAAAATGATTCTACGAAATTCTGCGTTGACTATAACAGACTCAACTCCGTGACAAAGAAAAGCAACTACCCACTGCCAAGAATTGGCGACACTTTAGATACCCTCTATGGGAGAAAGTGGTTTTCGACTGTAAATCTTTAAGAGTAGCTACTTGTAAATAGAATCCATAGTGATGATTGAGAAAAGACAGCTGCTTTTACTACCGGACAAGGACTTGAGAATAGCAATTTAAAGTGATGCCGTTCGAAATTTGAAAGTCGAGTGTCGTACAGAACAGAGCACCAGGCGCGAAGCGCCTTTAATCTCCAGTTTCAATATGTGGTTCTTATCGTCAAACTGTGACATTAATTCAGTGACCCTAATTGGAGGTTCGAGGTTTTTATTTACTACTTTTTATTGTTTGTGCTAGCTCCTAGTGTGGCAGTTTGTTGCACATTTAGAGTTTAAGCAGTTTGGGGGGTTGATGCAGATCTGAGGGTTACCTAGCATTTTAGCAGCTTAGAGTTTCGAGCATTAGTCGCGAGTTTTATTTGATATCAGATGTTTGAGGTTGGATATTTAATTCCGATTATCGATGTTCAGAACAGCGCGGGGTCTCTTACGCGATTTGGCCTTGCGATGATCATAGTCATGCAGATTGAATAACAGTTCATTTGGAACGGATGGCAAACTTTTGTAAAATTTAAGCGCTAGCTTTTTAATTTGGGCTCTAACAGGTTTTATTTTGAAGTCATTCCTAATTACCGAGTTCTTTAAATACCTGGCAGCTTTCCTGATAATCCGTAGGATTTTGTTTTGTTTTGTCTCTAGGAGGTCTATTGTAGTTTTACAGGCATATCCCCCATACGGGTGCTGCATACAGCATTTCCGGGCGGATGACCGATTTATAAATTAGCAGTTAGTTTTGATGACTGAGATTTCCGTTTCCTATCATTGGGTATAAGGCTCCTGTAGTTATATACGCTTTTTTGATTAAGTTCGTTACGTGCTGTTTCCAGGTTAGGTGGGAATCTATCGTTACACCTAGGTATTTAGTAGATTTTTCCGCGCGTAAGGCATGATTGTTTATATACAGTGGCGGCGGCGGTTTGTTTTCCCTCGAGAAATAGATCCAATGGCATTTATTGGGGTTTAATTTTATTCGCTATTTTTCCAGCCATGTTTGGAGTATGTCTAAGTGTTGTTGTAGCTGTCTGTGCATTACTGAAACATAGGGGTGTTTTGCAAGTATCGCACTGTTGTCTGCATAGAGTGCCAACTCTGTGTTTGGAGTCTTGGGGATGTCGTTCAGGTATATGTTAAAGAGTGTCGGGACCAGGATAGAACCTTGCGGTACACTACTTTTAATGAGCTTGGGTGTTGATAAGTTACCTCCTACTCTGACTTGAAAGTGTCTGTTACTTAAGTATGAGATTAAAAGTTTGACAAGAGCGTCAGGGACTTTTAAAGTGATCAATTTGTAAGCTAATCTACAGTGCCATACTTTATTAAAGGCTTTTTGTATGTCCAGAAAAATCGCAGCTGTGGGTGTCTTACTATTAAATCCAGAAGATATGTACTCTACCACTCTCAGCAATTGATGAGTGGTGGAGTGCTTTGGCCGAAATCCAAACTGCTCCGGAATGATGATGTCATTCTCACTAAGGTGCGTGTTCAGTCTCTTAAGAATTATTTTCTCAGTAATTTTACTAAGTGTCGGTAGCAAGCTAATTGGTCTGTAGTTGGCTGGAATTGTGGCATCCTCACCTGGCTTAGGGATTGTTATGATTATCGCTTCCTTCCATTCTTTGGGAAAGTACTTTAGTTTTAATATTTTATTTATTAAGATAGTCAAGTAACATATTACGTTTAGGGGTAGGTTTTTAACCGCAATATTTCTGATTTTGTCGTGCCCTGGGCTTTTACGGTTTTTGATAATTTCTACTATCTCCTGCGGGGTGGCTGCGTTAATCTCAGCTGTTATCGGGGAATTCCTGAAGTTATTTAAAGTTTGTCTAACCATTCTTAGGGTGTCCTGACACATTAGATCGTGGTTTGGTTGGAATTGTTTTTCATAATGACTTGCGAGCGCCTCGGCTTTTTCCTCGTCTGAGTACGCGATTTCAGCGCCATCCATTAGAGGCGGGAGCTTAATTTGAGGTTTCCTGAGTCTTTTTGCGAATTGCCAGAGCGATACATCTTCTGGGCTAAGGGATTCGATTAGTTCTTTATACTGTTGCTGCTTTTCTGCGACAATTTTTTCCCTGACTTTGCACGTGAGTCTGTTAAGCTCCCTTTTAAGGGCGGGGTCTCTGTTAGCCTGCCATGTCTTACATATTCTATTCCTTTGCCTGACTAATTGCTTGACATGGTGGGAAAGTGTGGGCATTTTTGGAGACTCACGATGTGTTGTGGCAGAGGCAATTGCTCTCTTGATTTCTGTTGTGAGTGTGTGTGTGGCAGAGTCAATATCCGCCGTGCTCATTATGTTAGGTACTGCTAAGTGCGGCTCGAAGAGTGCTCTTTTGAATACTTCCCAGTTGACCCTCTCTTGTCCCAAAGAGGCTGGAAGAGGTGTGTTCAGGTCGAATGTCACCAGTACCGGTAGATGATCCGAGTCGAATTCATCCAGGGTACTAATAGTGTGAGCGTAGTCTATGTTTCGCGTCTGGACAAAATCTATGAATCTGCCGCTGGCGCCTGAAAAGCAGGTTGGTGTCGACGGTGCAATAATGTTAGTGTTTGTGGTGTTCAGCAGTCTATGTATCTGTGTACCGCGTGCATTGGCTCTCCTACAGCCCAATGCTCGGTGATGTGCGTTGAAGTCGCCTGCGAGTATCGTGTTTGGATATCGCGAGAAAAGCAGTTCCAGTTGCGCAGCTACGTCTACTCTATTCATATTTTTGACATATGTTGAGGTTAAGATAAACGGGCTAGTATTATTAATTTTAATTTTTATACTAGTATTTTCTATACTTTGAAGATTTATGCTTTTTAGTTCCTCGTGGGGAATATTTCTTTTAATGTATATTGCTGTTCCACCATGGGGCGTTCTAGCATTAGTATTTGAGCTAAGATTATGATAACCAGAGTAGTTGGCCATGTTTAGTTTTTTACTTTCTCTAACTCTAGTTTCCTGAATTAATAAGGCGTCTACGTCATTTTCGTTTACATAGTTCCTAAGTTCATTTATTCTTGGAGATATGCCGTTCGCATTCCGAAATATTATTTTTATTGATTCCTTTTGGGACCTAGCCATGACGGGTTTGATTCTCACTGTTACTTTTAAAGTCCGCGATTATTTTAAGGGCCGCAAAGACCATTACCATTGGATCGCTCTTTTTTTGTACTAACTCTGCAAACATCAACAGATGTTTTATGTCGTCTAGATTGAACATGCTGATAAATCCTCTGATGAGGCTGAGGATATCCTCCATCTTTTCAGCATCAGATTTATCATCCGGTTCAGTTTCAGCTTCCATTTCCTCAGCCTCAACCGCGGTTTGCACTTTTTTGTGAGTGTCCTTTTGGAACTCGATAGTCTTTTGTTTTTTTCCACCCGTTTAAACTAACGACTGGGTTTGCGCGAGCTCTTCTTCCTCCCTGCCTCGTTTAGTTTCTTTCCATTCCTCAACTTTCTTATCCAGTCTATCCTTTGCCTCCTTTGCCTGTCTGGCTTTTTCTGCCTCTGTTCTCCTTTTAATGGCAGCAGTAGCTGCTCTTACTTCTTCCAGGGTCAATTCTCTGGAAGTCGAAGGTTTGGGGGCCTGCTCTTGCACCGATCTGGTAGGTGCTGAAGGTTGATGTCTATTTAACTGTGGCACTATGTGCGAGGAGCCCTGAGGGGGTGCTTGGGGGTTTAGTCCGAGGGCCTTTTGTCTCCAAGGGGGTATCTGACGTTTTGGGGGAGGGGGCATACCCCGGTGCCTTTCCTCTGTTCCATGGGCTTTTCGGACATTGCCTGAAGTTCGCCGGGTGGTCTCCATTACAATTTGCACACGTTGCCTTCTCTGTCCTGGCTCTCTGGCAGTCCCGTGTGAAGTGTTCTTCAGCACACTTCAGGCACTTTGGTGGCATACTGCAGTTCTCAGAGGAGTGGTTGAACTGCTGGCACCGGTAGCAAATTTTGAAGCCCCGTGCTCTGAAGACCTCTACCTTCACAGCCAAGTATCCTAATCTTGTCCGTCTGTAAATCCTCTGCCAGTCTTCCGTGGGCCTAAGGCTAAGTAAGAATATCGGCAGAGGGAATCTCGTTTTAGTGTTTCTCAGTTGAGAAACCCGGACTACATCTAATCCCATGGATATTAGAGTAAGTTTTATCTCCTCAATGTTATAGTTTGCTGGTAGCCCCTTCAATACTACCTTTTTGGGCCTTTCTGTTTTCAAGTTTAAGCTGTGAAAGGGGATTTTCTCACTAGTCAAATGGCGCTGAACAATCCTATAAGAGTCAGCGTCATTGGGTATCAATTTAAGCATATCTCCTGAGAGTTTGCCAGACACTTTGTTGCCTGTGATCTCATTTAACTTTTTTAGGAGAGCCTGGTAGTTATCTCTAAACTTAATGAAAAAGCATTCCGCTTTTGGGTCTTTTTTCTCTACTTCCATACTTTTATCACTACCACTATTTACAACCGTTTTTGGTTTTGGTGCACTTTTTAACACTACAGGTTGAGCGACAATTTCAGTCTTAGGCTTATTTACTTCATTAGAATTTGCAAAGAAAGATGACATATTGGGGAAACTGCCCATTCTTCAAACAAGAGAATAAAGGGACGTCCCATTCTGAAAATGCGCCATTTTATGACCTTCCAAGTTTCTTCGTTACACAGAGAAGATAATGGTCTTTATGCCATTGGTCGTATAAACAACATCGAATGTCAAACGCTTCTAGACACGGGTGTGAATGTGACTATCATTAAAAGTGAAGTAGCTCGCCACTGCACCTTCAATCTCTGCGCACAGTTACTAGAGAAACAGCGAATGTGCATGGAAAAATGGAACTTACTATTTCTGTCGGGGCAAGCTTTTATCATCATGTTGCTTCATGTTCTGGTTAGTTTCATGCTCTTCGGTAACCAGCATAATGAGTGGTTGTGCAAAAGATAGAGACAGCAGTCCCGAACATCTAAGCATCATCTTGGGCAATATTGGCGGCCTAAATCGTGCAGAACACGAGACGTGTAAAAGCCTCATTTCCTATACAATCTTCTCGACTGCTTCGAAAGACTTGGGACGGACCGGGCTAATTAAACAAAGGATCTACACCAGTCCCCGAAGACTTCCACTTGCAAAGAAAGAAGTAGATAAGCTTTTAAAAGACATGCAGGAAAGCCAAGTTATGGAGCCATCATCAAATTCTTGGGCTTCACCAATCGCTTTAGTGAAGAAAAAAAATGATTCTACGAAATTCTGTGTCAACTATAGGAGACTCAACTCCGTAACAAAGAAAGGCAACTACCCACTGCCAAGAATTGGCGATACTTTAGACACTCTCTATGGGTGAGAGTGGCTACTTGCAAGTGGAAATGATGATAGATGAAAGACAGCTTTTACTCGAGAATATAGCAATTTAAAGTAATGCCGTTCGAAATTTGTAATACAGTCGCAACTTTTGAACATCTTATGGAGATTGTACTGAAAGGACTTTCTTGTGAATCTTATTGTGTCTATTTGGATGACATAATTATTGTTGGATGGTCAACTAACGAACATCTACAAAACCATAGGCTAGTATTTGAAAAATTGAAGAGTGCTAATGCAAAATTAAATCCTTCGAAATGCAAATTATCCTACATATGACGGATAATTGACGGATAAGTCACATGTTTGAGATATATGTCTGAAAAGGGTGTGAAGACCGATCCTGACAAAATCAATGCTATCAAAGTATGGTGTAGGCAGCAGGATGTTCATCAACTGAGACGTTTTCTGGACCTGTTCCTACTACCCCCATCTTGTAAAAAATTTCTCAAACATTGCCAGAACCTTACACCGACTAACGGAAGGAGAGAAGAAATTTGAATGGACTGCGGAATGTGAAGATGGCTTCAATCGGCTTCAACTCCTATTCTGTCATATCCTCAACCAACAGAGAGCCAGTAAAGAAGAAAATGGGGCAGTTCTCTCCCAAGAAATAGGGCAGGAATGTGTCGTTGCATACTTTAGCCAGCGCTTATCAAAATCCTTAATAAATTACTGCGTAACAAGAAAAGAACTGCAATTGTTAAATGCGTAGCTCATTTCCATCACTATCTCTACCGAAGAAAATTTTTGTTGCGGACTTATGACGCTGCTCTGAGCTGGCTCCTCGGTTTCAAGAACCCTAAGAACCCAGACCGTCCAGCTCACTCGAGAGTATGGAGTTATCACCGACAACGGTTCAAATCCCACACCAGATTCCTGGAATGACGGGGATTTTTCTCGAGCCTAAACAGAGGACAAAGATAACGAGCCAATCTTGATTCGCAAAGAACGGGCTAATGAGAAGAAGCTGGCTTGGCAAGAAATTTCCTGCTTTTCACCTGAAACAAAACGGTACTGGGCACTGTGAGATTCTCTGCATTCGAGGAACGGGGCAGTATACTGTAAATGGGAGAGCGACGATGGAAAGAGCATTAGATAGCAGTTACTGCTCCCTCGTTCCAGGGGGTCCAGAGTACTAAAAGAGATACATGACAGCCGCATTGGAGGACATTTTGGTATCAGCAAATTTCTTCTGGTGCAATGCGTGAACACTTGTTCTGGTGCAAAACGGAATCCGATGTTGCGCGCTGATGCAAAGAATGCACGAAATGCGGTGTACGGAAGAGACCGAAGAAGGAAACACATGTTCCTCTTCAATGTTACAATGTCGGGACTTCTTACGAGAGAATTGCACTCGACGTTTTAGGGCCACTACAACAAACTTTAGACAATAACAAATACATCCTAGTTGTAATGGACTCTTCATAAAGTGGCCAGAAGCTTGTGCAATCTCAGACCAAGAATATACAACTATCAGTAGAGTTCTAACTCGGAACTTGATATGTCGTTACAGGGTCCCCCCAGTCACCCATTCTGATCAAGGAACGAACTGTAGCTCTGGCATATTTACAGAACTGTGCAAACTACTCGGAATGGACAAAATTTGAATTACTCCGGTTCATCCACAATCGGGCGGCATGGTAGAGAGGTTCAACTTTCTGAAGGTTCAGGAAACACCTGGAAATAACCAGTATTCTACGAGATATGAAAGATTTCCAAAAGTTACTATAGCCTGTAAAAGGAGTCATCACTCAGTTGGAGCGTTATTGACGTGAATCGAGCTAGAATGAACTGTAATTTTCATCAGTGTTTTGAGAATAATAGTTTTGTGAAATTAAATTGTCAATATTTTGATAATAGTATCAGTTGACTTGTAAAATTATAGTGGAGGATTTAAGTGCTATTTTACTGTATATTGTTCCTGTTTACCCTGTGCTTGTGAATAAACATGTTAGTTATCCAGAACTTTGGACTCATTCTTGTAACCTGAGCGTACACCTACGATTCCAGTGGATACATTTGTTACAAATTGATGTCAGAAAGGGGATTTCTGGAGATTTGACAAACGTATATGGTAGTGACTAGAAAAGCGATGGAGGAACAGTTGAAAGAGATGACGGACGAGATGAAGGAAACGATGAAAGCCGGATAAGAATTGATGAGAGCCGGATAAGAAGAGATGAAAGCAGGACAAGAAACGATGAAAGAAGAGATTAAAAAGCCGTGAAACGAGATATTAATAAAGAGATGAAAATTAAACAAACCGAGATACAAGAAGAAATTAAATCTGTTCAAGCTGAAGTGTAAGAGGAAATCAAAGCTGTTCAAACTGAAATGAAAACAAGACAAAAGGTTAAACAAAACATTAAATCCGCCAGAAAGAGATGAAACAAGACATTAGATCCGTGCAAGTTGACGTTAATGCCGGACAAGTAGAGATGAAAAAGTTCGAAAAGAGATTACTTGCTGTCGAGCGAAAATCGTCAGTCAACAAGACGGATTTTTGTATGCCATCAGTGTGCAAAGTAAAATATCCTACATATGATGGAGATGGCCCCCACATCCTAGGACTGGCCTCCTGCCCAAAATTCTTTAAGGGCCCCTATGGGCTGCGGGCCCTTGGACATTAGTTCCACTTATCCCCCTCCCTTTATGGCGGCCCTGAAAAAAACAACGAACATCCAAAAATTCATCAACAATTGAGCATTAATAATATATGTAATATATGAGGGGCGTAAGGAGCCGCTACCGTGAGTTGCACAGGAGATTGCATAGGGGCCCGGATTGCATAGGGGTCCGGAGTTGCCCAAGATTTTGCATATGGGCCCGGAAATTTTGTCAGTGCCCCTGAGTACAAGTAGTGTTTCTTCCTGGAAAAATGGAAACGATGCGATGGTACGGCGATCGTGATTGGTCTTTTGTGTCACACCATATTTTTAAGGACAGTGACCGTTAAGGACATAGCCACGGATTGAGCCCTCTTTGATGATAAAAAAAAATCATATTACAGTTGTTATTTTTCAAATTTCTCAAAGTCACAAAAACCAGTGCCTCTTTTTTTTTTTTTTAGCAGCTGTCAATTAGTCAATCAGAAAAAAACCCTGAAAGGGGCCTTGCTCTGCCGGGCCACCTTTCATATCTGTTTGTCCCGGGCCCCCTGGATGTAGCCGTGCTAGCCCGTCACCTCCGAAAGCAGAGGCTGGAGCTACAGTGGCTAGAAGGGAGTAAAGCGAGTAAATTTCTATGGCGGGCCCAAGACGGGCTAACCCGATACGGTTCGAAATGCGGTGAAATGTAATACACCCCAAAGGACAATGACATATTAAATTTATACATTCTAGATGCTCCGAATTTTTAGTTATTCTCAAAAAACGATATATTCCTTTCGTTGAACTCAGGACGGGCTAGCCCGATAAAATTTTTATCCAAAGAGTTAAAATATACAGCAAATGGCAAGGATATTCTAAACTTCGAATTTTTAGATACACCTGTTCTCGAGTTATACCGCAAAAACGGGTGAGTTTCTAAGGCGGGCCTAAGACGGGTTAACCCGGTACAGTTGAAAATTGAAAGAATTAAAATACACCCCAAAAGAAAACGATATATTAAACTTAGATTTCCAACGTTCTCTGATTTTCGAGATATTCTCTAAAACCAGGTAATGTCCTATGGCGGGCCCAGGACGGGTTAGCCCGATATGCTTCAAATTCGAAAGAACTGAAATGTACCACAAGAGGAAACGTCATAACGAATTCCACGTTACTATGATAAATGAACCTGATTATTTTGGACCTCAAATGTTTGAACGAACACCAGATCAAGTTAAATAAAATTTTAAAAATAAGAATATATCCCTAGCTCAATCTCTCTGAAAATCAAATGACATTTTCTGTATACCACTTACAATAATCACACCCAATTTCACACAAATTCTTCAGTTATTTCGAAAGATATCAGTTATTTCGAAAGATATCAGTCATTTCATTTGCAATAAATTCCCATTTGTTTCAATGTTAACTCCTCCGCTTTAGACCGCTTATTCGAGACCAACGCCGTCTGGCGGAGGCGGCTTTTCAGGAACATCTCCCAGCATTGGGAGGTATAGGCGGTCGGCACACTATCCCTTCTAGACACTGTACCGGAGCACAGCACTAACTTTTGACGTCTTGGCTTGTAGGCCCACTGGGAGTAGGTCTTCCAGATCACGATCGGAGCTTTTGCTATTTGCTTCCCTTTAATTCTCTGTTCGATGTAAAGGAATCATAATTTATCAGTAAATCAAATAATATTCATGAAATTCGGAAGTATTTTCGATAATGTTCATTAAAATGGGTGATTTGAAATATTAATATTGCTGTACATTTCCTTAAATAAAATATTTATAATGACTCAAATTCACAGTGGGAGCAAAGATGAAAGGATTCCATTCAGTTAGTGTTTTAATAAAAGTTTGAAAAAGAACCCTGTGTATTTATTCCTTAATCAGGCATTTTATTTAAATAATTCTTCACTTCAGTACATTCAGCTAAAGTATGCGTACTTACAGATAAAGTATGCAGAAATTAAAATGATTACTGAATACTATATCTTTAAATATCATAAGACAATCATTAAAAAGAAATTCAGAATTTAACTTTTAATATACTTACGTGTTTATTTAATTTTATTTCATTTTATTTTATTCATTTTTTGTTGTTGTTATACATTGTAAAATTATTTACAATTAACATAATATACTAGTTGAATGTCATTCATTAACCTATGCACTATAATTTGTGGAAGTTCAGGTTTTCTAATATAACACATCTTATATTCCTTTTTTTACTACCACACATTAACAAATTGTAAACAATTTTGCTTAATTATAGAGTTTGAAATACCTCAGGGGCTTTGAAAATTTAATAAAGTTGTATAATAGAACATTTTGGTATTAATATTTCATTTACAATTCCATTGAAGTGTAAATGTAAGAAAGATTAAATTAGCTTTGTATTATTAAAATAACATTAACTATAATATAATGAAATATACAATGGTAACTTGAAATTGTAAGTTAGTTACTTTGCTTTTTTTCAAGTTATTTTAACAATTTTCAATAACATAATAACTCGCTACATAAAAAAAAAGAAAATTATATCATGATGCTTAGCAACGCAATTAAATCAAATGTGTTTATTAGGCAGACGATTGTTAAATTTTTAAGATTTAAATAATAAAGAAATCGATATAAAAGAAAATTTTATAACCATTTTTATACCATTTTAGCGCTTTCATTTTAGTTTATATTGATCCAATTTCATATATATTTTATAACTAGCAGCATACCCGTTCTTCGTACGGAGTATATAATATAAAGAAATTTATAATTCGCAATCATGTGCAAATTCTGTTAAAATATTAAATTTATTGCTCATAAAGAGAAGTTTAAGAATATTTGTTCTCACTATGCAAAAGTATCTTCACGGGCAGATCTGAAGAACATCTTGGCCCCTTTTGTAAGCAAATTTACAAAAAAAAAAAAGGAATTGAATCAATATATCCTCTGCGTGTGTGGACACTATTATGGAGCTCCTAGCACTGAGTGCTGTATCTCCGAGATGTTATCATATCATAAAACATTCATAAACTTGCAAAGGCAATAGTTGTAATGGGTAATAGTGCATCTCGTTATCATTTGAGTGATTGAGAACCCGGTATTGGAGGAAAAGGTGGAGTAAAAATAAATTCAAGAAAAGTCCGTACACGAGGCACTATGGCCATAGTGTCTGGATAGCATTGAGAAGAATGGTAAGTCCTTCCATGGGATTTTTAGCCTTGGGTAAATTATTATTTATGATCTCAAAGAATTTTAGGATTTTTTCTAATTTAAAGTTTTCAACAGTATGTTTGATCGCTTCAAAAATTTTTAAGTAGTCACTGAAATTTGGGCAATAGAAAATAAAACCAAAATTAATATTTTTTCTGACAGTCTATCCTCTATCATGGCATTTAAATCGATTAAAAATAAATCTAACTACCTGAATAATATCAAAATTAAAGCAAACTCTCACAAATCTCTTATAAATCTTACATGGGTAAAAGCCCACGCGAACATCCATGGCAACGAGGTCGCAGACCATCATGCAAAACTTGCTACAACCTCTGGCTCCCCTCTCCACATCCCCTTCCCGTACTCCCTCTTAAAGAAATATTGTAAAAATCAACTTATCAACCATTGGCAAACCTACCTTAACGAATATGTCTCTCCCAGAACCCATGATCCCGCCAGAATTTCAAAATTTCTCCCCTCTGTGGACCCTAACACCCTAATCTCTAATCCATACCTTACTCAATTTTTAACGGGCCATGGCCCTTTTCTCGATTATCTATACTTCTTCAAACACAAAAAGTCCTCCAATTGCTCTTGTAATACTTACGGTGATGCGGATCACTATATTTTTTCTTGTCCGCACTCCCTCCCTTTCCATCTTTCCCGCCCCACTGATGCTAACTCTGCGGCCTGGTTTTCTAGGATCCTTAAAAACTCTTCATCAATTTCAAAAATCAAAAACTGTATTCTTATTGCCAGGGATGTTTCAAATAATATCGCCTGAATTTCAACCTGTACACCCTCTGGTCTGTGGGACCCTTACTGCTCCCCTCCCTTTTGTTTTGTACATATTGCTTTGAATATGATTTTGTACATATATAATTTTGTACATATTGCTTTGAATACCTCAGTATTCTCTTATACATATCGCTTTGCATACTTCAGTGTTCTCTCTGCCCCTAACTTGGTAATTTTGTCACTATCTTTTCGACAACCTGAGGTACTTGTCAGAGCTTTATGTTTAGTGTGCTTTGATGTTTGTGACTTGTGATCTGTCTTTTGTGTTTAGTGTGCTTTCAAATAATATTGGTATAGATCCATAGAATAGCTCTCTCCACCTGAAGATTCATGCCTACAGCGGTGGAAATTTGTCGAGCCATTTGTGTACATTTATAGGATTGGTGGAATTAATATTTTCTACTCCCCTCTATTATGCTCTCTCCACCTGAAAATTTTATGTAACGAGTGGTGGAATCTTGTAAATACCAGCTATGTAAAAAATTTTTTAAGATCTTTAATAAACTCGCAAAACTGCAGCCGTGTTCGCGCGGAGTGCGATCGCGTTGAACGTGTGGGACTGCCCTGTTTCGCTTCCCGCTGCGAGCCGCTTGTGGGGCTCCTCCTCTGGATTGGTGTTGGCCGGATCGTCGGACGGAGACCATGTGAGTTAGCTTCCGCTATCTCTCTTCCCGGCCACACAATTTGTTACCATAAACCCTTGGGTTGGTCGTGTGGTCTGGGCTTTCTACCCAATTTAGACCGTACCTTCCTTCCCCTACCACCAACCTCTCGGAAGGACTCACGAACCCACATGTTTAACGTGATCGTACTTTGCGTGAACGTGGCGTAAGTTTTGGCAGTGGCGGGAATCGAACCCGGGCCTACTGAGTGCAATTCCCGCGCGCTAACCACTGGGCTGCCGCGCCCTCCGCGACAATCTCCATAACTTTCTACATATTCACCCAATTTAGACGGGAACCCAGTGGGGGAGGCATCCACAGGGTCCGTATCCTCCTTCCCCTACCACCAACCTCTCGGAAGGACTTACGGACCCACATATTTAACGTGATCGTATTCCACGTAAACACGGCGGCAGTTTTGGCAGTGGCGGGAATCGAACCCGGGCCTACCGCTAACTTCCCGCGCGCTAATTTGCAATTTAAAATGACCATATGCTTAATTCCATCATCCTCATTCCATTGTTTCATTGTTCCATCATTTAAAATATCCATTTAAAATATCCAAAAGTTGGCGACCAGCCTGTT
Source organism: Amaurobius ferox (assembly GCA_951213105.1). Lineage (NCBI taxonomy): Eukaryota > Metazoa > Arthropoda > Arachnida > Araneae > Amaurobiidae > Amaurobius > Amaurobius ferox. The sequence continues at coordinate 1,336,339 of OX578148.1, read as the reverse complement.
CGCTACCCTTGAAAATTCTGACCGTGGCAAACTCGTTGGCGCGACCTACCAGAAAGGTGTAAGGTAACTGCTTGGAAGGCCAGGAAGTGCCACACAATTTAGACCGGAACCCAATGGGGGAGGCATCCAAAGAGACCGTACCCTCCTTCCCCTACCACAAACCTCTCGGAAGGACTTGCAGTCCCACACGTTTAACGTGATCGTACTCCGCGTGAACACGGCTGCAGTTTTGGCAATGGCGGGAATCGAACCCGGGCCTACCGAGTGAAATTCCCGCGCGCTAACCACTGGGCTACCGTGCCATCCGCGACAATCTCCATAACTTTATTTTTATTCGGCAATTTTGGGAATCGAACCCGGGCCTACCAAGTGCAAATCCCGCGCACTAACCACTGGGGTACTTCACCCTCCGCGATATTCTTCATAACTTTCTTTTTATTCACCCAATTTAGACCGGAACCAAGTGGGAGAAGCATCCACAGGGACCGTACCCTTCTTCCCCTACCACCAACCTCTCGGAAGGACTTACAGACCCACATGTTTAACGTGATCGTACTCCGCGTAAACACGGCGGCAATTTTGGGAATCGAACCCGGGCCTACCGAGTGCAATTTCCGCGCGCTAACCATTGGGCTACTTTGCCCTACGCGACAATCTCCATAACTTTCTTTTTATTCATCCAATTTAGACCGTACCCTCCTTCCAATACCACCAACTTCTCGGAAGGACTCACGGACCCACATGTTTAACGTGCTCGTACTCCGCGTAAACACGGCGGCAATTTTGGGAATCGAACCCGGGCCTGGTAACTGGTTGGACGGCCAGGATGTGCCACCCAATTTAGACCGGAACCCAGTGGGGGAGGCATCCACAGGGAACGTACCCTCCTTCCCCTACCACCAACCTCTCGGAAAAACATACGGACCCATATGTTTAACGTGATCGTACTCCATGTCAGTGGCGGAAATCGAACCCGGGCCTACCGCGTGCAATTCCCGCGCGCTAACCACTGGGCTACTTCGCCCTCCGCGACAATCTCCATAACTTTCTTTTTATTCACGCAATTTAGACCGTACCCTCCTTCCCCTACCACCAACCTCTTGGAAGGACTCACGAACCCACATGTTTAACGTGATCGTACTCTGCGTGAACGTGGCGTAAGTTTTGGCAGTGGCGGGAATCGAACCCGGGCCTACTGAGTGCAATTCCCGCGCGCTAACCACTGGGCTGCCGCGCCCTCCGCGACAATCTCCATAACTTTCTACATATTCACCCAATTTAGACGGGAACCCAGTGGGGGAGGCATCCACAGGGGCCGTATCCTCCTTCCCCTACCACCAACCTCTCGGAAGGACTTACGGACCCACATATTTAACGTGATCGTATTCCACGTAAACACGGCGGCAGTTTTGGCAGTGGCGGGAATCGAACCCGGGCCTACCGCTAACTTCCCGCGCGCTAATTTGCAATTTAAAATGACCATATGCTTAATTCCATCATCCTCATTCCATTGTTTCATTGTTCTATCATTTAAAATATCCATAAAATTAAAATATCCATTTAAAATATCCAAAAGTTAAAATATACATTTAAAAAATCCAGATCGTCCCATCATTTAAAATATAAATATAATAATTTATATAGAGCAAAGTCCCTCTATTCAGAACCGTGACGTCACCTCCACCTTGACGTCCCCACCCACCACCTTCCCTGCTTCAGCGGAGGAGAAACGAACAAAACGCCGAGAAATTTAAAATCATGCCGTCTTTAAAATTGCCATCCTGAAGGCAATTTTCATTATTTCTGGACCACATTAGACTTGTAAGAATGCCAGATATTTCAGCTTTCTAAAAATGTAAATTATTAGTCGAAATTATGAGTACTTTTCACGATGCGAGAATTTAAAAACAAAAAATTGATTTTTTGAGCAAAAAGTGAGTTTTGTTTTAAAATCTTTAAAAAATATTAGAAATCGAAATTCAGATTTGAAATTTATATATTTTTACTCAAAATTCTCTGCTCTTTCCGATGGTGTGATTTATTTTTTTCTACGATGTCTGGATCGTGGAGAAAAAAGGGCAAAAAACGGTCGAAATCGCATAAAACATTAAATAAATAAAAAAATAATTAAAATTTTAAAAATCGGTTTTCATGTGTCCCCTTCCCTCCCCCCCGGGTCTCCGATTGCCAAATTTCGTAGCTCTCCGACGCGCGGTCGCGAAACGTATAGTGTATAAGACAGACAGACAGACAGACAGACACACACACAGACATTGCCTTTTATTATTTAAGACTAGCCGCCTTTGGCGACCAGCCTGTTCGCTACCCTTGAAAATTCTGACCGTGGCAAATTGTAACCGTGGCACACTCGCTGGCGCGACCTTACCAGAAGGTGTAAGGTAACTGTTTGGACGGCCAGGAAGTGCCACCCAATTTAGACCGGAACTCAGTGGGGGAGACATCCACAGGGACCGTACCCTCCTTCCCCTACCACCAACCTTTCGGAAGGACTTACGATCCCACATGTTTAACGTGATCGTACTCCGCGTGAACGCGGCTGCAGTTTTGGCAGTGGCGGGAATCGAACCCGGGCCTACCCAGTGAAATTCCCGCGCGCTAACCACTGGTGTACTTCGCCCTCCGCGACATTTTCCATAACTTTCTTTTTATTCACCGAATTTAGACCGGACCCTCCTTCCCCTACCACAAACCTCTCGGAAGGACTTGCAGTCCCACACGTTTAACGTGATCGTACTCCGCGTGAACACGGCTGCAGTTTTGGCAATGGCGGGAATCGAACCCGGGCCTACCGAGTGAAATTCCCGCGCGCTAACCACTGGGCTACCGTGCCATCCGCGACAATCACCATAACTTTATTTTTATTCGGCAATTTTCGGAATCGAACCCGGGCCTACCAAGTGCAAATCCCGCGCACTAACCACTGGGGTACTTCACCCTCCGCGATATTCTTCATAACTTTCTTTTTATTCACCCAATTTAGACCGGAACCAAGTGGGAGAAGCATCCACAGGGACCGTACCCTTCTTCCCCTACCACCAACCTCTCGGAAGGACTTACAGACCCACATGTTTAACGTGATCGTACTCCGCGTAAACACGGCGGCAATTTTGGGAATCGAACCCGGGCCTACCGAGTGCAATTTCCGCGCGCTAACCATTGGGCTACTTTGCCCTACGCGACAATCTCCATAACTTTCTTTTTATTCATCCAATTTAGACCGTACCCTCCTTCCAATACCACCAACTTCTCGGAAGGACTCACGGACCCACATGTTTAACGTGCTCGTACTCCGCGTAAACACGGCGGCAATTTTGGGAATCGAACCCGGGCCTGGTAACTGGTTGGACGGCCAGGATGTGCCACCCAATTTAGACCGGAACCCAGTGGGGGAGGCATCCACAGGGAACGTACCCTCCTTCCCCTACCACCAACCTCTCGGAAAAACATACGGACCCATATGTTTAACGTGATCGTACTCCATGTCAGTGGCGGAAATCGAACCCGGGCCTACCGCGTGCAATTCCCGCGCGCTAACCACTGGGCTACTTCGCCCTCCGCGACAATCTCCATAACTTTCTTTTTATTCACGCAATTTAGACCGTACCCTCCTTCCCCTACCACCAACCTCTTGGAAGGACTCACGAACCCACATGTTTAACGTGATCGTACTCTGCGTGAACGTGGCGTAAGTTTTGGCAGTGGCGGGAATCGAACCCGGGCCTACTGAGTGCAATTCCCGCGCGCTAACCACTGGGCTGCCGCGCCCTCCGCGACAATCTCCATAACTTTCTACATATTCACCCAATTTAGACGGGAACCCAGTGGGGGAGGCATCCACAGGGGCCGTATCCTCCTTCCCCTACCACCAACCTCTCGGAAGGACTTACGGACCCACATATTTAACGTGATCGTATTCCACGTAAACACGGCGGCAGTTTTGGCAGTGGCGGGAATCGAACCCGGGCCTACCGCTAACTTCCCGCGCGCTAATTTGCAATTTAAAATGACCATATGCTTAATTCCATCATCCTCATTCCATTGTTTCATTGTTCTATCATTTAAAATATCCATAAAATTAAAATATCCATTTAAAATATCCAAAAGTTAAAATATACATTTAAAAAATCCAGATCGTCCCATCATTTAAAATATAAATATAATAATTTATATAGAGCAAAGTCCCTCTATTCAGAACCGTGACGTCACCTCCACCTTGACGTCCCCACCCACCACCTTCCCTGCTTCAGCGGAGGAGAAACGAACAAAACGCCGAGAAATTTAAAATCATGCCGTCTTTAAAATTGCCATCCTGAAGGCAATTTTCATTATTTCTGGACCACATTAGACTTGTAAGAATGCCAGATATTTCAGCTTTCTAAAAATGTAAATTATTAGTCGAAATTATGAGTACTTTTCACGATGCGAGAATTTAAAAACAAAAAATTGATTTTTTGAGCAAAAAGTGAGTTTTGTTTTAAAATCTTTAAAAAATATTAGAAATCGAAATTCAGATTTGAAATTCATATATTTTTACTCAAAATTCTCTGCTCTTTCCGATGGTGTGATTTATTTTTTTCTACGATGTCTGGATCGTGGAGAAAAAAGGGCAAAAAACGGTCGAAATCGCATAAAACATTAAATAAATAAAAAAATAATTAAAATTTTAAAAATCGGTTTTCATGTGTCCCCTTCCCTCCCCCCCGGGTCTCCGATTGCCAAATTTCGTAGCTCTCCGACGCGCGGTCGCGAAACGTATAGTGTATAAGACAGACAGACAGACAGACAGACACACACACACACAGACATTGCCTTTTATTATTTAAAAGATAATATATATAATAAACTGGTATTTTAAATATAATTTATTTTATTTATATATATATATATATATGTGTGTGTGTGTGTATATATATATATATGTGTGTGTATATATATATATATATATATATATATATATATATATATATATATATATATATACCGGGTGGTCAGAATTAAAACACCCCTACTCTGAGCTCTCTATACATCGAACTAATCAGTGTAAAGTCTTCAAAATTGTTGAAACTACTATTCAAGACATGGGGAAAGAGATTACGCAAAGCAAATTAGTTCCAGAAACACCGATAGGTGGCGCTGTACTACAGAAAATATGCTGAAATGACACAAAATACACATTTGTAACACATTTTATTCGAACGTACCAAACATTCATATCACAAAGACCTTATCGATGCAGGGAATGCTGCTCAATATGGTTCCCTTCTTCAAGATGTAAAATCTGCAGTCTGTGGACAGCGTGTTCAACTGCGGATCGTAATTGATCGATTGAAATGCTTCTCCCATGCAGAGTGATACTGTCTTTCAAATCTGCCAAGGTTACCAGACGTCCTCGATAAACGAAACTTTTTAAGTATCCCCACGGCCAAAAATCACAGGGATTAAGATCTGGAGAAGGAGATGGCCAGGTTGTCGGAAACGTACGACTAATTACTTTACCATTAGTAAAATGTTGCCAAAGAAACTGCTGTACACAGAGTCCAATGTGTGGAGGCGCTTCATCTTGCATAAAGGTAATTAAATCAAGACATTGGTGCTGTTGCAGTTGGGGTATAACAAAATTTTCGAGCATGTTTTTGTACCTCCTGACCGTCACGGTGCATGTCACAGGGCCATTGAGAGTAGCCTCTTCGAAAAAGAAAGGTCCAAGAATAAATGTGGCTGTGAATCCACACCAGACTGTAACTTTCGGTGAGTGAAGTGGAATCTCTTGGAAGGTACAAGGGTTTCCCGTGTCCCAAATGCGACAGTTATGGGTGTTGACTGTTCCACTTAGATGGAAATGCGCTTCATCGCTCCATAGAATCTGCCATGGCCACGATGCATCCACTTCAACTCTAGCCAGAAATGTCAATACAAAGGTCAGTCGCTTCTCCCTGTCGATGGTCAGCAAGTGGTGATTGTGACTAATTCTGTACGGGAAAAAATGCGCTATGTTTCTCAGTACGTTCCGCACTGTGCTGTAGGGAACACCCAAGTGTCGTGACACTGCACATGCACTACTACAGTCTATAACGTTATCCATTGATTGTTTAACAATAGCGATGGCAACATCGTCAACGACATCTAAATGAGTCGATTTGCGTCTTCGACCCGGCTGAACTCCAAGATGTCCAGTTTTCTGGAATCGAGCGATCATTCTCCTGAGAGCTTGTGGAAGTAATGGTCCTTTGCGCAAATTTTTAAGTCGACGAAACTCTCGAAGTGCAGCTGCAGCATGTCCTTTGTTTTCATAAAACAGCTTCACAAGCAAAGCGCGTTCTGGCAGTGTGATAGCCATCGCTGATAAGAATGAAAATTTCCCAGTTTTATCCCCTTTTATGCCCAGAACATAGTAGCTGCAATGCAAACCAAGGGTTTATGCAAATTTTTGTGCTTACAGTGCGAAATTGCAGTTACAATGACAGTTTAAGTTTCTTCACTTTTTTATCTTCTTTTTTTTTCATATCAGCAAAAGAAATTAAAAAGGAAAAATTCCATATCGCATGTGTTTGTTTTTTTGTGATTATTTTGTGTCTTTTCAGCATATTTTCTGTTGTACAGCGCCACCTATCGGTGTTTCTGGAACTAATTTTTTTTCGCGTAATCCCTTTCCCCATGTTTTGAATAGTAGGTTCAATAATTTTGGAGCCTTTACACTGAGTAGTTCGATGTATAGGTAGCTCAGAATAGGGGTGTTTTAATTCTGACCATCCGGTAGATGACTTACGTTGAATAAGATGAGGATTGCTTGCCTCTTTCGCAATCATTGAACCAGATGATTTGAGAAAACATCAATTTGTCAAGGTAGCATTCTTTATGCACTCAGCAAGTTTTTAGACCACAGCATCAGAATATAGGCGGGTTGGGGTTGGGCAGTATTTGTATCCAGTTGAAGTCTGGTAAGCATTCCTGGACACTTGTCCGTTATAGACTCGTTCCGTTCACATCCGAATAGTTGGATAGCCATAATAAAACAAAACATTGAGCTAGTGGTGTTGCATTATAGAACTTAAGTCCAAAAGTCTTATATGAAAACATTCTTTTCATTTTCTTCATAACAATTACTGTGCCAGTCCAATACGGTTCAAGAAAAATGGTGGAAGTATGACCGGACCCATAGTCCTAAATAAGAGCAATTAGATCAATTTCTTGGCCCGCATAACAAGATAAATTTTCAACCTTTCTGCATGAGTGAAGCGGCCATAGTGGTCCGGCACACAGCCGGTCACCTTCGTCGTTCTTCAGATTCCTATATATATATTTTTTATTATTTCTCATTACGTTAGGTACGGCGCTGTATACAGGAGCCACGTAAATGGATACGCGTGGACTTATGTAGATGTTATGGGTTGAGTAGATTTTATTGGTTGTAGCCTTTGGTAATACTAAAACTCGATGCAATATTGATTACCTCCTTTGAGGCAACGTGGACCCATCTGCGAGTTCTCTCCAGCTGTACTATTTTTTGGGAGTAACTTTTGCACGTTATTTCTGCCAGTTGACAGGAATAATTGGCTTCTTAATAACACTGGCCAAGTTATTCGTGAATGGAGTACGATTACGATCCAGGCTTTACGATTCTGTGGAAAAGTGATTTTTGCTTGCCAAGGAATTTTTTACCATTATTTGTTAAGCATGTAAAAATTCTTGCACGTGTTCAGGGGGCGAAGTAATTGTTATCACCCTGATGAATTTGCAGCTGTGGCTACTCCTGCAGATGTATTCTTGGCGTGAGACAAGAAATTGTAAAATGACTCGTTGATCACCGAAACTGCCTTAAGATGTATTAAAAAGGTGAAATGGGAATATAAAATTTTGAGTAAAAGATTAAATTCACAATTAAAATTTAATCAAAAAGTTAAAAGATTTTAAAATAAATGTGCATTAGTTTGAAATTACACAAAATGTCATATTCACTATGACACTTTCATTAAAGTCGGCCAAGACGAGATTAATGAAACGATTAAAACCTGACAAGAAACTATGGTAGAAAACATTAAGGTCAGGCAAGACGAGATGAAAGAAATGATGCAAATCGAACAAAAAGCGATGAAAGTCGGACAGGAAACGATAAAAGAAGACATTAAAGCCGTGAAAGGGGATATTAAAGAAGAAATGGAAATGAGACAGGCCCAGATACAAGAAGAAATTCAATCTATTCAAGCTGAAGTGAAAGAGGTATTCAAAACTGTTCAAGTCGAAATGAAAACAAGACAAGAGGTTAAGCAAAACATTAAATCCTTCCGAAAGATACGAAACAAGATTCGTGGAAGTTGACATTCGTGCCGAACAAGAAGAGATGAAAAAGCTCAAAAAGAGGTTACTTGCTATCGAGCGAAAATCGTCAATCACCAAGTCGAATTTTTGTATGCCATCAGTATGCAAACTAAAATATCCTATATATGACGGATAAAGCATATGGACAAATTTCCAGGCGCAATTCAACATTATTGCAGAAGCAAACGAATGGGACGAAAAGACAAAAGCCTGCCAACTGGCTGCTTCTCTTCGAGGTCCTGCGGCTGATATTTTACAGAGCTCCCGACCGAGAAAGCAAAGAAAGATGACATATTGGGGAAACTGCCCATTCTTCAAACAAGAGAATAAAGGGACGTCCCATTCTGAAAATACGCCATTTTATGACCTTCCAAGTTTCTTCGTTACACAGAGAAGATAATGGTCTTTATGCCATTGGTCGTATAAACAACATCGAATGTCAAACGCTTCTAGACACGGGTGCGAATGTGACTACCATTAAAAGTGAAGTAGCTCGCCACTGCACCTTCAATCTCTGCGCACAGTTACTAGAGAAACAGCGAATGTGCATGGAAAAATGGAACTTACTATTTCTGTCGGGGCAAGCTTTTATCATCATGTTGCTTCATGTTCTGGTTAGTTTCATGCTCTTCGGTAACCAGCATAATGAGTGGTTGTGCAAAAGATAGAGACAGCAGTCCCGAACATCTAAGCATCATCTTGGGCAATATTGGCGGCCTAAATCGTGCAGAACACGAGACGTGTAAAAGCCTCATTTCTGAATTCAGTGCAATCTTCTCGACTGTTTCTAAAGACTTGGGACGGACCAGGCTAACTAAACATAGGATCTACACCAGCCCCCGAAGACTTTCATTTGCAACGAACGAAGTAGATAAGCTTTTAAAACACATGCAGGAAAGCCACGTTATCGAGCCATCATCAAATCCTTGGGCTTCACCAATCATCTTAGCGAAGAAGAAAAATGATTCTACGAAATTCTGCGTTGACTATAACAGACTCAACTCCGTGACAAAGAAAAGCAACTACCCACTGCCAAGAATTGGCGACACTTTAGATACCCTCTATGGGAGAAAGTGGTTTTCGACTGTAAATCTTTAAGAGTAGCTACTTGTAAATAGAATCCATAGTGATGATTGAGAAAAGACAGCTGCTTTTACTACCGGACAAGGACTTGAGAATAGCAATTTAAAGTGATGCCGTTCGAAATTTGAAAGTCGAGTGTCGTACAGAACAGAGCACCAGGCGCGAAGCGCCTTTAATCTCCAGTTTCAATATGTGGTTCTTATCGTCAAACTGTGACATTAATTCAGTGACCCTAATTGGAGGTTCGAGGTTTTTATTTACTACTTTTTATTGTTTGTGCTAGCTCCTAGTGTGGCAGTTTGTTGCACATTTAGAGTTTAAGCAGTTTGGGGGGTTGATGCAGATCTGAGGGTTACCTAGCATTTTAGCAGCTTAGAGTTTCGAGCATTAGTCGCGAGTTTTATTTGATATCAGATGTTTGAGGTTGGATATTTAATTCCGATTATCGATGTTCAGAACAGCGCGGGGTCTCTTACGCGATTTGGCCTTGCGATGATCATAGTCATGCAGATTGAATAACAGTTCATTTGGAACGGATGGCAAACTTTTGTAAAATTTAAGCGCTAGCTTTTTAATTTGGGCTCTAACAGGTTTTATTTTGAAGTCATTCCTAATTACCGAGTTCTTTAAATACCTGGCAGCTTTCCTGATAATCCGTAGGATTTTGTTTTGTTTTGTCTCTAGGAGGTCTATTGTAGTTTTACAGGCATATCCCCCATACGGGTGCTGCATACAGCATTTCCGGGCGGATGACCGATTTATAAATTAGCAGTTAGTTTTGATGACTGAGATTTCCGTTTCCTATCATTGGGTATAAGGCTCCTGTAGTTATATACGCTTTTTTGATTAAGTTCGTTACGTGCTGTTTCCAGGTTAGGTGGGAATCTATCGTTACACCTAGGTATTTAGTAGATTTTTCCGCGCGTAAGGCATGATTGTTTATATACAGTGGCGGCGGCGGTTTGTTTTCCCTCGAGAAATAGATCCAATGGCATTTATTGGGGTTTAATTTTATTCGCCATTTTTCCAGCCATGTTTGGAGTATGTCTAAGTGTTGTTGTAGCTGTCTGTGCATTACTGAAACATAGGGGTGTTTTGCAAGTATCGCACTGTTGTCTGCATAGAGTGCCAACTCTGTGTTTGGAGTCTTGGGGATGTCGTTCAGGTATATGTTAAAGAGTGTCGGGACCAGGATAGAACCTTGCGGTACACTACTTTTAATGAGCTTGGGTGTTGATAAGTTACCTCCTACTCTGACTTGAAAGTGTCTGTTACTTAAGTATGAGATTAAAAGTTTGACAAGAGCGTCAGGGACTTTTAAAGTGATCAATTTGTAAGCTAATCTACAGTGCCATACTTTATTAAAGGCTTTTTGTATGTCCAGAAAAATCGCAGCTGTGGGTGTCTTACTATTAAATCCAGAAGATATGTACTCTACCACTCTCAGCAATTGATGAGTGGTGGAGTGCTTTGGCCGAAATCCAAACTGCTCCGGAATGATGATGTCATTCTCACTAAGGTGCGTGTTCAATCTCTTAAGAATTATTTTCTCAGTAATTTTACTAAGTGTCGGTAGCAAGCTAATTGGTCTGTAGTTGGCTGGAATTGTGGCATCCTCACCTGGCTTAGGGATTGTTATGATTATCGCTTCCTTCCATTCTTTGGGAAAGTACTTTAGTTTTAATATTTTATTTATTAAGATAGTCAAGTAACATATTACGTTTAGGGGTAGGTTTTTAACCGCAATATTTCTGATTTTGTCGTGCCCTGGGCTTTTACGGTTTTTGATAATTTCTACTATCTCCTGCGGGGTGGCTGCGTTAATCTCAGCTGTTATCGGGGAATTCCTGAAGTTATTTAAAGTTTGTCTAACCATTCTTAGGGTGTCCTGACACATTAGATCGTGGTTTGGTTGGAATTGTTTTTCATAATGACTTGCGAGCGCCTCGGCTTTTTCCTCGTCTGAGTACGCGATTTCAGCGCCATCCATTAGAGGCGGGAGCTTAATTTGAGGTTTCCTGAGTCTTTTTGCGAATTGCCAGAGCGATACATCTTCTGGGCTAAGGGATTCGATTAGTTCTTTATACTGTTGCTGCTTTTCTGCGACAATTTTTTCCCTGACTTTGCACGTGAGTCTGTTAAGCTCCCTTTTAAGGGCGGGGTCTCTGTTAGCCTGCCATGTCTTACATATTCTATTCCTTTGCCTGACTAATTGCTTGACATGGTGGGAAAGTGTGGGCATTTTTGGAGACTCACGATTTGTTGTGGCAGAGGCAATTGCTCTCTTGATTTCTGTTGTGAGTGTGTGTGTGGCAGAGTCAATATCCGCCGTGCTCATTATGTTAGGTACTGCTAAGTGCGGCTCGAAGAGTGCTCTTTTGAATACTTCCCAGTTGACCCTCTCTTGTCCCAAAGAGGCTGGAAGAGGTGTGTTCAGGTCGAATGTCACCAGTACCGGTAGATGATCCGAGTCGAATTCATCCAGGGTACTAATAGTGTGAGCGTAGTCTATGTTTCGCGTCTGGACAAAATCTATGAATCTGCCGCTGGCGCCTGAAAAGCAGGTTGGTGTCGACGGTGCAATAATGTTAGTGTTTGTGGTGTTCAGCAGTCTATGTATCTGTGTACCGCGTGCATTGGCTCTCCTACAGCCCAATGCTCGGTGATGTGCGTTGAAGTCGCCTGCGAGTATCGTGTTTGGATATCGCGAGAAAAGCAGTTCCAGTTGCGCAGCTACGTCTACTCTATTCATATTTTTGACATATGTTGAGGTTAAGATAAACGGGCTAGTATTATTAATTTTAATTTTTATACTAGTATTTTCTATACTTTGAAGATTTATGCTTTTTAGTTCCTCGTGGGGAATATTTCTTTTAATGTATATTGCTGTTCCACCATGGGGCGTTCTAGCATTAGTATTTGAGCTAAGATTATGATAACCAGAGTAGTTGGCCATGTTTAGTTTTTTACTTTCTCTAACTCTAGTTTCCTGAATTAATAAGGCGTCTACGTCATTTTCGTTTACATAGTTCCTAAGTTCATTTATTCTTGGAGATATGCCGTTCGCATTCCGAAATATTATTTTTATTGATTCCTTTTGGGACCTAGCCATGACGGGTTTGATTCTCACTGTTACTTTTAAAGTCCGCGATTATTTTAAGGGCCGCAAAGACCATTACCATTGGATCGCTCTTTTTTTGTACTAACTCTGCAAACATCAACAGATGTTTTATGTCGTCTAGATTGAACATGCTGATAAATCCTCTGATGAGGCTGAGGATATCCTCCATCTTTTCAGCATCAGATTTATCAGCCGGTTCAGTTTCAGCTTCCATTTCCTCAGCCTCAACCGCGGTTTGCACTTTTTTGTGAGTGTCCTTTTGGAACTCGATAGTCTTTTGTTTTTTTCCACCCGTTTAAACTAACGACTGGGTTTGCGCGAGCTCTTCTTCCTCCCTGCCTCGTTTAGTTTCTTTCCATTCCTCAACTTTCTTATCCAGTCTATCCTTTGCCTCCTTTGCCTGTCTGGCTTTTTCTGCCTCTGTTCTCCTTTTAATGGCAGCAGTAGCTGCTCTTACTTCTTCCAGGGTCAATTCTCTGGAGGTCGAAGGTTTGGGGGCCTGCTCTTGCACCGATCTGGTAGGTGCTGAAGGTTGATGTCTATTTAACTGTGGCACTATGTGCGAGGAGCCCTGAGGGGGTGCTTGGGGGTTTAGTCCGAGGGCCTTTTGTCTCCAAGGGGGTATCTGACGTTTTGGGGGAGGGGGCATACCCCGGTGCCTTTCCTCTGTTCCAGGGGCTTTTCGGACATTGCCTGAAGTTCGCCGGGTGGTCTCCATTACAATTTGCACACGTTGCCTTCTCTGTCCTGGCTCTCTGGCAGTCCCGTGTGAAGTGTTCTTCAGCACACTTCAGGCACTTTGGTGGCATACTGCAGTTCTCAGAGGAGTGGTTGAACTGCTGGCACCGGTAGCAAATTTTGAAGCCCCGTGCTCTGAAGACCTCTACCTTCACAGCCAAGTATCCTAATCTTGTCCGTCTGTAAATCCTCTGCCAGTCTTCCGTGGGCCTAAGGCTAAGTAAGAATATCGGCAGAGGGAATCTCGTTTTAGTGTTTCTCAGTTGAGAAACCCGGACTACATCTAATCCCATGGATATTAGAGTAAGTTTTATCTCCTCAATGTTATAGTTTGCTGGTAGCCCCTTCAATACTACCTTTTTGGGCCTTTCTGTTTTCAAGTTTAAGCTGTGAAAGGGGATTTTCTCACTAGTCAAATGGCGCTGAACAATCCTATAAGAGTCAGCGTCATTGGGTATCAATTTAAGCATATCTCCTGAGAGTTTGCCAGACACTTTGTTGCCTGTGATCTCATTTAACTTTTTTAGGAGAGCCTGGTAGTTATCTCTAAACTTAATGAAAAAGCATTCCGCTTTTGGGTCTTTTTTCTCTACTTCCATACTTTTATCACTACCACTATTTACAACCGTTTTTGGTTTTGGTGCACTTTTTAACACTACAGGTTGAGCGACAATTTCAGTCTTAGGCTTATTTACTTCATTAGAATTTGCAAAGAAAGATGACATATTGGGGAAACTGCCCATTCTTCAAACAAGAGAATAAAGGGACGTCCCATTCTGAAAATGCGCCATTTTATGACCTTCCAAGTTTCTTCGTTACACAGAGAAGATAATGGTCTTTATGCCATTGGTCGTATAAACAACATCGAATGTCAAACGCTTCTAGACACGGGTGTGAATGTGACTATCATTAAAAGTGAAGTAGCTCGCCACTGCACCTTCAATCTCTGCGCACAGTTACTAGAGAAACAGCGAATGTGCATGGAAAAATGGAACTTACTATTTCTGTCGGGGCAAGCTTTTATCATCATGTTGCTTCATGTTCTGGTTAGTTTCATGCTCTTCGGTAACCAGCATAATGAGTGGTTGTGCAAAAGATAGAGACAGCAGTCCCGAACATCTAAGCATCATCTTGGGCAATATTGGCGGCCTAAATCGTGCAGAACACGAGACGTGTAAAAGCCTCATTTCCTATACAATCTTCTCGACTGCTTCGAAAGACTTGGGACGGACCGGGCTAATTAAACAAAGGATCTACACCAGTCCCCGAAGACTTCCACTTGCAAAGAAAGAAGTAGATAAGCTTTTAAAAGACATGCAGGAAAGCCAAGTTATGGAGCCATCATCAAATTCTTGGGCTTCACCAATCGCTTTAGTGAAGAAAAAAAATGATTCTACGAAATTCTGTGTCAACTATAGGAGACTCAACTCCGTAACAAAGAAAGGCAACTACCCACTGCCAAGAATTGGCGATACTTTAGACACTCTCTATGGGTGAGAGTGGCTACTTGCAAGTGGAAATGATGATAGATGAAAGACAGCTTTTACTCGAGAATATAGCAATTTAAAGTAATGCCGTTCGAAATTTGTAATACAGTCGCAACTTTTGAACATCTTATGGAGATTGTACTGAAAGGACTTTCTTGTGAATCTTATTGTGTCTATTTGGATGACATAATTATTGTTGGATGGTCAACTAACGAACATCTACAAAACCATAGGCTAGTATTTGAAAAATTGAAGAGTGCTAATGCAAAATTAAATCCTTCGAAATGCAAATTATCCTACATATGACGGATAATTGACGGATAAGTCACATGTTTGAGATATATGTCTGAAAAGGGTGTGAAGACCGATCCTGACAAAATCAATGCTATCAAAGTATGGTGTAGGCAGCAGGATGTTCATCAACTGAGACGTTTTCTGGACCTGTTCCTACTACCCCCATCTTGTAAAAAATTTCTCAAACATTGCCAGAACCTTACACCGACTAACGGAAGGAGAGAAGAAATTTGAATGGACTGCGGAATGTGAAGATGGCTTCAATCGGCTTCAACTCCTATTCTGTCATATCCTCAACCAACAGAGAGCCAGTAAAGAAGAAAATGGGGCAGTTCTCTCCCAAGAAATAGGGCAGGAATGTGTCGTTGCATACTTTAGCCAGCGCTTATCAAAATCCTTAATAAATTACTGCGTAACAAGAAAAGAACTGCAATTGTTAAATGCGTAGCTCATTTCCATCACTATCTCTACCGAAGAAAATTTTTGTTGCGGACTTATGACGCTGCTCTGAGCTGGCTCCTCGGTTTCAAGAACCCTAAGAACCCAGACCGTCCAGCTCACTCGAGAGTATGGAGTTATCACCGACAACGGTTCAAATCCCACACCAGATTCCTGGAATGACGGGGATTTTTCTCGAGCCTAAACAGAGGACAAAGATAACGAGCCAATCTTGATTCGCAAAGAACGGGCTAATGAGAAGAAGCTGGCTTGGCAAGAAATTTCCTGCTTTTCACCTGAAACAAAACGGTACTGGGCACTGTGAGATTCTCTGCATTCGAGGAACGGGGCAGTATACTGTAAATGGGAGAGCGACGATGGAAAGAGCATTAGATAGCAGTTACTGCTCCCTCGTTCCAGGGGGTCCAGAGTACTAAAAGAGATACATGACAGCCGCATTGGAGGACATTTTGGTATCAGCAAATTTCTTCTGGTGCAATGCGTGAACACTTGTTCTGGTGCAAAACGGAATCCGATGTTGCGCGCTGATGCAAAGAATGCACGAAATGCGGTGTACGGAAGAGACCGAAGAAGGAAACACATGTTCCTCTTCAATGTTACAATGTCGGGACTTCTTACGAGAGAATTGCACTCGACGTTTTAGGGCCACTACAACAAACTTTAGACAATAACAAATACATCCTAGTTGTAATGGACTCTTCATAAAGTGGCCAGAAGCTTGTGCAATCTCAGACCAAGAATATACAACTATCAGTAGAGTTCTAACTCGGAACTTGATATGTCGTTACAGGGTCCCCCCAGTCACCCATTCTGATCAAGGAACGAACTGTAGCTCTGGCATATTTACAGAACTGTGCAAACTACTCGGAATGGACAAAATTTGAATTACTCCGGTTCATCCACAATCGGGCGGCATGGTAGAGAGGTTCAACTTTCTGAAGGTTCAGGAAACACCTGGAAATAACCAGTATTCTACGAGATATGAAAGATTTCCAAAAGTTACTATAGCCTGTAAAAGGAGTCATCACTCAGTTGGAGCGTTATTGACGTGAATCGAGCTAGAATGAACTGTAATTTTCATCAGTGTTTTGAGAATAATAGTTTTGTGAAATTAAATTGTCAATATTTTGATAATAGTATCAGTTGACTTGTAAAATTATAGTGGAGGATTTAAGTGCTATTTTACTGTATATTGTTCCTGTTTACCCTGTGCTTGTGAATAAACATGTTAGTTATCCAGAACTTTGGACTCATTCTTGTAACCTGAGCGTACACCTACGATTCCAGTGGATACATTTGTTACAAATTGATGTCAGAAAGGGGATTTCTGGAGATTTGACAAACGTATATGGTAGTGACTAGAAAAGCGATGGAGGAACAGTTGAAAGAGATGACGGACGAGATGAAGGAAACGATGAAAGCCGGATAAGAATTGATGAGAGCCGGATAAGAAGAGATGAAAGCAGGACAAGAAACGATGAAAGAAGAGATTAAAAAGCCGTGAAACGAGATATTAATAAAGAGATGAAAATTAAACAAACCGAGATACAAGAAGAAATTAAATCTGTTCAAGCTGAAGTGTAAGAGGAAATCAAAGCTGTTCAAACTGAAATGAAAACAAGACAAAAGGTTAAACAAAACATTAAATCCGCCAG
The DNA here is from genome assembly GCA_951213105.1 of Amaurobius ferox. NCBI lineage: Eukaryota > Metazoa > Arthropoda > Arachnida > Araneae > Amaurobiidae > Amaurobius > Amaurobius ferox. The sequence continues at coordinate 1,319,165 of OX578148.1, read as the reverse complement.
AAAGAGATGAAACAAGACATTAGATCCGTGCAAGTTGACGTTAATGCCGGACAAGTAGAGATGAAAAAGTTCGAAAAGAGATTACTTGCTGTCGAGCGAAAATCGTCAGTCAACAAGACGGATTTTTGTATGCCATCAGTGTGCAAAGTAAAATATCCTACATATGATGGAGATGGCCCCCACATCCTAGGACTGGCCTCCTGCCCAAAATTCTTTAAGGGCCCCTATGGGCTGCGGGCCCTTGGACATTAGTTCCACTTATCCCCCTCCCTTTATGGCGGCCCTGAAAAAAACAACGAACATCCAAAAATTCATCAACAATTGAGCATTAATAATATATGTAATATATGAGGGGCGTAAGGAGCCGCTACCGTGAGTTGCACAGGAGATTGCATAGGGGCCCGGATTGCATAGGGGTCCGGAGTTGCCCAAGATTTTGCATATGGGCCCGGAAATTTTGTCAGTGCCCCTGAGTACAAGTAGTGTTTCTTCCTGGAAAAATGGAAACGATGCGATGGTACGGCGATCGTGATTGGTCTTTTGTGTCACACCATATTTTTAAGGACAGTGACCGTTAAGGACATAGCCACGGATTGAGCCCTCTTTGATGATAAAAAAAAATCATATTACAGTTGTTATTTTTCAAATTTCTCAAAGTCACAAAAACCAGTGCCTCTTTTTTTTTTTTTTAGCAGCTGTCACTTAGTCAATCAGAAAAAAACCATGAAAGGGGCCTTGCTCTGCCGGGCCACCTTTCATATCTGTTTGTCCCGGGCCCCCTGGATGTAGCCGTGCTAGCCCGTCACCTCCGAAAGCAGAGGCTGGAGCTACAGTGGCTAGAAGGGAGTAAAGCGAGTAAATTTCTATGGCGGGCCCAAGACGGGCTAACCCGATACGGTTCGAAATGCGGTGAAATGTAATACACCCCAAAGGACAATGACATATTAAATTTATACATTCTAGATGCTCCGAATTTTTAGTTATTCTCAAAAAACGATATATTCCTTTCGTTGAACTCAGGACGGGCTAGCCCGATAAAATTTTTATCCAAAGAGTTAAAATATACAGCAAATGGCAAGGATATTCTAAACTTCGAATTTTTAGATACACCTGTTCTCGAGTTATACCGCAAAAACGGGTGAGTTTCTAAGGCGGGCCTAAGACGGGTTAACCCGGTACAGTTGAAAATTGAAAGAATTAAAATACACCCCAAAAGAAAACGATATATTAAACTTAGATTTCCAACGTTCTCTGATTTTCGAGATATTCTCTAAAACCAGGTAATGTCCTATGGCGGGCCCAGGACGGGTTAGCCCGATATGCTTCAAATTCGAAAGAACTGAAATGTACCACAAGAGGAAACGTCATAACGAATTCCACGTTACTATGATAAATGAACCTGATTATTTTGGACCTCAAATGTTTGAACGAACACCAGATCAAGTTAAATAAAATTTTAAAAATAAGAATATATCCCTAGCTCAATCTCTCTGAAAATCAAATGACATTTTCTGTATACCACTTACAATAATCACACCCAATTTCACACAAATTCTTCAGTTATTTCGAAAGATATCAGTTATTTCGAAAGATATCAGTCATTTCATTTGCAATAAATTCCCATTTGTTTCAATGTTAACTCCTCCGCTTTAGACCGCTTATTCGAGACCAACGCCGTCTGGCGGAGGCGGCTTTTCAGGAACATCTCCCAGCATTGGGAGGTATAGGCGGTCGGCACACTATCCCTTCTAGACACTGTACCGGAGCACAGCACTAACTTTTGACGTCTTGGCTTGTAGGCCCACTGGGAGTAGGTCTTCCAGATCACGATCGGAGCTTTTGCTATTTGCTTCCCTTTAATTCTCTGTTCGATGTAAAGGAATCATAATTTATCAGTAAATCAAATAATATTCATGAAATTCGGAAGTATTTTCGATAATGTTCATTAAAATGGGTGATTTGAAATATTAATATTGCTGTACATTTCCTTAAATAAAATATTTATAATGACTCAAATTCACAGTGGGAGCAAAGATGAAAGGATTCCATTCAGTTAGTGTTTTAATAAAAGTTTGAAAAAGAACCCTGTGTATTTATTCCTTAATCAGGCATTTTATTTAAATAATTCTTCACTTCAGTACATTCAGCTAAAGTATGCGTACTTACAGATAAAGTATGCAGAAATTAAAATGATTACTGAATACTATATCTTTAAATATCATAAGACAATCATTAAAAAGAAATTCAGAATTTAACTTTTAATATACTTACGTGTTTATTTAATTTTATTTCATTTTATTTTATTCATTTTTTGTTGTTGTTATACATTGTAAAATTATTTACAATTAACATAATATACTAGTTGAATGTCATTCATTAACCTATGCACTATAATTTGTGGAAGTTCAGGTTTTCTAATATAACACATCTTATATTCCTTTTTTTACTACCACACATTAACAAATTGTAAACAATTTTGCTTAATTATAGAGTTTGAAATACCTCAGGGGCTTTGAAAATTTAATAAAGTTGTATAATAGAACATTTTGGTATTAATATTTCATTTACAATTCCATTGAAGTGTAAATGTAAGAAAGATTAAATTAGCTTTGTATTATTAAAATAACATTAACTATAATATAATGAAATATACAATGGTAACTTGAAATTGTAAGTTAGTTACTTTGCTTTTTTTCAAGTTATTTTAACAATTTTCAATAACATAATAACTCGCTACATAAAAAAAAAGAAAATTATATCATGATGCTTAGCAACGCAATTAAATCAAATGTGTTTATTAGGCAGACGATTGTTAAATTTTTAAGATTTAAATAATAAAGAAATCGATATAAAAGAAAATTTTATAACCATTTTTATACCATTTTAGCGCTTTCATTTTAGTTTATATTGATCCAATTTCATATATATTTTATAACTAGCAGCATACCCGTTCTTCGTACGGAGTATATAATATAAAGAAATTTATAATTCGCAATCATGTGCAAATTCTGTTAAAATATTAAATTTATTGCTCATAAAGAGAAGTTTAAGAATATTTGTTCTCACTATGCAAAAGTATCTTCACGGGCAGATCTGAAGAACATCTTGGCCCCTTTTGTAAGCAAATTTACAAAAAAAAAAAAGGAATTGAATCAATATATCCTCTGCGTGTGTGGACACTATTATGGAGCTCCTAGCACTGAGTGCTGTATCTCCGAGATGTTATCATATCATAAAACATTCATAAACTTGCAAAGGCAATAGTTGTAATGGGTAATAGTGCATCTCGTTATCATTTGAGTGATTGAGAACCCGGTATTGGAGGAAAAGGTGGAGTAAAAATAAATTCAAGAAAAGTCCGTACACGAGGCACTATGGCCATAGTGTCTGGATAGCATTGAGAAGAATGGTAAGTCCTTCCATGGGATTTTTAGCCTTGGGTAAATTATTATTTATGATCTCAAAGAATTTTAGGATTTTTTCTAATTTAAAGTTTTCAACAGTATGTTTGATCGCTTCAAAAATTTTTAAGTAGTCACTGAAATTTGTCGTTTCTCCTTCCTCCTGCCCTTGGCGGGGGGGGGGGGTCTGTACTGTTTCCTTTTTCCAATCGCAGCTGCGTAGGAGGGTATTTTATTGCTTTCATGGTTCTTATCCGCTAAGATGGATTCAGAATCTTGGCTATCAATGACTTTCACCTCCTCCGATGTCAATTTGACTTCGGGAGGGGGGGGGGGGCTGGTTTTAGTCTTTTTGGCAGTTTTGTCAATTTGATTTCGATTTCTTTTAGGTTTATTGGCCGGGTTAGCCGGACATTGACGGAAGTTTGCAGGATGATCTCCACGGCAATTGCAGCATACCGCGGGAGATTCCCTAGGCAGCTTGCATTCACGCGTGTGATGCATCTTTGCACACTTCAGACATCTACTAGGGAAGCTGCAGCATTCCGATGAATGCCCGTGGCGCTGACAGTTATAGCAAATCTTTAAAGCGGATGGCTTAAATTTGGAAATCTTAATTTTCAGGTGCATTAAGCTATCAATTTCAATAAATTTTTGTGCATTCCCGTTATGCGGGAAAACAACAAGGAATATCGGCAACGGTTTGTTGGTGGTCCTATTATGGAACTGCGTGATTCTGGCAACTTGATGTCCCAGAGCGGTGAATTCATCGAAAATATTCGCAATTTCAATGTTCGCAGGGAGGCCCCTAATGATGAATTTCAAAGGTTTTTCCGAGTTCAGATTTAATGAACTGAAGGGGACTTTTCTTTCGATAAGGATTTTCTGCAGACTGCGGTAGTCTTCGATGCTTTTGGGCTGGAGTCTAATTATTTCATTTGAGAGAGATCCGGTGATGGGAGAGTTAAGTTTTAGATTGATTTCATTTACCAGCTCCTGCCAATTCGAGCAGGGATTAATAAAAAAGGGCTGCGGCCTCGGCAATTTGATAACGTTCTGTTCCTCATCGCAGTTAATCTCCATTTTTTCTCCATCTAACACCTGGAACTGATTGCTAGTGGGGAGGGGGGTCATGATTATAGGAATAGGATTCCTGCAAACTTTTTTTGGGCTCGGAGTAATGAAACCATCCGACGGATTTAGATTTTTATTGGCGAAGCTAACATCCGCACTAAATTTTTCTCTGTCCAATATACTTTGGGGATTGCCAAAACTTTGCAAAAATTTGTTAATGGTAGCCTTATCAATACTCGTATTAGGAGTGGATGAGGGATTTTCATCAATTTCATTGCTATTCACCACCTCTTCCTTTTCAGGAGGGGGGGGGGGGGTTATATTTAGTGGCTTTGTACAGCATCTTGGTTAGTTTATAAAATTTTGCAATAGTATCATCTTCATACATATCCTCAACACGGATGAAATTAGGGAAGGGTCCAATGGGGTTCTCAAAATACTTAATAATACGATGGCACTTACCCTGGAAGATTCGCATTCTTGCAGGATCTTTAATGAATCGTTCCTTGTCCTCCTCAAAGTAGTCCACAAGGTAATCTGCCGATATTCTTTGCAGTATCTGCATGAATCTCCTTTCACTGTGGTCCGATTTAATGTCTCCATTCCGTAGTCGCTCAAGGTTTTCAGCACACTTTACTAGCATCTCTTTTGAAATCTCCGTCGGTTTATCATCATCATCCTTACAGTCCATAGAGGAATTGCAGTCCATAGAGGAATTACAGTTCATATTGGGTTCCACGTGGTGGTCCATGCTTTCATCAACACGTGCTAAAGCAAGCGAAGCTCCCTCTCATCGGAGCTCCAACGGGGTTTTTCGAATCAATATATGCAACCCCGTACTACTTATATTGTCGCAAATTAGAAAATATGCCAGTCATAGGCGCCGACTGCGGGGGGGGGGGGGGGGGGGGACAGGGGCACGAGCCCCCGTTGAACTTTTTCAGAGGTTGGAAATTTCAAGATTTTTTTCTAATTTCATATTTTACTAAATACCAGAAAATGAAATTTTTTAAACATAAAAATAATTGAAAGAAAATCTTATTAACATAAATGTCACATTTCAGTTCAGTTTTCTTCTCTACTTCCTTACCATAGAGCCGTAAACTATATCACACACAAACCAAGCTCCTCTTTTCTCCCAGGAGACATGTTTCTACTAATGATAAAAACATCTGGTTACCATAACTTTTACGACTGACCACCTAATTCAAAGAGAAACAGAATATTTACAGTCATGGGATTGTCATTTCCAAAAAATAGTTGTCTCCCTCCAGTAATAACTATAAATGATAACCACGAAGTAAAGATGACTTATTTGATCTACCTAAAGAGATCTTATCTGTAATTACTCCTCCATTCTATATACCAGTACAGTGCCGTCTTTACAGGTGGCATCCATTCCGTTTGAAGCTGCAAACCCCGCGGGTATTTTTATTCTTGGTGACCGCCGGACGTTTAGCAGCCAACCGCCCAAAGTCATTTGAAACCAACCAGAAAGCTAGAACTATAAATTATGAGTAAATGGAAAATATCGGACTCTTAGGGAAAATGGTTGCTTTTTGTAGCAGGACTTGGCATATGTTCAACTGGTGTGATCTCAAATGAGTGATGTTTGTGATTGTGGTGTTGAAGGAAGTGTGATGCTTTGGTTCTTTTAATAAAGGTTTCATTTTGGTCTATGATGGAAAAAGAAAGCCTTTCATTTACACGTTTATGTTTTCTTAATAAAACTTATTTTTACATATCTTGTTCACATGATGGGATGGGCATCCAGATTCATATAAGTTTATATGTAACGAAATCTTAAAGTTTCGTTACATACCATAACTACTGTTTTTGATTTTATTGCTTTGAAACTTTATAATTTTTACTCCCCGTGGGTGTGGTGCAGGCCTGGATACTAGCTCCGAGATTGGCCCAAGAAAAACAGGGCATGATCGCCCCTTTAGGCCCATCATACGCATTATGGAAAAAATTAAATGCAAAGGCCCCGGCCCATCGGGAAATCTCTATAGATATCCCACCGACCATATCTGGGTCTGGTGTGGGTAATCAACAATATGTTGAAAAGTATAATGTGACGGATTCTTGCTAGGGGGACTACAAACGTTACCTCTATCGGTGGCAACGCTACAAGCACTAGTAGCCCCCCCCCCTTCACTTTCAACACTTAATTGCTCCTCGAAGGGAGAAAATGCAATCAGTTGACGATGTCATCTGGTACGTCAAAAAGGGAGTGAGTTCAGGAGTCAAAAAGCTCATGTTTTATAAATGGTAAATTAGAGTGGGGTATGCCTAAAAAGATTAAAAATATTTATCGTACAATAAATAAAACTGCTGATTTCGTTCTTTTGACCCAGGCCGTCCGACCTACCCGAAGGTGTAAGATATCTGTTTAAACCGCTTAAACTGGAACCCAGTGAGGGCGACATCCACAGGGACCGACCCTCTTTCCTTTACTGCCAACCGCTCGAAAGGACTTTCAAACCCATAAATTTAACGTGTTCGTACACGGGGACAGTTTAGACAATACCGGAAATCGAACTCGGATCCTCTGAGTACAATCCCCGTGACTTAATCTATTATCTCACTCCAAGACTCCTGCTTGTAAGACAATAACTTACAAAACTTCCTCGAGGAACGCATATATATGTCAGTTAGGTGACTGCAGTTACTTAGATGGCATTATTAGCCCCCTTTTTCAGACCAAAATAACAGTATGCGCGCTTAACAACCACTACTGTCATTCGTTGGGCAGTTCGTTCTTGGCGGTTGTTAAGAGCGCATATTTTGGCCTCAAGTAGGGCTTATAATGCCCTAGCAACAATTGTAGTCATCTAACAGACATTTGCTTGCTTTTTTCAAGAAGGTCTTGTAAGTTGTTATAACTTTATCGACTTTGTAAATCTGTTGTATAACTTTATCGGATTGTGCCCCCCCTGAGATTTTGAAAACTCGGCGCCTATGATGCCAGTGTGTTAGTAGAAGATTACCCGTATTACAATATGAGTCTCAAAAATATTTGCCAAAATAAAAGAGATGACGTAATAAATTGAAAATACTAATAATCCCCGTAATCTTTATACCAGACGGTCGTAATTGATTCCAATATATGCCAATATACATCAAAATATATGCCAATATACCTGTACTACTTATATTCTCGTAAATTAGAAGATATAATACATTTGTAGAAGATTACTCGTACAACGTACTATGAGTTTCAACAATTTTCGTCATAATAAAACAATGGCATAATAACTTGAAAATATCAATAGTCCCTGAATCAACAGTCCCCGAAAATATCAATAATAATAATGTTTAAACCTGAAGACCGTAATTGATATTATCCAATCAAAAATGCAATGTCAATGAAATTTATTTTATATACATATCTTTATTATTCAAATCGGAAAAGATTTAATATAAAATCGTATGCCGCATAACACATTGGATCCGTTGCTAAGCGACATGATATCATTTACTTTAAATAAATTGATGGAAATCATATCATATGAATAATGCGATCTCTATGGAAGGTTTGGCGACATTTTAGTCAATTTAGCGATAACTTAAAAAATCGCCAAATTTATCGCCAAGTGGGACTGTAGAACTGATAGTCCCATTTTTCGACAAATTGACGAAACATCATCACAATACTATCTATCCCCTAACAAAACACAATTATTTTCATTTATTAAGCTCGATTTTATCAATTCCATGATATTTTTATGGACTCACAAATATTTTTATCGATTTGGTGATATTAAAAAAATTCGTTAAATGTGTTACTAAGTAGGATGGATGGCCTGACCGACAAATGCTACCGAAACATCATTTCAGTACTCTATTCTAAAAAAACAAATCATTGATTAGCGTCATTTTTATAAATTTGGAAACATTTCCGCTAATTTGGTAAAGTTTAAGAAAAGTTACCAAGTTATTTAGAGATATTCCGCTAAATTCGTAGCTCTGAATTTGCAGATCTGAAGAATAAAATATCCTGATCCCGTTTGTATATACTAAATGAAAACATTAAAATTGTATTATAAGATACACCCGTTCTACTCTTTTTCTGCTTTAACAATCGGCTAAATGAATTTATTGGGTACACACAATATATGAGTTTATTAGCTAAACACAATATATGAGCTGGAAACCTCTTTGCTAAAATAAATGAAAGTGATGTACGCAGTCCGCAATTTATATAATTAAAAGAACAATCAAACCGTTCATTTAAAAAATATATTTTTACATCCATTTATTTATTATGCAAATAGAAAAAATAATAATAAATATTAACAACACATTTAATTTCATTCCGTTGCCGAGTAATATGATATAAGATAGAATCTTCCTAAAAAAATGCGAAATTAAATAGCCATTTTGATTTATTTATACTTTTCATCGTTGAGTAAAAGCTTGTGAAAGGTAAACCATGGAGGTAGATTTTTCCATTTAAATTCATGTTTCAAACAATTCGTGTTTTCCGATTGTGACTAATTAATGCAAAAATCCTGCACCAAACTCGGAATCATCCTTTCCGTTTGGATAAAATACGGAATTGGAGAGTAGAACTCCTAGGAAAAAGTTCCGTTTTTCATTAACATCTCGACAATTCCTGGTCTTAGTAACTCGAAACTTGGACTAAAGTTATGGGGGGCTATTTCAAGGCGATCCACAAAATTTCATTAAATTCGAATCGTCGGCCGTTTTCCCGTGATGATGAGACAAACGAAAATTTCGTTTTTTACTAATATCTCGAGAACCACTGCTCGTAGAAACTCAAAACACAGACTAAATTTTAAGTGGGGCTATTTCTAGGCTACCCACCAAATTTCATCAAATTCGGTTCAGCCGTTCTCCCGTGATGATGGGACAAACAGACAGACAGACCGATTATCAGTTTTACTCATATAGATTTGTTTTCAAACGAGGATGTTTTATTCTTCAGATCTGCTTGAAGATAATTTTGTATAGAAAACACAGAAAGGAGAATTAAATTTAGAAGAATTAAGTGAAGGGAGAATTAAATGAAATATTTTAATAGAATGTTTTGACTAAGAATATCATTTAGAATACTGCAGGAATTTGCACATATTTTAAATCATGGGCAATGTCGGGTATATCTGCTATTAACAGTATACATAAAATTGTATGTTGTACATCTATCTGTCTGTTTATTATCTCAGCACGGTAGAGCTCACCTATTTTCTTTTCATTAGAATTATTATAAAATTTCAAAAATAGAGACTCCAAATATTAAAACTTCACATCAAATTCTGAATTTTAAGTTTCTTGTATTATATAATCAGTACGAAGAACGGACATACTGCTAGTCTATTATATAATATCACACAACTAACAACATTATTAAAGTAATTTTAAAATATTTGCAGGAAACTGAATAATTTATGACAACATATTAAGTACACTAGGTAAATGCAATGAATGACACAAGCTAACTTGATAAAATATACGTTTTAAACATTGAATGATTTTAAATACTTCACAATTACTTAACAAAGCTTAATTTTACAAGTGCCTAGGCAGTTTTCTTAATTAATATGACAACAATAAAATTTTAAAACAAACTAAGAAAACTCTAAAAGGTTTGTTGACGTTATAATTAGCAACAAAAGAATTTAGCATCCAGTTAGCTTTAATTGAATAGCAATAATTTGATTACCATATACTTAAAATTCAAAGTTATTTTAAATGACATGATAATAAGCAAAAAATGGTAAGCACTTACTTCTAAATAGCATTTTCAGTATCTAACGTTAGGGTAATAAGATAATTAGTAATCCAATGTTATAAGGTATGTAATCGAAGGTATGCAGGTCAAAATGTTTATTAAATCATGAACTAACATATTATACATTCAAAAATACAATAAAAAAAAACCGTTATGTATCCACGAGCGCGAGCCCACGTACTGCACTGCACGCACATACGATACTTTTTTGTGTGGGCTACTGTACTCTACTAGGGGAGAACTTTCCAGAAAAGTTGAGACGGGGGAATTCGAAGGCCAGACTTTAGCCTATAGCTCATACGTTTCGAGGTGCAGAGGGGGGGTAGTAGTTCGGCCTCTTCTATCGGGGATGACGGCTAGCCACCCCCTTGTGGGGGCCATGATGACGGACAAAGCATATGGACAAATTTCCTGGCGCAATTCGACATTATTGCAGAAGCAAACGAATGGGACAAAAAGACAAAAGCCTGCCAACTCGCTGCTTCTCTTCTTCAAGCCATTTTTCAAGCATGAGAATAAAGGGACATCTCTTTCTGAAAATGCGTTATTTATGACCTTCCAGGTTTCATCGTTACACAGAGAAGAAAATCTGATGTGGGCAACACATGACTTTCCTTATATAATGCAATGAATTTACTCCTTTTACAGTAAAAAAATAATGTATAAGATCCATGGTACTGTGTTTTTAACGTTGAATTGTACATTTGGCGACTTTCCGGATGACAACATGCATTACTATTTCAAAGTACCCAATTAATTTTTATTTCATACAACTTTTATTAACAATTATCAATATTGATAGCTTCCTGAATAAGCGACATAGTCCATATATTAAAATATTTTGAAAATTAATTCATAAATTAGGCGTCATTTTCAATAATTTAGCGTTATTTCAGTTATTTTGACGTAATTTTTGTCAATCTAGAGCGAAATAGCTAGATTATTCGCCAAGTTCCAAATATATCACCAAGTGTTACTAACAAACGGAGAGCAGATCATGTCTTATATACTAGAATGTATGCCCGTCATATAACGGAAATCAGAATTTGCAAAACATTACTTCTCATTTGGCGTCATTTTGATCAATTTGACAACATTTTTGTCACTTTGACAGCATTTAGTCACCAAGTTGACGAAATTCCGCTAAATTCGCCGCCAAAATCTCGCCAAGCGTTATGGACGGAGAAATAAATTATTCTTATAACAGATAAATGACTATTGGCGTCCAACAACAAATGTATTACCCAAAGTATATTTCCTCATGAATGGAACGATAGCTAGATCCCCAAATTTATCACATGATATTACATATAAAAAGTAAACATATTTCACAATAATTATTTTTTTTTATATAATTTTTTGATAAATTTATTCGAGAAATATGCAATATCTCGAGACTGTTCATGCTAGCGTTCTAAAGCTTGTGTCAATCGTTTTCTAATGAAAACTTAATAAGAAATGACTATTTGCTTAACTTTATTAAAAGTTTTAATTTTTTGATAATTTTTTCGAAATTGCATTTGCAAATTTAGGGGGGTTCTGAACATTCGATTGAGTTAAAAAACAATAGGCTTCCAGTATTCACAGATTGTAATTTTTGTATCAAATTTAGTTCGAATAACTCCATTCGTTCGTGAGATATCGTCTCCACAGACTCACTGACACACACACACCTCACCTCAAAAATGTTCAATTCGTGATAGGGATGCTTGAAACGTGCTCTCCCGTCGAAAACTCGAATTCTCGACCCCGTCACAATACTTTCCTTATACATTATACTATGTATATAAGGAAAGCAATAATGGACGTTATGTCAAGGGTCGCACACTCTTTTGAAAAAAAAAAAAATGAAGCACCTCTAAAGAATAATCCGATCATCTCGAAATTTCGCATGCAAATTCCTTTATACCAAGTATGCAAGTGATTAAATTTGCAAAGCCAATGACTGTTAACTTCGGTCATAGCGTGCGCTTCTACTGTGCAACTAGCATCCTATAAAACAGGTTTAAAATGTGGACGGTTTGTCTTTGCTCGTTATCGGCGTTGCAGTTCAGCGGAGACACAACCAATAATGCCGTTACGACTTTGCCGAAGACCTTATAAGCAATTACACGAGTTCGAACGTGGTTGTAGAGTCGGGATGCGTGAAGCTGCCTGGTCATTCCGAGCAATAGGCCGCCACCAGCACCGAACGGACACTGCTATGCAAAGGTACTGGCAGCAATGGTTGCTGTAAGGAACTCATCGGCGAACTCATCGGCGACTTTGGAAGGCCAAGGTGCACGATATGATCAAGCACGAGGCAAGATCGGATGATTGTGCGACAGGCCCGAACTGGCCCAACGCATCATTGTCCGCCATCCAACGTGCTACAGCCTCTTCACCAGTGGTACCTTCCACCATCTCACGGCGTTTGACTGAGGTAGGGTTAAGCTCACGGCGGACGACTGCCCATAACCCCACAACATCGACAGAGTCGATTGGAGTGGTGTCATAGTCGAGCATCATGGCTGCCAGCAGACTGACATCGCAAAGTGTTCAGCGATGAATCACGCTTGTCTGTCTGCAGATGACCGTCGGATACGTGTGTGGAGGTGCCAGGACCAGCGATTCGAATTAGCTTTTGTTTTACACAGGCACACATTACCCCTGGTGTGGGGGTGCTATCTCTTACGACAGCAGATCGCCCCTAGTCATCCTGCGTACAACTTTAACAGCTCAACGATATGTTGATAAAATCCTGCGGCCGTTTGCGTTACCCTTCATGGCACGTCATTCATGGGCCATTTCCCAAAAAGATAATGCCATGACACATACGGCTTGCATATCTGTGGACTGTCTCAGTGCTTTTGATACTGTTCCTCGGCTAGCAAGGTCACCAGACCGTTCGCCAATCGAGCATGTATGGAACATGCTAGGCCGCCAGATTCGGGCACCCCGAAATGTAGCAGATCTGGAGCAATAATTGAGGGATGCCTCGCAGGATGACATTAGGAAACTTTATCACTATTTGCCTAGACGTACACAAGCATGCATTGCCGCCAGGGGGGGGGGTTGTTTCACAAATTTCTGATTTGAAAATCCAATGTTCAACTGCTAACCATTGATGGGTCCTGCGGCCTTGACTTTGTAATCCTGTGTATGAGCTGTACGCATATTTAATTTCAATAAAAAGTCACTTTTTTCATGGTGCTTCGTTTTTTTTTTTTTGCAAAAGAGTGTATGAACAATATCGAATCCCAAATGCTTCTAGACAATGTGTGCGAATGCGACTATCATTAAAAGTGAAGTAGCTCGCCACTGCACCTTCAATCTCTACGCACAGTAGTAGTATATGGGGCAGACTCTGGGACACCCAGAGTCTGCCTCATATACTACAAATTCCTATACATTTTCAAAGATTTAGGACAACCTCTGAGACCAAGCATGTATAAAATCATCCTAAAATACATAAAATCATTAAAAAATAGGTATTTTTTTAAAAATCAAAAATCAAGAGAGTTTTAAGACTCTAAAATTTCATGTTTTTTAACTTAAAAAATGAGTTATATTTATATTATTGAGACCAAATCTTTGTTCATTTACTAGTGCTGCCATCTATAGGCATAATATAAAAAGATAGGCTGCCCCATTATGGGGCATCTTGAGAGCACATATTTATGAGGGGACCGTTAGTCTCCCCATACATAGGTAAATTACGGTGAAAAAAAAAAGGATTTATATGAAAGTCAAAGTACGTGAAAAAAGAGGACTTCCAAAATGAATGGAAGTCCTCTAAATATATTTTTAAAAAAAATCTTTTGAAGATTTCTAATAGAAAAACTAAACAAAATTAAAAAAGAATTATAAAAAATGGTATATCCTATACCATCATCAAGGGTCTTAAAATATTACCAAATCAAAGATATTGTCGACACTGAATTTGAGAAAGAAGAAATAAAGAATTTATAAGGATGAAAAAACACGTCCGGAAATTACGGACGTGTTTTATAGAAAGAAAACAGGTTATTTTATAGAGTTTTTAGAAGAAAATAAAATAGATTATGAACAGATAAGAACAAAAAAATTATGAATATACATCTAATTTAACAGTTTTAAATTCATCCATTCTTCATAATCTGTAAAACCTCTTTCTTCCATCTCTTTTTTAAGATTTAGTCTGTATTCATCTTCAGACTTTGACTCTCTAAATATTTTTTCTGCTATAATATTTTTTTGTTCATTATCAGAAATCGTAATAGAAACATCAGGATCAAATCCACTTAGTACATTAATTATTCTAGTTACTTTCCCAACGAAACATGTATCCTCTTTTAGTTCATCTTTTAACACTTTTATAATTTCATTTTTATTCACATTTTTTAAAATTCCATTAAACACAACAACTAATATCTCTCTAAATTTAATATTATGGAATTCCTCCTCCAATAAGTTAATTTTTATATCTAATTCCTTATCATCTAATCATATGTAATTTCTGTATTTAATAATTTTATGATACTCTCTCTCAAAGATTTTTGAATATAAGTATTATGCACATTTTGAGAGTCCTTATATATATTATTATAAAATAATTGTCTTATTAAAATCGGGGGTAAATTTATTGTATCATAGCATACTTCATATATTCCAGGTAAAAATATTAATTCATTTAGAGATGTAATATCATTTTCGCTACAATTTAATGTTTCTAAATTAGTTAAATTTTCTATTCCTTCAAGGGATGTTAATTTATTTCCCTCACAATTTAATTCTTTTAAATTAGTTAAATTTTTTATACCTTTAAGAGATGTAATATCATTTTTGCTACAATTTAATGTTTCTAAATTAGTTAAATTTTCTATTCCTTCAAGAGATGTTAATTTATTTAAATCACAATTTAATTCTTTTAAATTAGTTAAATTTTTTATTCCAGCAAAGGGTATTAATATATTTCCTCCGCAATATAATTTTTTTAAATTAGTTAAATTTTTTATTCCTTCAAGGGATGTTAATTTATTTCCCTCACAATATAATTCTTTTAAATTAGTTAAATTTTCTATTCCTTCATGGGATGTTAATTTATTTCCCTCACAATATAATTCTTTTAAATTAGTTAAATTTTCTATTCCTTCAAGGGATGTTAATTTATTTCCCTCACAATTTAATGTTTCTAAATTAGTTAAATTTTCTATTCCTTCAAAGGATGTTAATTTATTTCCTCCACAATATAATTCTTTTAAATTAGTTAAATTTTTTATACCTTCAAGAGATTTTAATTTATTTCCCCTACAATTTAATGTTTCTAAATTAGTTAAATTTTCTATTCCTTCAAGAGATGTTAATTTATTTCCTCTACAATATAGATTTTTTAAATTCGTTAAATTTTCTATTCCTTTAAGAGATTTTAATTTATTTCCCCAACAATTTAATGTTTCTAAATTTATTAAATTTTTTATTCCATCAAGAGATGTTAATTTATATCCATCCCAATATAATGCTTTTAAATTCGTTAAATTTTCTATTCCTTCAAGAGATTTTAATTTATTTCCCCAACAATTAAATATAAAAATAGATTTCACTTCAGTAGGATTCTCTATATTTAAGAAAGACATAGTTTTTTTTCCATACCATTATTATATGTAACATCCATTTATATAGAAACATTTTTATTAAATATTTATTTATCATCTTTGTTAGTTAATTGTCTCAAAATATAAACACACTCTCTCAAGACTGATTTAACTTCATATATCTCTTCAATAATTTTCTCTTGGTAAGGTTCTATTTCGTGATGACCAAACTTTTTATTTAATTCACTCATCTGTATAGCTTGTACTTTTTTCCAATAAACATTAAAAAAGTGATCAGGTAATAGCTCAAATTTATATTTAATCAAATAACAAAAATCTAATTTATGCATAAATTCTTCTATAAAATTTTCACTAAATGTTTGATATCTAGTTATATACAGCCAATTTAAATCATCTTTTAATTCTCTCATAGTATCTTCTGTAAGATTTTGAAATATTGATACTTTATATAAATCTAAATTATCAGAAAATTTTACGATAAATTCGTTACTTAAAGTTTGATATTGAGATATGTTTACCCAATCTACTTTATCTTTACATTTTTCTATAAAATCTTCTGATAATTTTTGATATCTAGAAATTTTAGACCAATCATCAAGTTGAGCAAATTCTTCAATAAAAGATTCAGACAGTGTTGAATATTGTAAAACTAAATCCCAATTTACATGATCTTTAAGATTTCTAATTACATCTTCAGATAAATTATTTCTGGAAAATTCATTCCAATCAATATCCATTTATTAGAAAGAAATTTTTTCAATATGCATATAAGGTTTTAAAGCGTTACCATCGCATTTTATCTTTAATGTGATGATATCATCACGTTTACCATAAACAAAACAGGTTACTACATCTCTATTAACATTTAAAATTTCCTTACTATTGATTTCCAGTGATATCAGTGGACTTTTATCATATATATATTTACTTTCTACTGTATCATATATATCTGTATATGGAAATTTTCATATACATATCGGTAGATAATCGCATCTCTTGATCCAGAAATTTTGAGCTCATCATGTTGAAATTTACTTTTTTATAATCCCCATCTGTATGAAAATCATTTAGTATAGTAACCCAGATATCTCTATTATCTAAATATATTTTATTGACAGCATCGTTATCATTTTCAGGTTCAGAAACATTCGTAATTATTTTATATTTTGCATCAAATTTATCATTCTGTAATATTAACGAATTTTTTTCAAAATATCTTTTATTCACAACATTTTTTTCATCTTTAGGATCTGCTACATTTCCTATTCTTTTTCCTTTTGCATCGTAAGGTTTACCTTCTAAAGTATGTAAAGTTGTATCATTTAATTCTTTTATTCTCTTGCCTGTTTCTTCAGTAAAGGTTAAAAAACCCTCATCATATTTAGTTTTTATAAGATCTCTCAATTCATGATGATTATTCTCTATTTTATTCAAAACAAAACTTTTAGTGGTTAAATCTAAATCCTCTATAGGATTTTCACAATTTTTTAAAATTCTATTTTCCATATCATAATTTCCATATCATAATTTCTGCTATCATAATTTCCGCTTTGGGCTTTTCCTATAAAAAGAAAAACATCTGAAGAAGTAGTACAAGGTTTTAAACAAGTTTTTAAAGAAAGAATACCAAAATTCGTTTTAACAGATGAAGGTACTGAATTTACAGGAAAACAGACACAAAAATTATTTAAAGATAATAATATACATTGGTTTACAACTAAAAATAAAGAAATAAAATCTGCAATAGCTGAGAGATTTAATAGAAGTATAAGAGAAAAAATTATAAAATATATGCATGCTAACAATACTAAAAGATATATTGATGTATTACCCAAATTACTTAAAAATTATAACAATTCATATCATAGATCAATAAAAATGACACCTGTTGAGGCTAGAGAAAATGAATCTCAAGTTTATAAAAATTTATATACGAAAAAGATCATAAAAAAACCTAAATTTAAGATAGGGTATAGTGTTAGAATATCTACAATTAAGAAAACATTCAGGAAAGTAGATGATTCTACATTTACTGAAGAGATTTTTATAGTTTCTGAAGTATTAAAAACAGATCCTATTACTTATCGATTAAAAGATTTAAAAAGTAAAGAAATTGAAGGAACTTTTTATGAAAATGAAATGGTAAAATATAATAAAAAAGATGATGTATATAAAATTGAAAAAATCATAAAAAAGAAAGGAAATAAGTATTTTGTAAAATGGCTAGGATATCCAGATGAATTTAATAGTTGGGCATCTGAATTAGTTCATATATAAATGAACTTTTTTGATGATAATAAGATGAAATTAATCTATGATTCAGAAGAAGAAGAATATTTTTATGTTATCGATTACGAAAGTTTAAAACAAAGATATAATAGTAGAGTTTGTTATTTTAATCGATTAAGAAGGAGATATAATATTTCTCAAGAAGTTGAGGATATGTTTTTAAAATTTTTAGATTTTATGTATTATGAGAAATCAATTAATTATTACTATTTTATGAAAAAGATTTGTGATATTTTTAATATTGAAAATAATATAAAAGTTCAAAAAGTTAAAAAGAAATATGAAAAAATATGGAATGATTTTTTACAATCCTTTTATAAAAATGTTTCCTAATAAATGGAGCTTACAAAAAAGTGTATACACTGTTTGACTATGAAATCAGTAAATGAGTTTTACATATATAATAGAAATGGAAAAATTTATTTCCAAAGTCATTGCAAATGTTGTGATTCCTTAATTAAATATAAAAAATTTAAATGTGAATGTGGTATGCAATATACCTATACACACAAAAAGAGACATTTAAAAAGTATTTATCACAGTAAGCATCTTCCAGGAAAAAGTATTTCAAAAAATGTTTCCTAATAAATGGAGCTCAACTTAAAGTCAAAGACTATAGGTGAGCTTAGAAAAGGAGTAAAAGTATTGAATATTAAACAACCTAAATGGTGTAAGAAGGATGATTTAATTAGATTATTAATAAAATATATCAGAAAAACAGGTGAATATAAACCTGTTTTAGTAGATTTATTAAATTTAGATATATCAAAATACTTGGAAAAAAAGAAAAAAATATTTATTGAAAAACCTGAAAAACGTAATAAAATTAGAAAGGTTTTTGATTCTTTCAATTTGAAATTTGATAATAATGAATTTAAACCAAAAAAAGAAAAAAAGATTAAAACAGAAGTGAATCTTAAAAAATTGTTTACAGTTATTAATAAGGATATATTTGGTTTGAAGTCAAAGACTATTAATGAACTTAGAAAAGTAGTAAAATTATTGAATATTAAACAACCTAAAGACTGTAAGAAGGAAGAATTAATTAAATTATTAATTAAATATATAAAAGAAACGGGTAAATATAAATATGTATTAGTAGATTTATTAAATCTAGATATATCAAAATACTTAGAAAAAAAGAAGAAAATATTTATTAAGAAACCTGAAAAACGTAATAAAATTAAAAATTTTTTTGATTCATTTAATTTGAAATTTGATAATAAGGAATTTAAACCAAAAGAAGAAAAGAAGATCAAAACAGAAGTGAATCTTAAAAAAATATTTACTCCTGATCTTACAGAACAATTGAAACAATTTATTAATGAACCTAAAAATAGACGTAAACTTAATAATATATTTAATTATTTTGGTTTGAAATATAAAGATGGAGAATTGGTAAAAAAGAAAGAAAAGATAGTAGAAGAAGTTAATCTTGAAGATTTATTTAAATCTGATTATGAAATTGTTCAAATTAGTCAAAAATATATTAAAAAATATAACACATACAGATATATTTATAAAATTGTAGAAATCAATGAACTTAGACCTGAACAATATTATAATATCTTAAAGGATTTATTCAGAAAAGCTATTGGAAAAATAGAAGGAAAAGTAGATATTATAGTACACAATCCTATATTAAGTCAACCTTTTCATCCTAAAATGATGCCAACTAGAGAGGCTTATGATACCTATTTAGATGTTTTAACACATAAAATTGAATACAAAGAATTAGATATTAAAGAATGTACATTCAATTTTCATGTCATAGAATTACCACACGGTGGAAAACATCTAAAAATTCTCAAAGATGATGATATCATAAACAAAAAGAGTATTTGTCAAATTAAAAATAACGATAATATATGTTTAGCTAGATCTATTGTAGTTGCTCTATCTATTCAAAATCCTGAACTTTTATGTAAAAAATTAAATCATGAAACATTAACTAAAAATGACATTCTATATATTAAAAAAGGTAGAATATTACAAAAAAAGTTAGCTGAAAAATTACATGAATTGTGTGAAATACCATTAGAAATATGTAATTTAGAGCATGTTAAAATATTTGAAGAATACTTAAATATTCAAATTACTATATTTTGTAGAGAAAATTTTAATGAAAGAATATACAATGGCACTTATAAAACTACTTGTATTTACATTTTAAAAAATAGAAATCACTTTGATGTGATTACATCTGTTACAGGATTTTTAGGAAAAAACAATTATTGTGATTACTGTAAGGTGAGTTATAAAAGAAGCGATCAGCATAAATGTTTATTAAAATGTGATAGATGTTTTATAAAAGATAGTAATTGTGAAGGAGATGATATCCAGTGTAATGAATGTTTTCGAAGTTTTAAAGGTGAAAACTGTTTTGAAAATCATAAATTGTCTGTTTGTGAAAGACTATGGAAATGTTTAAAATGTAAGAGAAATATTAACAGAAATAAAAGAACACCTGAAGATCATAAATGTGGAGAGAGAGAGTGTAAAAATTGTAGACAATTGGTCTCAAAAATCATAGGTGTTATATGAAAACAAAAAAAGCTAAGGGTAGTACATGTATAAATATTTGTTCAACTGGAGAATGGTGTAATATATGTCAAAAACATAGATTTCCTGAAAATTATATGTATGGTAGTATATGTGAAAACAAATGTAGTAACGATAGAAAATGTAATGCATGTAAATATTCAGGATTTACACAAAAATATATGTTTTTTGATGTTGAAACGAATCAAGAAACAGGAAACCATGAAGTTAATTTAATTATAAATCAAGAATTTAAAGGAGAAGAAAACATATTTAAGAATGAAAACGACTATTGTAAGTGGTTATTTGATAAGAAACATGTAGGTTATACCTTATTAGCTCATTATGGAAAAGGATTTGACTTTCAATTTATATCTAAATACTGCTTTAAAAATAAAATTAAAGTTTTTACAATCTATCAAGGAAATAAACTCATTTATATGCATGCAAACGAATATAATATAAGATTTATAGATTCTATAAATTTTACATTGATTCCATTAAGAAAATTCCCTAAAACGTTTGGATTAACAGAATTAGCAAAAGGATATTTTCCTCATTTGTTTAACACTATTAAAACTCAAAATTATGTTGGAAAATATCCAGATAAATATTATTATGGTTATAATACTATGACTTTAGAAGATAGAGAATTGTTTAATAAATGGTACATATCTGTAAAAAATGAAATCTTTTGATTTTCGAAAAGAAATTATAAAATACTGTAGGTCTGATGTAGATATTTTAAGAAAAGGATGTTTGGAATTGAGAAGATTATTTTTAGAAATAGCTAATATTGATCCTTTTAAATATGTTACATTAGCGGGTGTTTGTATGGCTATATTTAGAGATAAATTCATATCTGAGGGTACAATAGCTATAGATGAAGAGATCATCAAACAAGATCAATACAGTAAAAAATCTATTGCTTGGTTAGATTATTTATCTCAAAAACATAAAATAAATATACAGCATGCTTTAAATGGAAGAGAGAAAAAAAATAAAAATAGACAATAAAACTTATAAAGTAGATGGTTTTTACGATAATACAGTATATCAATTTCAAGGTTGTCATTGGCATGGATGTAATAGTTGTTACAGAAAATCTACTTTAAATAAACAAAATCAAATATGTATGGCTGATTTATATGAAAAAACAAAAAAGATAAATAATAAGATAAAAGACGCAGGATATGAGTTAATTGAAATATGGGAATGTGATTTTGATAAAGATAAAGAAATTAAAAAATATATGAAAAAAGAATGGAAAAGAGATTTTATAGAACCCTTAAATCCTAGAGATGCCTTCTATGGTGGTAGATGTGAACCAACCAAATTAAAATATGAAATGAAAAATAAAGAGAAAGGTCGATATATTGATGTATGTTCACTCTATCCGACTGTAAATTATTTTGATTATTATCCAATTGGACATCCAAAAAAGATCTATAATCCTGAAAAATATGATGAGAATTGGTTTGGGATGATACAGTGTAAAGTACTTCCTCCTAGAAAATTATATCATCCTGTATTACCTTATAAGGAAGAAAAATTGATATTTAGTTTATGTAAATCATGTTCAAAAACATTTAAATGCTGTCATTATGAAAAGAAAAAATGTAAAAAGTGTTATGAAATAAGAAATAAATTATGTAATCATACAGATGATGAAAGAAGTTTTATAGGTACTTGGACTACGGATGAAGTCAATTTAGCTATAGAAAAAGGATATAAAATTTTAAATATATATGAAGTTTGGCATTTTGAAAAGAAAACAGATAAACTATTCAAAGAGTATGTCAAAATGTTCTTAAAAATTAAATTAGAAACAGATGATAAATTACCAAAAGACATTAATAATTATAAAAAGATTGTCAAAGAAAAATTAGATATTGAATTAGATGAAATAAAAGAAAATCCTGGTATGAGATTTATAGCTAAAATCTGTTTAAACTCTTTATGGGGTAAGTTTGGACAAAGAAATAATATGAAACAAATTGAATATGTAATAGAGTTGGAAGATTTTTATAGAATTATATTGAATGATGAAATTAAAGATTTGAATATGATATTTTTAAATGATGATTGTGTACAAATGGATTATAAGATGAGAGATGAGTATACCGAGAATAATTTTAATACGAATATTTATATAGCAGTTTTTACAACTAGTTCTGCTAGAATAAGATTATATAAAATGCTTGATAAACTAGGAGATAAAGTAATGTATTATGATACAGATAGTATCGTTTATATTGATGATGGGACTAATAAAGTAAAAACAGGTTGTATGTTAGGAGAATGGACAGATGAATTAGGTGAAGATAATTATATGACTACATGGATTTCTGGAGCCAGCAAAGATTATGGTTACATTCTTAATGATGGATCTGTAAAAGGAAAAGTAAAAGGATTTAAGATGAGTTACGAGAGTGAAACTAAGCTTAGTTTCGATGAAAGAATGAAAACAATAACAGGTGAAACTGAATATATAGATGTAGAAATAAATCAGTTTCAAATACAAAAAGATAAAAATATTAAAGTGCATAAAACGAATAAAAGATACATGTTTGGATATGATAAAAGAAGAATTTTAGATAATTTTGATACTGTACCATTTGGTTATTAAAAAATGTTTGCTAATAAATGGATGAGTGTTTAGGTGATATTCGAGCTTTAAATTTTACAAATTCTGAAGAAATTTACTATTTGACTTATCTTTGTAAAGAATTGTATGATTTGTATATAAAATATGATCATACTAAAAAACTATTATCAGAAAGTTTTCAAAGGTTGACTGAATTAATTGAAAAAGAAGAAAATGAAGATATTAAATTGAATGGATTAGGAGTTTTATATGTTATTTCAAAGAATTTATTCTATTGGTCATGAATTTATAAAAAATGTTTACTAATAAATGGACAATAGACCTAAAATGTTTGAATTAAATGATTTATATCCTAGGATATATTTTGATATAACTAAATATTGTTGTGATATAGTAACCTTAAAGTTAGTTGAATCAATAAAATATAAAGGTATATATATATTTAAGTATGAGAAAGCTTAATCAATATATGATTTTTTTAATATATTAGAGGGTTTTTTTAATTTTGTTTATAATAACTATTTTATTAAATCTAAAATTTTCTTAATATCTCTATAATTCAGGGGGATCCTCCCTTATATCATAATGTTTAGAAAATCAAAAAGATATTTTATTTATAAAAAAATGTTTACTAATAAATGGAAGAGTTCAATAGACTGAGAGGTTATCCCAAGACATTTAAATTAAATGATTTATATCCTGGGAAATATAATCTGATATCATTGAAAAAAATTAAAACTAAATATGGAGATACAGTAATCGCAAAGTTATATGTGGTGGATGAAGAAAAGGATTATTACCTAGCGAATAAACATGGAATACTTTCTGATGAATCAATATATGAAATCAATAAAGGTAGATATATATTTAAGTATTCAGGTATGATTAATGATAAATATGAATATGAATTAGAGAAAGCTTAATCATTTTTATAATATATTTTATTTTCTTCTATAAATTTACTTTTTTTATTCTTTTATCATTTTCTAACGCGATCCTATTTTAGGATCGCGTTAAATCATTAATAAATTCTGTGATTCATTTTTTATCTAAACTTGACTTTCATATAAATCCTTTTATTTTCTAAAAAACTTTGAAAATATTTTTTTTTCACCGTAATTTACCTATGTATGGGGGGACTAACGGTCCCCTCATAAATATGTGCTCTCAAGATGCCCCATAATGGGGCAGCCTATCTTTTTATATTATGCCTATAGATGGCAGCACTAGTAAATGAACAAAGATTTGGTCTTAATAATATTCATATAACTCATTTTTTAAGTTAAAAAACATGAAATTTTAGAGTCTTAAAACTCTCTTGATTTTTGATTTTTAAAAAAATACCTATTTTTTAATGATTTTATGTATTTTAGGATGATTTTATACATGCTTGGTCTCAGAGGTTGTCCTAAATCTTTGAAAATGTATAGGAATTTGTAGTATATGGGGCTGTCTCTGGGTGTCCCAGAGTCAGCCCCATATACTACTCACAGTTGTTACTGGAGAAACATAGAATGTGCATGGAAAAATGGAACTTACTATTTCTGCCGAGGCGATTCAATGTAGGAAGAGAAACATAATTTTGACTAAACAGATTTAGATTAATTTAAGGTCACTGGAACTTGTTAGCTCTCTGTAGACAGCAATTCTAAATCTAGTTTGGGGACAATAATTTGAAAAGACTCGGTATTCCTTCAAAATTTTGGATTTTATTGGCAAGCCTGATTCGCACTCACTGGGGATAAATAAACTATGGACGTGTTTATGTTAATTGGCAAAATAAATTAAATAATATTTATATCTTGGATTTAATGAATTTAACAAGGATTTTATTATCATAATATTAATACAGGCAAACCTGTCTGAAACGGAACCTGTGGGAAAAGGAATACTGTAATATGCGGAAAATATATTTTAGTCCCGTTCAAAAGCATAGGAAATTTGTTATTTTGCCTTGTGTGAAACAGAACCTACACAACACGGAAACGAACGGCCAATTTTAAATAATTTGTTAATAAAAGCACCTGTTGTAACGGACAAAGAACGGAAAATCATTTTAGTTGAGCCATTCATTTCCAAGAGAACCATTTCTCACAGAACTCCCTATTACATTATATCACGATTTTCTGAAAGCTGTTTCAGAACTACTAGAATTTTAAGTAAATTAGGGAGATTCTGAAATGCTAGACATATTATTCAATGCACAATTTTTAACTGAAATCCGCAACATTACTAAGACATATGTGCAAGAAAAAATGTTGGATTATTTTAATTAGCCATGTTCTTTTAATTTATTTTTTGTACCATGGTAAGCAGTAATATTTTGCAAGTCAATTCATCTAGGGTTTAAGGTATGGTAATAAGCTAACAGTTAATGACATGGGGTACACTATATATTTATTTACATATACTTCTGTGATAGCAGTATGCAAAAATGTACGTATACACTATACATATTTAAGATAATTAAATTAGGTTTTATGGTATAATATAGTATTAATCAGATGTATCTAAATATACTTTTCAGAATTTTTAAAGTCTGATGTATAGGTGAGCAATTACATATGAGCTATCTGTATTTCCGCAGCTAAACCTTAAACTTCGCTTTTCCTGAAGTGACCTGCATGAAACGGAAACCTTTTCAAGACGGGAAATTCTTCTGGTCCCTTGAAATTCCGTTTAAGGCAGGCTCGACTGTATATTCTCTTACTAAGTAAACACAAACTATAAAGTTAGAATAAAACAAAACGCAAGACCTGAGATCAAGAAAAAAAAACTGTTCAGGAAAATTATTTAATAACATTTGAACAAATTTATACAAAGAAAACTGTAAATTATACAAATTATGCATATTTTAAACATTACTGATATCACAAAGAATAAATGCAAATCAAAAATTTTTACTACAGTTTATAAACCAGCCTTATTGAGATGTCTGGTTTTATGCCTCTGCATGTCACAACTCCTACGAAATCTTTTATGGCAAACTCCACATTGATAGGGTCGTTCTCCAGTGTGAATACGAAGATGTGTTTTCATGTCGTATTTTCTCAAGGTAACATATGTGCAGAACTTGCAGTTAAATGCCGGCAAAAGTCCTTCTGAGCCAGCTTCACAGAAATTTTCATTTTTTTGAGAACAAAAATTATCTGTTGAAAAGATAACTCATTAGAGGGATACTCAATCAAATATATGTTAAATTAAGTATGGCAAATAAATAGTAGATTAAAAAATTATAGAAAAAGAAAGAAAAATCCAATTAGTATTTAATATACTGTATATTTTAAATTAAATTTACTAACCTGATAACCCCAGTGTGTACATACAGAAGTAGATCCAGGCAAATCTGAGATGATTAAGATTAAAAGTTTGCTTTTTAATCAACTTTTGACAAATTCAGATTAATCATGGACACAGTACTGCTTAATTTTTAACTATGCATTAAAATAATTTAGCTAAAAATTCTGTTGAATTCAACTATTCTATGCTACACATGGCAAATATACAGGGTTCTTAGCGAAATCCTTAAGCACCCCAATAACTCTGTAAGGAAACTGCCATCAGTGTATATACTAGATCAGGGGTCGGCAGACTTTCGAGAGAGAAGAGCCAAGTTGTCAAGGAAACAGGATAACGAAGGTATCAGAGAGCCATATATATGTATACATGGGCGCTCCCCACCCCAGTAGCAGTCGCAATCCAGAATGTCATTATCAAATTAAAATTTTTATATTATTTAAATAAAGTTTTACAATACAGTAACAGTTTTTATTCCTTCAAAAACTAAGAACTATCAAACATATATTTTTATTTTTAAGTACCCCTAATTTAGATGCCCCTGGTCAAGATGCTGGGTACGCCTATGTATGTATATATAGGTATATATGAATTTGTAGGACGAATAAAAAAACGTGATAAGTGCTTGATATTTTATTTAAAACTTAGTTAAAACGTTGACTTTGCCTCGCTTTTGAAAGTTTTGTTATGTCTGGCTATTTGTTTTCAATTTTAGGCATGATTGTAAATTATCGTCTGTTAAGTTGCTTCTTAGCTTATTTTTTATTTGATTCATGGAAGAGAATGTTTGTTGGCATGAATATGTAGGGCTAAAGATTGTACAAACAGCAACTGCTAGTTATTTTATCGCGTCATATGCTTCAGGCAAACTATTCCATGTATCAAATATTATTGTTTCTATTTTAGGCAGTTGTTTCCTAGCTGTCTACTTGTGCTCAGAAATTAAATTGGATTTCTCTCTTTTGATTTCTTCCAAGCGGCTGGTCAGATCTGTGAATTTGTTGCTCTACAGTCATAGGCGCCGAGTTTTCAAAATCTCAGGGGGGGAACAATCCGATAAAATTATATAAAAGATTCACAAAGTTGATAAAGATATAACATCTTACAAGGCCGCCTTGAAGAAAGCAAGCATATGTCAGTTAGGTGACTACAATTGGTTCGTGGTCATTTTAAGCCCCTTCTTCAGGCCAAAAGAACAGTATCCGCCCTTAACAACCGCGAAGAACGAACTGCCCAACGAACGGCAGTAGTGGTTGTTAAGAGTTCATACGGTTATTTTGTCCTGAAAAAGGGGGATTATAATGCCATCGAAGCAACTGTAGTCACCTAACTGACATATATATGCTTTCCTCAAGGAAGTTTTGTAAGTTATTGTCTTACAAGCAGCAGTTTTGGAGTGAGATAACCGAGTGGTTAAGTCACGGGTATTGTACTCGGAGGACCCGAGTTCGGTTTTCGGCTTTGCCTAAACTGTTCCCGTGTACGAGCACGTTAAATTTGTGGGTTTGAAAGTCCTTCCGAGCGATTAGATGGCATTGTCTCGGCGGTCTAAACAGATATCTTTCACCTTCGGGTAGGTCGGACGGGCTGGGTCGAAAGAAAGATATCATCAGTTTTATTTATTGTACGATAAATATTTTTAATCTTTTTAGGCCTATTTATATTTGTAAGCTAAGAGTTGATTAGGAAAATCCATATAGTTACTATGCATCAATATTAAAATATATAATAATTACAATGGATTTTAATATAAGAATTAACTAGTAGCAAAGCTGTTAATTAATAAAAAAAATCTGAAAGTTAATACACGTTAACGCTTAATTTCAACTCTTAACTACCTATCATGTGATTTTGACTCAAATTAAAACAATGAACCCAGCAATAATACAAAAGTATCCAAATACTATTGCCTATATTTAAATATTTTTAAATTAAATATGTAAATAAATTGATCATCACTATAACCACACATTCAGCTAAATTAAAAAATCTTTAAAACAAGGCAATTTATAAAAAAAATCTCATAAATAATATTTTTATGCAAAATTTGGATGACATGTTGGTTGACATTTCTTATTACAACTAAAACTTTAATATTTTTATCAGGGGAGTGGGCTGAGTATACCTAGTGTGTGGAGGGGGGAGGGGGCTTAGCTCTCTCTGGCCCTTGCCTGACTACGGTGCTGCGTCAAACGTCCGGTGCTCAGCAGGAATTTACCCGCAGGGTTTGCAGCTTCAAACGGAATGGATGCCACCTGTAAAGACAGCACTGATATATAGAATCCAGAAGTAATTGCAGATAAGATCTCTTTAGGTAGACAAAATAAGTCATCTCTACTTCGTGGTAATCATTTATAGTTATTACTGGAGGGAAACAGCTATTTTTTGGAAATGCCAATAACATGGCTGTAAATATTCCATTTCTCTTTGAATTAGGCGGTCAGTAAAAAAAGTGCTGGTAGCCAGGTGTTTTTGTCATTCGCGTAAACATGTTTCCTGGGAGTAAAGATCAGCTTGGTTTGTGTACGAGACAGTTCAGGGAGCTATGGTAAGGAAGATGTGAACAAGACTGAGATGTGACATTTACGTTGATAGGATTTTCTTTCAAATATTTTTATGTTTAAAAAACTTCATTTTTTGGTATTTAGTAAAATATGAAGTTAGAAAAAAATCTTGAAATTTCCCAGAGGGGGCAAAGCCCCCTCTGGAAAAGTTCAGCGGGGGCTCGTGCCCCTCTGCCCCCCCGTAGTCGGCGCCTATGTCTACAGTTCCTTGCTTTTTAAATCTATTAACTGCATCTGAAGTGAAGCAACATCTGTGTCGAACGGGGCCAAGTTAAGTTCGTTGATTTTTATTTTGAGAGGACATACGATGAAAGCTAGTGTAGCCTTATTTGCTCTGAATTCTTGAAAACGTTCACCAAATCTGTTCATCATTTTTCTTAATACCGTGCTGAAATAATTCGTATCAAAACAAACGCTTTTTTCGTCACAATACTGTTTTAAATGCTTGAAGTGAAGTAATTCACTTTTCTCTATATCTTCGGCGAGAACTTGTAGTTTATTTTCAAAGCACTCTACCTCTTCCAATAAGGTATATGCGACATTTCCTTTCCCTTGTAACAATACATTGAAAGCATTAAGATGTGAAATAATGTCGATCATGAAATGGAGTTTTTGTAACCACGTATCTTCTTCCAATTCCTGATGTTTGATGCCTTTTTCGCGTAGGAACAATTTTATTTCTTCTAAACATGAAGCAAAGCGCTTCAGAACGTTTCCTCTGGAAAGCCAGCGAACCTTATTATGCAGAAGTAAATCTACGTACTCACTATTCATTTCGTCCAAGAGTACCTTAAATTGGCGATGATAGTGGTTTGGCCATGATGCTATTAGTTACCTTGATAACGAATTTCAATTTTGTAACCAGATATGTTTCTACAACATTCGCAATATCTTCTCCACGTGTTTGTCCCTTGAGCGGCAGCAGTCCGAGAAGTTCTTCTTTGGGCCCTTGTGCTGACATATATCGCACAAAAAGTGATACTTGTGCTGTGTCATCATCAAGAGATACCATCATCAGGAGATACAGAAGTAACTGTCTTAAGCCAGTCAAATGTTTAAATGTATATGCAAATACAGGCACAATTTTTCAATATATAATTATAAAGGAAAAGAGAAAGGAACAACACCTTCTTGTATCAATATCAGTAAAAAAAATGGGGGGAACAACAATTTTCTTTTGTTGCAATTTCAAGTTTGTATTCTTAGAAATAATGCTTAAAGATAAAGATTTGTTTTATTTTTGTAAAACTTACCTATATATAGTATTTACTTTTAAATATAATTGATAGAGCACAATGGTCTTTACAGGACAAAAGCTAGTTAAGGTCTCTTCCCTTTTTTTCCAACAATAACTTGAATTTTGAAAAGGGTTCTGGGCATATATTCAATAAATTATTATTCTAAATTTTATTTTAGACTAAAACTATTTGTAAGCCGTTAGTACACGTGTTCCAATACAATCCAATCAAAATTGCTTGCCCATCCCGGCTGCGAAAGCTACAGATACAATACATAGAGGTAGAAGTCTGAAGAGCCGCAAACACCTATGCAAAGAGCCGCGGTCTGCCGACCCCTGTACTAGGTCTATCGTAAAGTGACCATGCAGGATCGAATCAAAGGAATTGCAGCATCTCTAGTGCAGAATTAAATAATTAGAAAAATTAACTCAGCAACAAGGCAATGTAATCGGAAAAGGCCAATTACAATATTATAGAGCATTGTCTACTAATTAGTAAGAATTGACATCAGAAATGCACAAAAGTAAAAAATGCATATATGGAAGGGAATAAATACCAATCAAACTTCACGGATTAGATGAGTAATACTCAAGAGTCGTGATGAATAAGTACATCCATTTGCATTCCACATTCTGCCTTTTATCTCGCAGATGGATAGTATTCTGTGGGTCACTAGCATTATTTGCATATACTTGTGAATCGTTCGACAATGCTTAACAGTAATTTTAGCATGGTTGCACATCTAGCAACCAATTAAGACTGGTATTTATTGCCTTCCGTATACGCATTTCGTTCCATCCTGGTGTTGATTCTTACTCATTAACGCAATGCTCTATAATTCTGTAATTGGCTTTTTTATGTCAATCTCGCTTTGTTATCGAGGTCATTATCTTAATATTTTGAATTATCTGCTAGGGGGCGCTGAAATCACTGATTCATGTAGTCACTTTATTATAGATAGACATAACATGTTATATACTTTTCCCTACAAAGTTATTGGTATACTTCCAGATTTTCCTAGGAATCCTGTATATAAAAAATAAAATCTCAATCCCTTCGAATCTGTCATTGAAATTACTTTTGAAAGCAAATAAAAAAAGTTCACTACATTCTATAAAAGTGAGTCACAATACTATTCAAATTCACTTTTAACTATTAAAAACTATTTTGCACCTAGAAAATGAGTTCAATATGAATTACTAATGCAAATTAAAATCATTTGAATTATTTTCTCTGTTTTTATTAATATTGATAGTAAAGAAGACAAACAGTGTTAATTGCATTAAAAAGCACTGTCCTATGCAGAATTAAATAAAGACTTGCTTCTAAGGATAGGCTGAGTCAAATTAAAAATTATGTTAAATCTTGTATAGGGTTGCTGTATGAGTTATGTATAAGGTCTTTTTAAGGGTCAAAAAATTGCTAAATGTAATGCCAAGTTATGATCATACAGTTTAAGAATTTCTCTTATAATAGGACGGTTGTCTCAAGATCAAGGATTTGCAGGTTCAAGACAAGTTTTGGACTAAAGTTCACTATTGGTGACTGAACATTGCTGAACTTGTTACACAAAATGATAAAGATTGAAATGAGCTATTAGAGGAAAGAAAAATTAAGGAATTTTTTTTATAAAGTTCATGAAAATGCTCTGGACTAGGATGAGGAGAACAAAAGATTCATTCATACCCCAATAGCTCCATTAAAAGAGCATTTTTCTTTAGATGAAGAGGCAGCAAAAAATATTTTTAATTTTGGATTAAGTTTACAACCTACATAGTTTATTACAACTTTAAAAATAGTTGGGCGTTAGATTTCCTGAGTGAAAATGACTAATAATGGTACTTAGATTTACTGAGAAAAAATTCTATATCAACCATGCTAAAATAACATTTGAAATCTAAATGAAATATTAGTTGGTATTGAATTATAATGTAAATTTTCATATTTTCATATTTTAAAGTCAATTTCCTTGCAAGTGGCTATAAGCTACAGAATCCACTACTGGGTAACCTAACCAACCAATTCAATCTTAACCATCCAACTGATTCAATCACATATGATTATCCACAAACATTCATGATTCAACCCACAAAATTATAATCTCAATTCTAAAATAATAAATTAAAAAAGTTGCAAATCTTTGTCTCCCAAACTAAAGGAAAAATAAATAAGTAACTGGCATTTCGGAATTACAACTTATCCAGCTTTATACTATAAAGCTGCTGATTTTAATTACAAATTTTAAGACAAAATTAAAAATCAAAATATATCAATGAAATATGCAATCAAGTAACAAAATTGAATAAAAATGTTATATACTTAATAAAACACATTGCAGTAAATTGTACTATATTTAGCAGCCCATAATTTTGTCAATGAAATAATAAATTTGCTATGCATACCTGAAAATAAAAAAAAAATCTTTCCTGAGATATAAGTTAGATATATAAACAAATCTTGTTATATATATACTATATATATATATATATATATATATATATATATATATATATAAAGATCATTTGCATGTAAAGAAATTTTAAACTCATAAATAGCTAATAATGCATGGTTTTGTACATTTATTTTATAAAATATTTCTGATCAAGTTGAACATAAACAGTAAAATAGGCATGTATTACACAGTTTATGTATTTTGGAATATTTTGTTATTTACTGAAAGTTGCAAGCAAAATAATTTGCATAGAATAATAAAATTAAAGAAATCTCTAATGTAAATCTACATTATTAGTCATTTATTTCAAATGTAAAAATTTATTATGAACATATTGCTAATTATAGCTTAAATTTAAATAGATGTATACAACAGAAGCATATGAGATGTTATACACAAATAAAGTTAATACGAGTACTAATGCAAAAAAGAAAAAAAATTCATACAAAAATGTAAGATAAGAGGAGACACACAAAAACAAAACATGGGCAATGCAAGTTATTTAATATTTCTATTTTTAATTTTTAGATCAGTTTTGTCAATCATTGTTGGTATCAAATTTATCGTGGTTTTATAAGAATACCGTTTTTGTGAAACATAAAATTTTTAGCACAAACTTACTACCCTTTACTACACCTTAAAATAGTGTATCTAAACAGTTGTGCCAAAACACAGTAGGGGGCCGTAAATTATGAAAAGTATGCGATGAAATAATGACATGCAAAATTTTTTTATCCAGTAAATTTGCAATAAAAAGCGATCTATAACTACTTACTACTATCATTTTCAGGAAGTTAACATGCATTGCTTATGGGAAAATATGGTTTGTAATAAATTTGTGTTTCAATATCTACTAATTGGCAAATTCATGAGATATTTAAGAAAAATTAAGTGATGCAATTATGCACAAATTATTATCCAATACAGCATACAGCTGTTACCCCAAAGTAAAATGAAGTATGGCTTTTTTTTGTCTTTTTGACTTCAGGTTGTTGGTCTGTTTAGCACTGGCACAGGGGATCCAATATATTCTTGAAATAGTTGTATACTGTGTTGTGTAGTAATTTGTGCTATTTTGCTTTTTTTTACTTATCCTTTGCACAATGTGTTTTTGATGTGAAACATCTTAAGGCACAGGGTGCGGAGTACATCATTAAAGAAATATGACAGTGATGAAATGGAAGTATGTAATGAAAGTGACATTATATTGTAATGGATAGATAACAGAAGACCACTGTTTTAATTGGAAAGTCTGGATCACTTTCATAAATTCGTTGATCTTGATGATGAATTTGGAAAATATCATCAAGTTGGCATTGTTTAGCATATTCTAGAAACTTCTCAAGTTTTGTAAATTGACTAAGAACTTCATCAATTATGTGCTGTTTACAGAACGTTCCACAGAGAGCATATAAGCTCATCATCATTCAGTTAAGTTGTTAACATGATAAGAGTAAAAGTATCTCAATACAGAATCCAATATGTAATTTTTCTTTTGACTATATATATCTTTTAAGCTGTACTATAAACAATTTCAGTAAAAAAGTGTAAAAAAAAATAATTTTAGATCTGCTGCATCTGTGTCTCGACATCTGTGCTATCCGCCAATATGGGGTTTATTGCTTGCATCAATCACACACTTGCCCAGTAGAGTGATTGCAAATGTTACATCCAAATGTGTCATTATCAATAACTTCATTGTTTGTGGTTCGATTTAGACACAATAAACTGCATTCCATTAATCTAGCAAAACTTTTTCAATTAAAAAATAATAATAATAAACTTTTAAAAATCCAATAAATATTGAAACCTTTCCTTTGTACCTGGTACCAATGTCACATACAACACAAATCAACCTATTCCAATTTGAAATATGCAAAAAGAGTTCACATCAATCTACAATGAGTAATAGAATTACCTACTATTTTTTTACCTATTGTTTCAGAAGATATTAATTAAATACCAATATTTTGATGCTGGATTATGGATGTGAGTATCAATAAAGAATTTGTTTGGTCAGCAAAGTTAGAAAACTTAAATTTTAGGATGTAGGTTTTAAACATGAGCATAAATTAGTGAAAATAAGTTATGCTTTCAAAATTATCAGTGGATTTCATCATTGTGTAGAAAAAGTAATGTGTTGCCCTCATCAGCTTTTCTTTTTTTCTATTATTATTCTAACAATTATAATTAAATTTTAACTATACCTTTTTCTACGATATTTCTCTCAAATATTATCTTTGTAGAATATATAGATCAGTGGCCATAATGACTATTTTTTAAATTTAATTTTCTGATAATAAAAATTAAAAGTATTGTGAAAAGTAAGAATCATAATAATTAATTTCTAACAGTACCTTCTTTTACGTATTTAAAACTTCTAAATGTAAAATACATAAAATTCCAATAGTATTTTTTAATTATATTAACAAAATATTTAAAAATTGACAATATGCTGGAATTGTAAAAATACAATAAAGTAGTAAACTTCACAACATCTACTGCTTTTACAGTTTTCCTATTTTGCACCAGATAGACTGATCATATTAATACAACGTCACTAAACACTAAAGCTCTTTAAAACAAAACAAAATATGCAACAAATCTGTACAAAAATTTGATTACACTCATATCTTGTAGCACAGAACCAATTTATGAAAAATATCTTTCTGAATTTTTGTCAAAATAATGAAAATATCAAGTTTATCTCCTTGAAACAGAAATAATGGAAATTGAATGAAGTTGATCTGATGATGCTTATTTAAAATATGTGCATACAATAGAATATCAGCATTCAATAATAATTATTCTTTATTCAACATGAATAAATTAAAAATTAATATAAAACTATAATAAAATGATATAATTGATAACTTATCAATAACAATTTCTGACTACAGTCTAGAGCACAGAAAATACTTTTACATGCAATCTTTGCTGGTAGATCAGCACAAAACTTCAAATTACAGGAAGTTCTTAACTTTTAGTCTATGTTTACAATGAGTCCCTCCCCTCTCCACTCACACACAGTTTCATCAAACTAAAAGATGGGGGCCCAAAAGTATATTTAGAATTAAAAATAATAATAATAATAATAATAATAATAATAAAAAAAAACTCAAATATTTTAAAGGCTTTAAATACTTTTACTAAAATCACTTTTCCAGTTGTTTAATGCTGTGTCTGTCAAAGAAATGTGTTTGACCATATATACAATTAAGATTTTAGCAGTCTATTGTATATAGTTTGCTTACAAAATCTAGGCATTCCTTATTTTTAAGGCATATTCTTTTCTTAACATAATGCATGCTAGTTAAAATATTTTGCTTAGTTAAATTTATAATTGACTCAAACTGACTTAAGTATACATCAAATAAAATAATGTATGCATTAAACTTGTATGCCTCTTTTTTATTTTCTCAATGATTTAGCAGTTTTTAAATAATTATAAATGAACAAATTTTCATTTTTATGAAATTATTGCTAGACTTTGACATATTATTTTAAGCAATCAATTTTTTAATTCTGAGAGCTTTACAGTATACAGCACTTTTTAAATTTTACATGTACTTCTACAAATTTTACATGTATTTACAAATACTGTAAATTTGCTGTGAAAACATATCTATGGATAAAAATATTTGGAACAGCATAATACCCATAGGGTGTCCAGTGCTATCGGTGCCCAATGGCTATTTCCTCAACCATTAGTCACAGAGATACACTTCCAATTGTAAAAATGTTTTAAATTTTAAAATCTGTTATCTTAGAAACAGTTTAAATCAATAAATGCATTTCTGAAAGAAATACGAAATATAAATTTTTATACAGTCCCCCGGTCCTACCAATTATATTCAAGAAAATGTTATCAGCCGGCTTTCCATGCCGACTTGAAAACATGGGCTTCGCTGGGATTACAATGAACAAGAGCTACCCACCTGATTTCGGTTTTTAGGAATCTCAGGTGCGTACTTCGAAATTGTAAGGTAACAATTCCGAGGGAGTACCTTGGAATTTTGGCGCGAAAGTTAGATTGAATTACGTGTCAGTAATATCGCCAGGGACGCTTTTGAAAATCGGGGGGCTTTATCTTTGCATTCAATGTATGTGAAAAGAAGAACTTAAAACCCTTTGATAAGAGATGCAGGCGTGTATTTCTGAATCAAGGGAAAAGTCATAAAATGCGGCCCGGTCAGGTGTCGAAGAAAGCCGATGACCAACTCGCGTAAGGGGGCCAGCCTCCATTGATAAAGCGGACACTGCGGAGCGAAATATTGAAAGGAATTCATTGTGGAAGGGGGCGCGATCTTTTGGAAAGCAAGGCGTGTTTGTTACATTCAGTGAAAACGCAGGGAATCCCGCCTTTGATGCTGTAACGGGAGCAAAGGGGGATAGCGACACGTTTTTCGCGCGCTTTTGAGCCTATATAGGGTAGGAGCGCTCAAAAGGGGGATCATCATTATTATTGGAGTTGTTGGTGATGTGAGGAGTTCGAATGGAGCATTGCAGTTTGTGGAGACGATGTATGTTGGGTCTTGAAAGTGTGCGTGTGCGCGGGAGAGTTTAAAATACTACGCCTGGAGTCTTAGCGGAGACGCCACCACGAGAACTTCAGAAATAGGTAAGATGATTTTAATTGCATTCATTGACCTCCCGATTCGAAATTTAAGTGGTGCCGAAGGGCACATAGTAGGGAGCTCTCTCACTCTCTCTTGATTAAAGGAAGGTAAAGGCGTTTAGCCGCCCATGATTGAATAACGTAGTTTATGGAAATGCCTGCCCTCGTAATTTAATAAATTTGTTGTTTTTGTTAACTAAGAAATCCTGTTTATTTTAAAATGTGTAATGTTTCTGATTACTGTGTGACTCTGTTACAAGCTCTGCCGACAACTAAGTCGACCGAGCAACGAGCCGGAAGATCAACGGCCAACCACATCCAGTTTATTAGGGAAAGTTTATCCCTGAGCAGCACCGGCTCGGTAACAGAATTTGGTGCCGTGACCAGGATGTTTAATTAAAGTTATTGCGGCCACAACGAATAAGTTTAAATAATAGAATAAATAATTAATTATTGATTTAGTAATTTGTATTGAGTTTTTAAAAATAATAATTGTTTGTGAACTTGAGAGCATATACTTAGCAAGCAGCACAATGGGGATTGATGTGTACGATTTAATTTTTAATATTGATATTGTGAAGAGTAATGAAATAGATATTATCAGTGGGCAGTTTTTAAAACGGGATGGGTCATTTAGTATTATGAGTGTTAACTTTTACAAATTGTTTTAAGTATTTGTTATGCATGTTATGCATGATGAATGGTGAAATTGCTTTAAATGTATGCTATATATGTATTTATTTTGTGGGCGTTTAGGATTTGTTAAAGGGTACGATAAGGCTAAGGGAAATTGAAGAAAGTTAGAGAATAGAAATTAAAAATAATAGACTGTATGCCATATCTTAAGTATTTGATGTTAAGCATGATTAATGGTGAAATTTCTTTGAGTGTATGCTGTATATGTATTTATTTTGTGGGCGTTTAGGATTTATTAACATGCACTGAAACGCTAAGGGGCAATGGATGAAAGTTAGAAAATAGAAAATTAAATAGAATATACTGCAGGCTATATCTTAATTGTTTGGTATTATGCATGACTATTTGTGAAATTGTATTGAATGTATGCCATTTATGTACTTATTTTGCGGGCGTTTAGAATTTATTAGTGGTTATTGTTAGTAAAGGGAGAAAAATACAAAAATGCCAAGAGATTCAGGAAATGGAGGTGGCGACGCAGCCTGTAATAATGTGTCAGAGCGATCTTTTGTGTCAAATACTATCGCAGGATTCCTGGGCCTAGTTCCGCCATTTTCGGGCGAAGACGAGTTGATGACACCTTCGCAGTTTATTGAAAGTATCGAAGAAGTAGGTAGAATCGCAGGATGGGGGGATGCAGAGAAACTTTTAGTGGCAAAAATTAAAATAAGAGGAGGTGCATTGGAATTTCTATCCAATAATCATGATGTGAGGAGCGCTACGGAATTTAAGGTTCTCAGAGACCAATTCCTAGATTATTTTGAGAAACAATTACCTTTAGCGGTCAAATTGCAACAGTTCACTAACTGCCGACAGAAGTCCGGAGAAACTGTCAAACAATACGTGGGGAGAGTAAAGAATTCAGCATTTAAATATTTACAGGGGGCAGACACTAGCATACCACAAGTGAAACAATTGGCGGACCGCACCCAACTTTCGCAATTTTTGGCCGGGCTAAACCCCAAATTGCAGCGGTCAGTAATGTCGCATAACCCGATGACGATGGAAGAGGCAGTTAATGTAGCCGTCTTAGAAGAATCGAATGAAAGGGTCTGTAATAGAGTCTCATTTGTAAACTCGACAGGGGCAGACTCAAGTGAAGTGTTGGAACTACTTTTAGCAAGGGATAGAGCAAATGAATCGGCGCTAAATGCCATACGTCGCGACCTCGCCGACTTAAAAGTACAGGGCCGTACTGAAGGAACCGCCGGAAATGCACGCGAAGTCAGGAGAGCCGAGATCGAGCCGCACCGAGAATCTCGTCGTTGTTTCGGCTGCTCACAAGTCGGACATCTTTTAAGGGATTGTCGTTCTAGGGCTCCGCAAAGACGAACAGAGGACAGGTTTAAAAATCAAAGGGACGATAGCGGATTTAGGAATCAGAGAGCAGAAAATGAAAGTAGATATCAAAGAACCGAGAGCACGAGAATTAGTGGATCTCAGGCAGGAAATCGGCAGTCGTGGGGCTCTAACGGTAGGACACAGAACAGGGGCACGTACAGTAATAGAAATAATTTAAACTAGATGGGGCGTCCTTTAAAAGGAGGCTGCAGGACGCCCGCATTACTCAGATAGGCCCAAAAGGTAAAATTCGATCGACCATCTCAAAATTCTCGCTGCCAGTTATTTCGGCAACCATAGGGTCAAAAACCTTTAAATTTTTGTTAGACACAGGAGCCGCTGTCTGCATTTTAAGCCCCGGGGTACTCGAAAGAGAGTTTGAAAAGAAGTACCCATGTAGAGAGTCCGCAGTTAAACTGACCACGGCAAATGGGGGAGAATTGTTACATAACGGAGAGCGCGTTCTACCAGTCCAGGTCGGGCCGAAGCTCATTAAACACCCATTCGTCATAGCGAGACACCCCTTGAGCGAGAACTACTCAGGTATAATAGGAACAGATTATATATGTGCGGGAGGTTTTATAATAAATTTACAAGAAGGAAAGCTGGTCAGCTCAAAACCGCACGGGATAATTCCAATTGAATTTGTG
This sequence comes from Amaurobius ferox, assembly GCA_951213105.1. Lineage (NCBI taxonomy): Eukaryota > Metazoa > Arthropoda > Arachnida > Araneae > Amaurobiidae > Amaurobius > Amaurobius ferox. The sequence continues at coordinate 1,279,065 of OX578148.1, read as the reverse complement.
AACCCCGCCGATCCATCTTTAGGCGAAGTTGAGGCCGTACCACACAAAAGGGAATTGTTAGATGTTAGGGGGAAAGAAAATTCGACTTTACGAGTTTTTCGGAAGACAAAACTTCAACCACGGGAGAAACGCGATGTCAGGATAAGTTACGATCTTGAAACCTTAAAGGAAGGAGTAGACTATGAGGTACGCGACTTGAAAGACGGAAACGAGCGATATCGTGTCAGCCCGAGGCTAGGAAGGTCCCGCGAAGGGGGGAGAGTTGTAAGAATTCACAATCTTACTAGCGAGCCCCTAAACTTAAACAAGGGAATGAGAATCGCTTCAATACTGCCCTATGAATCACGAGAGTATAATTCAATTCCTGGGGGTTCCACAAAGAGGAGCTGGAATTGGAAGTTTGGCGAAGGAAAGGGAAAGAATGTGAGAGTGTGCGATAATGAGAGAAACTTTTGGAAAGCGGGTAAAAATAAAGTTAGATGTTTCGCGTGCGCTCGATTAGGTCACTTGAGATATGAATGCCCAGAGACAAGGCTTCGAAATGGGGAAAAACGCAAATATTATCGGGAAGTACCCAGAATGAAATTTCGAAATGAGGAAAGGTGGGAAAATTGTCGAGAAGTACCCAGTACGAGGTTTCGAAATCGGAAAAAACTGGAAAATTATCGGGAAGTACCCAGAACCACTACTCGGGACTATAGCGACCAAATTGGGCTATTTGAAGAAACAGTAGGCGAACTCGAGGCGAGCAATGAGGAACGATACAAGTATAGAATAAGCGAGGTCGATAGAGAGAAAAAGGGAGTGAATTTGAGGGCTGTGAAGGGAACAAGTAAAAATACAGAAGTCATGAGAGAGGTTGGAAGGCGATGTGCTCAGAATAAGTGGGAAGGCTACGAAGGAGCCGACTGTACAGATAATATGGTTTTTAGTGCCACACGGAATCGTCCGATGGAACGTGAAAGTGTCGCGTGCCGCGAGGCAGCTTCCTTCAATACTCCCATTGAAAGGAACGAAGTTGCGAAGGGGGACGTTAATCGCTCCCTAGGGGCCAGTGAGAAGGCAATTGACAAGGCATCCTGTACTTATGACTTGCGGTCCAGAAGCGTCTCAAGGGGGGAGACCAACGCAACAAATGTTGCGCCCATCCCTAATAAACTTACTGAGGAGACGGACTCTTGGTTGTATACAAAGATGTTGTCATTCGCAAAGAGTGATGACAATTCGGAGAAGGGGGTTCTGGACAGAATCTCAGATCGCTTGTTAGAAAAGCTTGTTAACGTATTAAGTACCAACACTAGGATTGACGTTTCGAACGCGAATCAGTGTAAGAAGCCAGAGGGCGAAATTTGGGCGTCCTTAGTTTAACAATGGGAATTTCGGACTGTGGGAGAGTTTCCCGAGGGGAGAGAAAACGAAAGTAACCAGGGGACGAGGTTGGAAAAATTAAAATGGATTTTCAGGTTTTCGCAATGAGTTCGGGATTATTAGAATTAAGCGGGTTATAGGGAAGGTTATATACTAGGATGAATGAATGGAATGATTGGATGATGAAATATGATGAGAATACGCAAGATTACAATGTATTCGAAATTTCAGTGGATAATAGTGTTTATATAACTCTTTTGGGGGATGTTGATAGCGTTACGGACTAAAGAATATATTTTAGGGAGGATACGAACAAAAAGGGTTCGAGGAACTGTAATTAAACAGTAATGAGTGTGTACTGTAAAAATTTAAGTGTCTGCTCTCAAGTGATGTAGTGTAAGGTGAAAATTGTGTTTAAAATGTAGAAACCAGGATTTAAGAAAGCATATTAGGGGGAAAAGATTAATTATGAAAGATAAATTTTATTATGTAAGAAAAAGGAAAGTAATCGACTAAATGTAAATGAAAGGTAAAGAATGAGTAATTGTAAGAAGTTTACAATGATGTTGAGATGTTTGAGGTGATGAAGTAATTAATGTAGAATAAGTGCTAGATAGAGATGTGATTGAGGATAGAGATTAAGGATAGATTGAGGAAGAGAGAGATGTAATTGAGGAATGTAAATAATGGATAGTTTAATGTTTCCAGCGTGACGTTGAGATAGTTATAGTGTAAATGTTTAATATTATGAGGAATTAATTAATGTATAAGGCAGGCTTTGATAGTAAATTGAGCGAATAAATGTAAATAAAGGATAATTATAGGAAATATCCAAATTTATGTGAAATGTTTAGTGTTAATAGTTAGGGTGTAAAGAAATACGCCGAGAGTTAGAAAAATAACTGTTGAATGTAACTAATGGTTAATTGTAAGGGATTTTAATGTAATGTGGGAAAATTAAGTGTAAACTTTTAATGAATTAATTTAAAGGAGTAGAAAGGAATGAGTAATGCTCTAGAGAAAGAGCAATCTGTAAATGATATTTAAGTTAAGAAAAAGAGAGAGAGAGAAGTAGTGACCCATTTAATGTTAAATTGTTTTTTTAATTGTGTACCTTTTCATTAAAATTGTTTTGGGGAAAGATTAAATTTTCCCTTGTTCAAAATTTAAGGGAGATTTTAATGAAATGCAATAAATATCTATCTTAACCATTGTGATTCTAAATGTATGGATTGAATGAAGGTGAAGGAGATGAGATGGCTACGCCACAGTAACTCTCATGCCAAAGATGCGCTGGTGCTACACCACAAATAACTGGTGGTGCTACGCCGAACAGATGATGATGCTACTTCGACTAGATTGGGGTTATTCTGAAAAGACTTTGGTGTTAAACCACAAAATGATGGGGCTACGCCAAAAGACTTTAGTGCTGCAGGCAATGGTTGGCCGCAATGTGTTTATTACCTTGAACAAGGACGCACTACGACATAGAAACTATGCCAGTGGGCTACGCCATAGTAGTCTGATTCGGAGACGTGTGCAAATTCGTCTCGTTGCAATTACCGGAACGGGTGACAACGGAAGGTCCGAGTGCTAATGATAGGCACGGACAAAGGGTAAAGATAGTACTTGCAGAGAACAATTACTTGAGACAATCAAGCGTGAATCATTACTTGATTACACTCAAGGGTGTAAATGTGCAGATGGGAGCTTGCGCTCCACTTGCTACAGAGAGGTGGTTCTAGAATTGCAGTAAGACTCGTATGTTCACGAAAGTTCAAATTGTGTGTTTGTGAGTTTCGAAAGAAACTGAGACTACGACTCACCAGAATCAAATTCTACGCCTATTAAACTTGCCGACAAACGCAAGTGTATCGGGACATCAAAACCCGGTAATCACGATCAAATGGTCACATTGACAGACCAGGTGTACAGGACAAGGTGTATCTGCATGCCCGGACAGTACGGCGCAATGTGTTCCAGATCTGGCTGAAAGAAAGGGTCATCGACCTTTTGCAAACCATACAACGACTTTGACTGAAGAGCTTGACAGAGTTGCTGGAACATTAAGCTGAACTTTTAAAAACGAGTGTGATAGTCATCATCGGACAATTATCATTAATATTTATTGTGTAGAGTGCACTATCATTTCAGGTGGCTGCAGGAAATTTGTACAGTGCACTATTATTTCAGGTTGCTATAGAAGACTATAGGCGACATTTTGAAGCGGTATTGGAGGTGCCAAGTCAGAAGTGCATTTAGAATGTAGAGTGAAAATGTTCGAGTTGCACTCTATCATGCAAATGTTTATCTAATTTATTTATTTATTTATTGATCCTGTTTAAAATGTATGTTATTATTATTATGTTCCATTGTTCAACCAAATATGTATCTGAGTGTAACTCAAAATTTTATTTAGATTCAGTCTAGCATGGGTTCATGGTTGTACCGAAGAGAGAGAGAGAGAGAGAGAGAGAGAGAGGAAGAGTCGGAGAGGAAAGACAATTAATATGGGGGTGCGTTAAAATCCGGGGGGAAAAGGACGGATGTTATCAGCCGGCTTTCCATGCCGACTTGAAAACATGGGCTTCGCTGGGATTACAATGAACAAGAGCTACCCACCTGATTTCGGTTTTTAGGAATCTCAGGTGCGTACTTCGAAATTGTAAGGTAACAATTCCGAGGGAGTACCTTGGAATTTTGGCGCGAAAGTTAGATTGAATTACGTGTCAGTAATATCGCCAGGGACGCTTTTGAAAATCGGGGGGCTTTATCTTTGCATTCAATGTATGTGAAAAGAAGAACTTAAAACCCTTTGATAAGAGATGCAGGCGTGTATTTCTGAATCAAGGGAAAAGTCATAAAATGCGGCCCGGTCAGGTGTCGAAGAAAGCCGATGACCAACTCGCGTAAGGGGGCCAGCCTCCATTGATAAAGCGGACACTGCGGAGCGAAATATTGAAAGGAATTCATTGTGGAAGGGGGCGCGATCTTTTGGAAAGCAAGGCGTGTTTGTTACATTCAGTGAAAACGCAGGGAATCCCGCCTTTGATGCTGTAACGGGAGCAAAGGGGGATAGCGACACGTTTTTCGCGCGCTTTTGAGCCTATATAGGGTAGGAGCGCTCAAAAGGGGGATCATCATTATTATTGGAGTTGTTGGTGATGTGAGGAGTTCGAATGGAGCATTGCAGTTTGTGGAGACGATGTATGTTGGGTCTTGAAAGTGTGCGTGTGCGCGGGAGAGTTTAAAATACTACGCCTGGAGTCTTAGCGGAGACGCCACCACGAGAACTTCAGAAATAGGTAAGATGATTTTAATTGCATTCATTGACCTCCCGATTCGAAATTTAAGTGGTGCCGAAGGGCACATAGTAGGGAGCTCTCTCACTCTCTCTTGATTAAAGGAAGGTAAAGGCGTTTAGCCGCCCATGATTGAATAACGTAGTTTATGGAAATGCCTGCCCTCGTAATTTAATAAATTTGTTGTTTTTGTTAACTAAGAAATCCTGTTTATTTTAAAATGTGTAATGTTTCTGATTACTGTGTGACTCTGTTACAAGCTCTGCCGACAACTAAGTCGACCGAGCAACGAGCCGGAAGATCAACGGCCAACCACATCCAGTTTATTAGGGAAAGTTTATCCCTGAGCAGCACCGGCTCGGTAACAAAAATCATCCTCATACAATTTTATGCAAAAAAAAAAAAAAAAATCATCCTTTTACGACTAAAATTGACTGACTTATAGTTGTTTAAAGTTGGAGCACTTTTTGTGCTGAGAAATGGTCAATATGGTCCCTGATTAGTTGGTTGCCTGGAGAAATGGTCAATACGGTCCCTAATTGGTTGGTTGACTGAAATGGAACATTTTTATGTGTGGAAAAGCGACTTAAGTCATAAGTTTAATGTTTCATAATTCAGTGAATTTTGGTCGTAAAAGGAAGATTTTTTTTTTATTTTGCATGAAATTGTATGAGGATGATTTTCCTAAATATAATTGGTAGGACTGAGGAACCGTATAAAAATTTATATTTTGTATTTCTTTCAAAAATCTATTTATTGATTTAAACTGTTTCTAAGATAATAGACTTTAAAATTTAAAACATTTTTGCAATGGGAATCTCTGTGACTAACGGTTGAGGAAATAGCCATTGGGCACTGATACCACTGGATATCCCGTATATTGGTGGATTTATACACCAGGCTGCTTAGACAGTAAAAAAGTCACGTTCAAGCAAACTGTCAACTATATATACTTATCCATAATTACCAATAATATCTTAAATAATAAAATACAATGTCTGTCTATGTTTGTTAGAGCTCTAGTGGGAAATCCAAGTAATCCACAGCTATTAAATTTGGTATAAATGTACTTCAGACAAGTCCTGGAACACACTGGAGCATCATTTTTTAAAATTCAATTTAATTTTTATTTAACATTAAAATGAAATTTTGCACAATTTCCAAACTAATTCATATATAGCAATAAAATAAAATTATAACAGTTTAAATTTTAACACCATCTTTAAGTTTGCTGAATGTTCTTTTCAATAAACTTTGATTAACTTAACATTTTGAAAGAAATAATGCTTTTGGCCATATTTAGGCAAAATTCATTTTTATATTTCAATATCGCTAAAACTAAAAGCAGTGCAAGAATAACATTTATCTGTGCATGTGTGAAATGTTGATGTCAGTTGCTAGGCCAACAGAACCTTAGAAAAGCAAACTAACTGCTTGACTTAATAGATGGTTAGATTAACATAGGAAATAAATAACCATCTAGCATGCTAACAGGTGGGCATGCAGAGGGGCACAGTGGTCTACAGACCTGTGTAGCAGGTCTATTGAAGACGTCTCTGAGTATTGCAGGTTCAGAGCCTTTTCAAAAAGCAAACAGGTTATCCACTGAAGGCAGCTGGTATACGAACAGTGATGACACAACTCTTCTATATTACAGATATTGGGGTTGAACCCCCAAACCTCCCCTTGCTACGTCTTTAGATATTGATTATAATTTATGGTACATAATGTAAGAATATAGATCATTATGAAAAGTAGTATAAATCAAGTCTTATCAAAAATTTTCTATGTATCAGTTTTATATGCTTGAAAATATTCGATCTTGGGTATGCAATGTAAGAAAATGTGGAAATATTTTTTAACAGCTACAAATTAAAATGTTCAGCAGTAGCTATACATAACTGTGAGGAAGCAGTTATACATAACTCTCTACTTTACATACTGATAAATCCACCACTACCTTTACATATTTGTTTTATGCTGTTTCATTACCAAAATATTTTATCTATAAAATAATATAAACTTGTCAAATATTTATTATTTTAGGTATTCTAGTAAAACTATTTGTCAAGCATAAAATATTTTGATAACATTCCATAATTAGGTATGTTTTTATACATCATTTAAGTGTGTAGCCATATGGTTCCTTAAAACATGTTTATAAGCAAAACGTCTCTTACAAATATTACATTCAAAAGGACGCTCTCCAGTATGAATTAGTAAATGAGTCTTCAGATGAGATTTGCGATAGAAACGCTTATGGCAAACATCACATGGATAGGCTCGCACAGAAGTATGTGTTGTCATATGTTGCTTCAAATGCCACATCTGATTAAAAAATCGTCCACAGACCTTGCAGCATAGGAAATTTCTTTTGAATACAGTAGAACGAATAGGAGAGTAGGAATAAACTAAAAGATAATTAACAGTGATTAACTTAAAAAGAATAAAGGATAAAACATAATGATATAATCTAATTAAAAAAAAGTATTTTATAAAGGTATAAAATTAAAAGTATAAATGTATACATTACAATATGAAAGTACACAGTTTAAAATATCTGAGTGAATGTTCAAATAAATGAACATATTCTTTAGGGGAAAAAAATAGATATACATTTTTCATTTTAAAGAATAGCATTTAATAATAAATATTTGATCACATAAGATGTTAAAATCACATTAAAACCAGAGCACTTTTGGACTTCAGACATCCATCATCTGTAGTAATTACAAAAAATAAAAAAGAGGGGGGGGGGGGGGGATACATGGGCTTTTATACTCAGTCAAAAACTGTGATCAAAATTTGCATATGAATTGTTCGATTATACAAGGAAAACATTCTTTGAATGAAAAACATTTAATTATAAGATTCACACCATAAAAGTAAAATACAAATAACATTTTTAGGAGTCAAAATAACATAATTAGATGCCATACGAAACTGTTATTTTGAACAGGGTAAAAAATTATAGAGTCACAATAAATATAAATAAAGCAAAATTTGAAAAGCAAAGTATTTCGTGTATTATTACAATTAGTTAACAGAAAAGTTTCATAAAGTATAAGCAAAAATAATAATTTGGGATAAAGCAGTGGAAAGTTTAGTATTTTTAATATCACATACATGTTTGGATAATCTAATGCCAACAGTACATTCAGTATTGCCAATATAACATTTATAACTAGCTTCAGGGCAAAGGAGGTGACAACATACACCCCAGTCTGATTTATTGTATTATTTTTGTTATTAAACTTATCGGTATGAATATGACAAAACAAAGGATAACAGTAGAATGAGCAGGTTTAAATTTAAATTTGCAACAAAACTGTACCAGATAATAGAAATTTATAGAGTGGTAGGGAAAACTCGATTAGTATGACAAACAGTCAAAAGTTAGAGCAAGTTCAGTTACTTTTACATAATTCTGTTACTAACTATACCTAATTCTATTATTTTGATTTCAAAAGCTGTTAATTATAATTTACTTTCATTGTGTGAATTTCATAACAATAAATGTTTTTCATTCAAAAAATGTTTTCTTGTGTAATCTGACAATTCGTATGCACATTTTGTTCATGGTTTTTTGACTGAGTATAAGAGTCAATGTATCCCACCCACTTTTTTTGCAATTGTCACTGGTGATGGATCTTTGAAAGCACTCTGGTTTAAATGTGATTTTAATGTTTTCTGATATTGGATAATGGGTCAGTTATGTCGATGATTTAGATGCATTTAAGCTAATTAATGCTAATACATAACATTTTACTACTATTTTAATGCATAAGAAAGTATAGGAAACTTTATTGTTTAGCAAAATTTTAAATTTTGAGTGTAACATTCATTCCAATTATACAAATTAGAAATATAAAATATATATTTAAAACTAGTTTTTAAAAGTAAAATATAATTTTGAAAAACACACAGGTGAAGTGTTTTACATATTCTAATTAAATGCAAATTTTCTACTGATACATGCATTTGTTCGTGAATTATAGTTTCCATATCCCAGATGGACATACACATATATAGACAAACATCTTGCCAAAAATGCCCAGAATATATTCAAGACGTCTAAAATATAAACATTTTTATAAAGATCTCAAATGAAAATATTTTCAATTGAAAGTACTTATTCTTTTTTTTTTTGTTTGCTTTGTTGTTTGTTTAATGAGAAAAAACTATAAAGCTTACAGTAATTAATAAACATAGAAAGGAAATATAAAGATTATCAAAAAACATCTATAAAAGTATACCCAAGGGCCAAATAATTAATATAATGCAATGTAAAATAAACAAATAAATTAAAAAACAGTATATTGAATATATTAATTTATCTAATTTATAATTGGCTTCAATATTGTTATAACTACTATTTTTTGGGTTAACATCTCCACCCCAGAACCTTCAAAATACTGTTTATCTATTTAAAATTTTGCATGCTTCATGCATTCTAAATAAAAGTTTGCATGCTTTTGAAAAATAGGAGAGGATACATTTTAAATTGGTGAACCAAGTAACTGATAATGTGATGTTTAAAATATTTGAAGCAATTTACAGAAATTTTCAAGCTATGACTAATTATTTTTTGCAGTTGTGCATGCTAAAGACTATGAGATATTGTATATGTATAGTTCAATATAATGTGATCAGACTATTTATTGGGAAAAATTTCCTACAGAAAGGAAATATTTTTGTTAAAAAATTAGTAATGAAAAAATTGTAAAAATGTGAGGTAATTTTTTTCAACCAAGAATCCCTACATAATTCATTTCTGCCAGTTGAAATAGATTCTTAATAATATGACTCCAATAGTGATTATTTAACATTTATAGTTTGAGAATTTGCATCTGGATGGTATGGAAGCTTATTATGGATGCAAAGTCTATTCTCCATTGCTAATGAAGTGAAATCAACATTTGTCTGAATTTTGTTATCCTTTTCACTTAAAATCTACAATAGGTAGGAAGATGAAATGTTGCATACATATGTGAATTTGCACACAGATTTACAGAATCACAATTTCAATTATTGAAACAAACTGTAACAGCTCACTACACTTCTTACAAATAAAATATAGATCTAGAGGCATTTTGGATATGAATAACCATTGTACAAAAGTTTAAAAAATAATCCAATATTACGTTTTACTACTCTATTTTTTTACACAATTGTTAGAAGAATGTGGCAAAACAAAATGCATACCATGGAGTTAGAGATTTACTCTTTACCCCCATGGTACATACAATAATAAAATGCAAATCTATGGAAATATGTTTTGTTGTTTAAATGTGTTACTTTGATTTCATTTTTTTTAATGTAATTTGTTTAAATTAATATTCAAATTCTAAAAACTTATATATTCTTTTGTATTTCTCAAATATTGAAATATGTTTTTCATACTTCTAATTTCATAATTATTTGTAAAATTAAGTTTCAATTTCAAATCTATTGTAGCTTGCATACTTCATATGCACAAGTTCACTCAAAGCCTGGCTTTTTGCTAGTTTTAAAATATCTACTAATCAAGAAATTTAAAGATTACATTTACATACAATGAATATAACTGTTGCTTATGAAAATACAAATTAATTTACTTCCTTGAAGCAGAGATAAGAAGACTAGGTGACTGTAATTGTTTACATATATTATGAGCCTTCTTTATAAGGTCAGGAATAGTGTGAACTGATTGAAGGATTACACACATAAGGATGCATACACACACACATAACTGTTAAAACATAATAAAAAAAATTGAAAAATTCCAAATATTTCACATTTCCCCTTTATGTTTATGTTAATAATGCTTTAAACTAAATGTTCCACAATTGGAGGACCATTCATCTGGTATTACTGAATTTGCTGTAAATAGCGAATCCCTACACAGTTCCTGAAAAAGTAAATGCATCAAAATTAAAGAAAAAGTTAATTCTATTAATTAAAAACACAATTACAATGAAATATAATAATGCAAGTCAAATATAGAACATTCAGTGACTATACGCAGCACCAGGCTTTCACAACTGGGGGTGCTATGAATTGCGGGGCTCACAATTGGGGGTGCTCATGCGAAGCATATATAGTTTAAAAATAATAAATAGTTTGCTTGTGGAACTTTAAATCATTATATTTTGTCTACCAATTTCTGCATGATATAGCCATGGTCTTAATTCATGAAAAATACTAAATAGAAAGCAATTTGAAAATTATGAACACATTAGCACAGACGCCAGTGGAATATTGACAATTTTCTGCGAAACTCAATACGAAACTAACGTCTCTGTATCTTTCTGCAATAGGCGAGAGTTCATGACAGATTGAAGTTTTGTGCATGTGCAGTTTTTGGAACTGGGTCTAGCAAGAAACCCTAAAAATATTTAATCTCAGATTTATAAAACCATAAAAAAATAACGACTTAAAAGAGAGAGAGATTGAAAATTATTGGAATAAGGGGGAGTTAAGTAAAAAGAAGTGTTTGAGCAATTTGTAAAGGAGGTGCTGAAACACTCTCCATGGTCAGTATTTCTTTCAGGCATACCTCCTAGAGGGGAGAGCACCCCCAGAGACGAGTATTCACCCACATCCCTCGAGACATTTTATGTTAACCTAGTTTCTATTTATGTGACACAGCATTCAGATATATTTATATAGGGCAAATAGAAAACTTGCCCTCTAAAATTTCATTCGCCCCCCCCCCTCCTCCTCTCCCAGCCAAAAGGTCCTGAAAGAAATACCGCCCATGATGCCACCTATGTCAGTGATCCAAATATTTTAACATGACTATACGTACAGCTCAAACTACTGCTAAAGACATTTTCCTTTTCCAGGTTTTTCAATTTAATTGGGCTTTTATGATCCTTTTCCTGGTTTTTAACAATTAAACAAGTGACTTGAATTCATTGTTGGATGTTCATTTTCCTCTTCGGTATTTTACCATTCATTCATTATGTCCTCCCACTTCTTGTTCCTCCCTACTGGGTTTTTACACAATAGATTATTGTATTGTGTAATTTTACAAGTCTATATGTGTATGGTGACTGTTAAATTAGTTTGTTAGTTTAATATATATCACATTTAGTTATCACTGAAATTTGAAAAATGGTGTTATATGTATTGGCACATCTGGAAGGAAGGAAGAATAGAAGGCACCCACCATTGTCTGAACAATTATATTGACATTTCATGGGATCTACATTGACCTAATGATATCTACCACTTTTAAAACTCAATTCAATCATTGAACCTCCTTTTGAACATCCTGGTTATGCCTAGATGGGTCATGGGTATATAGCTAAATATTTTTAATTCCGATAAGTTATTTAGAACTGATGAACTTTAAGAGTGAAATTAATTTAGCACAGTATCAATAGCTACATTGAGAGTATACAATTTTAAACTTTAGACCATCTTTTTCCTCAAAAGATAGCCAACATAAAAATAAAAGAAATATATTCAGATCCTGAATGTATTCAATGTTCCAAATTTTGAACTATTTTTGTATCATGAGGCTTTTATTAAATTTCTATGCTAGCATCCTTCTTTTTAGCTTGAATATTATTGTTTCCATCTTTTCCATAATTTTTAAAACTGTGTAGTATGAGTAATTTTAAATACAAATATGTTTAAAAAGTCTAAATAATGTCAATGAGAATTGAAGAAATTAACTGTTTAAATATATATGTGCAATTAAAATATATTAGGGCAATGTTTATACATCCATTCAATAGTTTTGATAATAAAATTAATTAAAATAATATTTTAAATTTGATATTAACACAGAGTTAATAAATAAAATATACCTTCTGCAAAGGATAAAGAAAACTTGAGCAATGTATATAAGCACAAATAACACAATGCAGCATACAGCTGTTTCGAGGATACGTTGGATCTTCTTCGTCAGTGCAAGAGAACCAACAAACCTAAAGTTCAAAAGATGAAATGGGACCACAGACTAATCGTGGGACTTTCCTCGTTTAGACTTCGGGTTTGTTGGTTCTCTTGCACTGACGAAGGTGATCCAGCGTATCCTTGAAACAGCTGTATGCTACATTATTGTGCTATTTGTTTTTAAATACGATGTTCAAGTTTACCTTATTCCACATTAGTTATTCACAGAAGACTGCTGTCCACGGTATATTTAAATAAGTAACATTTTAGTTCCTTTTTAAACAGTAGAAAATTATGATGAATTACTTGAATTTTCTGTTTTATTCGAGTTTTTAAAAATTAATAAAACAAAAACCTGAAATTATAAAAATGTGCGTAACGTTTAAGACGTGATCAGACATTTTTAAAGATACTTATGTAACAGTGAACATTAAAATACACTTAATTATAACACACATGATAGTATGATATATATAACATAAAAAAGGTTTTGTTTCATGAAGAACACATGTTAGATAGAATAGTATTAAACAGAATTTTTTATATGAATTGAAAATAGTACAAAAACAAGGCTTTGCTACTGTAGCAGACGAAAATGGTCGGTCAGTTTTTCACTTCATTGTAGAATTTCGGATGTATTAAATAAATAAATGAAAACACTTTGTGCAGTAAGAGAAAATATGACATGTAATTAAACGCAAATTAAAATAATATTATTTTAATTAGTGCTTTCTATATTTGTATATTCTACATTTTCCTTAATTATTATTTTTTTTTATATATTCACGACTTGAGATAAATAAATTTCAAATCAATCAAAGTTACTTTTCTCGTGTAAATCAAAGAAAAATTCTAAACGTTAATATTTTTTAATTTTAGTTTTTGTCGAATTTCTTACAAGGCTATCTGTGATGCAACTGCAACTTTTAACTGAAAAAGAAAAAAAGTTCCGGACGTTGTTGTTTTTATTATAAATTTACCTGATAAAAACTGAAAAATTATTAAAATGAATAGTAAAAATTTATTTACTTACGGAACTCTCGTTAGAGCGATTTCTGGTGCTGCTGTAAGAAATTGTTGTATTCTAAAATATTTGTCTTTCATTTGCACAATCACTGTGTTAATTTTTAAATTATTGAAATATTTCCTTAATTTGTTTAAAGTCAGAATTTAAACTATTAATAATGTATTCTGCAATCTTGCTATTAAATTTAAGTCTGTAATTATTCAATTTGTTTTCTTGTTTAATAATATTTATAATTTATCTCCATTCTTAATTTCTATAAATTTTTAGAAAAGTTTTTCCTCCTAGAAATTTGAATTACCAACTGGAGATATTCAACTTCAATTTTATTGAGTTTTCATTTAAATACAGGAATACGGACTTTATTATATTTATTAATTAGCAACTTAATACAGATATTAAATTTATCTCAAAATAAGCTTGAATGCTTCATTACATAATCTAAAATACTTTTAAGCGTTTGATACTGATTTGATTTGTAACCATGAAAAATATTGATTTCACTGTGTTTTATGCATTTATAAAAAACCTATATAGGTTTATGTTTTATAAATTTTATTATATTTGCATAAACCTATATAGGTTTTTGCAACCTATAAGGTTTATGTTTTTTTTTTATCGTGATAACACTTACATCCGATGTTGTTTGAACATTTCATGATGTTAGCTATGATTGCCTAGCAAAATAGTAATCACTATACTAAAAATTTAGAACTATATTTTGTATTCTCTGAGAAGAATTTCATGTCCTGCCATGTTATGTTTGGCAATGCATAAGATTGATAAAACCAATTCTACTGACGAAATTAACCATAGAATTCATTTAGGAAAATGAAAACATTGATCATATCAACATTAGGCACTTGTGCTATTCCATTTAAGTAATGCAAGTACAGATATACATAGAGTTTATCGTAAATGTGGTTTATAGGTTAGAAAATCTTATTTTATATATTATTATAAGCACTTGGATTAGTGTAGTGCATCTTGTTAAGTATGATAAAATTGGCAAATGGTATTCTGGATTCTCTTTTGTACGAGAAGTATCAAACACTTCATATTAAAAAATATTTAAATGTTAAATTTTGCTGTAGCTTTAAAAAGAAATAATGTATGGTTTTCTTTTTTATTAGGGTGGAGTTACTGCTATGTCAGTATTCTTTCCATTAGATACCATTCGCTCACGGTTGCAAGGTAAGAGTTAAGCATATACCCGCAAACTCTGTGTGAATCTTCTATAAAATATCAGTTTGATGAACAATTTGAGAAATGTAATACTAGTACCTAGTGTATTTTGTAGTAATGTACATTTCTGTATTTTTAACTTTCTTTTGTTTTGTGTTAAATTTATGACATTCTAATTTATTAAACATTTTCCATAATTGAATCAAAACATTTCACACAATTTTATTTTAATTTAATATCCCATATAGTTGAAGATTCAAGGGAAGCCAAAAATACTCTTGAAGCTATAAAAGATTTGATTGAAGAGGAAGGAATGTGAGTATATTTTTAGCATATTAATTATTCTAAAAGTAATTTATGAAAGCATTAGGGAAATTTTGATTTATTTTTTCTTTTATCAACAAAGCTATGTGAATGGGAGGAACATTCTGTGATAGGGGTCAGTTTCTGAATACAAATCATTCTTTTTGGAATGGATGTCATGTAGAAACATTCAAAATATGTTTTCATGCATTTATGTTGTATACTTTTAGTATTATTTATGAATTTTCCTTCAAATTACATCATATTTAATATTTTTATTTCATTAAAATAGTTTGTCTCAACCTTTATTTCCCTACAGTCGGCAAACAAATGTACAAAATTTGCCTTGAATATTTTAATTTGTAAATAATGTTCATACAAAGAGAAATAATTAAAAAAACCCACATTTTTGTGTTACTTATAATAAAATCCCTGTGTGTCTGTTTGTGCAGTCTGTAGCAGAAAATCTAATTGTCATATGGTCATGAAATTTGGTACACAGGTATTGCTAGGCAGGCATAGGTGCACTTTGTCATTTTTTTTTTAATTCGAATTGATTTGGAGCAATTTTAAAAAAAATGGATTTCTTGGCGACTGAAAATATTATCAGAGTTTCAATCTTGGCACCATTGTAAAGATAAAAAAAAATTCGGTACTTATCGGTTATAGGGACCATGGGTTAGCGACTACTTTTCCGAGCTGTCACCAACACGAACTTTGGCAATATAATCCGATACAAGAAATTCACTACAAACACGATGATTACAATTTAATATATAATGGGGTTTGATCAACTTTACTTAACATAAAAATATTGTGTTACATTGAAATTTGTGGCAAAACTCAGTTATTGCCGATAAAATGTCATTAACATACTTGCCAACTTTTACGCATTATGCGTAAAATTTACGCATTTTAACTACTCTTTATGCTTTTACGCATATATTGCTATATTTTATGCATTTCCGCATTTATTTGAATTTTTTAACATTCTAGGAAATCAATCTCCGGCGAAATTCTCCGGCTTTTTATGTTTGAAATTTATCAATTAACCAGACATAGTATAATTCCTTGGAAACACCGCATTTCCGCTTTTTTAGCACTGATATATACCATTCCCGGGATCATAGCAAATCCATAATAAAATGGAGGGTAATGTCAATTAAATTAATGGAGATTTACGGCCGCGTGTAACGTAAATTAAGATCTCGATCGCTTATTTTATGAAAGTAATAAATATACTTCTCCAAAGGTTGCCTAATTCAGCATAAATCGCTAAAATGTTATTTTGTTTATTAATTTCGCATAAACACTGCGATTGTGCAATTCAGTTTGTTCTCATGAATCGCCGAGAGTACAATAGTATCTTTTTCCATCCATCTCAATCTTCTAAATATTGCATTTTTGATTGACTAAACTAGCTTATTTTCATATTCTAATTAATTATTACTGTTAATTTCTTAATTCTTTTCGCATAAGCAGTGCGATTACACAATTCAGTTACTTCGTGTGGATTGCTGAGCGTACGTTAGTATCTTTTTCCATCCATCTCCATCATTTAAATGTTGCATATTAGATCGACTAAACTAGCTTATTTTCATATTATGGGTAATTATTAAGGTTAATTTTTTAATTATATTAGCATAATATAAATTTTTCTATTTAAAAAATGGGTATGAACTCTTAAGGGATATTTTCCAAAAAGTGGTATTAAAGCGATGATTTAGGCAAATCAAAGGGAAACCATTTTGGCAGGAATATAATTCAGTGCTATATTTTTTTTTTTATTAAAGATCAATATTTGTTACTCTCTTTAGTGAAAACCTGTGTTTTGCCAAACATAAATATTTGTCTTCATTATAAAGTAATTCTCACCGGATAAAACCTTTATATATTTTTGCTTTATAATTTATTGTCCTGAAATTTTATAAAATTGGTGTCCTGAATTTTCATAATCTATCAGTAAGCCTGATATTTAATGCAATATTTTTTTAATGCAGGTACTTGTACATAGTTAAATTCATTAGAAATATCGTTTGCGCATGTAGTTAAAAAAAATCATTATAAATGTCATTCATGCAAAATTTTACACATTCCAATTTTCCCAGGTTGGCAGGTATGCATTAAATTTATCACTACCTGTAACACTTTGCCACATAAATTTTGCGAGATGTGAGTCCAAGTGCTGTCTCGCAGTGCCTCTACGCGGGTCCCCAGAGTCTCTATGGTCTGCGTATGAGTCCTGGTCTCAGGATCCACGAAGTTATACAGATGGTTTACTTTCAAATGTTGAAAGCCAGTGTAAGCCACGAAATATGAAAACAGAGCTACCGATTTATAATATAATCAACCGGTATAAACCAGAATTTAGCGTGGTCACTACATGTTGCCTTGTTTGGCTTCATGGTCCCTATAACTGATAAGTACCAAAAATTTTTCCAAACAAATATTGAACGGAATCCATACAATTAATAGATGATTTTTCAGAAATGATTTTTCAGTATATACATTTTGTGTGTTGAAAATGTCCCCAATTTTTAAATTGCAATATAAAGAAATTGATTGGTAATCCCAAGTTTTATAGTTTAACAACTTCTCCTTTAAATATTACACACTGCTCCAAGATTCAGTCACTCAATCAGCTGCTCATACCCTAGGGTGAGTCGAGTGGCTTGAGCTTCCAAGGCAAACAAAATTTCTGATGCCAACCGTTCATTAATTATATTTTTTATAAAGTGGAGCAAACCTGTAAGATTTTTGATGCCACGCATTTTCATCCAGGTGATAATTTCTCCTTTTGTTATGGTGGCTGTGCATGGAACTAGTGTCTCAAAGTTGTGGTGAATTGCTATGGCTTATATGAAAATTTATACTGTGCATGGAGTTGGAACAAAAAGTCGTTTGCAGGTTGGAAAATATATTTAGCAAGAAATTTCCTATTTGGTGATGTATATTTTGACTGCCAGTCTAATATACTGCATACACTGGGGAAGATTTTGAATTTTTCATTGGGGGGATTGTTTGTCTTTGAAATACTTCAAACAACTATAAAAATAAATGTAATAAGACAAAATTTCAGAACACAACTTTATAAAGACATTTGCATTTGATGAGATTTTAGGCCAAATTGTGGCATACTTACCCTGGCAACCCTGTTTTTTTTTCTTTTTTTTCTGGCATCTTGTTAACCCTTGCTTCCTGGTGTCGTATCTAGTTCTGACATGTGAGATTGCATGTTTCTTGGTACTTCTAGTGCTTTTGAGATTAACTTTGCAGATAAATTTGGAAATTGTAGTTGCATCAGGTTGTACCATTTCTTGTATTTTGAATCTTAGAATTTTTTTTTCTTCTATTCTTATTTTTTTAAGCATTTTTATGTTTTTCCTCATATATGTAACTTTTAATCTGTTTTCACATGAAGCCTAACATGGTGATTGCAGGGTGGATAAAAATCATGATTTTTTTAAAAAAAATCAAAAAAATCTGATTTTTTTTATTTAAATCAGATTTTTTTGATTTAAATCGGATTTTTTTGATTTATATTAGCCTTTTTCAAAATCAATTTTTTATATTTTTCAGATCAGAAGGTAGGTTAGACTATATTAATGTGCTGTATAATTTAAAAAAATTTAATTGAATTGATATAAGATTAAAAAATATATGCAGGGGTTAAAAATAAACCAAAGACTTTTTAAATAAATCGGTTTTTTTAATTGGGTTATTTTATTCAATTTATAAATCTAGGCTATATTAATTATATGGAACTATTATGCGGTTTTAAGTTCTTTATTTGAATTTATATTAATAAAGAGCTGTGATATCTCAAAATCTATTAGGGTTGATATTATGAAGGACTTGAAAAAAAGGGAAGGGATTATGACAAGCTTATTAAAAAGTCAAGATTTTAGAGAAAGATGATGTTTTTAAATATTAATATTTAATAATACCTTTTTCATTTATTTAATAAAAACTTACCATTTAACAGGTAATTTGATTCATCTGAGTCTCTTAAATGATTTTTTATTAGTACAAATTTCTAACACAGGAAATTGGAAAAAAAAAAAAAAAAACAAGCATGAAAATACAAAAAGTAAACAGTAAAGTAATACAGCAGACTCTCGGTATAATGACCCTCTTTTTCGAGACCTTTCCAATATATCGACCAGTGATGGTATGCGCCAGCAAAAATTACAAAAAAAGGAAGGAATCAAATTTTCTTATTTCTATGGTAAAAATTATTACAGCACATATAAATAACATTTCAAAAGGTATTTTAAATTTTTGTAGCTTGAAATATGCATGTAAAAACTGTATCGCAACCACTGATCCCAATAAATCATCACAAGAACAATTAAAATGTTAAATATTGTATAGCTATGTTTTTAGATAACTGACAGAAAATCTAGATAATTCTAGATATATTTTGAGTGATTTTTAGTTACAAAATTAGAAAATAGGTTGGCAACACTGGTCAGTTGTCATTGTTACTGGATTTTATACTCCACGCAATGAATAGTGTTATCTCCACTGACCGAGAGTTAAGGAAAGGATTTCAGTTTCTTTTTATATACTCTAAAGATGTCTTGATGTGGAATTTTATTATTTTAAACATTTATTTTGTTCCAGGTTATTTTAGCATGAAAATACAAAAAAAAACCCTTCAAGAAATGACAAAATTAAAAAATGATTTTAATCAATGATTTTTAAAAAAAAATCAAGTGATTTAAATCATGATTTAAATCATGATTTAAATCAAGCCGATTTAAATCAAACAACCCTGGGTGATTGCAAACAATTTTAGAGCATGTTCTTCTTTGGTGACAGTTTTGGTCGCCAAATAAAAATGTCTGCTTTCCTTGGAGTTTTTATACCGAATCTGTTCCAAACTGATATTTAATACCAAGTTTAATACTGCCAATATTCTATGAAATTAAAAGCTTCTTTCTGGTCCCTGTTTAAATCAGTTAAGAAATATCAATGTTTCCTTATTTATTTTTTATTACTATACATGATAGGCCCATCAAATTAAGAAATTCTGTAGTTGTACTTAATTAACTAAAAATATAAACTCAGAAATTAATGTTAAAGGATTAAAATAATATAAAATACAAATGATTGATTTTTATGCAGTTTTTTTTTATGTTGAATAGTAAATATTTTTCAACAATATTTTTATCAAATGAAAAATACTAAATCAGGAAGTGATTAGAAATAATAACTATTGGAGAACTGGTATTGTACAATTTTATATAATATAAATGACCAAATTTTAGGCATACTCACAATCAGAGATTGTGATTTTCTTTTCTTTTAAGAGAATTTATCTAAAAATTGACTCATATACATTTGACTCAAGGATCAAGCACCAGAGTTTAATGAAGTGCTCAGTTAAGGATAAAATCCCTTCCTTTCTAGAAAAAAAGAAAATATTAGAGAAAAAGGTGTTTCATAATTGAACAGAGTTTTCATCCAGATTGTACATGGAGGTGGGAGGGGGTGGGCAACTACTGAAGTTGTGTTATTCTTTAAATCTTCAGAAAGCAATGCACTCAAGCCCATGTAGGCATCTAATGGAATTAGAGAAAGATAAGAGAGGCAGAATTCTCTAATGGAATTAGAGAAGGATAAGAGAGGCACCTCAGGGTGCAGTTCCTGCAGGGCCTGGAGTTTGAGAAAAGTTGTTTACTCAGTCTAGAAGGAAATGTACTCTAAGGTAGGGGTGCACAGCCTGTGGCCCTTGGCCCGACGAGGGCTCATCAGTTATTGTGATTTGACTATCGCTCTAGAATGGATTGGTGAGAAGAAAAAATTTTCAATGATTTGGCAATGAACCAAGAGTAAAGCCCGGCATTCACCGAAGCTAGTTTCATGAGTTTCACCGCCTGAGCAGGGAAGAACTTTTCTAGCCTGTACAGCGCAGGCACGAGTGTGCTTGTATGCATACGCTGGGAACAGGGAGAAAAAAAATCGCTTCCGAAGGGCGGCTTGGGTGATTTGCGCTGGTGTACTTTTGACTTCGCAAGTACACGTTATTACGTCTCTCATATAATACTTATTTGCCATGATGGAAAGTTCAAAAATGAAAAGAAAGGAAGTGGACAATAATAGAAAATTTTCGGAAGCCTGGACTTCAAAGTATTTTTTTGTAGAGCAAGATAGTCGAATTACATGCTTGATATGTAATTTTATGATTAGTGTTTGCAAGGAGTATAACATTAAGCTGCACTATGAGACAGAACACTCAGCAGTTTCAAAGCTTGAGGGGGAAGATCGAAATCGCAGAATCGAATTCCTTTGTCGTTCTTTCGTTGCACAAAGGAATGTGTTTACGAAAGCGTCTGCCCAATTGGATCACTGTGTTGAAGTGCCTTTGGCTATCACAGCTATAATCGTTAAAAGTGGCCGCCCATTTACTGATGGCAATTTTGCCAAGCAGTGCATTTTGTTGGCTGCCGAGAAATTGTGCCCTGAAACCACCAACAAATTTAAAAATGTGAGTCTCAGCAGAATGACAATTCAAAGAAGAATTGAAAATTAGTCTGATGATATTAATGAACAACTACAGATTTCTGCCACTAAATTTAAGTACTTTTCTCTAGCAGCTGATGAGTCAACAGACAACACTTCAACAGCTCAGCTGGTTTTGTTTGTTAGAGGAATTTCTGAAAATTTTGAGGTAACTGAAGAACTGGTTGGAATGAGTTTAGTGAAGGGGAGAACAACTGGAGCCAATATTTTATCCTCCATCTTGAATTAGTGTTCCACACATAATTTCAATAATAACAATCTAGTTAGTATCACCACCGATGGTGCTCCAACTATGATTGGAGTTCAGAATGGTATGGTGAGTTTGCTGAGAAACCATTTGGGTGATCGAGGCAAAGATTTGCTCAGGTATCATTGCATTATTCACCAGGAACAGCTGTGAGCAAAAGAACTGGGTTTTGACCACGTAATGAAGGCAGTGAGTGATGCTATTAATTTTATTTGCTCACATGGTTTGAATCACAGACAATTTAAGGAGATGTTAGAACATACAGATGCATCACATAGTGATCTAATATATTACTGTGAGGTGCAGTAGTTGAACCGTGAAGAGGCATTGAAAAGATTTGCTGACTTGATAAAAATTGGCTATGACTTGATAAAAATTGGTTATGACTTGATAAAAATTGACTAAATTGGGTATGTTGGCCCTTGGCAGCCTTATCATTTCATGTGAATGGCCCTTCTGCTATAAAGGTTGTGCACCCCTACTCTAAGGGATATGTCTCTCTGCCCTCCTTAGTGGAGGTGTCTAGTGCAGTTTTATAATTGCTCTCATTTCATTGATAATGACTTCTAGCAATATCCACACCCCTCCCTTGCATTTGGGAATTCACGATACTGTGGCTAACCTTTACCCCCTCCTATACACATTTGAGATATTTCAAACAATTCATAAAACAACTTAAATCATTTCTTAAAATAAGTATTACAGATATGTTGGACTTGCATTCGGACGGCCCGAATTCGATTCCCGCCACTGCCAAAACTGCCGCCATGTTTACGTAGAGTATGATCACTTTAAACATGTTTGTCTATAAGTCCTAACATGTGGGTCTATAAGAGATTGGTTGTATGGGGAAGGAGAGTACGGTCCCTGTAGATGCCTTCTCCACTGGGTTCTGGTTTAAATTGGGTGGCACTTCCCGGCCGTCTAAACAGATACCTTATACCTTTCTGGTAGGTCAGACAGTTTGGGCTAAAGAAGAAGATAAGTTGGACATAGACCAATTAGATCTATTTGGCTTGATTTGATAGGACTTTGAAGAGTTGTGTACTCATATTCCTGCTTATTTTAATTCAGGGATCGCACTGTTCCTTCTTTTTCCTACTTTTTAAAAATAATTTCTACTTTTCTTTTATTTCCTTCTTTTTCCTAATTTTCTCAGTTGGAATATCTTTTTTTGCTTTAGTGACCAATCGTGAGCATATCAGGAAAAATATTCAAGTAGTTAATGATATGGTGTGTGAAACGAAGTGACGAAAATTGATCTGATGAAGTCTGTTTTTATGAAATTGCTAAAATTTGCAATTTTTATGCAAGAGCAAAAAATTTCATGACTTTTGAGAAAGAGGGTTAAAATTCATAATTTTTACCTTCTCATACCATATAATATACTAGCATATAGTTTTAACAAAAAATTTTGAATTTAAAATTTTGATATCAATATATGTTTTAGGACCTCCTGAACAATGTTTTGACTATTTTTGGAATGATGGCTATCTGTCTGTAGTCAATTTCACATGTACATGATAGCTGTTACATATGATAATAAATTTTTATGAAACTTTATATTCGGCTTTGTTATTGCAAAATCTAGAACTAGATAGAATTTTTTAAAATTTGAGCAAAAACTTCAAACTTTTATATATTTTATTTTTTTATAATTTTATATTTTTTTAACATGGCAGCAAAAGACAAAATTTGACATAATCATTCATAAAAGAGGTTATTTATGACTTAATGATCTGAAGACTTAATATTTTCAACCATTGTGAAAACTAGCCATGATACAATTTTTGTGTTTGTTATGTATTAATCAATGTATTTATGCCTCAATTATTATACAACATAGTATATATTTGGCCTATTTAGTGTTTTGTTTTTACTTATAATATTTGTTAATGGGGAGGATCCATTGTGTTATAATTTGTGTGTAATTATGTTGCTTAATCTTAATTTCATTTTATTCCAGTGCTTTACTTCATAAAATGCAGCTTGCTGCTTCCAATTTCTGCACTTTTGACAATATGATTAATGCTTCCATTTCATATTTATTCCCCTCAAGACAGATTCTTGTGAGCTGTTTCAAAATTTTATATATTGTTTTAATCGAATAAAAAATGCCATTATTTTCTTTCCTGAAATTTTCAGAATGTGATTTCCTTGTTATAAGCTGCTATAAAAAGTTTTATTTCTATAAAGTACCAGACAATATTCAAATTTTCTTGCTACAAATTAAAAAAAAATCTGCTGCGAATGGGATCCCACGAAATGGGATTTTTGCTGCTTCAAAAGCACTATATGATTGTGTTATGCATATTTTAGCACTATATTTATGGGGAAGGGGATGAGACGTTAATTATGGTGCAGTGGGAATTAAAATTCCTACATTTTTATATCAAAATATCTGTTTTAGTTCCTCTTTTTGGGGAAAAGTTGAATGCAAATCCTGATAATTTCTAAAATATTTCATCTGCCTGAATATAATACAAGAAAGATCAATCATGCATAAAACATTGATTATGAAACACTTTCCAACTTCAATGCAAATGTAATGTGTTTATTAAATGAATGCCTTTCATTTAATAAATTAATGGCTTACATTAATAACTTATGCCACTAATTAGATCTTCATGCAGATCAAGACGTATTTTTTTCCAAAATCTTTCAGAATTTAGAAATTTAACAGATTAGTCTGTAAAAATCGAAAGTTAAATAGATTCCCACCTTATACTGAACAAGAAAGATCAATCATGCATAAAGCATTGATTATGAAACACTTTCTAACTTTAATGCAATTTTATATAAACATCTCTAAAAAGCGATACATTCCTCAGTAATATTTTTAAAATTATCACAATACTACATTAATTTATTATATTTGAAAACTTAAAACTTCATCGAAAAAAATTAACTTCATTCAAATGGCAGCATTGAAATATAAATTACCTGGTTTAAACATCTCTAAAATGTGATACATTCCTTTGTAATATTTTTAAAATTATCATAATACTACAATAATTTATTATATTTGAAAACTTCATCGAAAACAAATGAACTTTATTCAAACAACATCATCAAAATATAAATCACCTGGCTCTCTCTATAAAAGCAGCATTTCATTTATAAACGTTTTCCATTCCTTTCATTCATCACAATACTGTAATAATTAATTTTATTTAAAATCTTAAAAATGTGGAGGTACAAGTAATTTAACTCCATGCTTAAAACTTCATCGAAAAAATCGTCTGGTTCTCTGTGTAAAATCGATGAATGTTTCATTCATATCAGCTATATTGCAAACTCAATGGACTAAATAATTTTGTGTTAAAGAAATGCACCAATTCTTATACAACTCATTCTACATCTTTTTGTGTTTACGTTCTCCTTAAGTCAAAATTAGGCTTCGTTGTAGAAATAATCAAAGTTTGATGATCATTTAAACACAAATATATTGTAATTGCGTTGTTTCAGTATGTTAATGCACAGAATTTAAGCAAAAATAAAGTGGTTTTAGGACGGATACAAAACTAAATATGAATTAAAAAGAACTTTAAAAATCACGATTTTGACACAAGATGGATGCCATATTTTATTTTGAAGTGAGTCACGTGATCTCTTCATATAAAGGGTACAATTATTTCGATTTTTATTTAAAAACCTACTGAAATGAATATATTTTGCTTAATTTTTATATATTTTATAGGATAATTTGAATATTTTCTAAAACTTTTGAAGCAATTTGTGAATTTTAAAAATGCTTTAAAAATGTTTGAAAAATTAGGTCCCATAGGGTTCAATGTATTTCATTTTTTCAACCCGGGTTCAATCCAAAACTAATTTGGGGGATATTATTAATTTATATTCCCATATGTCCCACAGACCGTCTGAACAACATATTAAAATTTCAATTTGATAAAGTCATTTTTACGGCAGTTATCGTGCTGACAGACAGAGAGACAGAATGAACAAAGTCATAAACACTTTTCAACTATGTTGTAAAGTGTTAATAAATTGGTACAGTGAAACTTAAGATAAATAGTTTAAATTACACCAAAATTTTGCTGTAAATTTCAGAACTTATTTGTGAATAAAGAGAGGGGGGGGGGAGCACAGTGAGGAAGTTAATATTCAATAATAGTTGTTAACTAATAACATCCATACACTACTATTTAATAATTATTGCTTTTTTCTATGCCCAACTATTCACTCTATATAAGTAATCGGTAGTATTTCCTAACCTCTACATCGTAATACTAATGTAAATAATAACCGTGCCCTTTCCCCAATCCATAGATGAGTAAAGAAATGTATTTAAAAATATTACTTTTCAGGCATCGATAAGTCTTTTTAAGACTTCAAAGAATACTGACAATTTAATGATGTGATTACAGATTAAGAGTACTTACTTAAATAATTAAATGCACTTACACAATTTCAATAAATGCATAAAAAGCAAAGCTCAATTCCAATGTTAAATTGCATTGGATTCCAATGCTACAAAATATCTACTTAAAAGATTAAATGCACTTACACAATTTCATTATATGCATAAAAAGTAAAGCTCAATTCCAATGTTAAATTGCAGTGGATTCCAATGTTACAAAATATCTCCAGGGTGGTTAGAAAACGTTCCTATCCGAAAGTCCCTTCCATAGCAATTCACCACAATTTCAAGACATTGGTGTCCTTGCATGCGCTTAAAGCCAGCCTTAGAAAACGTCTCTCCTAGAGGAAGGAATTTTTTAATCTTAAATTTTCTATTTACTTAGTTGCACGGGATCAGACCCATTTTATAGGTAGAGGGACGGGGGTAATTCAGGAATAGGGTCATTGCACTGGTTGTACACGGATTATATGCAATTTTCACTTTTATTTATATACATTTTTTCTTTTTTTATTAATAAGTTCCATTTATCCCTGGTTTAACTCCTGGACAATACCAGGTACATTTTACAGTATAACAATATATCACCTTCTTAGTTTGCTTGACTATCTCTCCCATTGAGAATGCTTGCATTAAAATTTTAAACATAACTGTAATTTCATTTTTAAATGAGTACATTTTAAAATTTTACTAATTTATTTGCATATGAGTGTGACTTATTTTTTTGAATATTGTTATTTAAATATTAATGCATTTTTTTAAATCTCTTTTTAGTTGGAGCTTATACAGAGGCTTGCAACCTGTTCTGATCAGTTTATGCTGTTCTAATTTTGTCTATTTTTACTCCTTTCATGGTCTTCGATCCATGATCACTTCAGAAAGGGCAGGTTATAATGCTTTAAGAGATTTGACTGTTGGGGCTATTGCAGGTATAAGTCTGGAACAAGAGGCTCCACTGAATTTTCTAGTATTTTAATAATTCATATTGTTTGGTTCAATAAATCATATTTTAACTTATGTCAATGAATCATGATTGCAAAATTTGTTCAACTAGATATTTAACCTGTCATGACAGGGTATCAAAAATTATGATGCATGGCAAGTTTTCTTGTGTACAGATATTTTCTATTCCATGCTAAAAAGTATGTAAAACATACTAAACGAGCCCATTCATGCTGTTGTCTGCAATGGGAGCATGATACTATCTTTGGAGGACTTTCCTCTACACAAGTTGTGTGAGATACAAAAAGTTATGCAAAAATTTACTTCTCATCTACTTGCCTGCAGCATTTGCCCGCTGAATATCCTTAAGCATGCATAGACCATGCACTTCTATCGATACTTCATTCATATTAGTTACTATTTAACTTTCTTTACAAATGAACCAAATTTCATATTTTCTTATGCTATAGATTTTTTGGTATGTGATAGAGAAATTCGAGGTATGCAAAATTTATCAAACAGTGGCAATGTCAGCTAATTTTTTTAATATGGAAAGATATGCATTTTTACACAATTTTCTTAGCACTAAAATTTGAGTGTTTTTTAGATTTTGGTACATTTGTAATACAAACATTTATTTGAGTAGCAAACACCGAGAACAGTTTAATATTTTATACTATTATAGAAAGCATTGATATTCTGTATTACTAAATGTTAATTTTGCAGTTGTGCATATTATTTACTTTTTTAATTTAATAGTTTTTTTTTTTTTATAAATTTTTGTGATGTTTTGCACACTTTTAATAATGGCATGTAGGGTAGGATTTCAACAGCCAGTTCTACATGTGTAGACAAATAAAAATAAATACTTGTAACTTTGAAAGTTCTTATTGATGAATAATTTGTCACTTTAGCATGTCTCACTAAAGCATTCAAATGATATTTTGTGAGGGCAAAAATATTACATGCATCTTGGAATTGTTTAGTGTCATTTTTGAATTATTATTGGAGATGGTATTTATTTGTACTTTAGAAATTAGCAAAATTCTCATAGGCAATATGTTGAAATTACATATTGCAATCTTGCTTTATGCCAAATTGCTTTATGCCATCATGTTATTGAAATAAATAATCAAGAGTACTTCATAAAGATTTATCTCAATTGGCGAAATATGTATTAGATTGGAATTAAATAGAACAAACATTTAAAATAGATTGTAAGTTTATGGCCTCCATACCATAGCTTTTGCTCTGTTTCTCAAGCAATGACTTGAGAGATATGGACTCAACAAGATTTGAGTTTGATATGTCTACTCTAAGCAAATTGTTTTAATTATTTATTTTAACTAGAATTAAGTTCATTATTAAGCTATCTTAAATAGAACTGATAACCTGTAACTTTTTAATATATCCTTGAAAAAAAAAACAGCCATAGAAAAATTAGGTGACTATAATTGTTTTGAGGGTGTTTTGAGCCCTCTTCCTCTGGTCAGAAATAGTATCTTCTCTTAACAGCTATTTAAAAGAACTACCAAAGCTGTTATTTCATAAGAAACCTGCATCTTTCAGTTTAAAGATTAGATTTTGTTTTAAAATTTAATCATTTCAAAATTTAATTTTAATTTTGACAAATAAATTTTATCCCCCAGTATTATCCTCTCCCATGTATCCTCATGAAATTTTTATTTTTGTAGGTTTTATTAATGTTGTCCTGACCACACCTTTGTGGGTTGCAAATTCCAGGCTCAAAATGCAAGGTGCCAAAATTTCTGTTAAGGACAGAAAAGATCTTAAAAAATATCCCCACTACAATGGAATCATAGGTTTGTTCTTATAAGTATTAATCTCATTTCTTTAATATTTTACACCTTAAATTTATTAATGTTCTACATTTCTTTTTGTACCACATGCATATTTTTCTTAAAGCAATGTTTTTTGGTGTCCATCTTACTTAAATATAAAGTTAAAATTTAGTCCTGTCATCTGAATATACAAGGACCTATAGGGAGTATTCATGTGATGTCACAATATGTTGTCACAATATAGTTTACTGATGTACAAACATGTTTATCAATTTTATAACATTTTACAGTTGCCTCAGTGTTCAAGAAAGAAATGTTAATAATTATATTTATATGTGCAATGTTTAGATTGCAAAGCTAACAGTTCCAGAAGCAGGAATATCTTTTTGTCAATTTTCAAGAATTGTATTGAGTATAGTAAATAGAACTTACCAGAAAACGTAAAGACTGGTGTGGTTTTCTTGCTTTCCTTAACCAGATTTGACTAATAAGAAAATTGAAAACAGTAGTGATATAGTTGACTGTTATCACATGATAATTGAAATACATTTTATTAATATGTTTTAAAATTATATTTACTATTTTGTTTAATATAGTTCATCCTGAAAGTATCAATAAGTTTTCACGTGTCATTTTTTTTTCTGACTTTAATATTGTTTACATAAAAAAATTTCCTTCACAATTTATTTCTTGTATGCTTGAAATAATTGTACCTTAAAATCATGTTAAAATTTGATGTTTGAAACTATGAAAGGGTGAACTAAGGAAATATGTAATATATGTTATAAATGAAATATTTATAACATTATTTATAATTATAATTTTATATTATAATATATCACTTTATAATTTAAATACATGAAAATTCTCGGAAAAGAAGCAAATTTTAGAGTATCTTTTGAGTATTCCTCCCATACTTCATGTATGTTTAAATACACTTATCAGTGTATAATATATAGATATGCAGCATCATAGTTCAGAAAAGTGTGCAAAATACTTATATAAATGCTAAGATTAACTATCAAGTTATTTCTATAGCATATGCATAATAATTTAGCCACTGTATCAAATGAAAAAGCCATAGAATAAAAGACAAGAAAGATCAATCATGCTTAAAGCATTGATTATGAAACACTTTCCAACTTCAATGCAATTTTATTTAAACATGTCTAAAATGCAATACATTCCTCGGTAATATTTTAAAACTTATCACAATACTACATTAATTTATTATATTTGAAAACTTAAATATTCATCGAAAGAAATGAACATCATTCAAATGGCGGCATTGAAATATAAATTGCCTGGTTTAAACATCTCTAAAATGTGAAACATTCCTTGGTAATATTTTTAAAATTATCATAATACTACGATAATTTATTATATTTGAAAACTTCATCAAAAACAACTGAAATTCATTCAAATGACGTCATAGAAAAAATAACATGCCTGGCTCTCTCTATAAAAGCAGCATTTTATTCATAAACAATTTCCCATTCATTTCATTCTTCACAATACTATAATAATTTATTTTATTTAAAAATTAAAACCATGGAGCTATAAGTAATTAAACTCTATGCTTAAAACTTCTTCGAAAAAAATCGTCCTTCTCTCTGTAAAATCAATGAATATTTCATTCATATCAGCTATGCAGACTCCATGAGCTAAATAATTTTGTGTTAAAGAAATACAGCAATTCTTATACAACTCATTCTGCATATTTTGCTGTTTACATTTTACATAAGTGAAAAATAGGCTACGTTGTAGAAATAATCAAATTTGGATGATCATTTAAACTGAAATATATTGTAATTGCATTGTTTCAGTATGTAGATGCACAGAATTTAAGCAAAAATAAAGCGGCTTTAGAACGGATACAACACTCAATAAGAATTAAAAGAACTTTAAAAATCACGATTTTGAGACAAGATGGATGCCATATTTCATTTTGAAGTGGGTCACGTGATCTTTTCATATCATGGTCATGTGATCGCTTCATATAAGAGGTGTAATTATTATTTTAATTTTTATTTAAAAAACTACTGAATATATTTCACTCAATTTTTTTTTATATATTTTATGGAACAATTTGAATATTACCTAAAATTTTTGAAGCAATTTGTGAAATTTAAATCTCTTAAAAAATGTTTGAAAAATTAGGTCCCATAGGGTTCAATGTATTTCATTTTTTCAACCCGGGTTCAATCCAAAACTAATTGGGTGATGTTATTCATTTATATTTCCATAGGTCCTACAGACCGTCTGAACAACATACTAAAATTTCATTTTGATTGTCATTTTTACGGTAGTTATCATGCTGACAGACAGACAGACAGACAGAATGAACAAAGTCATAAACACTTCTCAACTTTGTTGTAAAGTGTTAATAAAATATCGGTTTTTTTTTTGTTTTTTTTTTTTTGTGTGTGTGTGTGTGTGTGTAATAAAAAGTATCAAAACATAAGCAGCATATCAAAAATGTCTGCCTAAGACAGGCACAATCTAGATCTAGTAAATGAAATTATGTAAAAAATAAAATAATAAAGAAAGTAAAATAAACCAATAATAAAGTTTTTAAATACGAAGAAATACGACAACAAGCAAAGTAAATCAAACACAACTTTAAACGAATTTTATAATTTGAAGACAATTCTTACCCTCCAAAGCACTAAATATTTTCATTTACTAATTTCTTATTCAAAATATTGGAGTTTACAAGGCAGTGTATCCTTCATTCACTGGTCAATAACACTAAGCCATTGCTAATTTCCTTACTAATTTTTGGCCATGAATATTAATGATTTTATTACAAAGTCAGTGATCAATAGTGATAATATCATCAGCATCATAAAACATAATCATTTGTTTGTAATTTTCTGTTCTCAGATAAAAGACAACATAAGTCATGAATCTTTGCCACAGTAATCAAGGCTGGCTATGTGCTTGTTTGTTGCCAGTGCAAAACTGCTCTTTGCTACAAGCAACAGGATGTCAATGAATACTATCTTTAAAATTCAAGTATATTATTGATAAATTATATATAGCCATTTTTATGTATTTAGAATTCATCTAGGCATGTAATTCTAGGGCAATTTTGCCTTTATTTCGGTAGCTAAAGCACTCGCCTTTTCTACTAAAGAAACAAACTTATTTTATTCCTTTGAAACATCTGGTTAATATTAGTTACTATTCATTTAATCTGTATATTTAGTATAAGCCTCTGCAGACAGTGTTTTGATGTAATTTATTTTATGAAAAGTTAAGAAATTATTAAGATTGAAGACTGTTAACAGAGTTTCCTAACTAGTGCTTGCATAATTTATTATTTTGTGGCAAGTTATATAAGTTCAATTTATCAATTTAGGAAATTAACTTTGTATGCTGAAATATACTAAAAGTAGATTTTTCTTATAAGCATGCAAGTATCACCCTTCAGCTCAATTGTTTGGCTCATTCGTGCAAGCTTTAACTTTCGAATATGTACTTTGATCAATATCACATTTTTCAGATCAATTTATTTATTCAAAACTTGGTTAGTTTAGTATTGATTTGTAAGATGATCAGTTGAAAAAGAGGTTGCTGGAAATGTTGAGAGTCACGCTGAATAATATTTGATAATCTGAAAGGAAAAGATGTGACATTTGTAGATAATAAACAA
The DNA here is from genome assembly GCA_951213105.1 of Amaurobius ferox. Taxonomy (NCBI): domain Eukaryota; kingdom Metazoa; phylum Arthropoda; class Arachnida; order Araneae; family Amaurobiidae; genus Amaurobius; species Amaurobius ferox. The sequence continues at coordinate 1,246,438 of OX578148.1, read as the reverse complement.
ATGTGAACTTGATCACTCATTTTGATATATGCACGTATAAATATTTATCTTAACTATTTGGCTTGTTTGTATGGATTAACTTTTGAATGCATACACCAACATACACAAAACTTTGCAGTTAGAATAATTAAGTTTTGATTCATAAAATGTTTTTACCTAATCAAAATATCTCTGTTTATTTTTATCATTATTTTAAAATAACTTTTAAGAAGCTTGAAACAAAATTATAAAATATATAATATGGGCACATATATGCTCGTCCAACTTAACTAAGAATATATGTATATGTAGTAATATGTATAGTTTTTATTTAGAGAATTGGTGTATGAGCTTGAAAATATCATACCTGCCAACCTGGGAAAATTGGAATGTGTAAAATTTTGCGTGAATGACATTTATAATGATTTTTTTTAAACTACAAGCGCAAACAACATTTCTAATGAATTTAACTATGTACAAATACCTGCATTAAATATCAGGCATAGTACTGGTAGAATATGAAAATTCAGGACACCAATTTTATAAAATTTCAGGATAATAAATTATAAAATAAAAAATATATAATGGTTTTATCCGGTGAAAATTACTTTATAATGAAAACAAATATTTATGTTTGGTAAAACACAGGTTTTCACTAAGAGTAACAAATATTGATCTTTAATAATAATAATAATTATTAAAAAAGAGAAAATAGCACTGAATTATGTTCCTGCCAAAATGGTTTCCTTTTTATTTGCCTAAATTATTGCTTTAATACCACTTATTGGAAAACATTCCTTCACAGAGTTCATACCCATTTTTCAAAATAGAAAAATTTGCATTATGCAAATATAATTAAAAAATTAACCTTAATAATTAGCCATAATATGAAAATAAGCTAGTTCAATCGATCTAATATGCAACATTTAAATGATGGATGGAAAGATATTAACGTACTCTCGGCAATTCACGCGAAGTACCTGAATTGTGCAATCGCACTGTTTATGCGAAAATAATTAAGTAATTAACCGTAATAATTAATCAGAATATGAAAATATGCTAGTTTAGTCGATCTAATATGCAACATTTAAATGGTGGAGATGGATGGAAAAAGATACTAACGTACTTTCGGCAATTCACGCGAAGTAACTGAATTGCGCAATCTCACTGTTTATACGAAAATAATTAAAAAAATAACCGTAATAATTAATCAGAATATGAAAATAAGCTAGTTCAATCGATCTAATATTCAACATTTAAATGATGGAGATGGATGGAAAAAGATATTAACGTACTCTCGGCAATTCACGCGAAGTAACTGAATTGCGTAATCGCACTGTTTATGCGAAAATAATTAAGAAATTAACCATAATAATTAATTAGAATATGAAAATAAGCTAGTTCAGTCAATCAAAAATGCAATATTTAGAAGATTGAGATGGATGAAAAGATACTTTTGTTCTCACGGCGATTCATAAGAACAAACTGAATTCCGCAATCGCAGTGTTTATGCGAAATTAATGAACAAAATAACATTTTAGCGATTTATGCTGAATTAGACAACCTTTGAAGAAATATATTTATTGCTTTCATAAAATAAGCGATCGAGATCTTCATTTACATTACACGCGGCCGTAAATCTCCGTTAATTTGATTGGTATTACCCTGCATTTTATTATGGATTTGCTACGATCCCGGGAATGGTAGAAATCCGTGCTGAAAAAGCGAAAAATGGTGTTTCCGAGGAATTATACCACGTCTGGTTAATTGATAAATTTCAAACAAAAAAAGCCGGAGAATTTCGCCGAAGATTGATTTCCTAGTAATGTTAAAAAATTCAAATAAATGCGGAAATGCGTAAAATATAGCAATATATGCGTAAAAGCGTAAAGAGCAGTTAAAATGCGTAAATTTTACGCATAATGCGTAAAAGTTGGCAGGTATGAAATATATGTAGCTTTCTAACAAGTTACAAAATTTGAAAATTTCTTTTATTATACACTTTATATAAAAAAGTAATATAATCACTTGAGCCATTTTCATGTTATGAGCAAATTATGACAAACATGTACTGAAAGAGGTAGGGTTTAAATTTTGTCCTGTTGATAGATATGAGAACAAAATTGATATAAAATTATTCCTTGGGCTTAGTTTCAATAACTGAAAAGAGTTTTATAGAAAATCATTCAGCTAGTTTGCCAGATATTTCATTTTATGCATGTCACTTATGATTTGTGCTTATTTTTTATTTCAGCAAGCTGAGCTTGTTGCAGAAATTTTGCAACTGTGTGTGATTGATTTATTCATTAAATGCTTTTTATATATAACACAACATTTGTTTTTCTTTAGGCACAATTTCAGTTTTTAAATTTTCAAATGACCTAGTTCATAGCATTGCTAATCACAAGCTGTTGCAAATATGGGTCTACTTCATAAAGTATTTCTTTTGTTTAGAAATGAAATAATGAAAGCTTGCCATGTAGATTCTAAGAATATGCTGGGGACAGATGTTTTCAATTATTGCTCATAAAGTTGAAATTTTTATATGTTTTTAAGTTAGGCAACATTTTTGCGATAATCTAGAAGTTGTACCTTTTGTATAAAACAAAAAGAAAGAAAAATCACAAAACTTGACCGATCTGAGAACATCTTGGGGATATATACAGGGTGTCCAGTGGGTGGCTATTTCCTCAACCGTTAGCCACAGAGATATACTTCCAATTGCGAAAATGTTTTAAATTTTAAAATCTATTATTTTAGAAACAGTTTAAATCAATAAATGCATTTCTGAAAGAAATATGAAATATAAATTTTTATACGGTCCCCTAGTCTTGCCAATTATATTTAGAAAAATCATCCTCATACAATTTCATGCAAAATAAAAAAAAAATCTTCCATTTACGACCAAAATTCATGGAGTTATGAAGCATTAAACTTTATGACTTAAGTCGCTTTTTCGCACATAAAAATGTCCTGTTTCAAGCAAGCAACCAATCAAAGACCGTATTGACCATTTCTCAGCACAAAAAGTGCTCAATTTTAAACAGCTATAAGTCTGTCAATTTTGGTCATAAAAGGATGATTTTTTTTTTCTTTGCATAAAATTGTATGAGGATGATTTTCCTAAATATAATTGGTAGGACCGGGAGACTGTATAAAAATTTATATTTCGTATTTCTTTCAGAAATGCATTTATTGATTTAAACTGTTTCTAAGATAATAGATTTTAAACTTTAAAACATTTTTACAATTAGAAGTATATCTCTGTGACTAACGGTTGAGGAAATAGCCATTGGGCACCAATAGCACTGGACACCCTGTATAGTAGATTGATTTAATAAAGAGTTTTAATTCAAAATTGAGCTGAGTAGGGTCAAAGGACACACTGAAAACAATAATTCAATAAAGAGCCATACTGCAAGTTAGAATGCATTCTTCATTTAAACAGAAGCATTAGGAAAATCTATGTGTCAAGAACTTTAATTTGAGAATGAAATTATGAAAACAATCCTTGTAAAGTCTGAGAGCATGCTCAGGACAGTTAAAATTCAATAAGCGATCATAATTCAAATTTGAATATGTTCCCAAGTTAGTAAAAGATATTAAGCAAATCTGCAAGTTGAGTGGTTTAGAACAAAGATATAAAAATTATCAGAATATACATTTAAGGAATTTTCTGGGTAACAGAAACATCATCAGAACAGAACTTGAATATATATATAATAATCACTAAGGTTGTTAGTTGTGTTGTTATACATTCAGTCACATTGACTGTGTTAATGAATGAATGGCAATTTATTTAATTTAATACATTAAATCACATGATAGTCTGTAAGGGCATGCTTTAACATCCAACAGGGAATTTATTTATGTTTGAGTAGATGTTCCTCCAAAACTGTGTGTATTACAAAGTTGGAATTGCACTCAATGAGAGAAAGATTCTGCTGCTGGCCTTGGTAACTCCTTGTTATACAAAGTCTGGTTACAGATGAGAAAAATTTATCATATATTTAAAAGACAATATAATGACCTATTCCATAAAGATGATTACTGATACAGGTATAATAAGAGAAATCTTTAACAACGAAAATGACACTCTTGTAAAGAAAGGGGTTGTTCTTGTACATTCAAACTCTTTTTTAAAAATCTGATATGGACAGCACATAACTTTCTGTACATAATGCAAGTACTTTATTTCACCAAATTATATTAAAATATTATATATAAATTGGCAATATTTCACCAAATTTGTGACGCCAAATTTTTGCTAAGTGTAAGTTGTACACACTGTGGCCAGTGAAGTAAGTTGCACACACACCCTGGCCATTGAATTAGAAACCCAGGCCCACCACAATCTTGAACTGTGCAAAGAAGGCAAGATGGGTTCATGGCTTCATGGGGCTCTCGCCATACTCTCTGCCATTGGTACAAAACAAAGTGTAATGTGATTCGTCCGACCACATAACCTTTTTCCAATCATTGGATGTCCAGTGTGGCATTATTCGTGGCACCACTGTAAAGCTTAAAATTCGCAGTCGCTACATGGCAATTAAACTTGAAAACCTAGCAATTAACAAAATCCTGACAACTGGCCAAATTCTGTGACAGCTTAGAATGACCCTTCTCCTTAAACAATCCCACCTGTGGAGTAACAAAAATCTGTCAACAAGCGCTATGATACTGCTACGACTCTTCCGCAGTTGTTTTCCTCTACAAAGCTATCATAATTTATTGCATTTAATCTCCTTAATCACCATTGTATGTTGCAACGTGCCGTGGCATAGCATCTTTGCCATGCTCTATGCATTGACCTAAACACCCCCCCCATTTTTACACACTGTACGAAGGAGTAACTGCGCTGCTTCGAGGAGTAATCTAGCTCTTTGGTACTAATAGGTCTTTCATCAATTTTACACCTACCTCAAATTTAAAAGGATTCCCTAAAGTGAATGCACGAACGGAATTAAAATCACTCACTAAAATAAAAATGCTGCCTGAAATTCATCCTCACTATTTTCGGCATGTGAATTTATTTATTGGTTAAATATACATTATAGCATGTTTTTCATAATAAAAAATTAAAATAATTAATCTATATGAAAGAGTTTCGGGAATTCGCTGCGGCTCGGAACCTGCGTCAGCAAACTTAAATATGGGCGTCCGGCGCAAATAAAGGACATCAACCTTGGGGAAGAAGGGATTCTTTTTCGAGGAAATTATGAATGTTTGTAGCATTGACTAAAATAGAGCTTTTGAAGGATACTAACCCGGACATACTTCATATTAATTTTAAAGCTAGATCGCAAGAATTTCACAATTTTTAAAGTCTCTATGCACTGCAGTTTTTTGCTCAGAGAAATTTTAGATTTCCTTTCATAGATTATACCCTGTTTTAAGATATTAATCTCTCATCAACGATGTATAAAACTAAAAATGCAAGAATTCCTAAAATGTTTGCATAGTTGGGTTTTTAGAAATGCCAACTGTTAACAATTATTATAAATTTAAAGTTAAATTGGTTCCATTTTCAACTTACCCGCAGTCAGCTCATGCCCCCTCCCCCATCCGTTGATCGGAAAATTTGAGTATTATAATAAAGCATTATGTTTCTAGCAATATAAAACGACATTTCTTAAATTCAAAAATGTTAAAATATTAAAAAAATTAAATTTCTTTAAGAGAATAAAGAATTTACTTGTTATGAAATAAATATATTGGGAAAATTGAAAAATAAGAGTTCAGGACGTCCGATGATATAACGGGAAAAAAGGCAGAAACATTGCAATCGCGATGATTGAAAATTTACAGAGTAAATGATCAAAATATAAAAACAGGATTATAAATTTATTAAAAATCACCGAAAATCATTGGTAAAACCCTCTATATTAAAGAAAAATTAGTGGCCAGGCTTCTTAAAAATAATAGGGAAGAATAAATAATAGTAAATATTTCATCAGCTTGGAAAAGTAAAAAATAAAAAGATCAAATTGAGAAAACTTAAATGAATTCAAAATTGCCTCCAAAAATACTTGAATGCTTCATGATAAATGAATTTTTTTATGATCTATTGGAAAAGAAATATAAAAACACTTAAAAGGCCTATAATAAAAATCATTGGTAAGGTCAAGATTAAAAAAAATTAGTGAATATAAATATTTAAAACATTCAAAGATGGGATAAATGAAAAATTTAAATTTGAAAAACCTTTAAGAAATGGAAAAGATGGGGATAGGGACACTAACTTATAGAAAATAATTAGTTTTAGAAAATACATTTAAAATAAGTATAACAGGAATAAAATGGCACTAAATTCAAACTAACGACTATCAACAGGTTGTCGATATTTCAAATTAGCGCCACCTACTTATAATATCAGCAACCGGTATAAACCAGAATTTGGCGTGGTCCCTATGTGTTGCCGTGTTAAACTTCATATATATATAGATAACCGATAAGTAAAGTTGATTAAACCCCGTTATATATTAAATTGTAATTATTGTGTTTGTAGTGAATTTCTCGTATCAGATTATATCATTATAACGCCAACATGAATGTTGGCGACAACTCGGAAAAGTAGTTGGTAACCCACTATCCCTATAACCGATAAGTACCGGGATGAACTTTCAAAGTCTTCTGTAAGTTGCACATTAGATCCCTTTTTCTGCCATACAAGCTGTTTGAAACATCACCAATCATGGGCTTGATTGATGGTTCTTGATCCACAGTTTCGCCTTTTAGACAATGCCTGGGGGTTCTGTTTCCAACTGCTATAGACTTTGGATATCTCACCTTTCGAGAAGCCAGTGAGTTGTTTTGTTCTAGCAACCTTGGCTCCTGCCAAGGTGTTACAATTATGTGTACCTCCTATGATCAACATAGTGGTGTTACAATTATGTGTACCTCCTATGATCAACATAATTTGCATACATCCGTCTATGATTTGCATTTGCATATGTGTTCCCAGATTTCTAATTCACTGGTGACATATATTTATTTGGAAAACATGTAATATCTCGAGAACTGTTCAAGTTATCATTCTAAAGTTTGTGTCATTCATTTTAGAATAAAAGAATATGTACAAAATGATTATTTATTTTTAATTATTGAATGTTCTGGTAATTTATGATTTTTTTGAAAATTTGTGCGTCCTTTGAATGCTTGATCGCATTTAAAATTAATAGGGTTCCAGTATTCACGTATTTATAGGGTTCCAGTATGATAATTGTACCAAATATGTTCAAAACACTAATTTCATTCATGAGATATCACATCCACAGACTCATGGACACATATACACACACAGACATCACCTCAAAAATGTTCAGTTCGAGTTCAGGGATGTTTGAAATGTGTTCTTTCATTGAAAACTCCAATTCAAATTTTCAACCTCATTATCATACCTTCCCTGTATATTATACTATGTTAAAGAGAAAGTAATAAGATGCCTCGCATCACTGTTAAATATTCTTATTAACCAGTATTTAAGTCCAGAAAATATTAAATGGTTTAGCAAAGTAATTATTATAATAATTTGATACATAAATGCTGAAAAATTGAACAGAAAATCTGTAAATATTATGTACAATCTGCAAACATCAATTGTACAGGGTTAGCAAGAAATAAGTTTCCCACTTCAGAGGGCTCTAGAATGCGTTCTATTGGTCCAAATGAGATAAAATTTGAAATACAGATAATTCAAATGATGCACTTGACATTTATTAAATCAAAAATTTTAGTATCAACATTCACCTATAGATGGCAATATAACACAAATGGTATTTATTTGCATATATTGAAAATGTGAAACATTGTTTGCGTTACAGCGCATGTCTAGTAGCATTATTCTTTGGATAAAAAGAAGGCGGATTCTACATGAGCATTAGTTACTTCTGGGCACATAATGCCAACATTGCAAGAAAAAGCACTACTGGTGAAATTGTTCTACCAGAATCAGCAGAACTCCGTTGCAGCTGTAAAAGAATTCCGTTGTACGAAGCAGATATTACGAAGAGGTCTAATGTTTCCATGTGCCCTACGCAAGATGATAAAGAAATTTGAAACAACGGGACGAAAGCCAATCCAGTCTTTTAGCGTCGAAAATGTGGCTACCGCAGTCGTTGAAGCCAGCAGTCATTCGCCGCATGGTAGTGTGAGTGTGCCAGTTGTTTCCCGTGTATTGGATATGCCGTATTCCACTGTACAAAAAATCTGACGGCGGATTTTGAATTTTTATCCGTACAAAATCTAGCCTGTGCACCTATTGCAGATTGGAGACTCAGAGGTTCGTAAAATTTTTGTACTTCAGTTCCTTGCTTGAATGGTGGTTGACGTCAGTTGGCCATGGAACATCCTGTGGACTGACGAAACCCACTTTTGCCTCAATGGGCAAGTTAACACCCACAATTGTTGCATTTGGGCAGCGGAAAACCCTATTGCTATCCAGGAACAACCCTTGCATCCTGAAAAAGTGACAGTATGGTGTAGTTTTACGACTACCTTTATCATTGGACCTTATTTTTTGAAGAAGTAACTGCAAATGGAATCAAAACCTGTTCCATCACAGGATTATGGTACCGTGATATGTTGAGGGATTTTGTAATCCCACAACTTCAACAACGTAGATGCCTTCAGGATATCATTTTAATATAGGATGGCGCACCTCCTCACATTGAGCTTAGTGTAAAGCAATTGCTAACACAGCATTTCACAGCTGAACCGGTGATCAGTCGGTATTTTCCAACAGCATGGCCTCCTCGTTCACCGGATATCACCCCCTGCGACATTTGGTTGTGGGGTTTCCTCAAGGACAATGTACCGTAAAAGGCCAGCATCTGTGCCAGATCTGAAGGGCAGCATTCGGTGCCATGTTCTTGATATTCCGGCAGACTCACTCAGGCCAGCTGCGGAAAATATGGTTCTGCGATTAGAGCACATTGTTGAACATGACGGGGGACATATTTAGCAGTTTTAATGCTACTTTTTTAATATTATTTAACATTTATAAAGCCTATTAAATGTTATGCGTATTACAGCGCCACCTATTGGAGGATTTTTGTACTAAAATGTTTGATTTAATAAATGTCAAGCGCATCATTTGAATTATCTGTATTTTAAATTTTATCTCATTTGGACCAATGGAACTCATTCTAGAGCCTTCTGAAGTGGGAAACTTAATTCTTGCTAACCCTGTATATAAATCAGCATTTGCATGCTTTAACACAGGATTTAAAAAATACTGGGTGCCAGGTTACCACTGGGGTTAAAAAATAATAGTTGTTGACTATAATTTCACGCAATTTTTTTTTTTTTTTTCAAATTGAAAATAATCACCACAGTAAAAGCTGTTGCCAATACTATACCAACACTTAGAGAAAAAATATTAAACGGACCCTTCAAACAGTGACTTCACCGCCTACCCCTGCACTGTAATCATGGTGACATCTGTGGAGTGTGGATTGGGGATATTACTGACCGATGCCGCTGCAAAGAAAGAAAAATGGTGAGAGAACTTGTTTCTCCCTCTCTTAATGCTTGTCAGACTAGTTAATTTCAATTGAAGTGGATAGTCAACGATTTGTGTCTTAGCGAAAGAGGGGGGAAGTTAGCATTATGAAGTGTTCAACATACATCAACAGTGTTCAGAACAAACACTTGGAAACAATTTCAATATTGAGCAATTATTGGAAACAATTTTAATATTGAGCAATTATTGGAAACACTGAATCCATGAAAAACATATTTCCAAATTTAAGTTCTCTCATTAAGATAGTAGCTGTTATACTAGTTTCCACAGCTTCATGTGAGAGGGGTTTTCTCACATAAATCTTATAAAAAATAAATTAAGAAACAGAATTGAAGTAGACAGTTCACAAAATTTATTGATGACAAATTTGAATGGACCTGATCTAAAAAACTTTCCATTGGTATTTTAAAACAAAATCTGTAAGGCACTTCAGTAGACATAAATGCAGTGTATAAAATGTCGAAAACCCAGACCGTTCGACTCGTCCTAAGACATGAGCAGCCGTTTGAACAGCCGGAGTGTATAAAGTGTGTATATTTTTCATATTTTCCCACTTAGTATGATCTTGTTAGTACTAGTACAAATTTTTAAAATATACATTGCACTGTTTTTCTAGCTAATTTTTGTAGCCTAACATTTCAAGAGATTTTTCAGTCCCTGTTTTAATATTTAATTAATGTTAGCCATAGGCATAAAATATGATAGTTATGAATCTGTTTTTTCTCTTTAGATGCTCTTATCCAAATATCATCTACAGAAGGATACAATGCATTATGGAGCAGCATGATACCTTCCCTGCTCTTAGTAGCAAATCCCAGCATTCAGTTCACACTTTATGAAACTTTGAAGTCTGAAGCAGAGAAACTGTTGGGAAAATCTGTAAGTTTTTTTTTTTTTTTTTTTTTTTTTTTTTTTTTTTTTTTTTAGAGCTTGTAGTTATAAACTTTAATCCATTAATCTTCAATTTGTTATAAGATTTTCTGATTGATAAAGTGTAATTCTCAAATTAAAATACTTTGTTAGTAACAGATTAAACAGTTGATTTAAAATATCAGCCAGTTTTTGAGGCAAAAACAGTCTCCATCTTCAGGAAGACAGAATAAACAACCACACTAGCCAGCAAAGTCAAGGAAAGTCTCTTGTCTTGTTGGTATGGTTATTCTGTTATTACCAGAAACCTTTTTACCTGTTGTTAAATTCTAAACGTAGGATTACTAGTCAATTTTTTTATTTCACAATATAAAAATCTGGGACATTTTACACATTTGAAAATACATAATTTTTTTTTTAAATTCATGAAATTTCATCTATTAATCATATGAATTCCATTCAAAGTTTGTTTGAAAGAGAATTTTTCGATTATTTCCAATAATGTCAAGATGGAAACTCTAATAATACTTTCAGTCACTAAGGGACAGTTTTGTGTGAATATCACTCAAAATAGACTAAACCAAGCTTAAACATAAAATAACATATTTCCAGGCTTTGACACCTGTTGAGGTGCACCTGTTTAGGTCCTAAAGTACCTTTGTACCAAATTTCATTGTCGTATTAGATTTCCCACTGCAGACTGTGCAGGCACATGCACACAGGCATCTTCCTGGATTATGTAAGATAGATAAGTTCTAAATGAAGTTTGTTTTAATCAAGAGTCCTGGGCAAATCTTTTTAAGGACCTTTGGATAGGAATTTGATGTCTATCTACAATCAGTGAATATTGTGCTGTTCATTAAAATGCATGCTGCTGCTTTGCCGCTCACAAAAACATTATATATGAATAATTGACTGAATTCATACTGTACAGAACTATGTGACATTTTAGTTTATTCTCATATAATTCATTAGTTATTGCATTTCAAAGCCCAATCTTATGTTAATCATGTTTTCATAATGTTTGACATGAATAATGTCTATGGTTGATGTAGGTATCCAGTTGAAATCAAAGTGTTACAAAAAATGTCTTATTTTTCAGCATTTAAGGTTTCTGACTGTAATATATTTTTTGTATTCCCAATTAGGCAATTTTCGTAACTTCAAATACCCCCAAACTAAAACAAATCTGCACTTTTGAAAAAAAAAAAAACTATAATAACCAATATTATGTGAAATTTTAAACTGAACAACTTTGTTCCATTAATTTTTACTTTCCTTATATACATAATGTATAAGGAAAGTATTGTGATGGGGTCGAAAATTCGAAATCGAGTTTTCGACGGGAGAGCACGTTTCAAGCATCCCTGATCACGAATCAAACATTTTTGAAGTGATGTCTGTGTGTGTGTGTGTGTGTGTCAGTGAGTCTGTGGAGACGATAATTGACGAACGAATGGACCGATTCGAACCAAATTTGGTACAAAAATCACAATTCGTAAACACTGGAAGCCTATTGTTTTTATATGCAATCGAATGCTCAGAACCCCCTAAATTTTCGAATGAAATTTTGAAAAAATCGTCAAAAAATTAAAACCACTAATAAAGTTACGCAAATAGACATTTCTTATGTAATTTTTCATTAGAAAACGATTGACATAAATTTTAGAACGCTAACATGAACCGTTCTCGAGATATTGTACATTTTTTAAAAAAATTATTAAAAAGTCATAAAATAAAAGAAAAAATATTTCCTACTGAGAAACATGTTCACTTTTCATATGTAATACCATGCGATAAATTGGGTGACATCATTCTCGTGGATCTAGCTCGTTCCATTCATGAAGAAAGATACTTTGAGTAATACTTTTGTATTTGAACACCAATAGTCATTTACCTGCTGTAAGAATAACTTATTTCTTAGTGCATAATGCTTGGCAAAATTTTGGCAATGAATTTGGCGGAATGTCGCCAACTTGGTGACTTTTTCAAATGTTGCCAAATTAACGAAAATCTCACCAAATGGATAAAAATGACGCTAAATCAATAAAAATGACGACTCATTGTCGAAAATTCGATATCTTGTAAAGAATATTAGTATCTACTATAAAAAAAACCTATTTTTTTTACTGTAAAAGTAGTAAATTCATTACATTATATAAGGAAAGTCATGTGTTGCCCACATCCGATTTTTTTTATTACAGCCATGGATTGTAGAAAAATTGTACAAAATGGCTACCCAGCAGCTATTTTTACCACAATGTCTAAAAAAAAAAGTAAACTTTTCATTACAAGGAATAAGAAAAACGTAAATTTCAATCTTTGTAAAGAAAGAGCATGTCTTTGTAATAATTTCAACATCGAAAACAATTGGTTCCATCATGCCGACATGCTGAAAATTCGGGTTTTCTAAACCTAGTTTTTCCACCCCAGAAATTAGGCTACAAGTACATTATTAATTTTTTTTAAGCATGTATAAAATCTTTTGAGTACTGATGTATTTTTTTCTGAGATCCTCATAATTTTATTGAGCTTTGTGTAAAATTTTTGTGTAAAAGAGATCTGATCATTGGTTATGGAGAGAAAAAATAAAATGTAAGCAAGAGTATCTTGTACTGAGAGTCTCAGAAGTGACAGACAATGCAGATTTAAAGAAATTTCATAGTACTGTAAAATTAAAACTGTTTGAGATAGAGTAAAAAGATTTAAGGGGGTTCTTTCAATAATAAGGGAAGGCTGTACACCAAATTTCATCAAAATCTGAGATGGTGGGTAATATGACCTCGTTGAAATGATGTGGAATGACCGTAGATCAGTAATTTATTTCTGCAAAGTTCTTATAGTTTTTGAGCAGTTTTTTTGTCAAATTGAAGACAATTAAAAAATTTTTGTTTTCAGGTTTGTAATGCATATGTGTCAAAAACTAAGCGTGCTAGCTATGACTACAATCTAAACTTGATATTTGTTCATAACTTAAAAAGATAAAGTTGTTTTAATTATGTAATTATTTTTGTATATTCATAAATGATTCTTTATTTCACACAAAACCAGTATAAATTGTTCATATTTTTATTTATTGGATTCGGAGATATAAGCATCAAAAGTGTTTGCATTTTTCGTAACTCTCCAATTTCAGCTGGATACCCTTAATGTAGACATTTGTGTCAAAAATTGCATTTAATGGTAGTTCAGCCAATATTTGAATGACCGCAAGAAACTTGCTATAAGCCACAATGTTTTGCCTATGGGAACTGACAATTTCATTTCTTCCATGTCACCAGCATAAAATTGATTTACAATTTAGCTCAAGCCACATGAAGCTACAAAGGCAAAGTTCATAAAACATGAATTAATTTTATGCCTGATACGTGGAAAGACAGGAATTGCCTTTGCCTATAGAAGCTCACAAAGATTGTGGCTTATAGCAAGTTTCTTGCTGCCATTGCAGATATTGACTATTCCATGCTGACGAGTGCATAATAAATGCGAAATCTGTCCTTGGGATACTAGTATCTACAACTGGAGTGTCTTATACGTGGGTATTGTGCTTTACAAAATGACTTGCTTAATATTTTAGTTCTAATTAGCATCAGAACATAGCTAAATGGAGTTAATAGACTAGTCTATCATCTAAGATTATATGGAAAAGAAATATGTTTGTGTAAATGCTTCCTATACAAATGCATCTAAATTGTTCAAATGTGTTCTTTAATTCGATCATATACGTATGAGTTGTTTATTAAAAGTTTAATGTATGAGGTGAAAGTATTTGAATTATTAATGTACTTTTTCATTGCAAACTTTAGATTGTGCAAAATTATTGTGAGAAAAATTTTACAAAGTAATTTTTTTAATACAAGTGTTATATGCAGGATATCATAGAAGGTCATGGATCAGGCAAATAACTCAAAGTATTGCAGTTATCATATGTTTTTGTTATATATTAGTTTTGTAACACTCTGCAACTTTGTAATTGACTTTTCCCCCTATGTTTAACTGGAATCAAGATAACCCCTGTACCTCCTAAAACAGGGGTTCAGACCCCCCGCCCCCCCAAATTTGTCACATGCTGTCATTGGGATTTCCTATATACTTGCATAAAAAAAATCTTTCCCTTCAAACCCAAATTCATGTTCTTTTTCTTTTAAAATCAAATTGAGTTTAATAGTGCAAAAGAACATGTATAATTATTTGAAATTGCACTGAATTTGCAGTTTTATTTTTAATTTTAAATTTTATTTGGTGACTAGATGTATTTTCAAAGGTGACATGAAAAAAATACATAAAACTTTAAATATCTCAAGAACAGTTAGTTCTAGAGTATGAGTTTGGTCTTATTCGTTTTGTCGTCAAAAAGTACATGTATAACAAGCATTTAATAGATAGATTTGAACACACATAGTTTTTTATTAACACTTTACAACAAAGTTGAAAGGTGTTTATGACTTTGTTCATTCTGTCTGTCTGTCTGTCTGTCTGTCCGTTAGCATGATAACTGCCGTAAAAATGACTTTATCAAAATGAAATTTTAGTATGTTGTTCAGACGGTCTGTGGGACCTATGGGAATATAAATAAATAATATCACCCAATTAGTTTTTTATTGAATCCGGGTTGAAAAAATGAAATACATTGAACCCTATGGGACCTAATTTTTCAAACATTTTTTAAACAAATTTAAAATTCACAAATTGCTTCGAAATTTTTAGGAAATATACACATTATCCCATAAAATATATAAAAAAAATTTCACTAAAATATATTAAGTAGTTTTTTAATTAAAAATTATTTAATATAGGGAAAAAAACAAATTCAATTAAATTCTGACTTTTGGGATATCCTCCAGAAAGAAGAAAGAGATATATTATATAATAAATATCTTTCCAAGAGATTAATCATTTTGTATATGAGAGAGGCTACGCATTTTAAAATAAATTTGGAAGATAACAATTTTTCACATTTTTTTAAATTTTATATAACTCTTCATGATATATTTATTTGATGGCATTTTTAATACACTTTCCTACGTCCTAGAGAGTTAAAATTTGGTACACAGCCTAAATTTGTTGAACATTTTATTTTACAAAAATTTGGTGGATCTTTAAATATAGATCATACATTTTTTTCGAAATGGCCTGCAAATAATCCCCGTTCACTTCTATAAATCATTGTTGTAATATTGTTAAAAATTCTGATATGGGCAGCACATGTCTTTCCCTGCAGACTCGTATTCATGTTCTCTTTATTTCTTCAATAATAATTTGAGTTTATCTGCACAAAATAACAGCCATAAGTATTTTAAATGACATTGAATTTGTACATTAAACTTAAATTTGGTTCTCATTTGATAGCTGGACTTATTGCCAAAGGTGGCATAGCGAAAATGCGAAAAAAAACTAGAATATCTCAAGAACAGCTAGTCCTATAGTAATGGGATTAGTCTTATTCTTTTTGTTGTCAAAAATCACGTGTAAAATAAGAATTTAATTGATATAATTGAGCACATGTAGTCTTTTATTTTTATATTTAACGATTTTTGCGGGCCTTTCGCAAAAATAGCCCGTTCCTTTTTCCCGAATCGTTCCAGAATAACCTACAAATGATTTATATACCAAATTTTGTTAAATTTGGTATATAAATCAATTGTACGTTATTGAAATATTATACACCAAATTTTGTTAAATTTGTTCCATTAGTTTTTAGCTAGAGAGAATAAAGACAATTTCTGCCGGCCATTTCGCAAAGAAGGCCGATTCTTTTATCACGAATCGTACTATAATCTAATGAACATCAGGATTTCCCACAAAAAACATACCTACCAAATTTTATGAAATTCGGTCTATTAGTTTTTCAATAGAGTGGATGTAATATCCTCACAGACACACAGAAACATACACAGATACACCCTTACACACACAGATGTCTTCCTAAAAATAGTTTTCTCGTGTTCTAGAAGTCCCAAAACGTGTAGATCCTTCGAAAATTCGAGTTCCGATCTTCGGCACGATTCCAATACTTTGAATACATACACACACACACATATATTTTCTGTCTATCTGTGTATTATCTGTGTATCTAAATTCCGTGCCTATGCAATTACAATAGTTGTGA
The DNA here is from genome assembly GCA_951213105.1 of Amaurobius ferox. Taxonomy (NCBI): domain Eukaryota; kingdom Metazoa; phylum Arthropoda; class Arachnida; order Araneae; family Amaurobiidae; genus Amaurobius; species Amaurobius ferox. The sequence goes on along the minus strand of OX578148.1, from coordinate 1,229,957 downwards.
TTTTAAATGATCACTAAACTTGTATTATTTCTTCAACGAAGCCTAATTATAAGTTATGCAGAATGCAAATATCTCAAGCAATTGTAAGGTGAGTTACATTAGAATTGCTGAATTTTTTTCACACAAAATTGTTTAGCTCTGGAGTCTGGAATAAAAGTTATATGAATGAAATATTCATTGATTTTGCATAGAGAATCAGATGATTTATATATATCGATACAGTTTTAAATATTTATGTATAATAAATTACTGTAGCACTGTGATAATGTAAAGGATATCACCACTGAATGTATCACATTTTAGAAATTTTTAAATGAAATTACATTTCAGTTGGAAATTATTTCATAATCAATGCTTATGCATGATTGATCTTTCTTGTTTTAGATTATGGCAATTTTTGCTGTCTATTTCATGAAATAAAAGTAGGTTGTTTCTTTTCAAATTGTACAAAACTCTAATGAGCAACAAAGTATCCCACAAATGATTTATATACCAAATTTTGTGAAATTTGGTCAGTTAGTTTCTCAACTAGAGTGGATACATACTCTTTTGCAGGCTTTTTTATAATAAAAGAGCAAGTTCTTTTTTTCTGAATCTAACCAAGGTCTAATCAACTTCAGGTTAACCCACAAGTGACTTACCTACCAAATTTTGTGAAATTTGGTCAATTACTTTTTCAGCTAGAGTGAATACATACATTGCACAGATATCACATTAAAAATAGTTTTTTCGGATTCTAGAGTGCTCGAAATGTTTAGATCCATTGAAAATTTGAATTACAATTTTCAACACTGTTCCAATACTTTTTCTACAGTACCATGTATGGTATGGAAAGTAATATATAATAATCCTAATACTTGTCGAGTTACTGGGCTAGTTCAAAAAATTTCTTGAATATCCTGTATATAGTAATAACATAACAAGAAAGATCAATCATGCATAAAGTATTGATTATGAAACACTTTCCAACTTCAATGCAATTTTATTTAAACATCTCTAAAATGTGATGCATTCCTTGGTAATATTTTTAAAATTATCACAATACTACATTCATTTATTATATTTGAAAACTTAAAACTTGATCGAAAAAAATGAACTTCATTCAAATGACGGCATTGAAATATAAATTGCCTGGTTTAAGCGTCTTTAAAATGTGATGCATTCCTCGATAATATTTTTAAAATTGTCATAATACTACAATAATTTATTACATTTGAAAACTTCATCAAAAACAAATGAAATTTATTCAAATGATGTCATCGAAATATAACAAACCTGGTTCTCTCTATAAAAGCAGCTCTTCATTTATAAACATTTTTCCATTCATTTCATTCATCACAATACTATAATAATTTATTTTATATAAAAACATAAGACCATGTAGATACAAGTAATTAAACTCTATGCTTAAAACTTCATCGAAAAAAATCATCCTTCTCTCTGTAAAATCAATTGATATTTCATTCATATCAGCTATATTGCAGACTCCATGAGCTAAATAATTTTGCGTTAAAGAAATAGCATTTCTTGTACAACTCATTCAACATATTTTGGTATTTACATTTTCCATAAGTGAAAAATAGGCTTTGTTGTAGAAATAATCAAAGTTGGATGATCATTTAAACTCAAATATATTGTAATTGCGTTATTTCAGCATGTAGATGCACAGAATTTAAGCAAAAATAAAGCGGTTTTAGGACGGATACAACACTAAATATGAATTAAAAAGAACTTCACGATGTTGACACAAAATGTTGTGTCAACATCGATGTTGATCAATCACGATGAAAAATCACGATGTTGACACAAAATGGATGCCATATTTTATTTTGAAGTGGGTCACGTGATCACTTCATATAAAAGGTGTAATTATTATTTTAATTTTTATTTAAAAAACTACTGAATATATTTTGCTGAAATTTTTTTTATATATTTTATGGGATAATTTGAATATTTCCTGAAAATTTCAAAGTAATTTGTGAATTTTGAATTCATTTAAAAAATGTTTGAAAAATTAGGTCCCATAGGATTGAATGTATTTCAATTTTTCAACCCTGGTTCAATCCAAAACTAATTGGGTGATATTATTCATTTATATTCCCATAGGTCCCACAGACCGTCTGAGCAACATATTAAAATTTCATATTGATAAAGTCATTTTTACGGCAGTTGTCATGCTAACGGACAGACAGACAGACAGAATGAACAAAGTCATAAACACTTTTCAACTTTGTTGTAAAGTATTAATAATTACAGTATCTCTGTCCAGAGTCTTTTGAAGACATATCTATCAGTCGAAATTTAACTAGACTTGGGAATACTCTTCAAAACATGCAAAAGTGATTTACTTTTTATTTTAAAGCTATTACTTATTAGCATGCAAAAGCGGAGTCAATTTAGCACTGTTACTTGTGAATATGGGTAAAATTTGCAATACAACTTTTACTGGACAATTAGAATTTATAAACCCACTAAAGATATTTATGTTATGTTTGCTTTGTTGTAGGAAAAGTTTGATGACTTCCACATAGGGAAAAATGCTCAAATGCTCACAGAATCTGTTTCTAAAAAATATGTTGATGTGTTTATAAAATTAACTCAGAAAACTATTAAAATTTATTGATCACATTTCAGGTTTAAAGTTTTGGTTCATTTACTTTGAAAATTACATGCTTCCTGATCACTCATTTTACCACCTTCAGTGCCATATCTCTATTGGTGATTTTTTAAAACTATTCTTTCCATAAAATCAATTCCATGTCTTCCAAAATATTATTTTACCAATTTTTAATACATTTGGAGTGTTTATTTTTTTTAGACTGCTTTGGATAGGGATACTTAACTACATTTTGCTGGTATAAAAGGTTAGACAGTATGTCCTTGCCTAACCTTTATTTTCTTAGTTGTGGATATATCGTCAGAAAAATATCATAGTATTCACAAAAATATTGTAGAAATATCATCAGAATTATATCATATATATATCGAGAATGAGATTTTGCCTTTTCTTTGGTGCCATTACATGGATGATGTTTTTATTATCTGGGATCATGATTTAAATGATCTCCTTCACCTTTTGGATAAAGTTAATGATTTTTACCCTTCGATTAATTTTAATGTTGAGCATGAATCTAACTGTTCCTTGCCTTTCCTTGATGTTCTGGTCACCCGTTCTGATTTTGGTTTTCATACTTCCAATTTCAATAAATCCACTTTTACTAACTCCTGTATCCCTGCTAATTCTTTCCATCCTGTATCCTCTAAAAAAGCTCAACGCGTATTTTAATCGCGCTTTTAATGTTTGCTCTTCTATCCCCGCTTAGACTGATGGAATTAATTTTATTCTTAAACTTGGCCATGAGGCTGCTTATTCTTTTGAATTTATTTATAGGATTATTATATTCTTTGCCCACGTTCGCCTTAAATTTTCTCAATATGATACTAAACTTGTTGCTATTAAAGATCGTTTAGTCCATAAATCTAGTGTTCCTTACCATCCTAAGATTTTCCGTCCTTTTATTAATTTCTGTCATGAATTTGGTTTCAAACCCACTCACTCTAAAATTACCACTTTATTTAATCGTATTCGATCCAATAAATTTGGGAATTTTGATGACTTTAAAAGGTTTGCTGGGGTATGTCATTCCCCTGTTATCCTCTGCTGGTGACTATAAATTTTACATTGGTAGTACAAAACGTACTGTTGGCATCCGTTTAGCAGAACATGCTCGCAATGTCAAATCTGGTAAACTTTCTACGGCTCTTGCTCAATATGTGGTTAATGATATTTTTCTTCCCGTTTTTGAAGAAACCTTCCTTTTGGTTCGTTGTAACAATCCACGTAGTATTCTTCTTTATGAATCCCTGTTTATTTATATTTACCGTGAATCCATTTGTAATTTTGATCCTGTTCAAATTTTAAGTTATGCTTGGTGACTCATTCTCGACTCTATGCAATTCAAACATAACATCTTAAAAGTTATTTGTGACGTCATTCTCAGGAATATCATGCTTGACGTTTTCTAAAATTTGTATTAGTTCTTTTCTTGTGATAATTTAAAATTCGTAAGCATTTAAACTTATTTTGTAATTTCCGCGTATATTTCTAGTATTATTTTTAATAAGTTTATTTATCATTTTATATTTTATGCAAATTTGCTTTAAGCTGGTCTCTCTATATATAAGCATTCCATGTTTTTATTATTCATGTTGCCACTGATGAAGGGCGTATATACGTCCAAAAGTGCTCTGGCAGTTTTTAATATATATTTTGTACGTCTTTTAGGATGTGTTAAATAAAAGACCTTTCATTTTTTAAAATGTTTTGTCCTTAATTTTATCTATTGAATGCAGATGTAATACCAATCTTGATTATCAGAAATATCATCTGCTTTTTTAAATATGTCACACAATAATTATAGACCTCTTTTTACTTTCCCTGCAACAAATGTTATGTATAGGGAAAGTATTGGAATCATGTTGAAATTCTCAAATTGAATTTTTAATGGATCTACATGTTTTAGTGGATGGATCTATATGTTTTTTTTTTAAAGGAGAGCAAGGCCCTAAAAGGCCTGTAGTACCATGATGATGATGATGATGATGATATGTTTTGGGACCTCTAGAATGCGAAATAACTACTTTTAGCATGATGTCTGTGTTGTTATGCCGAGATTCTACAGCTCTAAATTTAATTATTAGTTCAAAATTATGTAATAGCTTAAAATTCATTATTTTCCCCTTTCCCTTCAAAATTCTAAATTTATGTGTTGTTTTTAATATTTCGGCGATTTATTTCCCCTTTAACGTAATTTGTTATCTTTTTAATGTTTTTATTATTCAAAATTGTGCGCAATGTGCCTTTAAACGTTAAATAATCTTTTGCTAATCTTTCGGTCTCTCGCTCGCGTCTTTTAACTTAACTTCAGTTCATTCACGAATCTGTGTAAAAAAGGCACTTTTTAAGAAGAATTTGGCTTTCAACCTCTTATCAGTAAAAACACCTGTTTTCGGGGTGCTAGAACATCCGGTGGGTTGCTGTGCGGCGGGTTGCCGCATCGGGAGAAGTGATCTTTTTTATGATTCTTGGCATAACAGCGTTTTATTTCCGCAGTGTATGCGTGGGCGCTCGGCGCAAAGCGCAGAGTTTCGCTCGCCAAGTTTGGCGTCTCCTGGGAAGGCAAGCGTGTGTTGCCGGGGGAGTTCGATACTGAGCAGCAGACGAGGAGGTTGATAAAAATTTCTAAGAGCCGAGCCTGGGGCTCACGCCCCGGGTCGCCGGTAGCTTATGAATTTAGATACTGAGCATCTTGACATTCCTGAAACTGGCTACAGGGTATTAGTAAAAATACCTGCTTCTGAGTTCAGCGCATTTGCAGGGAACTACGTCAAATCGGCGATTCTGTTTCTGCACAAGTTCAGCTGTCTATGTCACCGGATGTTCCATTAGTTACTGAATACAAAGTTGAGAAAAATCGGCCAGTGATCCATCATCAATCGTCATGCCAACAAAGATTGCCCAACAACAATGTTTTTGGGAAGCCTTTCATGCTTCAGAATTCCCATGATACCTACTGTCCTTATTGCCGGCCAATTCCAGTGTTAAGTGCATCAGTGATCCCTCTCCACATTTTTCAGTGTTCCAAGTGCCTTGCGGGCCCACTCGAGAGCTCCGCAGTGAAGAGCTGTATTTTATTTTACCGGCCAACTAGAAGCGTTTTGATTTCAATCGTGTCATTAAATTTTACAAGCTATGTGTGAGAAAGTATCATCATGTTCCAGAAAGAAAAATGTAAATTTCAGTGTAGATCAAAAAAAAAAAGGTTTCAATAGGAAGGATAGAAAGAGTTACATGTTTTTGCAAGTCAACAATTAATAAGTATATTTTTAAAAATTGTGTGTAGCTTTGTGATTTTTATCATGTTTAACAACAGTCATTTTTGCTCCTCATTTCTGGTGCTGCCATCTACTGTTGGAAGCGAGAACATTCGCTGTCTTTGGATGATTTCTCCCAATCAACATCTTAAGATCTATTCTTTTATACATGCCATCTGGGTGGAGCTACACACAATATATATATATACACGAATGTTTTATTTTATGAAAATGATTTCTTTCATATACACCGATAATGTGTTTTTATTATTTCTGAGTTATGCTTTTCACATTTTTAGTGGTGGACAGCTCAGGCAGACCAAACTCTGGTCTTCAGACCAGAGTGGATTCTGTTCCCAGGGTTATTTTTATTAAATTACAAAGTTAAAAGATTTTAATTTGGAGCACGAGCAATGTACTAACTTAACTTTATGCCACTATACAAATAATGAAATCTTATAAATGGATCAGATGTTGAATTTTTAATTGTTAATAAAAGTTAATTTTTAATTTAACAAATGAGTTGTGGATTCTTTATGTTGGCTGTGCTATTTATGTATTTAAAAGGTAAGTGGAATTTTTAGAAATATTAGGAAGTTGGAATGTCTTTGAAAGTGTAACATGGTTCAGCACAGACCAAGCTGTAAGTAACAAAGTATATAAAGAAACTAAATAAATAATAATATTAAAAGTAAACTTTATTGATTGATTGCATTAAACTATACGATCAGGCTAATCTCAATATCATAGAATGAAAATATAAATAATAAGATAAAATATAAAAAGTAAATAAATAGTATAATTTCAAAAGGAAAAAAGCTCCACAACAGTGTGCATGTCTGTCTGTCTGTGCAATGTATGTATCCACTCTAACTGAAAAACTAATTGACCGAATTTCATAAAATTTGGTAGGTAAGTCACTTGTGGTTGACACTGGTGCTGATTTGATTTTGGTATGTCTCTTTTTCAAAATGGCCCATAAAAATTGCATGTATCCTCTCTAGCTTAAGAAGTAATTGACCAAATTTCACAAAATTTAGTAGATAAGTCACAGATTACTCTGGTGCTGATTAGATTTTGATACAATTTGGAAAAGCAGAATAAAAAAAATAAGATCAACCCTATTACTCTAGGGACCTCGTTCTCAAGATATTTTAGTTTTTTCATATTTTTTGTTATGCCGCCTTTAAAAATAATCCCGTTTCCAAATGAAAATGAAAATTGAATTAAACTTGCAAATTCAGTGTAATTTCAAATAAGTATGTGTGTTTTTATGTTCAATAAAACTCAATTTTATGAAGAATCAAAGAAATAAATTTAAGTTAGCAGGGAAGGTCATGCTGTCCACATCAGATTTTTATTTTCTCTGCAATACATGTGAATGTATAGGGAAAGTATTGGAATCATGATGAAAACTGCAACTCAAGTTTTCGACAGATCTACACGTTTTGGAACCTCTAAAATCTGAAAAAACTATTTTTAGCATACCGTCTGTGTGTGTGTGTGGGGAGGGGGGGGGGGGATTAGCTCTAGGATTAACTATTCTTGGGATATTTAATTTTTTTCACATTTTTGCTACTTTGGTTTTGCTATGTTGGTTGGCAAAAAAAGTAATAAGCAAATATTAGTTAGTAGAACAGTAGAACCTAGTAGCCAGTGACTAATAAAATAAAGGGTCACTATTTAAGTTCTAGTTAAAAGGTTTTTGTATGCTGATTATTTCTTCCTCTTTCAGCAATTGGACGCAGCTACCTATTTCATCCTTGCTGCAATATCAAAAAGTGTTGCTGTTATTTTGACTTATCCTTTACAAATTATACAAACTAAACTAAGGGTAAGCATTTTTTTTTATTAGGTTTTTATTTTATATTTTTATTTTTTCAAACAGGACTTATATTTTTTATGGTGGTTGTAAATTTCAAATAAATGCCAATATAATTTTAAAAGATGTGATAGTTTTTAATTAAATGTAGGTAAACTGTGACCTGCAAACTTTTCAGATATTTCTCAAATTTTTATTTAAAATTTATAAAATTAAATTTGTATTATAAAGAAAAATTATTTTTTTTTAAGTCTACCAAAACAATAGTTAATCAAACTTTGAATCAAGTTTTGAATATATACTGTTTCAATTAGCAGATTTTCCTCCTTTTTCATATGATCAGTTTGGTGGTGGCATCTTGAGTCTGGGAAATAGTCAAAAGTCAGACAGGGCTATGTCTGGAAAGTAGGAAGGCTTCTGAACCTTTGTAATGCTGTGTTTCAATTGAGAGTTCTGGATGAAGGGTGATGATTGGGATAGAGCATTATCATGATGGATCAACCAGTTGCCACTCTGCCAGAGTTGAGGTTGCTTATGTCTAACAGCATTCTGTAGATGGCGGAGGACAAGTAGTACTCCTTATTGATAGTCTGTCTTTGTGGAGCTTACTCATATTGTACTATACTCTGGTAATAAAAAAATAATGGTCACCACGACCATCACATGATTTTGTGATTGATGTGCCTTCTGGGGAGACTAGTGTTTTTCATTGAAATGACTGTGCCTTTGTCTCAGGGTCGTAAGCATAGATCAAAACTCATCTAAAGTTATGATTTTCTTCATAAAATTAGGGTCAGTGTTGGTGCATTCTAGTATGTTACACGCAACTTGCAGATGTTTTTCTTTCTGATCATGCGTGGAGTTTTGGAAAAAAATTTGTGGTGACATGGTATATGCAAAGATTGTCCTTCAGAATTGCTTGTACTGTACCAAATGAAATTCCTACCCTCTCAATCTCTTTAATTGTTACTCAACTGTTTTCCATCACTATTTACCTCACTTCCTTGATTTTGGGGGGATTTCTGCTGGTTGAGGACCTGCCAGAATGTTTGTCACTCATGACTGATGTTCGTCTGTCTTTGACGATACCACTTTTTAATCTATAACACCCATAGCTTCTTTACCAAAAGCCCTCTTTATTTTTTCAGTTGACTCTAATTGCATATCACCAAGTTTCTGGCAAAATTTAATGCAGATCCTTTGATCCATTTTCACTCCAAAGATGATTGTGTCGAACACACAGTACACATACTATTATCACAACTGTTTAACAGAGTGGTCATGGAAAAAATTGCACATGTGCAGTAGGATACAAGGTCAAATGATGCATTAGTCCCGTTCTTGCGCTGTCTCCTACTCACTGACTCTCGCTGTGCTAGCTTCTCGAGCACTTTCATGCTTTTTATGCAGGTGTAATAGCCCATCGGTGCTATCCCTTGTTAACTGACATTCACCAACCCTAGAGCTTGCTTTACAAGCATTTTCAATCCGACTGGCACACACAACCCCCCTATATGTCCTATGCTCGCTGATGCTTCAAACCCCTGGGGCTCTGCCCGCTATTTGCTGCCGGTCATTAATCGGAGCTTGCTGCAGCCGTAATGCATCCATTGGGGCTTTGAACTCTTATTAGCTGATGCTCACAAACTCCCTTGACTTGCTTCATGTAAAATATCACCCAGGTCGCTACACTCGCCAACCCCGAAACTTGCTTCGTGAGTTGGGAGGCTTCGCCTCCTACTTCCTGGTGTTCATTGAGTCTACATTACGAACTCTTTCATGTCGCCTGCTATTAAGAGCGTTTGCTTACTGTATTATGAACAAAAGGCAAAATTTCACAATGTTTTGCATTTGTTCATAATACAGTGGCAAAATATCATATTGCATGTTCAATATAGAGCGATTTGCAACAATAAAACATATAATTGTTGTGCAATATAACAATGAAATCGTAATGTTCATTACGACAATAATTACTAAATGCTCTGTTTGTTTGTAAGAATAAACTATACGACATATGATTGTCAACATCTCAAATTGCTCCAAGTACTCTAACTAACATTGTGGTCATGTTTAGAATTAAATGTTTATATTTTTAATGTTTTTAGTACTTCAATAACCCAGTCCTCGGCTGTTTTGTAATGTGTTTGCCAGAAACCAATCAGAGAGAAGCTGATAATCGGCTCGAACAAATCGGCCATAGGGATGATCGGCCATAGGGGAAAAAAAATCACTTCAGAAGTGCAGAAAAAATTAAGCAACTTATTAGTTAAAATATAATTTAGAAAAGGGCTGTGTCCTACTAAAATTCAACTATGTAGGTACATGCCAACAAAAATTCAAAGTCCTGCTATTAATTGCCAATATAAGACTCTAACTCACAGCTCAAATACTTTTCCTTTAATATTAAATACTTCCTAAACTAAATTTTGAATTGAAGAACGGTTTATATCAGTGTGTTCCCCTAATATTTCTCTACAAATGTACGAAATTTCATATTTTTGTCTGCAATAGATTTTGTGGTATGTGACAGATAAACATGAGGAATGCGAAATTTGTCAGAGTTTGCATAGACGACGTCTTTTTTTTTATTGAAATATATATATATATATATATATATAAAAATAAAAGAAACTTATTTAAAATTAAGTGTAGTATTTTAAATGGAATTAGTTTAGTATTTTAAATGGAAGCCGGATTTCTCTATACCCATTATGAATCTTTCACTTTCTGAAATAACTAATAATAATAATAACAAAAGAGCAATAAATTGTTAAGTTTATTACATGTATAAGAAATATATTAAATATTTAAAAATATTAAAAAATGCTTATAATTAAACTTTTAAGAAAAATAACTGTTATATATAATATTAAAAATTGTTTAAAAAATATCCATTTATAATTGAATGGTGAGTATGAGATAAAAGAGACATTTGGTGGAACTTGAGTTTAACTTATATGTAGTGCTATTAAAACATTTTCATTCAGTAGAATCACTTGTGAAAATATTCCATATTTTTATGAATTTTACAGAACTTAATGCTTCTAAAAATTTCACCTGCTTTTTTTTTTTTTTTTTAGAATGAATAAAATGTCACATGTACCTTTCTTGTTCTTGTCTATCATTTTTCTTAAAATAAAGCCATAAAGCCTTACCACTCTTTTCTTCCTTAAAATTAGAAAACTAAATGAACAAAAATTTCTTCTACTTGCTTTTCAAAAAGCAGTGTGGAAAGTCTATTACATTTAATTTTCAAATTAATTATAAAGAAAAGAAAATGCAGAAAATTTTCCGATCCACATCTCTACCTTCAAGTGTCTCAAGTTACTGCAATAGGCCAGATTCTTTTTGAAGGCTCCCATGCTTTTAGGATTAACTGCTACATGGACTACTTTACATATAATTTCACAATAAACATGCTTGCTCCTTTAATATGCACTTCATTTAAATAAATTAAATTCTAATCCCACTGTTACTGTCTACAAAATTTAAATAAAAGTTTTTAACTCTTACAAGAACTAAAACAGTTTGATCAATTATTACTTATTTGCAGTAAAGATTTCTAAAAATAGGAGTAAGTAATCAGGAGGACCATAGACATGGTTTTAAAAATAACAAATATTTAATCTCAAACCAGATTTTAAAATTTAAGGTGTGGGAGTGCTGTGTCCCAAAGTGATCCACTTTCCTCTACAGTACTTGTATACATTTGGTTATCAGTTCTGATTTTTTTTTTTTTTCTTTTTTTTCTAGTATGGAGCTGAAAATTTTAAGAAATTAAATATAGTACAGATATTTTCTTACATCATAAGGTAAGCATATAATTTATCAATATAATTAGTATATCTGCATGAAATCTTTCTATTTTTACTGAAGCTAGTGACACAAAGGAAGTTGATTTAACACCAGTTAGAAAAATTGACCAACATAAATAATTTCTGTTAACTGGCAGAGGTAGATTTCATAATGTAGCAGAAAATGTTTAGGTTAAAAAAAATCAAAGTCACCATTAATGAATGGATTAATTCAATTCACCAATATTTTACCAATTTTATTTAATCTTGTTCATATCTAATTATTAGCTGAAAATATTCAGAAATGCTTTCTTTAAATATTTATGAGGATTCTTGAAAATTATGTTGAATCTCTTTTTAAATAATTGGAGGTAATTGGAGATTTTATTTTATCCACTGTACAATTTTCTGTTCTTTTAATTTATTGTACATCGATGGACCAATTTTAGAGGAAGGAAAGGAAATTCTACACTAAAATATTTAAATGTCAGCAAATTTCAAAATATCAAATTAGAATGAATTAAAGAAGAAATAAAAATTTCCTGACTTATGATTAAAAAAATTGGATTAAAATATTTTATACAAGCTGGTGAAACTTTTGAGATGCTGAAAATTTTTATTAGAAATGCAATAAATTTTCAGCATTCAGTGTTGAGTTTTCAAAGTATGATTTAAAAGTCACTTTTATGCACTAAAAAAGACACAGTACGAGGTCTGATTAAAAATTATCCGACTTTTGGCCAGGAAAAAAAAGCCTAGGTCACATATTTAGTTCAAATACTAATCTCCTTCAAAATAGAACGCTTCTGAGTTCACACACTTCACCCAGCAGTATTGCCACTTTTGGAAACATGTTTCGAAGTTCTTTTTTGGAATGTTCATGAGATGCTTTATTTCTCCTGCATCTTGAAATCTCTTTCCTTTGAGTGGTATCTTAAGTCTGAGAAATAACCAAAAGCCAGACAGGGCCATGTCTGGGGAGTAGGGATACTTCTGAACTTGTGTAATGCTGTGTTTCACTAGAAATTTCTCAATGATGTGGGATACGTAAGCTGGAGCATTATTGTGATGGATAAACCATTGGCCATTCAGCTAGAGTTGAGGTCTCATGCATCTAACAGCATCTCGTACATGGCAGAGAACAGACAGGTAGTACCCCTTGTTAATGGCTTATTCTCGTGGAGCATATTCATGATGTACTACACCCTTTTAGTTGAAGAAAGTGGTCATCATGACCTTCACATGACTCAGTGATTGGCATGCCTTCTTTAGTCATGGAGACTCGAGCGTTTTCTACTGAGATGATTGTGCCTTTGTTCCAGAGTCATAACCATAGACTCGGGACTCATCTCTAAGTATGATTTTCTTCATAAAATCAGGGTCAGCATTAGTGCATTCCAGTATGTCACACACAACTTGCAGATGTTTTTTCTTCTGATCATGAGTGAGGAGTCTTGAAACAAATTTGCTTCGACACATTGCATGTGAAGATCATCAGTCAGAATTGCTTGCACTGCACTAAATGAAATTCCTACTTCACTTTCAATCTCTCTAATTGTTACTCTATGGTCTACCATCATTATTTGCTGCATTGCCTTGATTTTTTGTGGATTTGTACTGGTTGAGGGCCTGCTAGAACATTCGTCACTCTCGACTGATGTTTGACCATTTTTGAAATGAAGATATCACTCTTTAATCTACGTAACACCCATAGCCTCCTTACCAAAAGCCCTCTTTATCTTTTCAATTGTCTCTGATTGTATATCACCAAGTTTCTGGTAATGTAGATCCTTTGATCAGCATGTTCCGTCATTTTCATTTCAAATACAATTGTGACAAACACACACGGTACACATACTATTATCACAACTCCTTGACAGTGACTAAATGGTAGAGCGATCATGGAAATAATCACATATGTGCAGTAGGATACAAAGTCAAATGATACATTAGTCCTGTTCGTGTGCTGCAAAGGGTTGCCGCAATTAAAAAATTGTTGGATATTTTAAATTTTCATCATTGGAACATAATTAAATGTTTGCTCAGAATGACAGGTAATAGTAAATATACTCATTAAAAATAAGTAATAAAATAGTGATTTTCTCATATCTGTTAATAGTAATGTTCCAAAATTTCAAACAAGTGTGGAATAAAAGTGTAGTATTCCTCAACTTGACTTAAAATCACAGTTTTTGCCATTTAATGAATGTAAAAGATAATATTTTAGACAGCATCAAAATGTCATTGATTCTCAAAGACAAATGCGTATCAGCTATTTTGCAAGATAATATCTGTAAAATGTGTATGAATAAAGGTTTTTTACAGGTTAATATCATAATTTTTTTAAGCTTTACTACCCATTTATTTCCATTAAGTTTTCTTACTAATGTAATTAGGAGAGGAAACTCAACTCATCACAGAGTGACAGTGACAAAAATAACAAATTTACAATTTTATGAAGTCAAAACTACATTTAATATTATTGAAAAATACGTTTTTGTGGTAAAATATGTGGAACAGATTGTATTCTAAACAAATAATGTTATAAGTTCAAGGGCCACAAAATTGACGGTTGTGAGACATATAAATTATTCATAAATTTTATTTCATATTTACTTAACTAATAAACTAATTTTGTTAAAACATTTTATTTGAATTTTGTTACAATAAAATTAACAGGTATAATTGCTCATTCATTGCGAATCATGAGTAACAGAATATGATATATACAGGTGAACCTCGATATGTCGAACCTCAGTATCTCGAAATATTTTCATCTCCCTTCACGCACGGTATAAAACTAATGTGAAACAAACTCTTTAACTCAAAATTTTTTTAATCAAACTCTCGATATCTCGAATTTTTTCATCTTACCATTTGGATCATCTTACCATTTTCATCTTTTCATTTGGAAAAATGCGATCCAAAAAATGTGTTTAATGCAGATGAAACAGGACTACTTTTTAAGTGTATGCCTGATAAAACTATGGCCATTAAAGGTGAAGCATGTCATGGTGGGAAAAGAAGCAAAGAAAGATTAACTGTGCTATTTTGCACTAATATGGATGATTCAGAAAGGCTCAAACCTCTTATGATAGGTACATCTGCTAAACCCTGATGTTTTTCAGGAATGAAATCTGTTCCAATGACTTATTTTGCGAACAATAAGGCTTGGATGACTGCTGAATTTTTCACTCATTGGTTGAAGGAATTAGGCAGAAAAATGTCCCGTGAAAATCGCGATAGTGTTCTCCTCTTGGACAACTGAACAGCGCATAATAGCATGCCAAAATTAAAATCCGTGAAAGTTCATTTCATGCCACCAAACACAACTTCTAAGTTACAGCCTTTGGACCAAGGTATTATTCAGAGTTTTAAAGTGAACTATCGCCACAAAATTAAGCTCATTTGGATCCACCTAGCTCATTTGGAAAATGTGATAGATATTAAAGGATTCAGTACCTGTAACCAGATTGTCATAGATGACTATTTTGCAAGTAAAGAAATGCAAGATTAAGTTTCAATAATGTATGTACGTACATAGTATTACATTAAATGTGTATCCAATAATTTCAAGCTTCGCTTTATTTGTTGTCAGCATTTTCTTGGGTAATACCCAATTCTCTGGCTGTAAGATAAAGTAAGTGATTTTTTTAAAAATGTGTAAGGTATTGGACTAGTATGTATATATTCTTTTATGAATTCCTTAAAAATTTTCAAATTTTCGATATCATTAAATTTTTGATATCTCGAATTTTTTTTTCTACTCCCTTCAAATTCGACATATCGAGGTTCAACTGTAAATACTTTTAAAATTATGCTAAAAATTTTTAAAATGACCTGTATGAAATATTTTTTGATACATTTTAAGATTATTACATTTTTTCTGTTGTTTCTAGATCTAGTGGTTCAAAAGGACTTTATAAAGGATTGGAATCTAAAATTATTCAAACGACTCTGACAGCTGCACTGATGTTTTTGTGTTATGAGAAAATAGCCTCCTTTGTATTTCATATTATGGGAGTTTCGTCTGGTAGGTCTGCTTAAAAGGAGTCACATGTCATAAATTATTCGCTCTAAAGTGTAGCTTTATTGACACCTCAAAAACCTGTACTACAGATCTGATGTATTATATACCAGTACAACTTTTATAACATTTAGAATCTTAAATGTAGTTGTATATTTAAGTCTAAAGTTGTTTCTTAATTTTATGTATTCAGGTATGAGTTGCTACATTTCAGTTCATGAATATGGTTGTGGATTTCCAATGAATACTGGAAACTATTTTTATAGCTATATGTTAATCCCTTTTAGATTTTTAAAAACAATGAGGTGAAAATTATATACAATAAACCATCAATTATCAAGGGTAATTGTAAAAATATTAATTCTGTAAAGCAAATACTTTTTAAATAACACAGCATATTATGAAACTGCAATGATATCAACTGACCTTGGAAGAAAAAAGGACCTCCTTGAACAAAACAAATTAGACAGAATAGTCACTCCAGAAAAAGCAGGTAAAAATCTGTCAACAGAAAAATGTTCATGTGACCCAGGAAGATAAATGATGTTATTTGCAATCAATAAAACAGTAAAGATAAAAAAGAAGCAGTGTTTAATAGAGTGCAATGAGCAAGAAAATATTGTTAAAAACTTTCTTGAAATACTAAAAATTAATGTAATAACAAAATAAGAAAACAAATCAGTAAAAGCAGTATCAGCTGTAAAAAATGATAGCTTTTACAGTAAAGAAAACAGAACATAAAATATACATAGTATCAGAAACTGATAGAAGAATAAATAGGATAGGAAAAACATAGCAGTTTCAAGTTAACCAAAAAATATACATAGTATCGGAAACTGATAGAACAAACAGGATAGGAAAAACAAAGCAGTTGCAAGTTAACCAATTTCGAAAACACAATTAATTTGCATTGTCCAAAGGATGAATTATATGAGGGATTTACAGCCAGTGGAAATTAAATGAGAAACTTTCTAGAAAATTCAATTCAAAAATAGAATTATTTTTTGTTATATGCTGTTTTATTTACTAATTATCTGTTTTACAGTTATTTTGTATTGCATAGCAATTTATTTTAAATATTAATCCTGGTAAATTATTTCCCATAGAAATAGACTTCCCAATTTCATTTTGGCTTGTGCTTCTAAATTCTCTCTTTTTATTTATTTATTTATTTTTTTAATTCATGGTTGATTTGCATTTTGATTTATAGGACCCCAGATCATCAAGTTTACTATATTTTTATAACATTTTGCAAAAATTATTAAATCAATTTCATTTACCTTCAGAGTTATAGGTACAAATATTGAAGTAATGTTCACTCTGGTAATTAATAGTGCACAGTAAACATTTTATTTTTAAATTCATTAACGAGAAATTGAAGTTATAAATTATAGTAGAGATATAAAAGTTATCTACCTGAATATGGGATAACAATAGACTCACTTTTACTTTATTGTTTTGATATGAATAATGTCTATAGTTGGGGTATCCAGATAAAATCAGAGCATTACAAAAAATGTAAACACTTTGGATCCTTATATCTCCAAACCTAATAGATAAAAATGTAAACAATTTATATTTCTTTTGTCAAAAATAGGATACCATTTATGAATATACAAAAATAATTTCAATATTTTAAACTGTTTTTTCTTTTTAGAAAAAAAAGTTTTTGTCCAAGTGAGTTTTTGCTTCACTTTACTTACTTTCACTTGAAATACCTTCTAAATTACAAAAGATAGATATGGACAATAAGTGACAAAAATATTCAGTGAAAAATTCATTTTCTAGATCAGTCATTTGTTTTTGCAAAGCTCAAGTTTGTAATGCTTATATCACAAAAATTAAAAGAGCTTCAAATTTACTCTCCATGGCTATAAAAAGTAAACAAGTATTGTATAGCTCTGTGAAAGTCTAATTAGATCTTGGATCTTAGAATATCTAATTAGATTTTGGATCTTAGTTGTAGAAATAGAGTGGTTATATGATCCTGTAAAATCCACTATATGTGACCAAACTTCCATAGACTTTATATTCATTCATAACTTAGTAAAATTAAAGTGGTTTCAATTATGCATTTTGCTTTAGTTACCATATTATTTGTTATGAAAGAAACAAATGAGGCTGAAAATAATAAATGAACTTATTGAACTGAGAGTTTTATTTTACAAGACATTATTCACTCGAAACCATTTTGGCACCATTGAATTAGAATCACCATTGAATTTTTTAAATATATTCTTCTCTTGTATCAATGCTTTATGAGGAGTGAAGCAAAAAAAATTCCAGAAAACTTAAGGTTTTTCACTCTCCTTAAGCTTTATCGAAACAGCATAATTGATCTTTCGGCTATAGAAAAAATGGGATCTCTTGCAAAAATTTACGAGACTTGAACCATCTGCCTTATACGCGAGATCTGGTCAACAGTGATTATTTTTACTTTAAGAGATCTATCCTATTAAAATGCGTCCAATCGTGTGTGCATGTCTGTTCAGACATTTGCAATGTGACTTCTTGGTTTGAAAGGAAGAAGTTGATCTGAAATAAGAGATATGAATTTTGTAATAAAAGTAACCAAAGTGAAAATTAAAAAAGGCTTAATAGATATTTAAATTTTTACAAAAATATAAATAAATAAATGAAACGGTCCTTGAATTGTAAATTTTGTTAACCTTGGGGTTTTGTAACCTTGATTGAAAATGCTAATTCTTTGATTAGAAAATAGATATTTATTTGTCTGAAATGGAAGATACAGATCTTAAGATGAACTTTACAGAAATGAAAATTCAAAATTTTTTATGTATTTTTAATTTAAAAACTGAAAAAATATTGACCATCATAATCTTTGTCTAGAGATTTGAAATATGAATTCTGTATATATAGATCTTGGTAGGAAAATTGTAAAAGGGAAAATTAAAAATATATTAATAGTTTTTAATCTTATGTATAAGCTAATTAAGTGATTTTTATACTAATACATTTATGGTACTAATTGGAAAAATTATTTATAGCACAGTTATAATATTAACAACAATCTTAGTACAAAGCACTATTCTTAAAATTATACCTGAATAGTATCCTTAATAAAATTATCTGACTTTGTGATAATTTATACAAAGGTAATTTCTGTGAAAACATGCTTTTTCGCATGGGCTTTCTGTTTCAAGCTGTAATTTTACTTTTAAAATTTTAACATCCAGGAAAGTTTTTGCAGTTTGATCATGATATTTTAACAGGATCGAAATTCATCATTTAACTCTCTTTTAAAACAAAAATTATTTATCAGCCTTCATTAGTCATTATATAACAACACCTAGAAGGGCCGTGGCTTCCACATAAAAGAATTCCATTTTGATCTGTCCCCAGTTTTTCTTCTCTAGCCTCTTACTTCCAAATCTTAAATATTCTTCCATATCATCCAGCCACCCTTTTCATGGTCTTCTTTTCTCCTATCTCAAAGTTTGCCATTAAATAGTTTCTTTACACGTTATCTATTTTCTCTGCCCCAGCCATCTAATTCTCTCTCTAATTTTAACACAGGCTGTTCAAATGACCACTCCAGTTCTCTGTTCTAATACACCACATACCATTTACAGTCATAGTACCAAAGATTTCCTCTATTTACTATAATTTCCAGAGCAAAAAATTTTCATGTTCCTCATTTCATTTGAGGTATTTTTGTAGATGCTTATATATTCTTGCTGACTGTTTTTCAAAGGTTTTTTTTTGGGGTGGGGGTGGGGGGGGGGGATTGAAATTACTTTTATCATTTTTGAGGAGATGTGACATTTTGTAGATGGTGGTTTATTGATCTGTCCTTAGCTGGGGCTGTTGTTACCTTTAGATGCAGACACCACAGCTAGTTAAATGAAACACATGTGGAGATACTGTTTTTCGAAAGACTAAAAGTTCATAAATTGTGTTTTAAAATCATTTGAAGCAAGTGATACTTTTTTTTTTGTTGTTTTATTGAGTTTTACTCTATGCCTGTGAAGTGGAGACCTTTGATCTTATTTGGGAAATATATTAAAAACCAGTGAAAGATAATCCGACAAATTTTGCAGGTAAATAACTTTTTTAATTAATCTCTTAAATAGCTACTTGTGCAGGAAGTCTGCAACCTTTTGCTACCAGAAAGTATCCATATGTAACATTTTTCAGGTACTGTAAGAATTAGCGTAGAAGCTGATGGAATTAATTACACTTGCAACAGGTTGTAAATTTCTACTGCAGTCGTGTTGCTTATTAATTACTAGTATAAATTGGTAATGTTTGAAATATAAAGAAATAAATTGCCTCTTCAAGGGAAATATTTCTTCATTTCCATTATCTTTTTATTTCATCCTTTAATGTTTGACTTTAAATTATAAATCCTATAACATAAAGTATGTTAATTTATTATATGTTCATATATACAGACTTGTTGAAATTTAGTTGTTGATATTTAATTTGTAATTATGATATGACTATTGAATAAATTTTTATTCTGTTAAATATATATTTTGTTAATATATACCTTTTATTATTTGTTTTATATATTGTTAAGCATGTCTTGTAAGGATTGCTGTGTTCATGACCACTTAATGTTTGATAACATTTTATATGTACTCTGTCTAATGATTGGTTAAAATCTTGGTAACAAAGATGAATATTTAAATATTCAAGGTATACAATTTGAAATATGCATTATATGTATTCAACTTATATAAAGTCAAAACCCTAAATAATCTTTTCTAAATAATGATTTAAGTATTTAAATTATTTATTTGATTTAATGAAATCTTAATGAATAAATATTTGATTTGTTTTCTTTTTATATATATTTTCTTTTTATACATTATATTATATATAAATAAACCTTATTAACTAGTTTTATATCAAAGTAAAAGTACATGCAATACAGTCTATATAATAAATATCTTAATATAACTGAAAATTTCCCATTTATTTATACACTAGCAGATTTACCTCACATTGCTCATAATTTAATGTATGTGTGAATTCTGTCACATTCATAACACATTCTAAACGCTTCTTTAAAAAATTCCTTTTAAATATTGAATTTAATTCTAAAAAATATTGAATTTAATTCTACAAAATAAAAGATATAAGAATATCTGTTCTCACTTAACAAAATTATCTATACAGACAAATAAATTTAAAAGAATAAAACTTCCAGGGATCTCAACAGATCCCTAAAAGTCCATAGAAGTATTTTGATTTTGTTCCTAATTTTAGCTAACACATGTTCTTATTTTTGTCCATGCCAAGAAATAGTTCATTAGATAGGTTTAGAACACCCAGAAGGTGTTCCAAATCTATCCATCTATTCGACTGTTTCTTGGCCTGTCACCTTACAGTTCTTTCTTAGCGGTTATTACGAAGAGACAGTTTCACCTGAGGAAAAGAGATCTAAACTCCCTTGAAACAATTGTAGTCACCTAATTTTAATATGCCTGCTTTCTTTAAGGAAGTATCAGAAAATTTTGTGATTATTGCTTTAAAGTTGTTAATTTTTAAAACAGAATTTTTGAAAAATTGAAAATATTCCATGATCTGAGTTTCTTTAAATTCCATAGATTCTAAATTGTATCAATTTAAGTAATCATACGAAATTTCATTCAATTTTTGAGATTTGCTTTAGAAATATATTGCATTCCATGTAGAAAAACAAAGCTAAATTTCCAATATCTCTGAAGCAGCTAATTTCTAAACAATGGTGTCTATTAATTTTAGATTGAAAGTACTTTCAAAGGATATACTTATTTTGAAATAGTGAAAATATTTATTATTTTATAATTTTCATTTTGGATCTATAACATAAAATTTTTCTAATATGCATGTTATCATCCTACTTAATGGATGCCATTCACTTTTAAAAAATAATCCCATATAAAATAAATCACTATTTTTGTAATCCCTTGAAACAACATTTTTACAAGAATTTTTCGATTTTTGAAAAAAAAAATGTGTTTGTAAAATCTACTGATTTTTATCAATTGAAATAATGTTACCAAATTTCATCCTATTTGCTCAGTTAGTTTAAGAAATTTTCATTATGCTATATGGGGGAGACCGTGCCAATTCTGCTATTTTATCTACTGTCAAAGGTCTTGATAATTTAGTACCATGATTCCGGGTGTTAGAGATAAATCTTCTAATCCATGAAATGATTTTAAGAATTCTGATAAATCCACTAAATCTTTTCAAGTCAAAAATAGCCTGAAATATATTTTTGTCTTTTCCGATTTTCTCTTTTCATCTTCAACCTCCTGAGATTTGATGTTCACCGATAGTTGGGGCCAATATTCTTCTTCTTTCGCCTGCCATTTTGGCCCATGCCACTAAATTTCATTATTTGTTAGAACTCTTACCTTTACACCTCATGCCGACATGGTTGTTGAGTGGTCAAGGCAAGCATTTCCGTAGCAATCGCTCGACCGCCACGTTGTGGGTTTGAGCCCCACGTAAGGCATGGATGGATGTTTGTGTTGTGGGCGCAATGTGATCCACCCCCCTCTGGTGCGCCTGGGGCAACGTCCAAGGACGGCTAAATGGTTCATACTTTGGCCGCTGTAATAAAGACGAATGACGAAGGTCAAAGTGCCTGGCCATCTGAAAAAAAAAAAACCTTTACACCTCATGTGACCAAGTTGGATTTTTTTCTTTCCATGGACCCCGTTTTTTTTAACATTTTACAACATAATTGAAAAGTGTTTATGACTTTGTTCATTCTGTCTGTCTGTCCGTTCTCACAATAACTACCATAAAAATAACTTTATCAAATGAAATTTTAGTTTGTTGTTCAGATGGTCTTTGGGACCTATGGGAATATAAATGAATAATAACACTCAATTAGTTTTGGACTGAACTCGAGTTGAAAAAATGAAATACATTGAACCCTATTGGACCTAATTTTTCAAACACTTTTTAAGCTAATTTAAAATTCACAAATTGCTTCGAAAGTTTCAGGAAGTATTCAAATTATCCCATAAAAAATATGAAAAAAAATTCAGCAAAATATATTCGGTAGTTTTTTAAATAAAAATTAAAATAATAATTACACCCATATTATATGAAGAGATTGTGTCATCCACTTCAAAATAAAATATGGCATTCATCTTCATAAAATATGGCATTCATCTGTCCTAAAACCACTTTATTTTTGCTTAATTTCTGTGTGTCTGTATTTTGAAACAACGCAATTACAATATATTTGAGTTTAAACGATCAATGCCATTCATCTTGTCAAAATCGTGATTTTAAAATTCTTTTTAATTTATATTTAGTGTTGTATCCATCCTAAAACTGCTTTATTTTTGCTTAAATTTTGTGCATCTACATTCTGAAACAACGCAATTACAATATATTTGAGGTTATATATATATTTGAGGTTAAGTGATCATCAAACTTTGATTATTTCTACAACGAATCCTGATTTTCACTTATGGGGAATGTAAACACATAAAGATGTAGGTTGAGTTATATAAGAATTGCTGAATTTCTTTAACCCAAAATTATTTAGCTTTGGAGTCTGCAATATAGCTGATATGATTCATTGATTTTACATAGAGAAGCAGACGATTTTTTCGATGAAGTTTTAAGCATAGAGTTAAATTATTGTAGTATTGTGATGAATGAAAGTAGTGTTGCACCGAATATTCGGTTGGTATTCGGTATACTGCCTATTCGGCAGTCAAACCGAATATTCGGTTCGGCCGAATACTTTAATATTCGGCCTAACCGAATAGTAAAACAAAATTAAAATATTCGACAATTGGTAAAGCACATTTTTTATACAATGAATGAAAGTTATAGTATCATAGTACAAAATTAATTCAAATTTTTACTTACCAATATTATCACATTTAAAATAATTTTAATGTAAAAGAAAACACTCTGATATTAAATTTTTTTTTTCAATTTTTCTTAAATCTTATCACACCTTAACCTTACTAACTCATTTAAATATGAAACAGTAACCAGAAAATAAAACTATTAATATTACATGTTCAAAAATATAATGGTTAATTTTTTATAAAATATGCAGCTAAAAAAAAAATCAATTATCATTTCACTAATATTAAAAAAAGGTGAAGGTGATTAATATATAAAACAAACACTTGGATGAATATTCAATTTTGCAGTATTTTAATTTCGATAGAGATAGATAAGAAACTGAGGGTGCCATAGGTGTTCCTTTGTATCCATTAAAATGTGTCAAATAAGATAACCAAAGAATTTCTCTGTGTGTGGCCCCATTGTAGTCAAGCCTTCTAATTTCTTTCATGATTTCTGAAGAGAAGATTACTTTGTTGAGTCTTTTGTCACAGGGTGGGTACACCTGTCTGTAACTGTTTAGTTATCTATCAGTATCTACTCTGTTGTAGTTCGCAATGGCTGGACATTCTGGCAAAGTATCCTTTGCACTTTAAAAAGAAAAATGATTTGGCAATGTTTGAATTTGACTGCTTAGTTTCAATTTTGATAAAATTATTTATCAGTTACAGTACAGAAGAGACTAAGATAGCAAAAATTCACTTGAACAAATTGTAATTCTAATTTGTAATGATATTTTAAGCAACTTGGGTTTGTATGTAAGGTACATGCAAGATTCTCTATAACATAATATGAAGCCATATGATTATCACATATTAGAAATTAACTATCAATTATCAATTTATGCAGATAAACATAAACCAAATTAGGTAGCCATTTACTATTTTACTATATTAATTTGCTTTTGGAATGATTTATTTTATTTTTTATTTATTTTAAATTAATAATTATACTTAATGTAAATGCAAATAAATTTAAGATGTTAAATGTAAATGCAAATAAATTTAAGATGTTAAATGTAAATGCATTTATAAAAGGCACAAAATAGAAACATTTTCTATTTTAAATTGGCATAAAATAGAAATATTACCTTTAAAAAATTTAACCGAATATTCGGTTAGAATTTTAACCGAATATTCGGTATTCGTTAGTCGGCAAAAAATGGTATTCGGTGTAACCCTAAATGAAAGGAATGGAATAAAAGTGTATGAATGAAATATATACAGCTTTTACATAGAGAGCCAGGTGATTTATATTTCAATGACATTGTTTGAATAAAATTAATTTTTTTCAATGAAGTTTTAAGTTTTCAAATATAATACATTATTGTTGTATTGTGATAATTTTAAATATATTACCGCTGAATGTATTGTATTTTAGAGATGTTTAAAGCAGGCAATTTATATTTCAATGACGTCATTTGAATAAAGTTCATTTTTTTCGATGAAGTTTTAAGTTTTCAAATATAATAAATTAATGTAGTATTGTGATAATTTAAAAAATATTACCGCTGAATGTATTGCATTTTAGAGATGTTTAAATTAAATTGCATTGCAGTTGGAAAGTGTTTCATAATCAATGCTTTATGCATGATTGATCTTTCTTGTTATGTATTTCCTTAACCCTATGTTGGACGAAAGGTTTCCATTTTTAACCAGCGCATGACAATTGCTGAATCTGACCAGAAATATGGAACTATATTTCTGGTTTCTCTCCTAAATATTCTGGGACTATTTAGAGGTTCTTGTTCCAATTAACACTGTCATAAGTTCAAATCTAGGAAGATTTACTGCTTTCAGTGGTGCTATTCTAGCTTTAGAGAGGATGAATTCAGTCTTCACAGCTTCTTTTTTTATGTATCTTAAATATAGTATGGCTCCAAAAGCTTTTTGACTTGCATCAATGAAACTGCACAGTTTTCATCAACTTTCTCCTCTCAATACCTTCGAAGTAATATCTTGGAACTTCAATATCCGTTGTATCTGCAAGTTCATTACACCAACTCTTCCAATTCTGAAGCTCTAATGGAAAAAGTTTGTCCTAGTCTAATTCATATTTCCAAATTTTCTGAAGCAATATTTTTGCTTTAATATTAAAGAAATTTAAAAATGCTAATGGTTCATACAGACTTCCAATAATTTTTAAGATTCCTCTTTTAGTTTTAGTAGCACCACCTACAATTTTGGAAATTAAATCTTTAATCTCAATTTTAAAAGAAGAATCTTATCTATTCCAAATGTAGTCCAAGACTTTGCAGTCATTTGCATCTTTAATGCAAATTTCATTTTTAAACCAAGTTTTCTGAACAGATTCATTATTTTCCTTCTACTTATCACACTCTTTTAATATGACATTCTTTGCTTCTGCATTTTAATAACTTTCCTCATTGGTTCCTGCTATTAAGTTTTCCACGTACGGACAGTGATTTAGGAACTCAAAAGCCTTTGGATATTGCAATTCATATTTCATTATGCATGTCTTAATCAGTGGTCGGAAGTAGCATGCTACAAGTAGTGAAATTACAGTAATCACTACTTTTTTTTGTAATTTGTAGTGTAATGCGCTACTTTTAAAAATAAGTAGTGAAGTGAGTAACACAATACAAAAAATTGTTAAAATCGTTAGTTTATATCGAGTTTTGATGTTACTTTAACGTTACTTCAGTAAACAAACAACTTGCCATTCGACATATCACGTGATTACCATTTCTTCCTTAGTATGAAACTTAGTGTTTTGTGTAACGATATGATGTGCACAGTAACCAGTTTTTGGAACAAATAAAAAATGTCAGTTATTTTAATTCACAAGATATCTTCAAAGCTAAGTGCCCATCTCATAATACCAAATAAGATGAGATGAACTCAATGCATTCTGCCATTGAACGTATATGACAGTTCCTGAGAGAAAACAAGAAGAAACTACATAAAATTTTCATATGCTGCAGAGTTAGGAAGGCTATTGCCCCATAAAGTTAATTTTTATATGAATATATTCAGATCTGTTATGTCTCAAAAGATCCTGCATATCTT
The DNA here is from genome assembly GCA_951213105.1 of Amaurobius ferox. Taxonomy (NCBI): domain Eukaryota; kingdom Metazoa; phylum Arthropoda; class Arachnida; order Araneae; family Amaurobiidae; genus Amaurobius; species Amaurobius ferox. The sequence goes on along the minus strand of OX578148.1, from coordinate 1,203,572 downwards.
GATTTCAATTTTGAGATGCAAATTCTACTAAAAATAAATGTTTTAAATAAATAGTTTTTACTTTTATTTTATTTTATACTTTTGTTTTATTTTATTGTTTTCAGAAATGGGTAAAAGTGCAAAGGTTGTAAGTTGATCAATAAATTTGGGTTCTTATTCAGAAGAGGTGTGTTAAATTACTATAGTATATCCATATCCTCAACATTTTATGTAAATTGATGCTCTGGCAAAATTCGTCTTATAAAAGTAGTTAAGTAGTGATTACAATTTAAAAGTAGTTTGTAATTACTACTTCCTAAGAGAAGTAGTTGTAGTTAACTACACATTTGTCATAAAGTAGTTGTAGTTCACTACAAAAGAATAAAGTAGTTTTTTCAACCACTGGTCTTAATCATCACTCCGAGCAGAAGTAGACTTGATTTGGTGTCAAAAATAACTTTAGCCATACCAAAGAATTTTAATTTACTTTCTTTATGCATTATTTTTTCATTAGTCCAAAAGATTTTCAGTGCATTTCTAGCTTGATCAATTGCAATTTGCAGGAATGCCTGCTCTATCAGCTATGAACTGTATTTTGTGTAGTTTGAATCTATTTAGTGTATCTAACATGTCTGGATACAGGTTGGGTTCTGAATTCAAATAATTATTCAATGAAAAACATCCTTCTGCATGTGAAGACTCATCATTTACAAAGGAGCTAGTTGTGTCTTTGTCTTCTCTTACTATCACTTATGCCATAAAATATGATTTTTCTGTTATACTACTATCTGTTTTCTCAACGATTTCATTCTCTAACTAAATATTTATCTATTACCACTTATAATGCTCGTGAAATATAGTAAAGTCTACGAGTGCAACAAGAAAGGAGAAAAAGAGAAGCGTCAATATTTGACTGATTAGCGGTGATGTTTTGATTTGTAGTTATGGATAAGTATAAACATACATCTGGGGCCCCAAAACGTCAAGATAGAGAACTGATATTAGAGGCTAGTAAGAAAGGAAGGCGGACATTGTTTGAACTTGGAATTAAGAAATCTGAGACTGTTACACTTTCGAATTCTGATGTGGATCATGGTATTGCTGCTGTTGCTGATGATGATGATTTTAGCGTAAAGCCTGGGCCATCTACAAAAAGGGATTTTCCATGCTCGCCCCAAATATCTTGTGCTCCAGCCGATGAATCTGTAAACCTGGGCCTATATAAACATTCAGAAACGGAACCCGAGTCTCACGAAAAGAGCTCACCTTCATCGGATTTACAGCCAGACTTGCTTCAAAAAATAAAGGATGAAATTGAATGCAACGTTAACTGGCTGTCCAAATACTGATGCAATTGAAAGTTTTGTGCGAAGAGGTCCCCCTCCAATTTCCGAAAACCTTCCACATGATGGAAAGAGAGCTTTTCCACGACTTGTGTTATTCGCGAAAAGCAAAAATGGTGAACAACGTCCAAGAGATTGGTTAGTTTGGGATGCGGAAAGTCAGTCTCTATACTGTTTTCCTTGCCGTTTATTTGGTCGTTCTACTAAACTTATAGAAAATAACCTTTCAGTGTTGATGAGCGATGGTGGATAGAAGAAAGAATATTCATGGCGTAAACTCTATGATAGACTACCCAAGCATGAAGTGAGTTAATTTTATTTTTAGCGGAAAGAGACCTTCCACTCAGAGGTGATTCAGCAAAGATTGGAGATCCTAGCAATGGAAATTTTCTGGGAATAATTGAGCTCTTAGCTACGTATGATCCGCTACTAAGAGAACAAACATACAACAAAAATAAAAGCAGCTCAAGAAGACGGGAAACGTCTTCAAGCACATTACCTATCCTGGCAATCTCAGAATGAATTTATTTAAGCTTGTGGAGACAGAGTTCTTCGTGCGGTTTTATCAGAGAGGGAAAGGGCAAAGTACTATTCTATACTGGTGGACGCTACTCCAGATTCATCACACCATGAGCAGATAACTTTTGTTTTCAAATATCGGAGATATTTTTGAGCTTTGTTGCATGCAACAAAAAAACAGGAGAAGATATAGCTAATGAAATAATGAAGGAATTGGGAAAAGCATGGTATTCCTTTGAGTGACTGTAGAGGACAAGGTTTCGATAATGGTGCTAACATGGTCGGTGTTTATAAGGGAGTTATAGCTATTATATCTAAAATAAACCCGTTGGCTCTATTTTCAAACTGTGCTGCACACAGCTTAAACCTTTGTGGAGTTAATGTAGCCGAGTGTTGTGAAAATGCTGTTACATTTTTTGGAACTTTACATTCTCCAAAGCTCCTCAACGATAAGAAATCCTAGAGAAAAAGATTAACTGCTCTCTGCATAGACTCTGATACAAGGTGGTTAACAAGGGTTGATGCAGTGAAGCCCTTTGCCAAATATCTTCCCGGTGTCAAGCATGCTGTTTCCCGATGTAAGGAGCTGAATATGAATGTTGAAAGTAAAAGTCAATTGTTGGGGTTTTCAAGGTATCTTCAATCGTTCAAATGTCTCTTAATGGCTACCATTTGGTACAAAATTCTAGTAACTCTCGACCATCGTAACAGAGTTCTTCAAGCCCGAGATACAACTCTTGATATAGAAGTCACCAATATTGACAGCCTAATAGAAGAGATGAAAGAGTTAAGAAACAAGTTTGATCATATTCTTAGTGAAGCTAAGCTTGTTGCCAATGCTGTGGTAATTAAGCTTCCTACAGACACGACACGCGTGGAAAGAAGACAGAAGAAAAAAAACGCTTTCATGATGTAACACCAGATGATGAGGATGAGCTTAAGCCAAACCTTCAACATGCCCACGGAATGGAGTCAAAAGAAGAGAAAGATTTCCGGATAAATGTTTTCTACAAAATCATTGATTCTGTTGTATCAGGACTGACCGAGCGTTTCGTTATAGCCAGGAAACTAAGCGAAATTTTTCAGTGTTTATGGCAGTATTTACAAACAGAAGATGATGCCATTTCTGAGTCATGTACTAGTTTACTTGCTACCTTCCACTACGACCTTTCTCAAGATCTCCCAGATGAATTGATCCATCTGAAGTCAATCCATCACTCAAATTTGGGGCCCGATCCTTTGAACCCCTCGAATTGTTGAATAAACTTAAAAGCTTAAAACTGGATTCTTTGTACCCAAATGTTTGTATAGCCATCAGGCTATTCTGTACTCTTCCAGTGTCAGTGGCTGGAGCTGAGAGATCTTTTAGTGTTTTAAAAAGAATCAAAAATTATAACAGATCAACCATGGGACAAGAAAGACTGTGTGGATTAACCACTCTTGCCATTGAGACAGCTCTTGCTCGTTCTTTGAACTTTAATGATGTAATTGACGACTTTACATCTAAAAGAGCCAGAAGGGCTATTTCATAGAAACTTTTATAAGCAATCAAATTTGCCGATTGAAGTGTTTATTTTTTCCTGTTTCTGATATTTACTTATAAATCGGGTTTTTATAAATTAATAACTAACTAATTTGATAAAGAAGGTAACTGTGCTTTAGTTTTCAAATATCGAGTACTCAACATTTAATAAATAAGATTTAGCTTTAATTGTGTTTGTGTCAAGTGATTCTATGTATACGTTAAGAAAGAATTTCAGAATTATATATACATAACTTTAAAATAATTCTGATAAAATACTTGCAATTTGATGGAAGTTTTATCATATACAAGGTTTTGTTTTTGTATATATGGCCTACGGTAAATTTAAAGTGTACTAATTCTGCACTGTTTCAAAACATTTTATGGGGAGAAAAGATTGAAGAAACTTTTTTTTTTCTTGGGATGGGGGCGTCTCAAAACTGCCCTGGGACTCGAAAATCCTGTCGTCGAGCCTGCATGTGATCACCCTTTCATTCATTTGTATGAAATTTAGTGTTCTGCGCAACGATGTATGATGAATGGCTGCAGGGCTAGGAAGGTCATTGCCTCATGAAGTTGATTTTTTATATGGATATGTTCAGATGCATTATTTCCCAAAAGATCCTGCGTATCTGATTGCAATTTTGAGATGCAAATTGTATTAAAAATGAACAAACATATTTTTAAATAAATAGTTTTTACTTTTGTTTTATTTTATACTTTTAATAAATAAAATGGATACACGTCAACCGTAATTAAACGTTAAAATCAAAAACAACAAAAAATAGGTTTAAAAGTTCTTTAATAAAATCTCCTTTCCTCAAAATACAAGAACTATGCGGCCAAAGTGGCTTTGCCACTGATGAAGGGCATTGTGATGTCCGAAAGTGCTTTGGCCGTGTAATTTATTTACGTCGAGGAAAGAAGATTTTATTAAAGGACTTTTAAACCTATTTTTGGTTGTCTTTGATTTTAAAGTTTATACTTCTATTTTATTTTACTGTTTTCAGAAGTGGGTAAAAGCGTTAAGATTGGTAAGGATTGTTGGATTTGTTCCGAAAGCTAGAACAGTTTTAACTTTGAAGGAGTTAAAAGAAAATAACTTGATGATCTCAGATTTGAGTTTTCCAGATTATGAAATTGATTTACTTTTAGGAGCTAATCAGGGACGTAAGTACCGGGGGGGTGTGGGGGGGTGTCACACCCCCCTGACTCAAAAAAGTCGGAAATTTTGGCAATCACTCGGAAAAAAAATCGGAATAAGAGTGTGTTTTGTTCTTCATAAATTTCATTTTAAAAACTTATTTTTTACTTTAATTTTCTAAATGTTCACTACAAAATTACCGATTCTCTTTCGTGAAACAAAATCCTTGAAGCCCGTGTTGAAGCAAAGCCATCTGATGAACGTGGGACAATGGTTTCTTTGCGATGTCATAAATCTCATTTAAATACGTATGAGCCACCTGGATAAGGGCTATGTCAACGAGGGTGGTCCAGGAAGTCCCCAAACTTTGTCGGCATTTTTCTTGAGGAAATTCGGAGAAGCAGATCTTGCAACCGGAGGGTGCAGATCATTTGTAGTACACATATGTGGGGACCTTCGAGAAGCAATCACGTGATTCTAGCTCTTTGGTGGGGACAAACCATGAAAGAGCAATTAGGTTCTGGTACGAGTTCTTCGGACAAAACCTATTTTCTTCTCTATGCTGTCGGCAAAACAGCAGGAGAAAAATACTGAAACACATTGTCCAGGGATTTGGAAAGTAAACCCAGTATGTATTCCCTTAAAAGTGTCTATAATTGGGCAAGTAATTTATGTCTCTCAGAAAATGTGAATGTCTTTTCTGTAAAATGCTGAAAAGCATGGAATCTTCATTCAGTCCAGATTGCTTCAATTTTTCGCAGAGCTAGGTTGTGCCTGCGTAAAGTAAGGTAATATTTTTAAATTATATAAAGGCATGCATAAGAATCGTTTATATACGTTTCTCATAATTATTATTATTTATTTTTATTGCTTTTTTAAATTTTGTTATAAAATTGTGCTTTTAAAGGTATCATTTAACAATTCATACGTCATTTAAATCAATTTTCTGTGACAAAATAAAATCGCAAATTGTGAATGAAACACTAGACTATACAAAAAGATCAGCAGTGGTTCCAATACGGGTCAGAACGGACCGAAAATTTAGAGTTTTTCCCTGCCTGGCACGACAATAGCAGTACTTAAACCAGTCCCGAAGACCATTGAGTCTCGGCTTGATCCGGCCCGAAATAATTTATATTCATATGTGTTAAAAACATGAATGTGTAGAAAGCCCAGGCCGCCCGACTCACCCGAGAGTATGAGCAGCAAAGTGAGCGGCCGCCGAAAACATGAATGTGTTGAAGACCCAGACAGTCCGACTCATCCGATGACATAGAGCATCCTCTTGGACGGCCGGGAACATGAATGTGTTGAAGACCCGGACCGTCCGACTCGTCCTGAGGACTTGAGCATCTATTTGGACGGCCGGCGGGAACATGAATGTGTCGAAAGCCTAGACCATCCGACTCGTCCGAGGACTAAGAGCAACATAATGGATGGCCGGGAACATGAATGTGTGAAAATTTTCTACGAAGAATTGAAATAAAGTTTTTTTTAAAAACATTTATCTATATATAGCTGAAATAAAGATAATTATTTCATGTATTCAATTAAAACTCATTTGAAAAATTTTCAAAATTAAATATGTTCGGCCTGGCGAAATAAATATATTCGGCCCCAGAAAAAATTTCAAAATCAAATATGTTTGACCTTTTTTGAAAGTCAAGTTTGAGCCCGGCCCGAAACAGCTTTCTAAAATCAACGGCATGGCCCGAGTCGAAATGATTTCGCTTGAATAACATTTTTCTATGTAGAAAGTTTATCTTTTTTGACAATTTTAAAATAATTTTAAATAATTAAGAACCACTTTTTCAAAATAGTTCAAAATATTAAGACATCGAAATTAGGACCACATCTACAAAATATTAAAATATCGAAATTGTTGCCACTATTTTTCAAAAACTAAGAACCTATCCAAAATCCAATTGTCCACTCCTATATGGTTTTCAAAGGACTACAAATAACCTAATATTATTTATAGCTACCACTTTTTGTTTTCGAGAAATAAGCATTTATAAACTTAAACAAGAAAGGTCAATCATGCATAAAGCATTGATTATGAAACACTTTCCAACTTCAATGCATTTTTATATAAACATCTCAAATGCGATACATTCCTCGGTAATATTTTTAAAATTATCACAATACTACATTAATTTATTATATTTGAAAACTTCATCGAAGAAAATGAACTTTATTCAAATGACGTCATCAAAATACAAATCGCCTCTCTATAAAGGCAGCATTTCATTCATAAACATTTTTCCAACCGTTTCATTCATTACAACACTATAATGATTTATTTTATTTGAAAAATTGTTATCTACCTTATTTATTTTAAAATATGAAACCTTTCTTATATATAAAATAATAAAACCCTTGGAAAGATATGTATTATATAATATATCTCGTGTCTCTTTCTGGAGGATATAGCAAGAGTCAGAATTTAATTGAATTTGTTTTTCTCCCTATATTAAATAATTTTTATTTAAAAAACTACCTAACATATTTTACTGAAATTTTTTTTATATATTTTATGAAATAATTTGAATATTTTTTAAAATTTTCGAAGCAATTTGTGAATTTTAAAGTCGCTTAAAAATGTTTGAAAAATTAGGTCCTGTAGGGTTAAATGTATTTCATTTTTTCAACCTGGGTTCAATCCCAAACTAATTTTATGATATTATTCATTTATATTCCCATAGGTCCCAGAGACTGTTTGAAAAACATACTAAAATTTCATTTTGATAAAGTCATTTTTACGGCAATTATCGTGCTAACAGACAGACAGAGTGAACAAAGTCATAAACACTTTTCAACTATGTTGTAAAGTGTTAAAAACAGGATATTATCAATCTTTTTAAACTTGATAAGAAGATTCCTCGAAAATTGCATAAGATTTATAAAAACACATTAACGCGCTTAAACACGCCTTTTCTCGTGGGGCGCGGTAGTCCAGTGATTAGTGCTCGGATTGCACTCGGTAGGCCTCGGTTCGATTCCCTCAGCTGCCAAAACTGCCGTCGTGTTCACGCTGAGTACGATCACGTTAAAAATTTGGGTCCGTAAGCCCTTCCGAGAGGTTGGTGGTAGGGGAAGGAGGGTACGGTCCCTGTGGATGCCTCCCCCCACTGGGTTCCGTTCTAAATTGAGTGACTCTTCACGGTCGTCTAAACCGTTACCTTACACCTTTCTGGTAGGTCGGACCGTCTGGTTCTCAACAACAACGCCTTTTCTCGTTGCGCTGAATCACCTTTAGGATTGAAGAAAATGCAAGGAGGTAAAAATCGGGATTATGTTTGTAGTTATCCGATTCAAATGATTTTTTTACAATGCTTTTAATGGCAAATAATTGTATTTTTAAAAATATGAATCATATCTTTAAAATTCAAGGAATAAGAAAACTTCTCAATTTAAATCACTTTATGTGTTTCGTCTGCTGCACTTTCGTGAAATAAATGCCGAAAAGTAAAATTAGATAATTAAATACTATCTCCGAATATTTTAGTGCTATAGAAGAGATTTGTCAAGCGAATTCTTATAAAATAATTGCTCGTTTAAAAAAATCAAAATGATATCTGTAAAATTCTGGAACTTAGAATTTTTGATTTCATCACCCACATTGTGTCGCGCTAATTGTCTATAAACATCTGCCATTCTGCAAACAATAGTCTGCTGGGATAAATGGATTTAGAAACAACGAAATTTCGACTTTAAATATTCATAACCTTTAAACTAATTGAATTAAAAAAAAAAAAATCCCGACAAGGTGCATATTTGCATAAGCTGAGATGCCAAATCTTCGAAGCTGTTGAAAGCTTGAATTCTTTTCTACGCGTTACACACACACAGAAACAGAAATCCTTTTGAAAAATACTAAATATGTAATAATAATGCAACATTTACTCGGCCGTTCGATATTAAATTGTATATAAATTAAAATGTTACAGTAAAATGTTAACTACGTCAAAATGTTTTTATAAACCTTTTATTAATAGAGAAAAATATGTTAAATAGTTGAGCTTCCAATAAATCAAAATTTTCATTAGTTATAATTTTACCGTTGTACATTTTGTAGACACATTTTATATATTATATTTTTTTTAATAAATAATCATTAATTTATTTATAATTACTATTATTTTATTTTTAAATTAAAATATTTCTTTCTCGTGCAAATAAAACCCCCCCAAAATATTATTTAAAATTAAACAGAGTTATTTCAAAATAATATACCAACATTGATAGTTGCGAAATATTATATTCAGATTTTTGTGGTCATCATTTGGTATTTATATAGTCACAATCTCTCTACTAGATTTGCCCCTATAAGTAGGAAACATAAAAGTAATGAAATGATCCTACATATTCAATATCGATGAAGAAGCCAGTAAAAGGATCAAAATAATGAATAACATAATTTTTTTGTTTCTGAAGGTCAGCTGTCCATAAAATATGGTGATGCTTTATATTACTTCATTCATTTCTGATTCTATTTGCACCACTTAATATGCACTCGTTTCCAGTAATAATTTACTTATACTAAAAATTTTGGTGTTCAATTAAAAAAAAATTGTTTTTATATTTTGTGGACTTCCCATCTCTGCAATTGGTTTATTTAATCTTACGTTCTTTCGAAATATTTATTTCTCGAAGACTTTGATCGAAGTTGAATTTTTTTTATAAACCAGCAAACTTCCGCGCACTTCGGACACTAAACTCATGTAAGTACACCATGAGAAACAGGAACCGGCATGAGAAACAGGAGCATGCATGAGAAACAGGAACCGGCGGACATCAACTGCCACCGATCCTCCCACCCACTTCTAATATCCACAGTCACATACCAGTAATACACACCCCTATTCAATATTATTATCTCTTATAGGATAATATCTCCCTATAAAGACATACAAACTATACCGTCTCCTAACATAACGCAATGAAGTTACGTTCCCCTATAACCTTAGCAAATCAATTTATCAAGTTTAATACCTCAAACTTTTCATCTTAAGTTTTTAATTGGTCTAGCCATACCATAGAAGAAAAGAGTCTAACTCTCTCTTACTTTATGGATCATATAATTCAGCTCCAACCAATCTATCTATAAACAAAGTTTGTATAATTGCATCGTTTACAACGTGATTTTGAAGATAAAGTAGAAAATAAGTCTCTCTAAGTCCATGGCTTAGATATTCATATTCTGAATTTTTAAATAGGGATGACCTCACAAAATGAACTTTCCTAGTCAGCTGAATCATGGAGGTGGTCTCGCCTCTAACTTCATGAGTTGAATACAGTTTTCCTGTTATTTCTTCAAGCATTAAGTTCTCATAACCATGCAATTGCATCATGTTGTGGCAACATCTTCGACCTGAGATTATAAACAAAAATAGCAAAAAAGGTCAAACTTTGAGAGGCTATCTTCCCAGATCCAAGGGTTAATTTTAAAAACGACTTTCAGATTTAAATTCAGCATGGTAAAATCAGCAAACAGGAGTTTTTTAGCCTTCGAAATTGTATTTGGAGCTCTGACATGATGACACTGCGCTTTTAAAAAGGTGATTAAAAATTCGTTCAAATCAGTGATGAAAAATCATTGAAGCTATACACACAAAAAATTATATGCACCCATAAGAAATTGAGCCTACAGCCACGAAGATCGGCATATATGTGTCGTTTGAGAAAATATGCAAATGATTAGAATTTGGGATCAGTTAAAAACGTTTTATTAAGAAATGGTGACAACAAGAAGCTGATATTTTATTAAGTGGTTACCGACTATACAAGTCGATATTCGGTGCGGCATAGGGTCAGTTAGGTTGCTTATGTCCCTCTGCGGAAGATTCTGCCACAAATGTTGCAACCGATCAGCTAATTCAGTGGTATTCAGAGAAGGCTGCAATTGCTGTCACAGCATGTCCCATACGTTCTCTATTGGTGATAGGTCTGGAGATCTGAATGGCAATAGGAGGGTATTAAATCCTTGAAGACATTGTTGAGAAAGTTGTGCAGTATATGTTCGAGCTTTGTTTTGTTGGTAAATGGAACCTGGGCGACTTGACAGGATAGGCAGAGCAATTGGCGGCAGAATATCGTCAACGTACAAGCGAGTCTTTAGATTGGCTTGCAACAACTAGAGGAGATCTTTCCACTTTCGACCCAGACCGTATGACATACACCAAAGTGTAAGGTATCTGTGGCCGGGATATTCCCATATCTATGGCCGGGATATTCCCACATCCTTATCTATGGCCGGGATATTCCCATTTAATTTAGACTAGAATCTAGTGGGGACACAACTACAGCTACCGTACCATCCTCCTACCACCAACTTCTTGTAACCCACATATTTAGGTCTTAGATAAAAGCCCGCTATACTACATAAAGAATTGTATTTTCAAACGCGGATGATTTTCGTCAACTCCGAAAGGAACCGCGGTCCAACAATGTTAAAGTGTAATATGCACTCACTCCAGTTGTATTCAATAGCTCACCGTTTTTCGAAGTTTTTTGGTCTCGGAACCCCAAAATGAGAAAAAGTCCAATGTGGTCCAAACTGTACATCAAAATTCTTTAATTTTCCGTAAATTTACACGAAACTATAACACACGTTGAAAAACGCTGTATAACTCAATGTTAGTTTCAAACCAAATTTAGAAGCATGCGATCAACAAACCTGGAAAAAAAAATAAAGAAAATAATCGATCCTTTCTCTAGGAGAGTGCTCAGGCATGTGTAATCTACCGGGGAGAAACCGCAGTCCTATGCATCTCATTAAGGGAGATGCATTTGTTGCTTTGATGCGTTTTCTTAAAAAAAAATGTAGTAATTAAAAAAAAAATTGTTAGACTGCGAAGATAAACACAACTTTCTGTAGAATTCAAACTGTAGAATTAAGCTAATCTTCCTGTTTTGGATGCTGCAAAGTAAGTATCATATAAACTAAAAAAATGCAATTTTGATGTATTTAAGAATATGTGTATGACCACATGCAAGTAGGTTTTCTGGTGGATCATTTGGAACTTTTTACTTTCCTTATATACATAATGTATAAGGAAAGTATTGTGACGGGATCGAAAATTCGAATTCGAGTTTTCGACGGGAGAGCACTTTTCAAGCATCCCTGATCACGAATCAAACATTTTTGAAGTGATGTCTGTGTGTGTGTGTGTGTGTGTGTGTGTGTGTGTGTGTGTGTGTGTGTGTGAAAGTATGTGTGTGTGTCAGTGAGCCTGTGGAGACGATAACTGACGAACGAATGGACCGATTCGAACAAAATTTGGTACAAAAATCACAATCCGTAAACACTGGAAGCCTATTGTTTTTATACGCAATCGAATGTTCAGAACCCCCCTAAATTTTCGAATGAAATTTTGAAAAAATCGTCAAAAAATCAAAACCAGTAATAAAGTTACGTAAATAGACATTTCTTATGTAATTTTCATTAGAAAACGATTGACATAAATTTTAGAACGCTTACATGAACCGTTCTCGAGATATTGCACATTTTTAAAAAAAATTATTAAAAAGTCATATAAAATAAAAAAAAAAATTTCCTCTTGAGGAACATGTTCACTTTTCAGATGTAATACCATGCGATAAATTGGGTAACATCATTCTCGTGGATCAAGCTCGTTCCATTCATGAAAAAAGATACTTTGAGTAATACTTTTGTATTTGAACGCTAATAGTCATTTATTTGCTGTAAGAATAACTTATTTCTGCGTTCATAACGCTTGGCGAGATTTTGGCGACGAATTTGGCGGAATGTCGCCAACTTGGCGACTTTTTGAAGTGTTGCCAAATTAGCGAAAATCTTGCCAAATAGCTAAAAATGACTCTAAATCAATGAAAATGACGTCTAATTGAAGAAAATTAATATCTTGGAAAGAATATTAGTATCTACTATAAGAAAAACCTATTTATTTTACTGTAAAAGTAATAAATTCAATACATTATATAAGGAAAGTCATGTGTTGTCCACATCAGATTTTTTTTTTTAAGTCCGTGTCTCGACGATTTTTTTAAAACAAATATCGAGGAAATGAAACAACGTCATCCCTTATGAGCACTACAAATCATATCATATTAATTTCCTTTGAATAATGTATGTATGCTATCATGCACATCCCGTGTCTTACAAAGATAATTTTTGGCCTAGAAACGCGTGTTTTTCTCCTTTTTTGAGGAAATTATTTGGAAATGTGCAATGTGCATTCGAAAATTAGAAAATAAGTTTTAATTATTTACAAAAACCTATTAAAAGACCCAAATTTAGCTAAAAAAAGATACATGTTCCGAAATTTACACAACCAATTCTTGGCATAGAAACTCGCGGGTTCTTAAGTGCTAGGCAATCATCTGGGAATGTGTCAAGTGCATTCGAAAAAAAAATCCCAAAACATACGAAATTTAATACTTTTTCAAATATATTTAACATTCTGCTAATCCTTGCCCTAGAAACTTGCCTTGTTTCAAATGATAGCTAAAAATTTGGGCATTTGCATAACACATCCGATAATTAAATAACAAATGTAAAATTATTTATAAAACAAAACCCTCAAAACCAAAAATTTGGTTTTGAGACTTTTTTCTTTTTATAAATTGGGGTATGATTTGGATATATACACAAAACATTCGAAAATTAAAACAAATAATTGCCGTGTAGACTCTGAACTGGACAAATGTATCACTAGAACAGCAATGCACTCGTTCAAAACCAGAAGTTAACTCACTTGTTTGTAAAGTCGGAAATTTTCAATACTAGTCGGAAAAATTTCCTTCACACCCCCCCAGCCAAGATTGCCCACTTACGTCCCTGGAGCTAATGTTGCTGGATCAATCATGCCTGGTAATTCTATTAAATTAAATTCAGGATTAGTTGTTTTAGAAACAAAACTGGGTTACACTTTGATGGGAAAAGAATGTATTTCTGATAAATGTGAAGATATACCCGAAGCGAATGCCATTAAGAGTAATTCAGGTTGTAGTATATCTAGTGTTTTAACATTGCATTCTATGAACTTTGTTAATCATTTATGGGACCTTGATGTTATTGGTATAACGGATCTATGGGAAAATGCTAAAAAGAAATTAATTTTTTCTGATTCTGTCAAGTAATTTCAAGATAATTTAACTATTCTTCCTGATGGAAGGTATGAGTTGTTGTTACCTTTTAAATACGATACTCAGTTACCAGATAATAAAGACTTAGCTTTGAAAAGGCACAGAAATATGTATAAACGGGTAGCGAAAAAAAACTTCTTAAAAGATTATGTGGAAGTATTTAATGAGTGGGAAAAATCAAAAATCATTGAAAAGGTTCCAGTTGAAGAAATAGATAAAAGGGGACATTATTTACCCCATAGACCCGTGATCAAGGAATCGAGTCAAACTTTTGAAATTAGACCTGTGTTTGACGCTTCTGCCAAAGACGGTAACGGCCCTTCCTTGAATGACTGTTTGATTAAGGGTCCTAATTTGATAGAAGTGATTCCAGACCTAATTGATAGATTTAGATTATATAACATTGGGCTCTCAGCAGACATAGAAAAGGCGTTTTTACAGTTGAGTATCGCACCGGAACATCGAGATTTTTTGCGATTCCTCTTTCCTTCTGAATCTGAAAACTTTATTGTCTATAGACATTGTAGAGTTTTATTCGGTGTCACCACTAGTCCTTTTCTTTTAATGGCATCATTGCATCATTTGTTTGAGAATGCTGCTGTAGAATATTATGACATAGTTTCAAAGCTTCAGAATTCTTTTTATGTGGATAACTGCGTAACTGGAGTGTCTAGTCTGGAAGAGTTATCTCATTTTGTACCCCAAACTCAAAAATTGATGAAAAATGCATGTTTTAATTTGCGAGGATGGGAAGGTATTGTTTCCAGTCCCTATATATCCAATTCTACTGGTGATACTTCTCTTTTGGGAATGGTATGGAACCTAGATCAGGATATCTTAAGATGCAATATTCCGACGAAGATAGATCCTGAACAAGATCAAACTAAGAGAACTGCTTTATCTATTGTACAACGAATTTTTGACCCTTTTGATTTGTTATGCCCTGCTACTCTATTACCCAAGCTATTGTTACAAGATGCATGGAAAAGCAAATTATCTTGGGATGTTCTTTTGCCTCTTAACATGCAAAAGGAATTTTCCAATTGGAGCAAAGAAATGGCGATTTTTTCTGAATTACAAATTCCTAGATGCTTAGAGATAAACGAAACTTCAGAATTGCATATTTTCGTTAATGCTTGTAAAAGATCATATGGAGCCTGTGTATTTATAAGATCGGTAGTCTCAGGTGAAATTAAAGTTCAGCTTGTGAGAGCCAAAACAAGAGTCGCACCGATGAAAGACATGTCTATACTCAAGCTAGAACTCATGGCCTGTTGTATAGGAACAAGGTTAGCTTATTCAATAAGATTGGCATTTGATTTACCCAATATAAGTTTCACGTTTTGGAGTGATTCTATGACTGCCCTGTGGTGGATCAGAGAACATGGAGAATGGTCCGTTTTTGTGCCCAATCGAATTAAACAAATTCGCAAATTAACGTCTTCCGAACACTGGCGACATGTTCCGGGAAAAAAGAATCCTGCAGATCTTGTTTCTCGAGGTTGCACACCACAAGAGTTGGTTAAGTCACGGTGGTGGAATGGACCCCAGTGGTTGTATGAAGGTTCAGAAAGTTGGCCTCAAACCTAAAAACATTTTAGAAATTTAACTGAATTCTTAAATAAACTGAAAGAGGACCTATTGACCAGTTTCCCTACGTGTACAAATATGTACTCTACATGTAATTAAATGGAACTTTCCTAAAAATAAAAATGCATTAAAAGTAAAAGAAAGAGAGAACACAGATTTTAGGTTTTCAAAAATCTAACGTTTATTAAAATTTTAAACTTCACTTTTAAAATAATTTTTAAAACATTTTACAACATCTCATTAACTAAAATCAAACATCTTAAATAATAAAAATAAATGGAATGGCCGGTCGTATAGTGGTAAAAAAAAACGTTAGAATATTAAATTTTAAAGTTAACAATATTAAACTTATACAATTATTTATCAAAACTAGAATTTGGAATAAAAAGAACATAAGTTAGCCAAAAGGGAAATTTAGAACAAAAGTTAAACTTAACCTCAGGTTCAGGTGACCTAAAATATATAAGTCTAAAGGGGTCTTATTCTACTAACACAATTAAACTGAAAACAATTGGAATATAAACATATTTTAACTATTGAGAGATATAATTAGCAAAGGTTTCACCAAATGCTCCAAGGAACTGCAAGGATCAGCAGGAAGGAACTTCACAGGGAAAGGTCACCAAAGATCCCAAGGAACACCTCTTGAAACGCAGAACACAGCAAAGGAGAATTATGTCCATCTCTAGAGAGGAAAATCCTTAACCGGATCCTTTTTTTCCAAGGGGATATTCCCAAACAGGATGTTTAGTAACGATGGAATTAAGCGATTTCTTCCAAACAGTGGTAGCTGACTTTTGGCATCAGAACCGAATACAGACCATATGTCCGTCTTAAATTTTCGGAAATGTGCATTCCATCCATCATAGATAGAGCTACTCTGCTTGACAAGATAAACAAAATTCTTAATTGGCCGGTAGAGACTCCTCGGCCGACATCGCAAACAGCTGGGAACACGGTGGATTACTAATTAAATGACTGAAGAGGCAAGAAATCAAAACATCCAGTCTTTATAGACACAACAATTCTCTGCCATCAGACGTAACATTTTCAACAGCTCTTGAATGTTTAGATTAAAACTCGAATAATAAATAAACAGAGCACAATTACTGGGCCGGGAATAAAAAAAAGAACTTTCGTTCCTCAGAGCGCTCGCCGGATTCGAACTACGGCTCGCGCCGAAGCGCTGAAAACAACAACTTTAACAGATCACATCTTGGGTTCCAATCAATAAACAGAAGAGCGAAAAAACGTGCGATTTTACTTATATACTGCGAAACATCGCTGCCACAGACTGTCAACAAAATTATCGATGAACGATAAAATAATTAATGACAGACGATTTTAATATTACGATCAACCAATTAAAAACTCGAAACTTTAAAGAAGAGAAATGGAATTTCAAAGCAGACGAAAATTAAAAAGAAATGAAGTGAAACGATTTGGAAAAATACGAATTCGGCAATAATTTAAATATGGACGATTCTGAAATATTTAAAAAAGCTGAAAATAGAATAAAACTGTAAAATTGCGATGAATTAACCAATTTTTAACCGAGGGCAATAAATTTGGAATCAAATTAAAGGGAATAAAAAGGGCAATAAATGGAATCACAAATTAGCCAATTTAAATAAATTTAAATTGCTAAAACCTAAAAAGAACGAACTTTCGCCGTTTTTAACACAAAACCTATGGAAAAGAACCTATTTGGAACAGAAGAATATCAAAAACCTAAACAATTGGAAAATGGATAACTAAAAGAGAATGACTATGTAAATAAGATCCCTGAACACATTTAAACAAAAAGCAAAACTCCTAAATTAATTAAATATCCAAAGGTATAACCCAACACCGTGAGATTTTCCCGATTTGAATCAATCATTCGACTTACGGCATGGGTTCTGCGTTTCACTAATAATTTAAGAAGAGAGCTCAGTGAAAGAAAATTTGGGAAACTCTCTTTGCAAGAAAAGGAAGACGCAGAGAAATTTTAAATTAAACAGGTACAATCTTCATTTTTGCCAAAGGCTTGTGTTCCTATGTAGAAGGAGTGTAGAAAGCCCAGACCACACGACCAACCCGAAGGCTTATGGTTGCTGCTTATGTGGCCGGGAACAGAAGTTAGCGAAAGCCAACTCCCGTGGTCAACGTCCGACGATCCGCAAGCGTTAAGAAAATTTGGGAAACTCTCTTTGCAAGAAAAGGAAGACGCAGAGAAATTTTTAATTAAACAGGTACAATCTTCATTTTTGTCAAAGGCTTGTGTTCCTATGTAGAAGGAGTGTAGAAAGCCCAGACCACACGACCAACCCGAAGGCTTGTGGTTGCTGCTTGTGTGGCCGGGAACAGAAGTTAGCGAAAGCCAACTTCCGTGGTCAACGTCCGACGATCCGCAAGCGTTTATTGAAAATTCAAATATATTGTTACCTGATAAATGTATACTGACTAAACGGATAACTGAACATTATCATGAACTAAGTTGCCATGCAGGAATTCAAATTCTGTTGAGTATTTTACGAGAAAAGTTCTGGATTGTCAAGGGAAGGAGAACTGTTCTTAGTATTGTAAATAAATGTATGAAGTGTAAACGCTTCAAAGAAAAAGCTCTACTTTTAGATCCAGTGTCATTGCCTGCTGATCGGGTTAAAGATGCCTGTGTTTTCGAAGATTTATGTCCGGTTACACCGGCTATGTTTTTGCTTGAAAACTCTGAATCCAAAGTAACTGATGTTGATTGCGTCGATGCGAAGCACTGTCGCGCAAAAGAATAAGATACCGAATGAAACTCTTAGAAGAATTGAGAAGACGTTTTCGACAAGAATATCTTAGTCAGCTGATTCAGAGACAGATTCAAAAAGTTCATCATCCCAGAGTAAAGTTAGGGGAAATAAAGTTGATTGGCGATGACTGTAAAAAACGTTTAAATTGGCCACTTGCCAAAGTAATACAGTTGATACCTGGCAAGGATGGTAAAGTACGAACTGTTAAACTAAAAACTCTAAATGGTGTTCTGACGAGACCTATCCAAAGAATTTATCCCCTTGAGTTACATTCTAACGATTCTTAAGATTGTTTTTTGCAGGTTACGAAGGAGGTTGCACCTGCATCAGATACTTTGAAGGAGGAAAGTCCCAAATCTGAACAGCCTGTAACTTCTTCACTCTTGCCTCGTGTGTCACGAACTGGTTGTGTCATCAAGATCCCCCAGAGACTGGGCCTTCACAATGCTATTGAGGTTTTGAGTCCTCTAAGGTCAACTCAAAAGGGGGGAGGATGTTGGAAATAATATTTAGAAAGAACTGAAATGAAAGAAATACTTTTGCGTATGGACTAATTGACTTTTTACCGATGTCTTACATATGTTTTAAGAGCTTATTTTTGTATGGCAACACTGATAAAACTATTAATGGAACTATAATTTGACGTTCGGTTTGCTGCGGCGATTTGAGCATTGTATCTGTCGTTTTATGTATTGAAAGAGGTTGATTATTTTGGAAATACATTTCCTGAGTGATAATTTTTTTGCTTCATGTATTCTATTATCGACAACCGCTAAAGCATCTGGTAGATGCACAAGAGCCCCAAATTTATTTCAATAATTGTGTTACGGTTTCTAACAGCATCAAATTAAATGTTCTTATTTAAGGAAAAAAGTTTTTGTGAAAATCCATATCAGTTTCAAATGCTGTTCATTCGTGAATAAATTTGATTTTCCTCGGTTTCCATGAAAATTAGTGCATCCACTTGTGTTCAATTTCACCCTCCCTCCCCCGTCGCTTGTCACGTCCGTGAACTCGTCCGCTGACTGCCCTGCTGGCCCAAGTGGATTCTATCGTACTGGTAGCTGACCTTTCTTTTCATTCAGCTTAATATTGTCAAGGCAGGTGCCAGCCTTTCTTTTGTGACCAAGAGTTTACAAGCGTTATTTTTAGTACGAGCAGGCCCGGCTCTAGGGTTTTTGTCGCCCCAAGCAGAAAGCAATTTGGCCGCCCCCTCCAATATTAATAATTTTTGTTATTAAAAACTTTTATTTAACTCGTCATGAATGATGCGTGTGTGTGTGTCTGTATGTTCCAACTTCTTTGATGGCATTTTAACATACTTTCCTACGTCCTAAAGAGCTGAAATTTGGTACACAGTGCAGTCTAGTAGAACATTGTAATTTATTAACGTTTGTTACATCATCAAAAATCGAAATAAGAAAATCGAAATTATCGAAATAAGAAAATTGAAGATCTTGGTCTTCGAGAAAATTAAGAGGCCCTCTGACAGTTATTGGTTTGTACACCAAACAGGCCCGGTTTAAGGCGTGGGCAATTGTCCACGGCGGCCGAATTAGGGGCGGCCATTTGGAAGTGAAATTATGTGTAGTAAGAATGACTTTTGTGGTCGTATTAAAAAAAAAATTGAAATTGAACCAATTTTGTGCCACTTTAATGTAAATGAATTAATGTACTCTTTTAGATAGTATTAAAACATTAAAAGGATAAAAAAATCGTTTTTCTCCCAAAATTATATCTTTTTTGAAGCAATGTATAGTTCTGCTTGAAAGTACTAAGCTCAAACACTTAGGAGATTACTAGATTTTATACAACTTGCAGCTGGGTGCAGCCTGCATTCCCTGAGGCTGACGCCCTTGTTCCCCCAAACACTGGAAAAAATCCAAGGGGCGATTCTCAGAATTTGTTCCTGCTTCCAAATTCAAATTGTAAACACATGGATGCGGTCTCTATGATCGCACTTCTAAAAGGACGGGAGGGAGAAGATTAGTTCAGATGGTCATTATTTTGGTCATCTACCATTTTACCTCATTTCGGCATTGAGCCTAGCAGGAAGCCATTGCAGTTGCAGATAACACAGTGACTAGAAGTAAAAAGCTACTTCTTGGTATTCAGAGTGTTGTGTTATGATGCTGCTGTGCAAGATTCACAAATCCATCTTCGTGAAAAATTTTTTTTCAATTATTTAAAATATTTTCGTAAAATTTCTTAATTGACTATGTCTTTTGTTGATTTTTAATGTGTTTTAACAAATAAAATAAATTTGATGCTGAATTTAGTCTATGGCATTAGCCCCAGAATAATACTGATAAGAGAATAATTTTTTCACGTTTTTATCCAAAATGATATCTATAGGCCCCATGGCTGTTCTATGAAAAACTTCAGGCGCAATCGCAAATAATTAAGCAATGGTGTAAAATGATCTTAATTTTGTAATTTTTTTAGTTTCATTGTAAAGTGAAAGAAAAAAAATGGTATAAAAGGTTTTTGCGAAGCAAAATATTGCTTTATGAATATTTGCATAAAAGTGGAAAAGTTGTTTCTAAATTGTTAGAGCTGTTTTATAAATTAATAAATTTATTCTATAGACCCAGTCTGCGAATTTGACAGATTCTTTTGCTCATGCATACAAATTTCTGTCTAGATATACGTTCAATAATCTGTAAATATTATTTTAATTTTGCATAATTACACTTTTAGTTATAATTATAGAGTAATACACTTTTAGGTAAAATGTTAAGTATACAATCTTAAAATTTGTAATATACATTATGATATTGTGATTTTTTTTATTTCTACTCAAACAATTCATTACCCCTATCCCCATGTTTTAGTCAACTTAAAACATTCGTGTTATTATTATTCTTATATAAAGTTTTATTGCATGATATGCGGTATTGCTTTGTCCATTTTTTTTTTCAAAACCCAGAATAAAATGAAATATTGACCCTCCTCTTTTCCAACGAATGGAAATTCTTTATTACCCCACTCGAAATTCATATTTTTTAATCTCTCCCCCCCCCCTGTTTTTGAATTTATTTAAAAGCATTTGGGTATTTCCCTATGTTTCTGTTGGGCCAATGTATCTCTAAATTCTTTCCATATGTTTTCGTTTATTATCTTTTACAAAATTACTAAAAAAATATTGAGTTTTTTACCGCCTTGTCCTCAATAATTGCAAATATGATCCCCCCCCCCTCTTAGTTTTGTGATGCATTTTATCTTTTGGCAGAAAAATAGAATATTTTTTTATTTTTACTCCCCTCCCCCTTTCCTTCCTAATTGTTATCCCCCTTTTCTATTCTAAGTATTTTTCGTGACTTTGGATTAGGTTTTGTATCTTCTAATATTTTTTTTATTTATTTTCATTCACTTGTCACAAACTCAGGGACATTTTAAACATTACATTTCTATCGTCTTCACCCCCAGTGAATCTATATAAATAAAATTGAAAATCTGTCTGTCTGTCTGTCTGTCTGTTTGTCCCATCATCACGGGAGAACGGCTGAACCGAATTTGATGAAATTTGGTGGGTAGCCTAGAAATAGCCCCACTTAAAATTTAGTCCGTGTTTTGAGTTTCTACGACCAGTGGTTCTCGAGATATTTGTAAAAAACGAAATTTTCGTTTGTCTCATCATCACGGAAAAACGACTGAATCGAATTTAATGAAATTTTGTGGATAGCCTTGAAATAGCCCCCCATAAATTTAGTCCAAGTTTCGAGTTTCTAAGACCAGGGGTTGTCCAGATATTAATAAAAAACGGAACTTTTTCCTATGAGTTACACTCTCCAACTCCGTGGTTTATTCAAACGGAAAGGATGAAAATCGTTTGTTTAAAACGGCGAAATGAAATAAAACTTTATTTCCGAGTTTGGTGCGGAATTTTTGCATTAATTAGCCACTAACGGAAAACACGAATTGTTTGAAACATGAATTTAAATGGAAAAATCTACCTCCGTGGTTATATTTCACAAGCTTTTACTCAACGATTAAAAGTATAAAGAAATCAAAATTGCTATTTAATTTAGCATTTTATGAGGAAGATTCTATCTTATATCATGTTGCTCGGCGACGGAATGAAATTAAATGTGTTGTTAATATTTATTATTATTTTTTCTATTTGAATAATAAATAAATGGATGTAAAAATATATTTTTAAATGAAAGGTTTGGTTGTTCTTTTAATAATATAAATTGCGAACTGCGTACATCATTTTCATTTATTTTAGCAAAGAGGTTTCCAGCTCATATATTGTGTTTAGCTAATAAACTCATATATTGTGTTTACCCAATAAATTCATTTAGCCGATTGTTGAAGCAGAAAAAGAGTAGAACGGCTGTATCTTATAATACAATTTTAGTGTTTTCATGTAGTATATAGAAACGGGATCAGAATATTTTAATCTTCAGATCTGCAAATTTAGAGCTACGAGTTTAGCGGAATATCTCTAAATAACTTGGTAACTTTTCTTAAACTTTACCAAATAAGCGGAAATGTTTCCAAATTTATAAAAAGGACGCAAATCAATGATTTGTTTTTTTAGAATAGAGTACTGAAATGATGTTTCGGTAGCATTTGTCGGACAGTCCATCCATACTACTTAGTAACACATTTAACGAATTTTTTTAATATCACCAAATTGATAAAAGTATTTGTGAGTCCATAAAAATATCATAGAATTGATAAAATCGCGCTTAATAAATGAAAATAATTGTGTTTTGTTAGGGGATAGTATTGTGATGATGTTTCGTCAATTTGGCGCAAAATGGGACTATCTGCTCTACAGTCCCACTTGGCGATAAATTTGGGGATTTTTTAAGTTATCGCTAAATTGACTAAAATGTTGCCAAACCTTCCATGGAGGTCGCATTATTCAGATGATATGATTTCCATCAATTTATTTGAAGCAAATGAAAGCATGTCGCTTAGCAACGGATCCAATGTGTTATGCGTCATACGATTTTATATTAAATCTTTTCCAATTTGAATAATAAAGATATGTATATAAAATAAATTTCATTGACATTGCATTTTTGACTGGATAATATCAATTACGGTTTTCAGATTTAAACATTATTATTATTGATATTTTCGGGGACTTTTGATTCAGGGATTATTGATATTTTCAAGTTATTATGTTGTCAAGTTATCAAGTTATTGTCCCTGAGTTTGGGGGGTGGGGGAGAATTTTTTCACTAATTAGTCACTTTCTGAAAACATGAATTGTTTGAAACATGATTTAAATAGGAAGTCTATCTCCTTGGTTTATATTTCACAAGCTTTTACTGAACAATGAAAAGTATAAAGAAATCAAAATGATTGTTTAATTTCGCAGTTTATGAGGAAGATTCTATGTTATATCATGTTGCTCAGAAACGCAATTAAATTAAATCGGTCTGGTAATTTTAATTATCACTTTTTCGTTTTGAAAAATAAATAAATGGATATAAATATATATTTTAGAAAAAACGATTTGATTTTTCTTATAGTATTTTTGACTGGATAATATCAATTACGGTCTTCAGGTTTAAACATTATTATTATTGATATTTCCGGGGATTATTGATTCAGGGATTATTGATATTTTCAAGTTATTATGCAATTGTTTAATTATGACAAAAATTGTTGAAACTCATATACAGTAATTTGTACGAGTAATCTTCTACAAATGCATTATATCTTCTAATCTACGAGAATATAAGTAGTACAGGTATATTGGCATATATTTTGATATATATTGGCATATATTGGAATCAATTACGACCTTCTGGTAAAAGAATACGGGGATTATTGATATTTTCAATTTATTACGTCATCTCCTTTATTTTGGCAAACATTTCTGAGACTCATATTGTAATACGGGTAATCTTCTACTAACACACTGGCATATTTTCTGATCTACGACAATATAAGTAGTACGAGGTTGCATATAACGATTCAATTCCTTTTTTTTTTGTAAATTTGCTTACAAAAGGGGTCAGGATGTTTTATTCTTCAGATCTGCCCGTGAAGATAATTTTGTATAGTGAGAGCAGATATTCTTAAACTTCTCATGAGCAATAAATTTAATATTTTAACAGAATTTGCACATGATTGCGAATTATATATTTCTTTATATTATATACTCCGTACGAAGAACGGGTATGCTGCTAGTCTATAATAAAAAGAAGAATCTGTCTGTTTGTCTGTCCACAGTACCGCGCGATATCTACCGCACTGAATTTTTTCACACAGTCGCATCGCCTGAACTAATGCAACTTCTCTCAAAATCAGACAATTGTTCGTAGTGCTGTCGAGTGCGTCTCAAAGGCATCTTTGTACACAATTTTCAGTATTAAAGCAGAAATTTTTAAATTCTAAAATCAGTTAATCAGCTATTTAAGAAATTTTTAAATTCTAAAATAGCTACCGATATGATCTAGCAGCTATATTCGCGATTTAACAGTTACAGAACCTCCAGTAATCGATATGCTCGTATAATTATGAAAAAAGTCCAGATCTTATTCACACACTTATGCAGAAGTCATCAGTACTGAGAGAGACGCGGGATTCGTCTCTAAACATGCCTCTAATCGGACACTGTCTAGGCCAACCGAGTTAAATACCAATCCAGGCGGCCCTGCCTATGTTGAGGGGTAAGTGGTAGACGCGTTAATGGACGTCGACAAATCCCACCTTCACCCACTCGTCTTCGAATGATATACTATATTGAGACAGGATGCATGGGGATGCCAAATGCTTTCGATTCGCTAATAGCGACGCCATTGGAGTAGACGGGGCTCCTCTCCTGACTGCACGATCCTCTCGAGCAGTTAGTTGCCTGTCTGGGGAGTTCTGAGACTCTGCTGCGGTTACATAGGTCTTCTCTGATCCATTGTTTTTATCACCGAGCAACTACCAAATCGCTCCGACCAAGATGGCGACTGATACGTCTGTTGGACCAACTAGTTCCCTTGGGTCAATGATGCAACTTCTCTCAAAATCAGACAATTGTTCGTAGTGCTGTCGAGTGCGTCTCAAAGGCATCTTTGTACACAATTTTCAGTATTAAAGCAGAAAATCCAGTTCCAATTGTCCGTAAGAAGCTCGGTTGTTTTAAATGCTGCACGATACGTCGTTCTCATGCGCGTTGCATTTGCCCTATAACGGCATTGACTTTGGCAGTTTGATCATTTGCATAACTCTTAAAACGAAATTTGCATGCTCAGTTTCGTGGCTGTAGCTCAATTTATATATAACTCTATTCTATCATTGAATTTTCATATTATATATATATATATATATATATGTGTGTGTGTGTGTGTGTATGTGTGAAGGGCGGCCCCAAACAATTTTGCCCACACAGGAAAATATCCATGAACCGGCCCTGACACCAAATATATTTTGATTTGACTAATTTTTTTTATACATATACCGCAGCATATGGAAAAGTAAAATGCTCAATGAGAACTTCTAAACAATGGTATTCATTCATTTCCTGTTAAAAGTAATTTCAAAATGGGTACTAACTTAATAAGATTGAGTGTATTTAATTTTTTTATGATTTTTTTCTGGTTCAAATAAAAAATGCAAATTATCTCGAAACGTCCTATATAAATGATGATATTCGCTTTTAAATGAAAATTCAATTAAAATATCTAATTTTGTAGCATTTTTAAACTTTATACTTTTCATGCTCATCCTAGTTTTGATTTTAAATGTTCAAAAATTGATGGCTTTCTTCTATCCCATTTACCTTTAAATTAATGAGTCTCTGATATTTATTGATTGAATTAGTATTATCGAATTGTATTCTATTTTATTGATTTGTTATAAAGATATCATTACCAAAGACAAAGGTGATTATTTCAGGAATCTATCTGGCGGGGGGGGGGGGGCGAAGTTCTTTCTGGAAACATCCTCCCATCCACCCCCGGAGAGATTTTATGTCACCGTACCAAATGCTAATAAATTCAGAAGCTCACAAAATACTTTTTGTGGAAAAATTTGCCGCATTTTAACCTAGTTTCCACTTCTTATGTGGGCAGCATTTAGATCATTATTATAATTTTATTTTGTGATTGATTATTTTCAGAATGAAATTTTGTAGCTATAATTCAATTTACATTATTTTAAAAGTTTTTCATCTTTTTGTTTAGCCGGAGTAGGTTTTTCTTGCAATATTTGAATAAGTATTTGCTATATATATAGTAATTACTTCTATATATGTGTATATATAATAATTACTACTATTAGTAGTTAGTTAAAATTATATTAGATAACTTGTTCCCTTTGAGGTTCCATTTCTCTCTCCCCCCCCCCCCCCCAGACAAAAATTCCTGAAAAAAAAAAACACTGCGCAGATAGACAGACATCATTAAAAAAAAAATGGGTGATTAGTATTCAAGGACGCTCAACATTGGAAAATTTATCAAAATCCGAGCGTCCGGTTTTTAACCCCATCACAATACTTCTCCTTTCCTATGAGTTGCAGAAAAATAAATTATATATGTAAAGGATATTCTTGTAATTCTTGTTGTCATATTTATTTTTCTTCCCTCGCTAAATAGAAGAAAGCATTCGAACATATATTTTTCAGAGATCTATAAGTTTCGAAGGGACTGGTTACAAAACACAAAATAAATACTCTTTAGTTTTTTGTTGTTAATCGGTCTTTCAGTTAGTTTATTGCTAAATCGAAGTACCCTGCTGTTTGTTCTCAGAAACTAATGAACAAATGAAGTCAGATTTTGAACATAGTTAGACTGTTACTCGATCCAGTGAATAACGTCACGATTTTTTTTTTTTTTTTTTTTTGTAGTTTTGCACTAGTCATTCACAATTTGAGCAAATGTCGTTTTCTCATCATTACAATCTCAACGGATTGAAATAAAATTTTGTACGAATATGTCTTGTTATATGCTTGAAAACATATTCTGCGAGAACATTTCTGTGCATCACACTGCAAGCATTACAATTATATATAAAAAAAATTATAAGGAAAGTGCATGCTTAAAATGCAGAATTTAAAAGTTTCAATTAAATAGTAACATAATTTCAATTATACTCAACAGTTGAAATAATTTAGAAAGTTCAAGAAATTTACAGTATTTGTTTTTACTTTTTATTTACCAGAAAGAATGAAAATTCTTTGAGAGTTCATCATTTTTTTTCGATGATTTAAAATGGAAAAATAAAAATTAGAAAGATTAGAGCTCTACATGTGAGACAGTTGGTTTAGAAAATAAATTTTGATTGATTTCCAATTAATTTAAAAAACTAAATTATTTCCTATTAACTTTTATTATAAGTACTCAAATACCAAACAATGTTATATATTCTATAGGATTCTTACTCCGTAACTTAAACGTAAAATATAATATATGTAATAATGATATTTTTATGATCCGATATAATTCGTTTATAGTTTTTGAGTTTATAAGATAACAAGGGTTTTAAAGCGGCAAGATGTGAATCTGTTGAATATGGTCATTGTTTAAAAAATTACCTCATTCAAATCACATTAGTTTCACACTTTTCAAATTAAACGAAACTTTAGCTGAAATCCTGATAACTAAAAATGTGAATAATTCGAAAAAGTAAAAATTTCCCGTAAATAGCATAATTAATATTAATACATACTTTTATTTTAAGAAAGATTAAATTCAGTATTAGGTAGGGAAAACGCACACAGAAAAAGAAATCTAAAAATTGAGCAAAACGAGGAAACAATTTCTAAGAACTTTCAAGGAGCTAAATTTAGTATAACACCCTAAGAGCAAACAAACAGTATTATACTGATCCGTGTGAAAAATTTAAAATACCTTTTAGCTAAAAGGTGACTCAACTAGATGTTGTATATAAATTGTTATAATGAAAACTATTACGATCTTTAAATTAAAGACTATACCGATTTTACACATGGAATTTAGAATAATCTGGATCCCCTTGACGAGGATCTACTATGTTATAGATACGTTAATAGAAACAAATTTAAACAATCATAAAATAATTATATCTTACTTACCTTACATTTTATAATTACACAAAATACTAGATGAATATTTTAGATAATGTCAAGTTCAACTGTATAATATTTAGAAAGAAATACGAATGCGGCAAGAAAAATGACAAACTGATTTAACCCAGAACAAAATAATTGATAAACACATGTTTCATAGCCGATAGGATTGCTTGGGGTGTGTATGTACCATAAATTCTACAATGGTTCACCGATGTTTCAAAGATGTTTTTTGAGACCTGTCCTTGTCCAGTTTTCTAATTACTTCCAATGCGGACACCTGTTTTGGCATATATGTGAAAGAAGTCCTTTATTTATGAGTCTGAGTGATGGGGGAGATGATTTCCGGATTTGGAGAGTAGAAGAATAATTAACAAGGATGGGTATCCTGACAAGGCAATTCTTGGATTAACCAAAGAGCTAGAATTACATACACCTCGAAGGGAGGAACCCCATCGTTTCAAGCAGCGTGCCCTCTCTCATCGGATTTTTTCATGGAATAATTAACAAGAACCAGTTTCACATAAAAGCTTTTACAGTTCACAGATAATGGTTAATATGCCGCCCTAGACGTGCTGTTGATAGCTGTACTGGACTCCCGGTGCTCTAAAGTAATTAGCGGTTATTTGCGTTGCAAGATAAACGATTGGGGTGACATACTGGAAATCATCCAATTTTTGCCCTCTGGTCCTCTTTTTCCAAGGGGAGAATGAATGATAGCCGTTTTCACTCTTTTATCTGGGAACAAATTTTTAACATTTATTCAGTGTTTCGTTTTACTTTTTAGCTCATACAATTGTATTTGTAAATGCGGTTGCACGCACCCCAGAATTTTTTTTATGTAATACCTTGTTGACTAAAATGCCGCCCTTAAAATGTGCCGCCTCAAGCATGTGCTTGTTTTGCTGGTACTTGCCGGCCCTGTGCTTGTTTTGCCGGCCCTGAGTACGAGATAGGGTTTTCTTAAAACACGTTACTGTGTGTCTGTTCTCTGATTATTCATTTTATACTAAATATCAGAATGAGTGGAATTTCAAATAAACGCAAGATTGAAAAGTGAAAACAGAGCTTGCACGGATCGTTGGGAAAGTGATTATTTAATTGCGAACAATAACAGAAAGTTGTAGTGTTTGGTTTGCATGTAAGTGGTATCAGTGCCTAAGGAATATAACATCAAAAGACATTATTCAACACTGCATGAAGAAAAGTATCAGAGATATGGAGGAGAATCTCGAAATATCTTGATTTCAGAGTTGAAGAAGAAACTGAAACAGCAGACAGGCATTTTTACCAAAATATCGCACGGTCAATCATCTGCTTTGTATGCTTATGTCGTTTTTCTTGAGCTTGCTAAAGCAAAGAACCCCTTTACTGATGGCAATTTAGTAAAAAAATGTGCTATTGAAATGGCAAAGGCTTTTGGGGATGTTCAATTAGCCGAGAAATTTGATTCAGTGCCGCTTTCTAATCAAACTTTACAGAGGAGAGTTATTCATATGGGAGAGCAGGTAGAAAAATCATTAATTGGTTTAGTTGAAAAAAGTACCTATTTCTCGCTTTGCTTTGATGAAAGCACTGACCAAACAGATGTGAGTCAGTTGTTAATATTTATACGTGTTACCCAAGAAGATTTTTCTACCAAGGAAGAATTATTGGAAATAAGTCCAATGACAGGAACCACGAAAGGAAAGGACATCTATGAAGCTGTGAAAAAAACAGTTGACAAAATGAGGTTTTAATAAATGTTCAGCAATTGTGACGGACTGTGCACCAGCGATGGTGGGGGGAAATCTGGACTGACTGGATTACTTAGAAAACATGGAGTAACTTGTCCGACAGTTCATTGTATTATTCATCAGGGAGCTTTGTGTGAAATGTCGGTAAAACAAAATCAAGTTTTCAAACTTGTAATAAAAGTTATCAATATGATAAGAGGTGGAAATCGTGCACTTTTACATAAGCAGCTAAAGCAGTTTTTGGAGGAAATGGAAGCAGAATATGGGGACTTGCTACTCTACAATCATGTAAGATGGCTGAGTGCTGGAAAGTGTCTCGAGAGATTCTTTGGGATAAGAAAAGAAATCCCTGCAATCCTGAAGAAGTTCTTTTCAGTAGACACTAGGCAACGGGAAGAAGAGCTCCAAAGTCTAGATTTCTTAAAAGAATTGGCTTTCCTCACCGACATCATCACTCATCTTAATGAACTGAATCTAAATCTCCAGCGAAGAAACCAGCTGATGTCGGATTTAATGGGAAACGTAGATGGGTTTCGAAATAAATTAAGAGTTTTCAAACTTTCTTTGAACATAAATGATTTGGCCCATTTTTCAGGCTGTCGGAAGTTAGCTGAAGAACTTGAAGATAATGAGACTCTTGATTTTTCTAAATTTGGTGCTCCAAATTTTTCTAAATTTCCAAGAAATCATAGAGGAGTTTGACACTAGATTAAAGATTTTGAATCATTAAAATGTAGCATGCCAACTTTCTAGGCGTAACTTTTAATTTAACTAGCTCCCACAATTTGAGCGATTTTGATTCTGCTGGTGACTATAGTCTCAGCAACATTTGTACATGTCACCTAGGTATACATATTCTTGTGTCAACCCCCGAGTGTAAATTTTAGTTTAACTATCCTCCAGGATTCTGTTCCCAATTGAGCGATTTTTGTTCAGATGGCGGCTATAGTTTCAGTAGCATTTGTACATGTCACCTGAATATGCACCTTTAACGTGACAAATCTCTGAGTGTAACATTTACTTCAGTTAACCCCCCCCCCCCCCCCCCAATTTTACATCTCGCCTCCTAATCCACCGATTTTGATTTTACTGGTAGCTATAGTCTCTGAACTATTTGTACTTATCACCAGAATATGCCCATTTTTTAGTCAACCCCCCTTGGCTTAACTTTTAGTTTAACTAGCTCCCACAATTTTACTTTAATGTAAATTAGGACTATGTAATGTTTTTACCAGGAGGGATGCGTCCACATGTGTTCAAGAATTTCATGAACGAGCGAACAGGTGAAAGGTATGTTATTTTACTTAATACATCCGACATTTACTTAATATATTCTTAATACACACGTCTCTATGCCCAAAATACATATATACGTGTAAGTAGTTATAAATTGGGGGTTGAGGGCCACTTCGGGGAGGCGGAGCAGGAGGAAACTTCCTCTTTGGGGAGGGAATTTCCCTTATTTGGGAGGATCCTCTCTTTAGGCCCCCTCTTTTGGGAGGAAGTTTGGTGAGGCGGAGCAGCACCAGATGCCTCTTTCGAAAGAGGCCTGATGACTCATACCCTCGGAGTGAATTGTCTTGAGAGGGGATGACCTTCGAAAGTGGTTTCAATGGATGTCGCAATCAGCGATTGCACAATCTGGAAATGACGTGTCGCTGACTGACCCGAGTACATGTGTCGCAATCGTCGATTGCACAATCGCAGGAGCTCTTAGCACACGTCCTCCCTCGACGCTGGTCAATGACAAAGTGATCGTTCTTATCAGCGTGATGTAGTTAAAGCGCCCTCTGGCGAAAGTTGATGAAGTGCTGC
Source organism: Amaurobius ferox (assembly GCA_951213105.1). Lineage (NCBI taxonomy): Eukaryota > Metazoa > Arthropoda > Arachnida > Araneae > Amaurobiidae > Amaurobius > Amaurobius ferox. The sequence goes on along the minus strand of OX578148.1, from coordinate 1,172,012 downwards.
CATCTATCGGCATTTTTTTCCCCAAAAAGAATTTAATTTCTCACTTGTCAGATACGGAACTCGAACTCGCAGCCATTCGATTACAAGACTGGCGTCTTATCTGTTGCGCTAGCTGGCTCACGCTCCATATAAAGTTAGCATCCAAGTGATGATTGTAAAAGTACACAGAAGATAAAATATTTTTCGCTCGGTGAACAGATTGAATAGTGATGTATTTTATAAAGGGATTTCGGTGCGTTTCAAAACAGAATGTAATGTTAAGTTACGAATTGAATATAAAATTGTGTTGTGAACACTATGATTTTTTTAAACAAATTGGATACACAATAACGGATTTCCAATGAACACAAAAATTGTATTAAGTGGATTCTAACACTACGATTTTTTTTTTAAACGAATTGAATACTCAAGTAGAGTTACGCATTTTCAAAATTGTGTTAAGTGAATAGGATTCAACCCTTTTTAAAAACATGAATGCAATACTTAGCTAAAATTGTATTAAGTGAATAGGATTCGACCATTCTAAGTGTGTGTGTGTGTGTTTGATATAATGCAATGTGATTTTTTAAAAATAAATCTAACAGCATATATCAATATGATTTTTATAATAATAACGAAATGATTTCGAATGTTTAAAAACAAAAATATAATAGATTACAAATTTCCAGTGAACACAAAATTGTGTTAAGTGAATAGCATTCAACCCTTTTATGTGTTGTGCACTTAAAAACAAATTTAAACGTATAGCGCATTATACTTAGCTAAAATTATGTGAATACGATTTGACCCTTTTAAGTGTTGTCTATTTAAAAATTAATTTAATACTAAACTGCACTTAGGCATTTTCAAAAATGGTGCGACAAGCTAGTCACTCCGCTCCATCTGAAAAGAATCATCTAAGAGAAAAGTTTCCATTAGAAAATACATACTATATGTTATTAAGAACTGTTACATATTATATAAAAGAAGTGTTAGAAAAAGTGGGCAATGTTAGTAGAAGAAGAGAAAGTTTGTGTGATTCCGACAGCCCCATGAGGTGTCACACCCTGTCACTACGCTCTTTAAGGGCAGCGTTCCCCACCAGTCTGAAATGGTTTTATTAATTTAAATAAATCTGAATTTTATATTCAGATTGTTGCACTTTTATTTTACAAGATAAAGTTTCATAAAGAAATTTAAACTTCATTGTTTTTAAAACAAACAATTTAAAATAAGTATAGTTAAATTTTAAAATTGGATACTTGTAATTTTACAAGATAAAATTTTATAAAGAATTTTAATCTTTATTGTTTTTTAAAAACATTTTAAAATAAGTAAAGTTAAATTTTTAAATTCAGATACTTGTAATTTTACAAGACAAAGTTTTATAAAGAATTTTAAAAAATAAATCTGAATTTTTAAATTCAGATACTTGTAATTTTACAAGACAAAGTTTTTAAAAATAAATCTGAATTTTCTAATTCAGATACTTGTAATGTTACAAGATAAAGTTTTAAAAAATAAATCTGACTTTTTAAATTCAGAAACTTATATTTTCTACTTTACAAGATAAAGTTTCATAAAGAATTTAAACTTAACTGTTTTTAAACAGTGAAAAATTAATTTTAAATGTAAAGTAGTATACTTTCAAACTAGCAGGCCTATTTCCCAAACATTAAAATGAATACATTATGTTTTAACATAAAAATGTTTTAACATAAAAATGTTATAACAGTGGAAAAAAATCTTTCCACAATACATAGATATATTTTTTTCCCTTCTTCTTTCCATATTTTTTTTTTATATATCTCTATATCTTTCTTTCTTGGGTCTTCATCTTTCTTTCTTTGGTCTTCACCTTTAATTCTGTGGTGGCCGTAAGCATAAGAAGTATGCACGCCATCGTCCATTACATCGTATGGAGAGAGTGACACCTTACACTGTTTTAGAGTGTATAATTTGTGACATTCACTCCCGATGCGATACTGAACGTGACGTGCAACTTTTTTATCAGTAAGACAACTTTTATACATTTCATGCCTCAGTTGCTTACTGATAACTGATCGGGAGACCCCCTTTGCTGTCTTTTTTGTACCACTAACTGCCAGTAGTGAGTACATTTTAGACCTGAGCCCCACAAACTCAAGTCCCGGCTGCGCGTTCAGTTCATCCTTAAAACAACCAATCTTCTTTTTATTAACACCACTGAATGCCGGATGGTTCACGGGGAAAACAGAGGTGTCAAAGAGATGGCTGTTTTTCTGCATGTCCTGATAAAAATCACGACACTGCACCTCATAGGTTAAAGAATCAGTGTTAGTGAACAGTAACACAGCCTTTGCTCCATAGTACTTTTTCATGTAGCCATAATGAAATGTGTACATATGGAGTTTGCTTAGCTCTAGAATGGTGAATCCAACGTAAATCAGTCTGATAAAGACGATACAGTTCTTCACCCGCTCAACCCCAACCAAGTCTTCATCAAAAATTTTGAAGAGCTTGAATATAGGCGCCGCCACGAGCTTTTCACCCCGCCGCGTGTCGGTGACCAAATCTACATTAACTCTGTTACGCAGAATTTCCATTGATTTTCCGTATACGGCGTTGTTCATGAGCTTGAAGAAGTCCTTCTCAAACCCGATTGAGACTTCTTCCGCAGTTCAGTGTTGAAATCGATGTACGATCTCAACCAGGGCCGTTGATGGAAGCGAAGGACTTTGTGCACAAATGTTACGTGCAGCCCCAGTTCCAGGTACATTTTTAAACATCTGTAATGTACCACATAATTTTTCTTGTTGTACAGGTTTGGAACAAGTTTCTCTTGTTCTTGGAACTGGGGAACTCCAAGCTCCTCCATGATCTTTACCGTATACGGCGAGACATCTTCTTCTCGAATCAGCATTCTTTCTGGCGCAACAGGGTAATCATTATGGAGATTGTGAAGTTCTGGCGGGTACTCCACGTCGACCTCCAAAATGTAGCCAACCGATGCATGGTCGGGGCAAGACAGGATCCAAGCCTCTGTAGCAATCGTGGGTGGCACCCACTCAAACTTTTCATATGGAAGGGGCTGAGACATAGCCCACCCGTACAAGTTGTTGGTATCCAAATACATGATATACTGGGTGGGCTGTGCAGGGTCATACTCCGCCATGTAAGGATTATTTGCACGTGCCAAACGCTTCGTAATAACAGACACGCCACCCCTGATACCACGCTCAATGAAGAGATGTTGATCAATCACTGTCATTAGATCGAGGGGCTGCTTGCACATCTTGAGAGCAGCCTGCCATGCCAAGCCGGGTGCTGTCATCAGGTGGACACAATCCAACCCATAGTACTCCCTGCACAGGTGTCGAAACTGCTGAAATACGTCGGCCAACAGAAGAACATCACTTTTAACGTAGAGGTCGTGTTACTCCCCTAATGTTTTCAAGTTGAATGTTCTCCATACATTCTGAGCATGAGCATGATCATCGGCGGTGGGGGTCTCATCCGTCAGAGTGCTATAAAAAGCCGAGAGTGGAGGTAATACCTGCTCATCGAATTTCGCCAACGAATTCATGTACTCGTAAGGGTACACTCCCTTGCGAAGCAGCAGCTCAAAATTGATGGGTATGTTTGCCTTTAAGATCTTAAATTCAGCAACTGGCAAATTGGCCACTAACTTCTCCAAGGAAGCATTTATGAATTGGAGGCTATCGATAAATTGCAGCCTCACACTCTCCTTTCTCTGGTACAGGGAGATGGAGATATATCTCTCCATATTTTGTGGAATGACCTCTAAGCTGTGGTCTTTCAGCTTTCCAAGCCCCGACATTAAGAGGTGCGAATCATAGTTCTTCAAGTTGTGAAATACTACAGGGACACTCTTCCCGACCGTCCAAACAGTTACCTTACACCTTTCTGGTAGGTCGGACGGTCTGGGTTTCAACAACAACAACAGGGACACTCTTGCGTAACTTGTATCTAAGATTGCAATTCGAGTGTGCTGCACCCCTATAGTTTGCAACAATGTGACAATGATCGCGAACCTTCATAATGTACCGGCCACCGTCCCTTGCAAAGGCCCTCTTACACAGATAGCAGTGGAATGCGTTGTTGAAGGCCAGTGCTTCACTCCTGGTAAGTCGTATAGGTGCTATGCTATTAAAACGAACGGCCGGTTCGTCTCTTTCCAAGAGCATCCTCTGCAGAAAATGGGTTACGGCGTCGGGCCCCGATAGCAATACACGGGCTTGTGTGATTCGCCTTGGGGTCCCACGACGACGTATGCGTAACCGCAAGCCTCATGATGGGCTACCTTTTCTACAAAGGACCGACTATCGCTAGGCTGTGCGCTGGGCACTTCTACCAAAAGCGACTCAAATTCGGCATATATTACGAACGGGACCGGGTGTTGATACTCCAAATTGGAGAACTTTAAACAACTTTTCTCGAGGCTTGGCATCTCAACACGTTGCGGTGCATGCTCTTTGCAGTAGGGAGTGTGTGCCACGAGTAAATCTTGTCGGGAGAAGCGGTGGAGGCACCGATAACATACGTGAGAAGCAGCACGATGTTGAGTCAAATCCCCCAGAAGTCTCGACATACTGCGGATCAGGCAGTAATGTTGTTGTGTATCTTGACTTATGAGGAGAAGGTTAATGCACTCAGCATCGTCTCTTGCAAATACGTGCAGAGGAAACACTTCTTCATCCTCATAGCCGAAAACATTAATCCGGCAGTTGTTCAGCTTCTCTAGGGTACCAACCTTACTCACGGGTACCGGGCACTCCACATTTCCCAGGTTTATCTCATGCTCCCTGGGCAAATAATGAGCTACATGCCAGGGTTTATCCATCCCCTGCAAATTGAGTCTGTGAGCGAGCAGGCACCACACAAAACACTTCTGGTCAGTGTTTTCAATGTTAATAAGTGCTTTTTTGGCCGCAAGTTTGGGGGGCAGGGGCAGATAACTTGTGGGGCGAAGAGGCCTGTACTTGCCCACGCAAACATCCATCTTCATCACTTGATCCAAAGGCCACCCCGACCCCAACTGTTGGTAGTCCTCGAAAGCACTCTGAATCTTCCGGTACCCTTCACTCACATGTTGCTCAATCGTGTGAGAAATCAGGTCAATTCCACACCTACTATGAAAGTAGGCCGTCGTTCTCTCTTCCTCCCCCTCAGAATTCAGTCGGACCATCTTTGCGTAGAGGACCAGGTACCATTTTATCTGATTAGCCGAGAGTGTTAGATCCTGTCGATTCTCCTCGGTGGGCTCCAAAGTGTGGGTCGTGAAAACGGCCAAAGCTCGCTGTGAGCGACGAAGAGCTCTCATCGCCTGGGTGCTTCGCCTCTTTACAATCTTCTGAACGTCGGCCGTCTTACGTTTCACGCCCTTGGAGGGAGGGTGAGGGTGAGCACGGCGAATATGCTGTAACAGCACGTCGCGTCGTGTGAATGCTTCATCACACAGTTCGCACTTGTGCTGTACAGCATTGTGGTGTCGACTCGTGTGGCGAAGGAGGTCCATTCGGGACAAAAACTCTTCATCACACACACCACATTTTAAACTTGCTTCATGCATTTTAGCATGTCATGTCATATCGCTTTTTCGAACGAAAGCCATCTGGCATTCTTCACATACAAAGGGTTTGAGCCCTATGTGAGTCTTCTGATGTCGTGTCAAATTTCGCTTCTGCGTAAAAGACTTGTGGCAGGTGGGACATGTCTATAAAATAGATAAAATGTCCATATTAGTTTTTCTAGAAAAATTCCTAAAAACATGCTATAAAATCGCGAGTCAGCTGTTTTTTCTTAAAATTATTGATTGCAATTCCTCTAAGAGAAATAACAGTTTCTGTAATAGAATATGATACAATCCTATACTCCCAGAAACAGCCGATTTTCCCTATCTACCCCCTCCAAAAGATGAAATAAAATAACTTACGTGAATACAACTAGGTCCGGCCTCTCCCACCACAGTCGGTGTTGTAGCAGGCAATACACCAGCTTTCACAACTGGTGTAACATCAGCTTTCACAGGGGCAGTTGGTACAGTAATATCCTTAATATTAAAAACACAGAACATGTAAAAGAGTGAAATGTGTATGAAGCTAATTTTTGTGTTGTAAATTTTAAAAGTCCTTGTGTTATTGTTGTTGAGACCCAGACCGTCCGACCTACCAGAAAGGTGTAAGGTAACTGTATGGACGGCCGGGAAGTGCCACCCAATTTAGACCGGAACCCAGTGGGGGAGGCATCCACAGGGACCGTACCCTCCTTCCCCTACCACCAACCTCTCGGAAGGACTTACGGACCCACATGTTTAACGTGATCGTACTCCGCATGAACACGGCGGCATTTGTGGTAGCGTGCAAACCACGGGGATACCGCACCCGAGATGGCCAACAGCCAACACCCTCTATATTCAAGGCCTCCACACCATCCCGTAATGGCCGACACCGTAGTCCAACGCAATACGAATTTGTACTGAAATTGTTTTTGGGCGAATTTTTTTTTTCTTTTTTTTTTTTTTTTAATTTAAATGTTCCAGCAGGATGAGGATTTTTTTTTCTTTAAAATATATCTGCTTTAATTTAAATTAGAATTTGTTGACATAAATAAGATTCTTTCTTTCTTTTTTTATGTGTGATTTGGAATGAAAGAATAATCTTAATAGAACCACTTTATAATTTGATAAGTTACTAAAAACTTTATAATTTAATAAGTAAAAAATCAAATCCTTACTGAAGATTAATTTAAATTCAATCGAAATAAATTAAAATTTACATGATTAAAAAGTATCAGAATGTAAAGGTCATATCTATCCTAACACAATTTAAAGAAGTATATAGATTGTACTATATAGTAAAGTATATACTAAAATAGATTGAAGTACATAATAAAATTGTACTTTAATTGCTAAAGATTGCATACTTCATTAATATATAATTAATATTGGTCTATTACTTAATTTTAATTTATTCGATCACAAGTAGTTAGCATTCTAAAATCAGACTTACCCTCCAAGATAGCTGAAAATCAAACATAATTATAATTAATTAATTCCAAAACGCCTGGAGTCAAAAGAAGAGGCAGGTGTGGATCCAAAATAACATTTATTATATATACATATATATATTTTTATATGCATTGAGAAGTGAATATCTATCCATTTAAATTCTTGCACAGTTTTATACCAACAAATTAATGCATAATCATACACACCATTATCTAATGAAATTACTAACTCATATAGCATTTCTTAATATCCTTTAAGTAAGTTTCATCATTACAAATTTACCTTTCAATATTCATTACACAATTCTTATATTCATTCAAAATTACAGATTTAAATTAATATTCATCAAACTATTATTATCCTTCCCCTCTAGTCTCTATGTTGGGGTTCATTTAAATTTATTATATCAGTATTCGATAAGAGCATTGTAAATAAATGCTATCATAACAGATGGACTTAATTATAATAATAAGTTGATTTAGATTTCAACTATATATTAAATGGGCAAAAGTAAAATCTTTAAATTAAATCTCTCTTTACTATTTATTGTTACCCCAAATGATATAGTCTTTCATTGTAGTTTCTCAGGACAAATGTAGACTAGGACTTACGTGGTTGAGCAGTCGTGGATTCCTTTATGGATTGTTATTTTGACATCTGCATCTACGTAAACAGGTCTTTTATAGCACAGATTGTTCCTTGTTACACTGAATATGAGTTGTCGGCTTATACGACACCTTAGTTCTAGGAAGCATTTCTCCAAGAACACACCAGCACTTGATAAAGTATGCCGAATTAAGATGTACGACATAGTAGGACCCTTGTCCATAACTATCAGTCGTCCCATACTCTAACGACGTCAACATTGGAGTTTCAATATACCAGGCCATGATTATTCATTACGGATTAAGTTAATATGTGCACATTCTGTTTTTCTAGGCGCCTGTCTGTAGTTATTGCCTGCAGATGTGAAATGTGTGAAAATAGAATGAAATGACTCTTTGGCCATTGCATATGCCTTTAGAAGTCTTTTTAAAGAAACTTGTAAAAATCCAATTTTGCAAAATATTGGATATTTAATATTAAGTTCATCATTAAAATTTAAATTCAAAAAAAGTTTAAAAGGTTCTGTGCATTAATTAGAATTGCACAAAATGTCTTTTATGACAAAAAGCATGTATGCAGCTAATAATTTCCAAGGTGAAAATAAAAATTTAAAACCCTAACATAAAATGAAACACATGTATGGAAAGTAATTCCAAGGTAAGTTTAAATATTTATATAAATAGGTTACATCAATACACTATATATATAATGTTTCAGTTAAATAAGTAGAAACTAATAATTATGTTTAAATTTAGTTTAAAGAAAAAATAATGCAGTGATGTATTAACATTTAGTTTAAATCAAACTATAGTATTTATATTAACTTCATGAATATTAAATTTATTTTTTATTTAATTTATTTTAATTTTTTAACTCAACTACACTCATTCTATACTCTCTAAAAGCCAATACTTTGCCATTTTCTATCTCGGAAAGGTGAGTACTTTTTGGCATTTTGAAAATTAAACAAACATGCAATACAATGGTATAAACATTAGCGATACACCTACAGCTATCTTATAAAGATAAGGGATGAAATAGGCTCAGCATTAAAATCTTTGTGAAAACAAGCTGTAAAAATATAGTTATAGTTTATTTTGTTGCAATCCTATTAGGCTTTACATATATAGAAAATTCGAAAAAGTTTTTTTTTTAAGGACAGCACTATTACTGTACATGTTTGAAAAATAGGCTATCACTTTTTTAATGTTGCAAGTTTACGTTTCTTATTTTCTGGTTTTTTCACATCATTTCTCTCTTTGCAATAGTTTTTTAAAAATGTATTCGTGGCAGCCATGATAATATACCTGGTAATGACAGTAGAGGAATGACCACCAGGACAATTGCCTTTCATAAAAATTTCTTTTTCGGTTAAAATAAAAACTGCTAAACTGATAACCAATTGTCGTTGATTGTTTACATTCAAGAAAAGATGTTCGAAATCAATGGAAACTAATTTTTGTACAATTATAAATACATGAATTACAATTTCAAGAACTTCGGGCTGCGGATACATCAAACCACCCCTATCCATCTTTTCTATAACAGAACTTTCAATCAGAGGAGACTCTTTAACAGTTGCAATAGTTAAGTTTATCTTACAAAAAGTACAGTTACGAAGTTTTTTAACAGTGGCAAATGCACAATATCCTGCTACGTAAGATATCACAGGGATCATATCAGATACATTAGAAACATCATCATCCAAAACGGAAATGCTTTGAGCAAAGGTAGGAAGATCATCAGTCTGAGAGGTTTCTAAGTCTCCTATTTCGTTATTCTCTACATCTACAGACAATTCACCATATTTACAAGATTTGATCTTTAAAGGACCGATACTTTGTAGTCGTAATTTACTTTCAGTTTCAAACACCTGTCGCAAAGATATCAAATATTGTGAACCTGCAAGTTGTCTGAATTTCCCAAACCTTTGCTCTAAAGCATCCGTTTGAATTTTTCCAGTTAGGATATACGAAAACCCTAATTCATTTACACAGTATGATAAAAGATCCAACACACCATGTGTTGTATGCGTTAAAGCAGCATGAGTTTCTCTGGTCAATATACCAGTCGTGTATTTCAAATTTTTCCAATTCTCTAACCAGATTAGGAACTTATTTAAAAATTTAGTCTTTTCATCTGTTTCAGACAAAGTAAGTGGCTCTTGAAAAACATCTCTTTTACATTGTCCTTTAAATAAACTTTTAACATTCATTATCGACCACCAGGTATATATTAGGCGAACATAATCAGCTGTATCCTGGCAATGTTGTAAGTCATTACTTTCATCAAACTGGCGTAGGCCCTCAATAACATGATTGTTAAAAATTTGCAGAACAAACTTTACATTTTGTCGCTCAAGATTTGTTGGTATCAATGCTTTTAATGTTACCCCATATGCAAATTTCAATATATTTCCTGCTTCAATAGAATGAAGTTTTTTTATCGTTCCAAAACAAGCAGTTTTTGTGACGCCAGGTTTTTCAAAATCAGGATAAAACATACATTGTCCTGCATTCTTTTGATTCAGCCAGTTGTTCCTTATACATTTTAAGATGTGCACGGGATCATAAATAAAATATAGAGGTCTATTTAAATCTGACGGATGTTTATATATAATGCTTTGCTTTGGAGGAACATTAAAGAAAGACATAGCTCTGCCGTTAATGGCATTATTGTCAGAACTTATGCATATCACCTTAAATCCAATTTCCTCCAAACCTACTGTTACTTTTTTAATTATAGTAAACAGACTTTCTGCGTTTATTTTTTGAACTGGCACTATATGTGCAACATCTTTATATGTCGATAAAAAGCTTTGAACCATAAAAACATATGCACTTGTTGCACATTTTACATTATCATATGCATGGCCAACAATGCTCCCTCCCTTAAAATCCATGACAGGTTTAATGTGGATTTCGTCCATCATTAAACACACTGTACAGTCTTCGGACTGTAAAGTTTGATAGCGTTGTTTAATATAAGACAAAAAGTTATCTTCAAATTGTTCATTGACAGGGTTTAAGTGAAAGGAAGAACATATTCTGTAAATTGTATAGGGATGTGGTAAAATAAAATGATGAGAGTTTCGTAAAAACTTATAAGCATGGGGAGATATTGAGAACAGCAAACTACAGAAAATCAAAAATTCAGTATTATATTTAAAATGGTGTTTTCCATTAACGATTAAAGAGAACTGTTCAAGCAAGAAATCCAAATTTTTGTTTGAAGATGGTAACAAAGTTTTCAACAAATTTACCGAATCACTTATTACATTAAAGATTGATTTGCTCGAATTTGTTTCAACATTTTGATTAAGCAACTCAACCTCTTGCAGTATCTCTGTAGCATCATTAACATTGCATAATAAGAAAGGAAAAATAAACTTCTTTACCTTTGATAATGGTATATTCCTAAAATAAGCAGTAGTATTCATCGAGGAGTTTATTAAGATGCATTTATGAATAACTGGTACTGGAGTCACTTGTATTAATAAAAACATCACACTGTCAGATGTTACTGTTACTGTCCATTCTTTTGGTATGCAGACAAGATTAATTTTGCTTTTAAAGTCTTCAAAACTTTTGCACAATCGTTCCTCATCATATGAAGACTTGCTATCGATGCTTTGCTGAATAACTTTTTCTAAATTTTGCATTTCTAACCTTAGGCGTTTCTCATCTGGGGCTTCACGTGAAGTAGTTGGTTTTGAAAAATACTCTGGACAACCTGGTAAGCAAGATGGAACTGCGCCTTTTCTTAACTTTGGTGCAGATAGCGGAATCGTTACCGATGTGCCAGTTTTCTCATCGTAGTGTACAGTCTCTGGAATAATATCACCAGATGTAAAATGTTGCTCACAAAGCTAAAAAAAATTAAAAAATATACATTAGTCCTTATGCATATATGCACTGCTTAATGAAAGAAGTGCATGTTTTGCTCTTTCGATGTATTTTACTTAATAAATAAATCCTGTGGGAAATTAAAGAGCTTCGAACATAACAGAATCAGGGGTACCACAGAATCAGCTAAATTACCACTACTTTACTTCTAAATAGTTAAACAATATCTCATGACTAATCATTGCTTCGAGATGTTTCACTGTATAATAATATTCCTTAGAATTATATTAAATAATCAAATATAATTATTTGAACACTTAGAAATTAAAAATATCTAGGCACCAGCCAGAAATCGAACCCGGATCATTATCATGCTATATTAAATCAAATATAGGTTCATAAATTCCTAAACTAATATAATTTCCCAAACTTATATACATAAATTAAACCTTTAAGTACATAAATTCAATTAGAATTTAATAAGTTTAACGACATAATCTTATTTTTTCAAATTACAATATCTTTCTATACTTCCCTTGTACATTAAATTAAAACACATGGGAGGAACCAAATTATATATATGTTCTAGGTTAGCTTATTTAAAATCCTGCATACGCATATACATTTTTTATCAATGTGTTTTGCTCTTTCGATGTATTTTACTTATTAAAATAAATCCTGTGGGAAATTAAAGAGCTTCGAACATAACAGAATCAGGGGTACCACAGAATCAGCTAAATTACCACTACTTTACTTCTAAATAGTTAAACAATATCTCATAACTAATCATTGCTTCGAGATGTTTCACTGTATAATAATATTCCTTATAATTATATTAAATAATCAAATATAATTATTTGAACATTTAGAAATTAAAACTATCTAGGCACCAGCCAGAAATCGAACCCGGATCATTATCATGCTATATTAAATCAAATATAGGTTCATAAACTTTAATATAATTTCATAAATTCCTAAACTAATATAATTTCCCAAACTCATATACATAAATTAAACCTTTAAGTACATAAATTCAATTAGAATTTAATAAGTTTAACGACATAATCTTATTTTTTCAAATTACAATATCTTTCTATACTTCCCTTGTACATTAAATTAAAACACATGGGAGGAACCAAATTATATATATGTTCTAGGTTAGCTTATTTAAAATCCTGCATACGCATATACATTTTTTATCAATGTGTACATATGTATTTAAAAAGAACAGTACTTACCCTAGAATTTTTAGTAACTTCGAATCCATCTCTTCTAAGGAAAAAAATCCATTTTTTTCTTACTTCAGGATCTTTTGGAAAATTGAAAACAGCAGAACGTGGGCCGTTATTGTAGTTCCCACGACAGCCGACTGCCGAACAACGATACGGCATTACACAATTAAATCTTCGAAAAAATGGTAAAAAAAATAGCTGTGATTAACAGCTCATATAAAATATAAATAAAGAAACGTTAAAACGAATTCAATATTCGATCACACTGAATATAGAGGGTGTTGAATGGGGACGGCTGGCTAGACTACACGACGCTACCCATGCGTTGTCAGTTCTTCTGGATATACCTTTGGACTACGAAGTCGGCCATCTTGCCACTTCCGGTTTTCTCTGTGGGGGCCTTGAATATAGAGGGTGTTGCAACAGCACGCGGTGTTCCGAGGTGGTCGAACACCCTCTATATTCAAGGCCTGAATATAGAGGGTGTTGGGTGGTCACCCACCAAGTACTAACCGCGCCCGATGCTGCTTGACTTCGGTGATCTAACGAGAACCGGTGTTTTCAGCACGGTACGGCCGTTGGCCGAAGTTCTTGTGTTATGAATTTTTTAAAAATGTATCTTTATTTTTAATTCGAAAAACATCTTGAACTCACTTCTGAAACAATCATATTCATCATTGTGGAAAATTCGTTTGTCGATATTTTAATAAAGAGGAGCAAATTAAAATGACGTCTTTCCTAGTGCAAGTCTCGAGTCAAAGTGAGCTCCACGTAGCATGTATTGTGGGCGGAAACCTTATCTAACTTGTCACGTGATTCCATACGTGGAACCTTGTGATTCGCTAACAAAATGTCACGTGACATGATTTACAGATAAGGAGATTTCACGTGATACGATAAGAAATGTCATGTGATACCATTCGTAACAGATCACATGATTTACAGATAAGGACATGTCACGTGATACGATAAGAAATATCATGTCATACATCACGTGATGCGATAGGGAATATTACACATGGCAATCTGTGATTCGTTAAGAAATGTTACGAAATATCACATGATACGATAAGAATATTATTTAAATAAGAGCTCATTTATTCAACGTTTGTTCTCCTAGAAGGTTGTCGTTGCTTATTTTTAAAAGAATGTCACGCGAGAAGTTGAATGTAGAATATGTTCGCGAATTTTATTCGGTAAATGTAGCCGATTTAATTTTTCAAGAGTTGAAAAGTCTGCCCTTTCAACAATCACAAGTGGTGGCACATGGTCGCCCATACCAACCAGCCCAAAAAGTATATGCATTTGGAGATGCTGGAAACAGTTCTATGGAGTGGACACCTCTCTTATCGGAGATAAAATCACGTGTGGAAGAACATATGGGATACAGCTACAATTTTGTGTTAGTAAACCACTATGCGGATGGACATGCTAAAATAGGACAACACAAGGACAATGAATCCTCCCTATGCTCTAAAACACCTATAGCGGCTCTCAGTTTCGATGCTACGAGATCCATAATTTTCGAAAGAAAAGGACTATCTACTCTAAGTATTCCACTCAACACGGTTCGCTTTATGTGATGCATCAAGGCCACCTAGAATAAGAGGCCCGGACATTGACAACTCAACCGCAGCAACGGAGGGAACGTATCTCTCGTGCGTAACACGTACGGGATCTGACACAGATGAATTTCTACAGTAATAAATAAGACTAATATGAAAAAATATATCTCTAAACTAACAAGTAAATTAGAATAAACTTCAAACTGTGATTCTAAAATAAAAAATGATCTACATTGAGAACAAATATTTTTTCACTCTCTTCTGTAAACATTTATGTTAAAAACTATATTAATATTTATATAATATTTAAAATATATCAAAAAACAAAACTTATAAACCTTAGAAATTCAAATAATATTTTATAACTATAAATTAGGAAAAAAGTAATTACATATTATTCACTATAATGGGAGAAACTGCTGACACTTACCTATGACTTTAAAATACATATTTTATTAGCTAACATACATATATATATATATATATATCCAGATTTAGCATTTAGTTTTAAAATATAAGCAACATAAAACGCAGTGAAATAGTTATGAATATAAATTTCTAAATTTAACTTTTCTATTTTGTGACAGTAACTTTTGCAACATTGTTACTTTTACACAAATACTATATTTCAAAAACTCTTGATACCTACCTATTTAACTTGAACAACATTTTATACTGTAAATCTAGAATTCATAAAAAATGCGAAGAAACATGCCTGTTTAAAAAATCTGAAAATTCGTCATTTAAAATTCAAGCAAATTTGTGCATAATTTTCTACATGCAATGAAACTATTTAAATTATTAAATCCATCAAAAAATATAACAGCATTTCTTCAAATAAGGAAGTAAAATACAAAAACAGGACTTTTATGAGTTGTAAAAACATTTTATCTTATAAGCCTAATTAAGTGACATCAAATTTATATTAAAATGTATCATACTGTATATGTAGCAATAAATAGCTAGATTTGTATTTTGTCTGAAAAAAGTATATTCAAAATTAACTCAAATTTTCTGAGTATCTGAGTGCCATGTATGTGTGTATGTTTTAACTAGTACACACCATTAATATTGCCAACGGCAGTACCGTGCTGAAAACACCGGTTCTCGTTAGATCACCGAAGTCAAGCAGCATCGGGCGCGGTTAGTACTTGGTGGGTGACCACCTCGGAACACCGCGTGCTGTTGGCCATCTCGGGTGCGGTATCCCCGTGGTTTGCGCGCTAGATTTGCACACTTCCACAAATGCCGCCGTGTTCATGCGGAGTACGATCACGTTAAACATGTGGGTCCGTAAGTCCTTCCGAGAGGTTGGTGGTAGGGGAAGGAGGGTACGGTCCCTGTGGATGCCTCCCCCACTGGGTTCCGGTCTAAATTGGGTGGCACTTCCCGGCCGTCCATACAGTTACCTTACACCTTTCTGGTAGGTCGGACGGTCTGGGTCTCAACAATCAACACCATTAATATTGTGTTGAAATGTGAAATTATTTATTATTCTTGTTGAAATGTGAAGTTATTAAGTTTTTCTTGAAGCAAGTAAATAAAATACAAAAAAGAAGAGCTTTTTATGAGCATATAAAAACTTTATTACAACAAATTTATAAATCCAAGTAGTTGGAGTTAACAAAGTTACATAAAAAATAAAATGTATCTGCCGCAAAAGCTAGATCCATATTTTGTCTGAAAAGTACCTGCATATCATATGTCACATTCAAACAAAAGTTACCCTCCCCCCCCCATTTATATCTACTGAATACCAACCTGATATATATTAAATGATGTACATAAAGTATGTATTATAAATAAATACTACTGATTTTACAGTAAAAGCAGTTATATTAAATCCAAAAAAATTTGACATTTGCATTCCCCCCCCCCCCTAATTGAGTTCTGAAAAACAATTTTACTCTACGGATCAGGATATTTTCATTAGATACAAAAACTATTTAATCAGTTAAATCTAAATGACATATTAAATACTTTGATTGTAATGTAATCAAAAACATCAATCAATAACTTTTGATAAAAAATAAACATTATTAATGACATTATTATGATAATAAACATTATTATGATACACAAGTTTTATAAACATATCGAGTTTCGCTGCACTTTCCTTTGGAAGAGCATACTCCACATAGTCTGGGATCCCCCCCCCCCCCCAAGTAACATCAAAACATCTAAATAAGCTTCAATAAACTTTATTTACACATATTCCGAGATCCCCCCTCCCAAGTAAAATCAAAACATCTAAATAAGCTTGAATAAACTTTATTTACACAGCATGTGTTGAAATGAAACTTACTGCATATATTTAATAATTTTTTCGGGAACGGTGTACTGTAAAGCATTTACCTATGTGCAACGGTACTCAAGTTTTACAAACATATCGAGTTTCACTGCATTTTCTTTTGGACGAGCATATCCGGGATTCCGCACCCCCCCCCCCCCCGCAGGTAACATAAAAACATCTAAATAAGATTCGATAAACTTTATTTACACATTCTCTGGGATCCCCCCCCCCCACCAGTAAAATCAAAACATCTAAATAAGCTTCAATAAACTTTATTTACACATACTCTGAGATTCCCCCCCCCCCCACCAATATATTTGACATGCATTATTTCAACCAATCTAACGATTCAGTCAAATTCAATTAATATTATGTTATAACTAATAAACACAGCACAAAAGTAATTATTTTTAACAAAAGCCTGACAATTCAACAATAAATTCAAACATCAATATGAAAATTTAAGTGTGAATGCATTATGCAATGATCACAGCTACCCCCCCCCCCCCATGCTTTATTTCTTAAACAATTATACAAAGACATATTCCGTATATTTCATTTGTAATACAGTCTCTATGTTCTTTGATTTATTAAGGCTATTTCGATAATTTTATGATTTATTATGGCTATTTCGATAATTCTATGATTTAGCAAGGCTGCAATTTGATTCATTGATACTTTAGATTAACTTAAAATAACATATCATGATGTAAGGAGTAATGTGTAACAGATTTTGTCTTTCTAAAGTCTAAAAAATGTACGATTAACGATCTCAACAAAAAAGGCAAATATTTACTTCACAAAAGTCTGTAATAAAATTATGCTTAAAATGCAAGGTTCAGTGATGAATAACAAGTCATTCAGGCAATATTAAACATGAATTAAGAGTACTTTTCTCAAGATATAAGACTATTCGTACAGATATAGCAACATTCGGCGCTACACGTGCTATGTGTTACAAAAATGTTAAAATTGCATGCATAAAATAAGACCAAATAAAAAATAACTCACCATTTATGAAGTCCTGTTTGCAGTAGACACTATAATCCAAGTGGGCACGTATTTAAATTATTTTTTTTATTTAAAAGTATGAATTTTTGAAAGTCACTCCTGTAATTTCAATACACTTTCGTACACTCGCAGTGATTGCATATCCCTCCGCGGCTGACGTCACGTATCCCATGATTCCTAGATGTCCGAGCCTTGTTTTAGATAGCCTTGGATGCATGCGCCAACCAACAAATTCTATTCTCATGGAATTGCTGCGGAACCCGATGTCTCGGAAGCTAGAATAAGTCTAACATTTAGAAAAATTCTACCTAAAACACCTGTGCAGAAACGCAAGTGCGTGTTTCCAATGTACGTCCCGCCTGCAGCGCTTTCACCTATATCTGAAATCGATTGGAGTCATATGCATACACCATCTATAGCTACTACAGATTCGCAAAGTGATTTGGTATCGTCGGCCCTAAACTATGCTACTTCTCAAGGGGGTTCGGTTTCGATAGAATTATCCTCATCTGAAAAGTTCCGTTACCATTTGGGATGTAACATTTACGTTACCGTGCAACATTTTCAAGGAAATGTTAAAGTACACTTTCGTGTCTTCAAGATTAATGCTTCCAATGTTATCGTGCCTACCCCTCATGGTGTAACTAACACTCACGCCTAATACGTGGAGTGTATTTTTAAAACGCATTTCAAATACGAATAGTGAAAATCCATCTTTCACAATTAATGAACTCTTAGTGTGTATATGTGAAAGCAGTATATATTTACAACAATTACCACCTTGCACTGGACAACTCAAAAAGAAATTAATCTTATTAAATCAAGACAATTTTCATACCCTTCACTATATAAGTCAAGATGTAACTAATTGTGTTTTGGATCAGTTACTGACAAATATCCTGCCAAATTGTATTGTGAAGTATCAAAAACCTGTCGAAGCACTACCGACTTTGCCACCCTATGAATTAAAACGTATTTTAATGCAGTGTGTATATAAAAATTTATGTGCAGAGTTGTATAAATCATATCAACGCGAAACATGCAAAAGTCATGGGTGTACCGATTTGAAACACAAGTGCTGTACACTATCCTGTCATATGCAATTTGTGGATTATGAACTAGTCGATCACGAACTTTTAATGATAAACACTCAAGAAATTGCTCGAGAGTTTTGTGAAACAAATGAAAACAATGTTTCACTGCCTGAATTTTTTAAAAGTCTCACCGTAAAGGACTATTATACGGTCATGATTGAACTGTTCCATATGTGAAATACAAGTTAGTAGAATATTACTTTTGTAAATATCTATGTATTATTTAGATCTTATTAAATATGTTTTTTTTTCTTTAAACGCTGCTTCATTCTTAGTTTCATTTTAAGTTATGTGTTAAACTCATTATTTATTTGAATATAAAAGGGTTATTAGAAACACACACTAAAATGTTGATATAAAAAAATTATATACATTATAGATGTAAGATATAATTTTTAGAAGCCCATACAAATCTATCACTAAAAAATAAAAATCGGCAATGATTCCATTCCGATGGGAATAACGTTATATTTTTCAAAGTACAATTAAACTGAATGGCTCAATATGTGAAACATTAAAAATTATATGTGGGTCCTATTAAATGTTTTAATAAAGTCAGCGGTGGCTTCGCTCAGATGGAGCATGAAATAAGTTTATATTTTTCAAGGTTCAATTAAATTGTGTTTAATTTCTTAATGTGTTAAACAGTATTTTTTTATCCCTATTTTCACGAATGGATAAAATTAAAACAAATACATTTTTCAATTTTAAAAGGAAAAGTTATTAAAATAACTCACCTGATTTATATCGTCTTTGGTCGTGGGAATGGGATCGTTAGCGCATAGGATGGCCATCTCCTCAGGACATATTCCGAAATTAAACTGAAAATCCATAAAAATTAATTAATATAAAATTTAAGTGCTAATCGTTGAGTCAGATACAATAAATTGTAAAATAATGAAATTCAAAAATATACTTGCTTCAAAAGCACCGGAAGAAGACATCGTAAATGTTGATGAACGTATTTAAATCGAAAAGCAAAGCACTGGCTGAAAAAAATAGCAGTTGACCATTGATCGATAAGGACCACATTTTATACCCTTTTTAGAGGCGACCTTTGGCTTTGTGCTAAACAAACACTGTCCTCCGAAAAGTGAGAAGCACATGATTTCCGATAAGCTAGAACATTCGATGACCTATATTTTCCCTGAAAATGGCTAGAATTTTAATAGTTTTATTTTCAATCATTTTAAAATTTATATCTGCTCTGTTGTATTTTATTTACATATATTCTCAATCTATGGGTCTTCATTGCAATTTTAACTAGTTATGCGTGTTATTTAATGCAGTTAAACTCAATTTAATTAAATATTAGTGGAATAAAGTGGAATCACACAAACTTTCTCTTCTTCTAACATTTTCCACTTTTTTCTAACACTTCTTTTTATATAACATGTAATTTATAATATGTAACAGTTCTTAATAACATATAACATGCATTTTCTAATGGAAACTTTTCTCTTAGATGATTCTTTTCAGATTGAGCGGAGTAACTAGCTTGTCGCACAATTTTTGAAAATGCCTAAGTGCAATTTAGTAATAAATTAATTTTTAAATAGACAACACTTAAAAGAGTTGAATCCTATTCACTTAACACAATTTTTGTGCTCACTGGAAATTTGTAATCTATTATATCTTTGTTTTTAAACATTCGAAATCATTTCGTTATTATAAAAATCACATTGCTATATAATATAATTTTATCTAAGTATAATGCGTTTAAATTTTAAGTGCATAACACACAAAAGGGTTGAATCCTATTCACTTAACACAATTTTGAAAATGCGTAACTATACTTGAGTATTCAATTCGTTGAAAAAAAAACATGTGCTAAAAAATCGTAGTGTTAGAATCCACTTAATACAATTTTTGTATTCATTGGAAATCCGTAATTGTGTATTCAATTTGTTTTAAAAATCTTAGTGTTCACAACACAATTTTATATTCAATTCGTAACTTAACATTCTGTTTTGAAACGCACCGAAATCCCTTTATAAAATACATCGCTATTCAATCTGTTCACCGAGCGAAAAATATTCTATCTTCCCTCTATTTTTACAATCATCACTTGGCTGCTAAGAATCTACTGGACATGTGCACCATAGCATGACAGATAAGACGCGAGCCTTGTAATCGGATGGTTCCGAGTTCGAGTCCCGTATCTGACAAGTGAGAAATTAAATTCTTTTGGGGAAAAAAATGCCGATAGATGGCAGCACTTCATCAACTTTCGCCAGAGGGCGCTTTAACCACAGAATACTATATCCAGAAGGTTCACTCCCATAGGACCCTATGGCAACATTTTTAACATGGAATGTCGCATAGACACTAGAGCTCGTGAGTTGCAAGGTCTATTGAAAGGTCTTGAAAGGTACTCTTACTTCCATTTACCTTGCGTGAGTTGGACCAACTGAACTACGATGCGTTTGCCAGATTTGGCGCGTTATCGCTCGCTTGGCGATTTTTTTTTTAACTGGAGGGAAACAAAATGTTGAAGACTGTACTTTTATAATTTTTGAAACTATAGAAATGATCAGGATTTAAAACTACATTAATCTGCAACATAAATATATTCATTAGTTTAAGTAAATTTAAATAAACATAGTTATATATTTAATTCAAATAATCATAAAATAGATTAAAAAATAGACACATTGCATTGTCTCACTATAAAACATAATGCACAAAAAATTACAAGCTAACATACTCAAAAGACTGAAATATTATATAATATTTTCAGTCTAAAAAGTATACTAGCGTGTTGATCGTTAATTACTTGATCCTTAATTTGTTCTGGGATACTGATAATAGACTTTTTTTTTAAATATAAAAATATTTATATAGTAAATATAAAACTTACATAAGTGCACTATCGAAGTTGTGGAACTCAATCATTAATTATCCGAGGGGGGGCGGTGAATTTTCCACCATAAGGCACTTAATAAAAATTTTACATAAATATATACACATTCAACTAAGGAAAAGCTATCCAAATATCAATTAATTCACATTTTATAAAAATACGGAAAATATTTTTAACTAATTATACCACTACCTCTTAAAATTTAGTCTAATCCGGCAGTAATAACACAGCACTAATTTCGTATGATGAGCACATGTATACTTATAATAAACACGTATGTAGGATGGTGATAACTAAAATAATTTCAATTTTAATAAAAATAAATTACATACCCTGTAACGCAGCCAGTTTACTTTCATCAATCCATTTCTATGAAATGATCTAAACACTTAACAAATAATCCTTTTTCACGTTACTCAAACCACGCTAGTCTGTTGTTCTAAGTTTTCGTGGAGCGAAATAGGGTTATAACATTCAAAATCGTCTTGGACCCAAACCAGACCATCGCCAAGCGCTCAGACCAAACCAGACCATCGTCAAGAGCGCGCCAACCCTCGTTTTGGTCTATCGATGGCCGCCACGAAAACGAAACTATCGAGAGTGGCAGGTCTGTATAATATTAGTCTGTGGCTTTAACTACGTCACGCTGATAAGAACGATCACTTTGTCATTGACCATCGTCGAGGGAGGACGTGTGAGCTCCTGCGATTGTGAGCGACTAAGAGCTCCTGCGATTGTGCAATCGACGATTGCGACACATGTACTCGGGTCAGTCAGCGACACGTCATTTCCAGATTGTGCAATCGCTGATTGCGACATCCATTGAAACCACTTTCGAAGGTCATCCCCTCTCAAGACAATTCACTCCGAGGGTATGAGTCATCAGGCCTCTTTCCAAAAGAGGGAAATCCCCTCCCCAAAGAGGAAGCTTCCTCCTGCTCCGCCTCCCCGAAGTGGCCCTCAACCCCCAATTTATAACTACTCGTGTATATATATATATATAATCACTAACACATATATAGGCATAAATACATAGATGAGCGCCCTCCTCAACATATCGCTCACAAGCCGCCACTGCGGGCATTGTAAGTTTTAGTGGTAGTGGGAGTATATTTAATAGGACTAGATTGGATGAGATGGGGTCATACGTGGAAGTAATGAAGAAACTACTAGAGTAATTGAATGTTTAGAAATTTGGAGGTTGTGAGAACGGAGATGGTGTGCGGGTGTTCGTATGTGTTCCAATAATTGTCATAAGGGGAAGAGAACTGGGAATAATCAGGAAGTTAATTAGAGCAATGATAGGGGGATATGGCGGATAGGGAAAAAATTCAGTCTGTGAGAGTGGGGGGGGGGGGGTTCTTCATAAAATTATATGAGTGCTGCTTCTTAAACAACGTGTGACCTGAGAGTCCTTTAGGATTATTCTGAAACATCCGGAGCAAAGATGGAGTCTACCGTGGGTAAGTTTGATTATATTATATATGTAGCTATGCGTATACAGGGTGAGTCAGAACTCTTGGGCCAAACTTTAAGGGGTGATAAATCACATCTAAACAAGCAATTTTTGTCATACAAAGCAGGGTCGTAACTCAAGAGGTGAACCGCTAGACGTCGCTGATATTGAACGCAGTGACGACTGTGTCAGAACTAGCCAGGGTTTAACGATCGCTTGATCTCTCCTGTTTCGACTTTTTATTACCGGGACATATGAAAAGTCTCATCTACGATAGCCCCGTCGTCTCCGATGAGGACCTTGTTGCTAAGATTGCTGTTGCTGCCAGCGTTGTCCAAGATATACCTGGTGTTTTTGCTAACGTGCTCTGCTCCTGCGTCGCAGGTGTGAAGCCTGCATTACTGCTGGTGGTCGCACTTTTGAGCAGTTTCTGTAACTTTGTCCATGCACTCTGCAATTTCTGTCAGTAAAACGTACTTCGTGCCCACTCTGCCATTTGTGTGTTTCCTCTTTTCACGAGAGACAGAGAGTCATCCTTTCCTCATTTCATGAACTACCCCTTAGCGGTTCACCTCTTGCGTTACGACCCTGCTTTGTATGATAAAAATTGCTTGTTTAGATGCGATTTATCACCCCTTAAAGTTTGGCTCAAGAGTTCGGACTCACCCTGTATATAGCGCAGACTGTAGAAAGGTTTCTGATACCCTTCCCTATCCTCTGAGCTAGCTTCATTATGGACAGCCTATACAATCTATGTTTAAAAAAAGTCGTCAATATAATGCCCGACCTATATGCATGTGTAGTAGAGCTAAATGATTTACCCGAAAACATCCAGGAAGACCTATACTATCGCTATGCGACATATGTAACATTTGAACCGTTGAAACTATCAACCAAGACCGATAGTGTAGAAATGGGTCAATACGGTCGTTTAGATGACATGTTACTATACGGTAGGTCTATGCCTAAAAGATTTTTCCGCGTATGCACCGGCACGCAGATGATGCGGGAAATCTTCTCAACCAACGAAGAGGCGTGTGGCATTTTGTTTTACGGAGATGGTCATAAACAGCCACGACCCCGTAAATTTTTTATCGCTTTGCTACATATGCTTTACGGCTTCGGGTATATCATATGATAATGCTTTTGTGCATAACCGGCACACGGTCATAACAGGTCCTAATGCTTTTGATGCTATTTTTGAACCTGTCATGTGGTGCGCGCGCTGTAGATAGGCACCTATATTTGTTTTAAAAGAAGAATGGCAATGTGAGGCATGGCTGGGTTAGCAAATGCATGACCACATGAGGACGGTCATAGAGATCCAGATTGTGTAGAGTGTGTCACTACATTGCACTGAGAAACTGAAGGTGCGTTGATCTACAAAGTCCAACTCTGGCAGTCAGGATGTGCGAAGAATAGTTGAATTGCAGAGAAAATATGAGGAGGGTGCTGTTAGAAAAAAAAGGTAAGTTCAATTTGTGGCTTAAAATTTATGTATATGTGCACTCATATAGAAAACACAATTTTTTTTTTTTGCATATTTTATTAGAATCATATATTCATACAGAGGTATATGTATATCACACTTCGCAGGGTGAGTGCAATTCAGTCACAACTTATAGTCGTCACTCAATACAGCATTATATGCTATTATAGTCTTAGAATTGTCCATTTCGGTTTGTCGATTTTTCACACAATGTGAAGTACAGTTCAGCAGATCTTCAAAAAAGTTTTGTGATCAAGAATGTATAAATAACTGTTCACTTAAAAGATCGGCACATAAATATACGTGTCCAAATACGTAGACACATTTCTTGCTATGTACGCAGTTTATTATGTCAGAGTTATTCAACACTTTAGAATAATATCTCCGTTCTATACTTTTCCATTCACAGCCTTTCTAATGCATTGAAATAGACTTTTGAATAGCACATCATGAACATATGTAAAATTTTCTATTTCAGACTCAGACAGTAGAAATCCATATCGTTCCATTCTGAGATCGGTGTAGAGAATCCTCTGATACATGTCTGATTTTTTGCATGGAATATGTGGCAACACGTAGAGAAAAAAAAATTGTTTTTACGAATGCATTTATAAACAGCTCATTGTCTTTTTTGTATTCGGTCAATAAATCTTCTATGCGTTTTTCTTGAGTGTATTAATAAAGAAAATATAAACAAAAATATCCGCAACTAGTTGTCCAGTCACCTTGAAAACATATAGGGTTGTATTTTATATCAGTAGCTGTCAAAATAATGCGCCACATTCTTATATATATAAAGAGCTATCCAATGGCTACCAGGTAGTGTTTTTGGATCTAAATTTACAATAAAAGAATTAAAATGTGTTTTTCTTCTCGGTAAATTATCTGATGTATATACACCACCAAATCCTCTCTTCAGTCGGCTATCGCTGCATGCTAATCTACACAAAGTTATAGTATTCATATTAAATTTGTGGGGTAGATAAACGCTCGCACATGAACTGGATGTTTTCTAGATAAGAAAATGTATTTATACGGTTTAATAGAGTCATTAATAATCAGTATTCACACTTTTTGATTTGTCTATTTTTATCATATTTCTGTACTCAGCATAAACTATTAAAGTAGCCGTTGCAACCAAAGCTGATGCAAATTTCATATCCAAAGCAATATTACCCGTTTTTTTTATGCTTACATGTGTTTCATTTGCCGCTAGGTCTGGAGTCAGATCTACAGCATAGAGAATATACCCGTTTTTATATTCGGACATATTTATATTTATGTTTTGTGAAATGTGATATCGATTTAGATCTGTAAATGGGCTTAAGTAACATCTTGTATATACATTTTCATCAAAATTTGGTTGAAATGGTTTCGCGGGTATCATAGCACTACCATTTAAAGCAGTTAAATAATTCAAATTGTTGTGATGGAATTTAAACGGTTTTTTTTATACTACCATTATAGGCTTCATTGGATACAAACCCCATTATTAAGCGCGAAGGCAGTTGACCGATGAATGCATTAGCTATTGTAGATGATTGTAAACCGCTAGATAATGCAAAAGCTCTAACATCTATCTATGCGCCGTATGGGCATTTTAATAACACCCTTTTCCAATGCCTTTTCATGAGCTAACATAACAGACGATGCGACATTGACCTTTCTAGTATAAAGACTGGCTGATTCAATCAGAATTTTAAAAGAATCATTTTTTGACATTAGACTATATATATATATCTTTGTTTCTTTGTAATTTGATGCGCACATTTACACCATTTATTAAAAGTTTTGGTTGCGGTGCTAAATCAAAATGTAAAAATTCTATAAGATCCATCACTTTGCTTTCTTTACAAGCCGACCTCCTGTTGTTATACCTCACATTTCCCTGATCCATTTTAAAATCATCATGATGTGATTCACTATTTTTATAAAACATGGCAGCTAGCTCTATACATGCTTGCCTGCGACGATTTGGATGAAAATAATAGACTTTCTAGCAAAGCACGATAAGAATAATTCACTTGGGAGGCTATTTGTTTATCGTTTAAAAATACCGAATATTCTGAAAACATAGTATTTAAAAAGTAATTAATTGGCGCGACATCATCTGCAGCGACTAAATCAGTGTAATCTTTTTTCACAACTTTTACTTGAAGATGCAGAATTATGTGAGACAAGTCCAAATGATGTTCTCCATCGCCAC
Organism: Amaurobius ferox; assembly: GCA_951213105.1. Taxonomy (NCBI): domain Eukaryota; kingdom Metazoa; phylum Arthropoda; class Arachnida; order Araneae; family Amaurobiidae; genus Amaurobius; species Amaurobius ferox. The sequence continues at coordinate 1,145,364 of OX578148.1, read as the reverse complement.
TAATATAAAATTCTATCGGTGTTTTATCTCCCAAAGAAGCGACCGGGTGTACTTCTAAAAATCTGGATACATCTCTGCCAAGTTGTATAGCAATATCACTAAACAAGTCTAGCTCGCTTTTAGGACAGATAACACCGTCGGTGTCCATCATGAAAAGATATCACGTCGCACCGTTCTACAACGTTTTGTTCGTGACTGAAGCGCTTTTCGACCACGTTTTCTTTTTATAGCTTTTTTACCACTACCCTGCTGTTGTAATTTTTGAAAAATATCATTTTTTATTTTTGCAGAAGTTTCGCGAAACATATTACGAGCCGAATCTCTAAAAGACATTCCAGATGCCACATCGGCTATTACATTTTTACCAGTGGGTAATAAACTCCTACCTATATAACGCGTGGCTTTTACAGCCAGGGGTGTTATACATCGCCTCAAATCTCTGCTCAAACAGTTGCGAAGTATTTTCTGATAGATAAAATGTAATGCCTAGATTATATTAAAACTAAATTTATTACCCAATAAAATATAGAATATATTTTTTATTTTAATTCAAGATATTCTTGGTGCTACCATCTGTTGTCGTAATTTAATTCATACCAACTATTTTTATTTTTTAATGAACATTTCTAAATGTATATTCCTTCTAATACGCTATTAAATACAACAGATCATATAGAATAATGCCACAATCACGGAAATGTAATTGAACTTCAAGACAAAGGAACTTGAAGACAAAACTGCAGTCCTCAGTGATGTACATTCAGTTCCCCTTATCAAATTTATTGAATGGGAAACTACCTTTTCGTGATTGTGGCATAAGTATATATGATCTGTTGTTGTATTTAATACTGTTTTAGAAGGAATAGATATTTAAAAATGTTTATTACAGAAGATTTACTGACGCTCACACTTAAAAGTGAGAGTTCTAGTATATCCCAACATATCTGTCAGCCCTCTGCCAAAACTCACCTCGTACTCACCTGGCACGTGAAGTTGCACTTTAAAATCAGGTAATTGTTTCAATTTTATATATTTAAATTCTTGAAACAAACAATCTGCATTTTTGTGCATACCTGCATTTAAAGTTATATAATCCGTATGTGTGACATATTTTTTTGTTTTGTAATATTCTTTTACTCTCTGCTCGGATTTTTTCTATATATATTTTAAATCCATTAGCTATTTCAACACTAACTTTTGTCTCCTTTTCTTCTATTGCAAATCGCACACTCGGTTGAATATCCACTATTCTTTCTATTTCTTGATTGATACTCAACCAAAAATCTTCTATATTGTCTCCTACTTCATTTGGCAATTCCACGTTATACTGTATTATATTATAAGATAAATGTTCTTCTTTTAGCAATTTAACTGTATAATTATTGTTATGACTACCCACATTGAACCAATTTCGGGGTATGAATATTTCGGAGAGTGCAACCCCCATTCGCCGGACAACATAAGTGGTGATGATAATTTTGTCCGATATGAAGCTTGCGTGTTTTGAGGAAAGTAATCCACACTCGAATTTCTAGACAAAGTCACATAAAAGTCCGTTAAAATTTCTTCCATGATGCTTTTACCCAAGAATTGAAACGCTTATCAAATCCTTTCCACTTTACGTAATATTCCTTATCTGTGCCACTCACTTTTGCTTTTAGAATTTTTTCCACTTTCCAATAATCACTTTTTTCTTTACAACTTTTTGTATTTCTTGTTCGTAAAACTTACCTAAGAGCATTGAATCTTTCAGATCTTTTATAACATAAGTAGGAGGATTTGTGGCATATTGTCTATGCACCACAAAAGTTTCATCTGTCCAATTTAGTAAGTACCCGCGCTGAAATACTTTTCTTGCTTTTGAAATTCTTACTTGGTCATCTATATTGAATTTAAATTTGGTTATTCTAAGTTTAGAACTGCTCTGGGTCTATTTCGAAACTCTTACGCGGAATTCAAACCTGACTTTTACAAAACTGAAAGCCAGAGGGCGAAACTTTGGACACCTTGCAGCTCGCGAAAGTCCTCAACAAGAAGAATGTAAGTGTTTGCGATTGAAAGCAATCTCTTGTTAAAAGTATTTTTGGATCGAAAATATTTTGGTTTCCTAAAGAGAAAGACTGACTTTTTTCGAACGTATCTATTTCTGTAAATAAATCACAAGGGGATGTTTTACGGTGTACTTTGTATCACTTATCATAAAGAAGAAAGCTTGTTTTACTTCCTAAATTACTTAATATTAATATACTTTTCTAATGAAGTGTATTTTACAAGAACAAGCATTCCAATGCAATAAAAATGCATTGAAATACAGCAATCCCCCAAATAGTGCGAATTTAATTAGCGCGAAACTCGAGTTAGCGCGGTTTATAATTAGCAACCAAATTTGGATTAGCATGAATCGAAATTTCGATTACTGCGATATTTAGCCAAGACCCAAGCTTAGTGAACTGAAATTCCAAATTTAGGTTACGTTTATAGAACGGTGGTGTTCAGTTATATATATTTTTATATATATTGATGCGTCAGCCATTATATGTATGTGTCTGTACTGTACATTAAAGCATTTTCTAAAACGTATAGTATGTTCACGAGATTCCTGCTCTAGCGCCATTGTACGGAACCTTGATGCCCCAGCCACAGACAGGTTTTTTGCAAGTTCAACGTCAGTTCAGAAGTCCATAGATGTCAAAACATTTTATGTTCATAGATTTCAAAACGTTTTCTATTCATAGATTTTCAAAATATTTTCTGCTCATAGATTTCAAACAACACAATGGATTGCGATATTTATTAACATACGTAAACATTTTTACTTTCCTTATATACATAGTATAATGGATAAGAAAAGTATTGTGTTGGGGTTGAAAATTCGAAGTCGAGTTTTCGACTGGAGAGCACGTTTTAAGCATCCCTGAATACGAATCAAACGTTTTCGAGATGATGTCTTTCTCTCTCTCTCTCTGTGTGTGTGTGTATCTGCGTATATGTGTCAGTGAGTCTGTGGAGACGGTATCTCACGAACGAATGGAGCTATTCAAACGAAATTTGGTACAAAAATTACAATCCGTAAATACTGGAAGCCTATTGTTTTTCAGCGCAATCGAATGTTCAGAAGACCCCCAAATGTTCGAATGAAATTTTGAAAAAATCTAAACTTACAATAAAGTTACGTAAATAATCATTTCTTGTGTAATTCTGTATTAGAAATCAGTTGGCATAAATTTTAGAACTCTAGCATGAACCGTTCTCGAGATATTGCGCAATTTTCAAATAAATTTATCAAAAAATCTCATATAAAATTAAAAAAATATATTAACTTATGCGAAATATGTTCACTGTCCATATGTACCATTATGAAATAAGTTTGTTAACATCATTTTCGTTGACCTAACTCATTCCATTTACGGGAGAAGATACGTTGAGTAATAATTTTGTGTTTGGACGCCACTACTCATTTATCTACTATAAGAATAACTCATTTCTCCGTCCATAACGTTTGGCGAAGTTTTCGCCAACATGGAGATATTTTACCCTAGATTGACAAAAATATCTCCAAAATTGCAAAAATGACGCCAAGTTAATGAAAATGACGTTTAATTGATGAATTTTACATTAAAATATTTTAATATATGGATTATTGTTTATTCAGGATGCTATCAATATTGATAATTATCAATTTAGAGTTGCGTGAAATATAAGTTAATTGGGTGCTTCGCAATAGTTTTACATGTTTTCATCCGGAAAAGCACCAAATGTACAATTCAACGTTTCAAACACTATGCCGTGGATTTTATTTATCATTTTTTCACTGAAAGAAGTAAATTCATTGCATTATATAAGGTGCTGCCCACATCAGGTTTGTATATAGTTGTCGTCACATAAAGTAAAATTAGTTAGTGCAATTGGTATGAACACTTAATAAATATGGATTTATGAAAAATGTATACAGAAAATTATTTGAAATTAGATAAATTAGTTAAAGCACTCGACTATAAGAAGAAAAAATCTGATGTGGGCAGCACATGACGTTCCTTATATAATGCAATGAATTTACTACTTTTACAGCAAAAAAATAGGTTATTCTTATAGTAGATACTTATATTCTTTCCAAGATATTAAATTTTCGTTAATTAGTCGTCATTTTCATCATTTGGCGAGATTTTCGTTAATTTGGCAACATTTAAAAAAAAAATCGCCAAGTTGGCGACATTCCGCCAAATTCGTCTCCAAAATCTCGCCAAGCGTTATGGACGCAGAAATAAGTTATTCTTATAGCAGATAAATGACTATTGGCATTAAAATACAAAAGTATTACTCAAAGTACCTTTTCTCATGAATGGAACGAGCTAGATCCACGAGAGTGGTGTCACCAAATTTATTGCATGATATTACATATGAAAAGTGAACATGTTTCTCAACAGTTAATATTTTTTTTAATTTATGGAATTTTTTTATAAATATATTTGGAAAAATGTACAATATCTCGAGAACGGTTCACGCTAGCGTTCTATAGTTTATGTCAATCGTTTTCTAAGGAAACATTACATAAGAAATGTCTATTTTTTGAGGATTTTTTCAAAATTTCACTCGAAAATTTAGGGGGTTCTGAACATTCGATTACGTTTAAAAACAATAGGCTTCCAGTATTCACGGATTGTGATTTTTGTACCAATTTTTATTCGAATCGCTCCATTCGTTCGTGAGATATCGTCTCCACAGAGTCACTGACACACACACACACACACACACACACACACACACACACACACACACACACACACACACACACACACACACACACACAGACATCACCTCAAAAATGTTTGATTTGTGATCAGGGATGTTTGAAACGTGCTCTCCCGTCGAAAACTCGAATTCGAATTGTCGACCCCGTCACAATACTTTCCTTATACATTATGCATGTAAGGAAAGTAAGAATCTGATGTGGGCAGCACATGACTTTCCTTATATAATGCAATGAATTTACTTCTTGCACAGTGAAAAAATGATGTATAAGATTGATGATATAAAGAAGCTTGCCCCAACCGATGATAAAACCTGGATCTACGGGCGACGTTCTAGCGTTGAACAAAACTAGAGGACGAAATTGCAAGCTCTTAATGTCGAACTGGATTAGATCCATGACACACTGTATTTAACGTTAAATTGTACATTTGTGGCTTTTCCGGATGACAACATGCAAAACTTTTTCGTACCCAATTAACTTATATTTCGCGCAACTCTAAATTAATAATTATCAATATTCTTTTCATCCTCAGTAAGCAATATAGTGCATATATTAAAATATGTAAATAATAAATTCATCAAGTAGGCGTTATTTTCATTAACTTGTCATTTTTACAATTTTAATGGTATGTTCGTCAATCTGGGGCTAAATATTAATACGTTGGCGATATGTCATTAGATTATTCACCAAGTGACTAAATGTAACGCTAAGTGTTGCGAGCAAATGGGAGTAGAGCTTTCTAATAGGAGTATACTAGAAGGTATGCCCGTCATATGACGGAATTAAAAATTTGCAAAATATTACCCCCCATTTAGCGTTCTTTTTATCAACTTGGCGATAATTTTATCAATTTTGGAAGACTTACTTAATTACATTTTGGAAGACTTACTTAATTACATTTTGGAAGACTTACTTAATTTTACAATATTCAAAAAGTTGCCAAGTTGGCGACATCCCGTTAAAGATATTGAATTTTCATCAATTAGTCGTCTCATTTTCATGAGATATTCCGGCAAATTCGTCACCAAAATTCTGCCAAACGTTACGGACGGAAGAATAGGTTATTCTTGTAGTAGATACTTATATTCTTTCCAAGATATTGAATTTTTGTCAATGAGTCGTCATTTTCATTGATTTAGCGTCATTTTTATCAATTTGGCAACATTTAAAAAAGTCGCTAAATGGCGAGATTCCGTGAAATTTGTCGCCAAGCGTTATGGACCGAGAAATGGGTTATTCTTATACTCGACAAATGACTATTGGCTTCTAAATGCAAAACTATTACCTACAGTATCTTTTCTCATGAATAGAACGCGCTAGATCCACCAGAATGATGTCAACAAATTTATCGCATTATATTACATATGAAAAGTAAACATATTTCACAATAGTTAAGAAGAGCCAACGGCCCTACCGTGCTGAAAACACCGATTCTCGTTAGATCACCGAAGTCAAGCAGCATCGGGCGCGGTTAGTACTTGGGTGGGTAACCACCTGGGAACACCGCGTGCTGTTGGCACATTTTCGGATGCGGTAGCCCGATGGTTTGCGCGCTGGATTTGCACGCTGTCACAACTGCCGCCGTGTTCATGCGGAATACGATGACGTTAAACTTGTGGGTCCGTAAGTCCTTCCGAAAGGTTGGTGGTAGGGGAAGGAGGGTACAGTCCCTGTGGATGTCTCCCCCCACTGGGTTTCGGTCTAAATTGGGTGGCACTTCCCAGCCGTCCAAACGGTTTACCTTACACCTTTCTGGTAGGTCGGACGGTCTGGGTCTCAATAACAAAAATAGTTAAGATTTTTTTTTATGTGATTTTTTGATAAATTATTTGGAAAATTTGCAATATCCCGTTCATGCTAGCGTTCTAAAATTTGTGTCAATCGTTTTTTAATGAAAAATTACATTATTGAACGATGAACTTTATTAAAGGTTTTGATTTTTTGATGATTTTTTCAAAATTTCACTCAAAAATTTTGGGGGTTCTGAACATTTGATTGTATTTAAAAACATTAGGCTTCCAGTATTCACGGATTGAAATTGCTGTACTAAATTTCATTCGAATTGTTCCATTCGTTCGTGAAATATCGTTTTCACAGACTCACTGACACACATACACACTTTCACACACAGATAGACATCACCTCAAAAACGTTTTATTCGTGTTTAGGAATGCTAGAAACGTGCTCTCTCGTCGAAAATATTCGAATTTTCGACCCCGTCGCAATATACTTTCCTTATACATTTTATACTATACATTATTTCCTTATACATTTTATACTATACATTATTTCCTTATACATTTTATACTATACATTATTTCCTTATATATTATATATAAGGGAAAAGTAATAAAATATAAAGAATTCTATTGGGATTATATACAAAATTGCATTTTAATACTATTGGCAGTAAAAAACGAAGACATTGAATGTAATAGAACTCTTTAATAACTAGCACGCGTTTAGTGTAATTTCGAATATAACGAGGAAGTTGTGCACTTTCAATTGGTACAATGACAATTGAAGCCTTATTTGCTCGTTTTTATTGATCAAAATTCCCAGCAGTCCCCCAAAGCACGTGAAGTTGTTTGTTTCAAGTTTGCAAAGCACACGAAATTGTTACAACTAAATAAAGTATAAAAGAATATGATAAAAATTAAAGCAAAAGGGGAAAAGTTTCACGTCCTCCTTGAATGATTATAGAAGTAGGAATGAAGGTGTAGAGTGATGGAATTAGAAGATTTAGGGCATCATGAAGAAATGTCTTCCACCCACAAAGCATATAACACGTCTTTTGCTATGGCGAATGCAGAATTGGTAAAAAAGCTACTAGATAGAGTTCCCGTGAATGCCTTGTTGAAAGGAAGTGAGAACAATATTCCTAAGGAAAGTAAGTAACAAACCGAAATAAAATATGAGAGAAAAGTTAGTACAATGTTGTTCTTGAACTATGAGCTGGAATCGAAATTTCTTTTTTGGAGCCATTGAACAGACTTCTAGATTGTTAGTTGGGGTTGGGAGCAAATATATAGATTGGTGCCTACTGTGCTGTTTCACATTACTTTTATAGCTATCTGGGACATGATCCTCATTTTACCCTAGGTACGATGTTGTAAAAATCACAAATGGACATAAAAAAATATCCAGAGTATATCAGCAAAGATTGAACAATTCACAAAATTCAATAACAGCAAACTTACTAGTCACATTTAACAGTCAATTTTTTTTTCAAAAACTATCGATATATGTCTAATACCAATTTTTGAAACATTGAGAAATATAATATTCAAGATTTGAAAATAATCAATGAGATTGTTAAAAACAATGAAATATAATTTTCTTCTAAATTTTAATTACAGATTACCAAACTGTATTCTCAACACTGCACTAGAAAGAGAATTTGAAGAATAGCCGATGACTGGAAAAAACAAATATCCTAAAATATTTAGCTTGGAATTTTCTATTAAACTGACTGTAAAAGGCAGAACCAGGATACAAGAATAATCAATCGCATTCTAATTTAGGTCTCATTAAAAAGTTAAAATAATGTATAGCGTTAAAATAAAGACCACGAGCATTTCTAATTAGCAACCAATCAATATTCTTAATTAAAGAAAATTGTTAAGAAACTTGTAAATCCATTGTAAAAATGCATTCTAATTTTTGACTTCATTCATAAATTTCTACGACACGTTATAATACATATGTAGGGTAAAAAGAGTGTATTGGAGTCAATTGCTTTAACTTCTTATTGCTTCTTATACCGAAAAGCCTGCAACATACATTGCACAACATCTAGATTGGTCTCCCATCCGATTGGACCCTGAACTAGTGAATAAGATGTTCATTGAACTCCAACATCAACTAGGCATCAACATCTCCAGCCGAACAGGACTTTCGACTCTTTTGAATATGTAATATAGTCGCATAATTTCAACATCATCTAGGATGGTTTTCAGCCGGAGAGGACGCTCAACTCTAATGATTAGAAACTATTTATAGCGGCTAACCACCTAGATTGGTCTCCTCGATCGACTAGACGCATCCTAGTGAATCAGAAATTGTAACTTCAAAGTGTAGGTTAAGATATGTTCTACCAATTAGGATATAAATAAATATATATATGTTTTCCATATACAGGGTGTCCCAAAAACATGGACCTTGGCTTTTATTCCTTAAATATTGATCTTAGACATATATAATAAATTACAAAGTTGCTTAAAAAATGGTACAGAATTTTCAGAAATCGATTAAAATTTTCGAGGGAATTAAATTTTAAGAAATGCAAAATTTGAATTTTTATACGGCCCCTTACAAAAACATTTTCAATGAGTAAAATATGCCCCATACGCTAATAAGGTGATGTACAAAATTTTAGCATTTTATTATGAAACGTCCCAGAGATAAGTTTAAACAAGTTGGTGAGGGATTAATCACAAATTAAAATTTAAATGTTTACAGCAAGAGTGCAAATGACGCAACGCAGAAATGCATCATAGGCAAATAATATCTGCCTCTTATCTTTAGATTTATTTACAATTTTTCAAAAATATGCTTCCTGAAAAATACCTTAAAATTTTACATGATTAATTACAGAATAAAACTTGAAGATGGCACAAACAAAATAAACATTTAAACAGTTTAGAAATGTATGCATATACCAGATTTTATGGATGAACTGCCCCTAACAGTACTTCCACATGTATGATTTCAACAGGACGGATCTCCAGCTCACCATACTACATTTGTGAAACAGTGGTTAAATAACGAATTTCCAGGCAAGTGGATTGGCTTGCATGAGCCAGTCGAATTTCCCCCCAGATCGCCTGATTTAACTCCTATGGATTTTTATTTGTGGGGTCGTTTACGCACAACTGTTTATCTGTCACCTCCCTTAAATTAAGCAGAGTTGCAACAACGCATTCAAGATGGTTGTCGTGACATCGCCAAACAAGAACTTGATCGAGTGCACAGAAGTGTTATTAGGCGAATGTGGCTCTGTACTGGCATGAATGGAAAACATTTTGAACAAGTTTTGTAATTTTTGTGTAAAGTTATTATTTCTACACAGTGTGGATACTTTTGTACCAATAAATACCAAAATCATTATTTATTTATATAATCATTGTTTTCTTTCATAATTTGTGTATGACCCCTGAAACGCGATCTGCCGACATAATTTTTCCTCTCTCAGAATCTATGTTGATGCATCGAAAAGTGGTTTAAGTCAGCATTTTTGTCTTTTCATATCTCTGGGACTTTTTATGATAAAATGTTGAAATTTTGTACATCACCTTATTAGTGTATGGGGCACATTTTACTCATTGGAAATGCTTTTCTACGTGGGCAGTATAAAAATTTAAATTTTGTATTTCTTAATATTTAATTCCCTTGAAAATTTTAATCGATTTCATAAAATTCTGTATCTTTTCTACGCAACTTTGTGATTTATTATATATGTCTGAGATCAATATTTAAGGAATAAAAACCGAGGTCAATGTTTTTGGGACATCCTGTATATGAAGAGTTTGTAGTTATTTTAAGAAAGTGGTAGAGAAAATTAGTAGTAAATTTAAATCCAGAAATTTTATTCATTGCATATAAAATATGCCAAAATAGATGCGTACTCCATTTAGATGGATATCAATTTAATAATAATTAAGTCATATATAAAATAAAAATAATAATAAAAAAATCTGATGTAGACAGTACATGACTTTCCTTATATAATGCAATGAATTTACTAGTTTTACAATAAAAAAATAATGTATAAGATCCATGGCGCTGTGTTTTTATCGTTGAATTGTACGTTTGGCGATTTCCCGGATGACAACATAAAAGTATTTCAAAATACTCAATTAACTTATACTTCGTGCAAATCTAAATAAACAATCATCAATATTGATAGCATCCTCAATAAGCGATATAGTCCATATATTAAAATACCTTAATAATTACGTCATCAATTAGGCGTAATTTTCATTAATGTAACGTCATTTTTTCAAATTTGATGTAATTTTTGTCAATCTGGGGCGAAGTATCACCAAGGTGGATATATTTTGCTAAATTATTCGCTAAGTTTGCCAAATGCATTGCCAAGTGTTACAGACAAACGGAGAGAAGAGTATTTCTTATATACTAGAAGGTACATATGACGGAAATCAGAATTTCCGAGATATTACTTCCCAGTTGGCGTCATTTTTATCAATTTGGCGACATTTTTGTCATTTTAGCAACATTTAAAATAGTCGCCAAATTGGCGACGTCCTGCTAAATTTCTCGCCAAACGTTACGGACGGACGGAGAAATGCGTTATTCTTATAGTTTAGGCTTATGTTTCTTCCAAGATATCGAACTTTCATCATCTAGTCGTCATTTTCATTGATTTAGCGTCATTGTTATTAATTTGGCAACATGTTCGTTAATTTAACAACATTTTTAAAAGTCGCCAAGTTGGCGACAGTCCGCTAAAATCTCGCCAAGCGTTATGGACGGAGAAATAAGTTATTCTTGTAGCAGATAAATGATTATTAGCGTTAAAATACAATAGTATTACCTAAAGTATCTTTTCACATGAATGGAACTAGCTAGACCCACGAGAATGATGTCACCCAAATTTATCGCATGATATTACTTATGCAAAGTGAACATATTTCGCAATATTTAATTTTTTATTTTATTTTATATGATTTTTTAATAATTTTCTTGAAAAAGGGGTAATATCTCGAGAACGGTTCATGCTAGCGTTCTAAAATTTGTGTCAATCGTTTTTAAATGAAACATTACATAAGAAATGGCTATTTTCTTAACTTTGTTAAATATTTTAATTTTTTGATGATTTTTTACAAAATTTCACTCGAATATTTAGGGGGGATTCTGAACATTCGATTGCGTATAAAAACAATAGGCTTCCAGTATTCATGGAATGTAATTTTTGTATCAAATTTCGTTCAAATCGGTCCATTTGTTCGTCAGTTATCGTCTCCACAGACTCACTGACACACATACACACACACATACTTTCACACACACACAGACATCATCTCAAAAATGTCTGATAAGTGTTCAGGTATGCTTGAAACGTGCTCTCCCGTCGAGAACTCGAATTCGAATTTTCGACCACGTCACAATACTTTCCTTATATATTATATGTATATAAGGGAAGTAATATATGAATTATTAGTCTTCACTCGACGTTTTCGTACAATCGTATTACATACTGTTTAGTTCAACTTGTTTCACAATTATTATCAAGATGAAAATAGCGTTGTATCTTTCGCATTTGGTACGCAATTTATTATTTTTAAATTCTTCATATAATTCTTTTAAAGTCCATTTTTTCAAGCTAGCAGCAGATTAATGACGCCTTTGGGTGCAATTGGTTCACGCGAATAATAACAACTGCTTTCATATCATAACCATCCATAGCTCAGTTTGTAATGTAAATATTAATATATGCATCTTTTAGGACATGTAGGCAATGGATATGCCAGAATTTCATTTAAGTAACGAATATATAAGGCTTCATAAATAATACTATAAGAAATGATACTTCGTGTAACAGTTTTGTATTTGGACGCCATTAGTCATTTATCTACTGTAAGAATAACCTATTTTTCCATCCATAACGTTTGCCGGAATTTTGGCGTAGAGTTTGACGGAATATCACCAACTTGGCAAGTTTTTTAAATATTGCTAAATTGAGGAAGGTGTCGCCAAACCTTTAAAAATGTTGCCAAATTGAAAATATATCGCCAAATTGAAAAAAATGTCAACAAATTGATGAAAATAACTCTAAATCAATGAAAATAACCACTAATTGATGAAAATTCAATTGATTGGAAAGAATATAAGGATCTATCTATTTTTCCGTTTGCAACGCTTAATGAAATTCTGACGACGAATTTTGGTGACATATCGCCAACTTGGCGAGTTTTTTAAATATTGCCAAAATGACGAAAATATCGCTAAATTGCTAAAAATGACGATAAATCAATGAAAATGACCACTAATTGGTGAAAATTCAATATTTTTGAAAGAACATAGCAAACGACTACAAAAATAACCCATTTCTCGGTCCTCCCGTAATGCTTGGCGAAAAATTTGGCGGGATATCGCATACTTGGCGATTTTTTTAAATATTGCAAGATTCACGAAAATATCACCAAATTGATAAAAATGACGCTAAATAGGAGGCAATGTTTTGCTACTGATACATATGTTGTAACAACCAGCTTCAGACCTAATGATGCGAACTCTCTCTAAATCCGGCAGTTGTTCATAGCATCATTGGGTATGTCTCATAGGCATCTTTGTACATAACGTGCAGTATCAAAGCGGAAAATCCAGTTAAAATTACCCATAAGTAAGAACACTAGTTATTTTAAATGCTGCACGAGGCATAATTTTCGTGCATGCTGCATAATCACTAACATCATTGGTGCTGACAGTTTCATCATTTGCATAACTCCTAAAACGACATTTGCATGCTGAGTTTTATAGGTGTAGCTCAATTTTTTTTATGAATGTATATATATTTTTGCAACAGTATTTGTATAAAAAGTAATCCTCCCAAGCTAATAAGGCAAGTTCACAACAGAAATCCTTTTACCAAAATGATTGAATAATAATTTAGAGTTTTTGAATTTGCCATTGTAGGAAGTGTCCTCATATTGCATGGAATGAAAATTTTTTGCATTAAAACTGGAAACTAAGTTCCCTTCAATAGGAGTATATTCCTCAACGCTAAATGCAGTGAATTTGTTATTTTATTGAATGAAAAAATAACAAGTTCACCTCAATTAAAAAAATATGATGTGGGCAACACATGACTTTCCTTATATAATGCAATGAATTTACTACTTTTACAACTAAAAAAAAGTTATTCTTATAGTAGATACTTATATTCTTTCCATGATATTGCATTTTCTTCAATTAGACGTCATTTTCATTGATTTAGCGTCATTTTTATCAATTTGGCGAGATTTTTGTTAATTTGGCAACAATTAAAATGTCGCCAAGTTGGCGACATTCCGTCAAATTCGTCGTCAAAATCTGGCCAAGCGTTATGAATGGAGAAATAAGTTATTCTTACAGAAGGTAAATGACTATTGGCGTTTAAATAAAAAAGTATTACACAAAGTATCTTTTTTCATGCATGGAACGAGCTAGATCCACGAGAGTGGTGTCACCAAATTTATTGCATGATATTACATATGAAAAGTGAACATGTTTCTCAATGGGAAATATATTTTTTTTTATTTTATGACTTTTTCATAATTTTTTGAAAAATATACAATATCTCGAGAACGGTTCATTTTAGCGTTCTAAAATTTATGCCAATCGTTTTCTAATGAAAAATTACATAAGAAATGTCTATTTGCGTAACTTTATTAGCAGTTTTGATTTTTTGACGATTTTTTGAAAATTTCATTCGAAAATTTAGGGGGGTTCTGAACATTCGATTGCATATAAAAACAATAGGCTTCTAGTGTTTACGAATTGTGATTTTTGTACCAAATTTGGTTCGAATCGGTCCATTCGTTCGTCAGTTATCGTCTCCACAGACTCACTGACACACACACACACACATACTTTCACACACACACACACACACAGGCATCACTTCAAAAATGTTTGATTCGTGATCAGGGATGCTTGAAACGTGCTCTCCCGTCGAAAACTCGAATTTGAATTTTCGACCCCGTCACAATACTTTCCTTATACATTATGTACATAAGGAAAGTAACAATGAAATTCCTTTAAAATGATGTATAGCAAAAGGCAATACGTGTATTTGAAGTATTTTTAATTAATTTAAATAACTTTGTAGCGAAAAAAAATCGCATTTTTAATTTCCTTATATACATAATGTATAAGGAAAGTATTGTGACGGGATCAAAAATTCGAATTCGGGTTTTCGACGGGAGAGCACGTTTCAAGCAGCTCTGATCACGAATCGAACATTTTTGAGGCGATGTCTCTCTGTGTGTGTGAAAGTATGTGTGTGTGTGTAAAAGTATGTGTGTGTCAGTGAGTCTGTGAAGACGATAACTGACGAACAAATGGACCGATTCGAGCGAAATTTGGTACAAAAATTACAATTCATGAATTCTGGAAGCCTATTGTTTTTATACGCAATCGAATGTTCAGAACCCCCTTAAATTTTCGAGTGAAATATTGAAAAAATCATCAAAAAATCAAAACCTCTAATAAAGTTACGCAAATAGGCATTTCTTATGTAATTTTTCATTAGAAAACGATTAATATAAATTTCAGAACGCTAGCATGAACCGGTCTCGAAATATTGCACATTTAAAAAAAAATTATCAAAAAATTATATAAAATAAAAAAGAAATATTTCCTATTGAGAAACATGTTCACTTTTCATATGCAATATCATACAATAAATTTGGTGACATCATTCTCGTGGATTTAGCTCGTTCCATTCATGGAAAAAGATACTTTGAGTAATACTTTTGTATTTGAACGCCAATAGTCATTTATCTGCTGTAAGAATAACTTATTTCTCCATCCATAACGCTTAGCGAGATTTTGGCGACGAATTTGACGGAATGTCGCCAACTTAGTGACTTTTTGAAATGTTGCCAAATTAACGAAAATCTCGCCAAATGGATAAAAATGACGCTAAATCAATGAAAATGACGACTAATTGTCGAAAATTCAATATCTTGGAAAGAATATTAATATCTACTATAAGAAAAACCTATTACTTTCCTTATATACATAATGTATAAGGAAAGTATTGTGACGGGGTCGAAAATTCGAATTCGAGTTTTCGACGGGAGAGCACGTTTCAAGCATCCCTGATCACGAATCAAACATTTTTGAAGTGATGTCTGTGTGTGTGTGTGTGTGTGTGTGTGTGTGTGTGTGAAAGTATGTGTGTATGTGTGTGTGTGTGTCAGTGAGCCTGTGGAGACGATAACTGACGAACGAATGGACCGATTCGAACCAAATTTGGTACAAAAATCACAATCCATAAACACTGGAAGCCTATTGCTTTCATACGCAATCGAATGTTCAGAACCCCCCTAAATTTTCGAATGAAATTTTGAAAAAATCGTCAAAAAATCAAAACCAGTAATAAAGTTACGTAAATAGACATTTCTTATGTAATTTTTCATTAGAAAACGATTGACATAAATTTTAGAACGCTTACATGAACCGTTCTCGAGATATTGCACATTTTTAAAAAAAATTATTAAATAGTCATATAAAATAAAAAAAAAAATTTCCTCTTGAGGAACATGTTCACTTTTCAGATGTAATACCATGCGATAAATTGAGTGACATCATTCTCGTGGATCTAGCTCGTTCCATTCATGAAAAAATATACTTTGAATAATACTTTTGTATTTGAACGCCAATAGTCATTTATCTGGTGTAAGAATAACTTTTTTTCTTAATGCATAACGCTTGGCGAGATTTTGGCGACGAATTTGGCGGAATATCGCCAACTTGGCGACTTTTTGAAATCTCGCCAAATGGATAAAAATGTTGTTAAATCAATGAAAATGTCGACTAATTGTCGAAAATTCAATATCTTTGAAAGAATATTAGTATCTACTATAAGAAAAACCTATTTTTTTACTGTAAAAGTGGTAAATTCATTACATTATATAAGGAAAGTCATGTGTTGCCCACATCAGATTTTTTTTTTACTGTAAAAGTAGTAAATTCATTACATTATATAAGGAAAGTCATGTGTTGCCCACATCAGATTTTTGTACTTTAAACATTGTTTCCTCAAAATGCTGGGTTTTTTTATGTAAATATACCTTTTCCTCACAATATACTCAGTTTTTTATTTTAAAACTTTTCACACATATTCATATCGTACTTTTACACAAACAGACATATCAGTTTGAAGATATATAAATTAAAAAAAAAATATATATATATATTATAAATTCTCTCCATGGCCCTGTAAAGTCCTAACTTCTTTATAAGTATTTCCTGAAGAAAAATCACAGTGTTCTGACGAAAACTTCGCGTTTTACACTTTTTCGACGTATTGCTCAAAATTAAAAATAAAATGTCTATTTACCAGGGACGATCTTCATTTGTCCCCGTGAACTATGAAGTCTGGCCTCTACAGACCTTCTGCTCTTTTTGTAACTCTATTTGTTAATTTTTTATAAATTAAAATAACGATTTTATAACTTTATTTTTAATGCGACATATTACTCAGAATTAAAAATACGTCAATAATAAACTCTTGAAGGTAGGGTCTTCAAATTTTGTCATCGCGAAATGTCATGTTTTAGCTCTACAAAACATCGATTTCCTGTGTTGTAACTTTATTTGTTAATTTATTGCTGTTATTATAGTTAAATTCATGATTTAATAACTTTCATCTAGAAAGCCGCTGTGTCGTCTTTTAACTTCATTTTTTCACATTTTTGCACGCTCTTCAAGCCTCGTGACATAATTTATGGAGTAGAGGTTGTGTAGCAAACAAGATAGAAATAGATAAAATTAAGGACAAAACGTTTTAAAAAACGAAAGGTCTTTTATTTAGCACATCCTAAAAGACGTACAAAATATATATTAAAAACTGCCAGAGCGCTTTCGGACGTATATAAGCCCTTCATCAGTGGCTACATGAATAGTAAAGACATGGAATGTTTATATATAGAGAGACCAGTTTAAAGCAATTTGCATATAATATAAAATGATAAATGAACTTACTAAAAATAATACAAGAAAAATAAATGGAAATTACGAAATAAATTTAAACGCTTACGAATTTTAAATTATTACAAGAAAAGAACTAATACAAATTTTAGAAAACGTCAAGCATGATATTCCTGAGAATGACGTCACAAATAACTGTTAAGAGGTTTGAATTGCATAGAGTCCAGAATGAGTCGCCAAGCATAACTTAAAATTTGAACAGGATCAAAATTACAAATGGATTCAGGGTAAATATAAATAAACAGGGGTTCATGAAGAAGAATATTACGTGGATTGTTACAACGAGCCTGTTGTGCGCTTTTTAAAATAAAACTTGAAGTTTAAGTTATAATTATTTATTATTATACTACGTTGTGTTCGCAATAACCCTCCAATTATTTAACTTTCGCGCGAGTTCTGTAAAGCAATTATTAATTAATATAATACTCAATGGATCACACCATTTAAACTTTAACAATAAAACATTTATTAACAACATAAACACTTATTAATTCATTACACAATTAATTATTAGTTTTGGCGGGGGAACATGTGAGACCCGTATGAATAAATTACTTAAAATGTGTCTACGACCTTTGATTATTGATGAACACATACCTTCAAGGCTGTCTTGGACTATGATCATATATCAAAATGCTGGCATCAGTAATTCGTACTCGCCACAACTCACAGTTTGTGGCTCCTTCTCGTACTCTGATTGCACTCACACATCAATAGATCTCGCCATTATTTTGGAACATCTACGGAACACGCTACAAGTCTGTATTCACCACTTCAAGTCATCGTATCGAAATTATCTGTACATCTCTGCTCCTAGTGTCCTTCTTCGGTCACAGGTTGTGGTTCCCTCTTTTCTCGGGAGTGTCAATCCCCCCCCCCCCTTTGCTTTCATTTGCAGCATTGAGAGTGACGCAACCAGCCCATTTTTCCATTGGTTACTCATTTAACCAATGGATCCATTCCACATCTTCCTAAGGGTTCATTCGGCCCCCTTGTCTTGGCGCCCTTAAATTTATGATTTTATGACCTTTTGGGTTCATGTGTCGTAAAACTCGGCGCCATCTAGACTGGCAGTATTGTTTGCCGTTTTGAACATTATAAATAACTGGCATAAACTTATCTCACCAAAACACATGTGAAATCTATTTCTGGTCTCACAGAACCAAAAGGAAAGTTTTTTCAAAAACGGGAAGAAATTTATCATTAACCACATATTGAGCAAGAGTCGTAGAAAGTTTACCAGATCTGACATCGCGAGCATGTTCTGCTAAACAGATGCCAACAGTGCGTTTTGTACTACCAATGTAAAATTTATAGTCACCAGCAGGGGAAAACAGGGGAACGATATACACCTCAGCAAAGCTTTTAAAGTCATCAAAATTCCCAAATTTATCGGATCGAATACGATTAAATAAAGTGGTAATATTAGAGTGAGCGGGTTTGAAACCAAATTCATGACAGAAATTAATAAAAGGTCGGAAAATCTTAGGATGATAAGGAACACTAGATTTGTGCACTAAACGATCTTTAATAGCAACAAGTTTAGTTCAAGTGATTCTAAACTTGTTGCTATTAAAGATCGTTTAGACCATAAATCTAGTGTTCCTTACCATCCTAAGATTTTCCGTCCTTTTATTAATTTCTGTCATGAATTTGGTTTCAAACCCGCTCACTCTAATATTACCACTTTATTTAATCGTATTCGATCCGATAAATTTGGGAATTTTGATGACTTTAAAAGCTTTGTTGGGCCCAGGTCGTCTGACTCATCCGAAGATGTAGAGCAGCAAAGCTTTGCTGGGGTGTATGTCGTTCCTCTGTTATCCCCTGCTGGTGACTATAAATTTTACATTGGTAGTACAAAACGCACTGTTGGCATCCGTTTAGCAGAACACGCTCGCGATGTGAAATCTGGTAAACTTTCTACGGCTCTTGCTGAATATGTGGTTAATGATAAATTTCTTCCCGTTTTTGAAAAAACTTTCATTTTGGTTCGTTGTAACAATCCACGTAGTATTCTTCTTTATGAATCCCTGTTTATTTATATTTACCCTGAATCCATTTGTAATTTTGATCCTCTTAAAATTTTAAGTTATGCTTAGCGACTCATTCTCGACTCTATGCAATTCAAACCTTTTAAAAGTTATTTGTGATGTTATTTTCAGGAATATCATGCTTGAGGTTTTCTAAAATTTGTATTTGTTCTTTTCTTGTAATAATTTAAAATTCGTAAGCGTTTAAACATATTTTGTAATTTCCGCGTATATTTCTTGTATTATTTTTAGTAAGTTCATTTATCATTTTATATTTTATGCAAATTTGCTTTAAACGGGTCTCTCTATATATAAACATTCCATGTCTTTACTATTCATGTAGCCACTGATGAAGGGCATATATACGTCCGAAAGCGCTCCGGCAGATTTTAATATATAGTTTGTACGTCTTTTAGGATGTGTTAAATAAAAGACCTTTCGTTTTTTTTAAACGTTTTGTCCTTAATTTTGTCTATTGAATGCAGACGTGATACCAATCTTGATTATTAAGATAGAAACAGTTTTCGCTCGCCTCAAGATCTTTTAATGTGTGGAGTAGCACTTTTCACTTGTTCCCATTTTGATGCAATTTTCATGCTGTATTTTCGACTCTGCAATACACCCACTCTTACTGCTCATACTAAATTTTGACCCAAATTTTCTGCGCAAGAAGGAGGAAGGGGGCTGTCAGAGTAGGGGAGGGGGCTTTTGTGGCTGTCACAGAATTTGCTGACATACTGATTGCTATATATTTAGTGTGCGTTAGTGGACAAAGCCCGCCAGTTACTTATGAAATGTAAAGATTGCGATTACGACAGGAAATGAAGAATACTATATTTTCGAGTCAGTCAAGAAAAGATAAAATAAAAACGTTCAATAGCTGTAATTTCTCCTGCGTTGAGTAACTTCTGCGGTCAAACTCGAGTTGTTGCACAAACTGGAAACTTGATCGGACGAACGTCACGGCTCTCACCTCGGAGGCCGAAACCCACTTTCTCCGAGAGAGATTTTCCCTCTCCAAGGTTTGAAGAGAGAGAGAGCGGGCGAATGCTGTTCCGGTCGGCGCTTTTGCTCGTGGCTTCGGCCCTGGTGGCCACTTCAGGTAGGTGATTACAATTTGCTTCATGAATAGTTTGGTCTTTTTCTCCTCATACTATCAATATGCATTCTGGTCACTTTCTCTATAGCACATAGCAGTTAGGGGAAAAAACTAACTGGGACAGAAATTCGTCGCTTTCGACGAATTTATACGTTTTATGTGTTCTATCAAGGCTAGAAATGCGACGCACATTTTATAAATAAGATAGTATTAAATAAAGTACTAAATACTTTTGAAATCCACATTTGCGGAAAATACATAATACTCGCCGTCCCATAGAAAGGGAAATACAAAATAATCATATTCTTAAAAAAAAAGTAATTTTTAAAATGTTTGTTAAATTTTGTTTGGCAAATAAAATTTGACGGAAAAACTGTAACACACATATTTATATATACACACGCACATTTATAGAGTTCCTAGAAAAGTCCGTAAGTACCCCCAATAACTCTGTAAGAAAAGGTCCTATAGGCATAAATAAGTGATCTCAAAATGTATTTTTCTAATATTATGAGATATTACTTAAAAAATAATGTATTGTTGCCTAAAGGTAACAAATGCATTAGTGCCCAGAGGAACGGAAAAAAAACTGAAGTTTGTTCATGCCTACTCAAGCATCCCATTTTTAATTTCCATTCTTACTTTCCTTAGTATAATGTGTAAGGAAAGTATTGTGACGAGATCAAAAATTCGATTTCGAGTTTTCGATGGGGAGGCACGTTTCAAGCATCCCTGAACACGAATCAAAAGTTTTTGAAGTTATGTATGTATGTGTGTGCGTGTCTGTCCGTTAATTTGTGGAGACCATATCTCATGAAGGTATGGAGTAATTCTTAAAAAATTAGGTACAAAAATTACAATCCGTGAATACTGGAAGCCTAATATTTTTAAACGCAATCGAATCTTTGGAAGACACCCCAAATTTTCGAATGAAATTTTGAAAAAATCATCAAAAAATGAAAACCTCCAATAAAGTTACGCAAATAATCATCTCTTACATAATTTTTCATTAGAAAATGATTAACACAAACTTTAGACAGCTAACATGAATCGTTTTAAAGATATTAAAAATAAATCTATTAAAAAATCAAATAAAATTAAAAAAATATTAACTATTTTAAAATATGTTCAATTTCATATGTAATATTATGTGATAAATTTGTTAACATCATTCTCGTGGATCTAGCTCGTTCCATTCACGAGAGAAGATACTTTGGGTAATAGTTTTGTATTTGGATGACAATAGTCATTTATCTACTATAAGAATAACTATTGTTCCGTCTATAACGTTTGGCGAAATTTTGACGATATTCGTGACTTTTTTTAATGTTGCCAAAGTGACGAAAATGTTACCAAATGGATAAACAATGACTCTAAATCAATGAAAATGATGGCTAATTGATGACAATTGAATATCTTGGGAAGAACATAAAAATCGACTAAAATAATAGTCGATTTCTGCGTCCGTCCGTAACACGTAGTGAAAAACTTGGCGGGATATCGTCAATTTGGCGCCTTTTTTAGACGTTGCCAAATTGACAAAAATCTCGTCAAATTGGTAAAAATGACGCTAAATGGGATATAATGATTTTCAAATTCTGAATTCCATTGTATGACGGGCATACCTAATATATAAGAAATGCTCTTCTCTCCGTTTGTCTGTAACAGTTCGCGATACATTTGGCGAACTATCTCCAATTTAACGATATATTGCCATAGATTGACGAAAATATCGTCAAAATTGCAAAAATGACGCCTAATTTATGAATTAATTATTAAAATATTTTAATACGTGGACTGTATTGCTTAAAGATTCCATGATTATTGATAATTGCCAATTTAAAGTTGCCTGAAATATATGTGAATTGGCTAACTTCGAAATAGCTTTACATGTTGTCATCCAAAAAAGCGTCAAATGTACAATTCAACATTAAAAACATTGTTCCGTACATCTTATACATATTTTTTTTTACTTTGAAAGAAGTAAATTCATTGCATTATATAAGAAAGGTCGTGTGTCGCCCACATCAGTGTACCAGAAACACTGGTGGTAGCATATAAGTTGAAAATAATAATTTGAACACGATTTTAAAATAATTTATATTAACACAGATAAACATGAAGCACTTCATTATCGGCGTCATTAAGCTGCTTCCAACTGAAAGTAGAAACTTTTAAAGAACTTTTACTTAATATTTCAAAAGAATATCTGTTGTAATAAACATGAATTCTTCAATTCTGGGAGAGAGTGTAGCTGAAAACT
Organism: Amaurobius ferox; assembly: GCA_951213105.1. NCBI lineage: Eukaryota > Metazoa > Arthropoda > Arachnida > Araneae > Amaurobiidae > Amaurobius > Amaurobius ferox. The sequence continues at coordinate 1,122,499 of OX578148.1, read as the reverse complement.
AAAGACCATTCATTAAGAAATACGCTGTTATGCCAAAGAGCAAAATTTAGTAAATAAATTCTCATGAATCTGTTATTATTGCAACAATATCTTTGATAAAAAAAAAGTGAAAAAGAAATATATTTTTTCGTTCTGATAATGACTGCGCTACAATCAGACGTAAGTTGTCCTATATCAGCTACTATTAGTAAAAATGTTAATTTTTTGGATTTAAATCTTTTTATTGATCCTTCTAATAGAATTGTTACAAATTTATATGATAAAAAAGACTTTTATAATTTTAATATTAATAAAATCTTACCTTTTAATTCCTGTAACTCGATTCAATTGTTTAGAAATATTATACTCAATCAGCTTTTTAGAATTTATAGATTATCTGATAAAAAATTTCATGCTATGCATATCAATAATCTCAAAATTACTAGTAATTTATATAAATATCCCTCTTATTTAGTAAATAGTATTGTTAAAAAATTTAAAATAGCTGGATTTTTATAATTCTTTTCATAGTATCATATAATTCTATTCATAGTATCTTATTTTAGCCAGACATCTCCTTTCTCTTGTGTTTTTTTTTTTTTTTTTAATTTTCATTCACTTCCCACTTCAGCATTACTATTATTTGCCCCTCTTTTTAGTAGCTCTTTTTGTATATTAATACTTTTTCTTAACATTTCGCTTCACAGTTTTTCAATTCTTATGAATGGCAACAGTAAATGGTTTTTTATTTTTTTCTTTACGAATGGCAACACTAGTCTCTTCTATCAGTCTACCCTGTATTGAATCGATTGTACATACGCTGTGCTTTTTCCAGGTATTCATTTTTTTTATTCCTTCTTTATGTATGTCGTCCAAGTAGAAATAGTTTATAGATTTAATCTATCTATTTCTTCAGAAACATACATTTTTGTGTTCGCTTCTACAAAAAACTTGGACATGATTAGATTTTTGTAGAGGTTAACAATTCATGATTTAGGCTTAGAGCCTCGTCCACGTGTAATGCGTTTGTGCTTGATTTCGTTTGTTATACTTATTTCGATTCCATACCTTTATATTTTTCATTGACTTGTTGATTCGATATTTATTTTATTTATTTTTTTCCCATTTGCTTGAGGATTAGTTGATTTTTACTTTTGTTTTGTAAGCCTGTTAGATAGTTGAATTTAGCTTAAGTTTTTCTTTTTTTGTTTCCATACCTTTTAATTTGGTTGATTTTCTGTAACTTGATAGCTTGTGTTTTGTATTTTTTATCCATTTGATTGGTGATTTGCTGTATTATATTTTATTCTGTGGGTGTTTTTAAAAAAGTTAGGTTTATCGTGTTACATCTTCTTACTTTTCGTTCATTAGATTTTCAAACTTCTATTATTATATATATACATATATATATATATACATATATATATATAGATATATATATATATACATATATATATATATATATATATATATATACATATATATATATATACATATATATATATATATATATATATATATATATATATATATATATACATATATATATATATACATATATATATATATATATATATATATATATATATATATATATATATATATATACACACATATATATATATAAATAAATAAATTATATTTAAAATACCAGTTTATAAAAGACTACAAAATTAAAAAAATAAATAAAGGAAGAAAAATTACCGGTTTTGAAAATCTATGAGCTACTTCAAACTACTTTAACCAACTTACACCAACCAATGAAACACTGTGAAAATAAGAATATAATAAAAAATTACAACCGGTTTTGGAATGATCCTATGAAGTATGATCTCATGGAATCCGGCCGTCGAAATAGTTGCTAAGTCCTAGGATGAGTCGGACGGTCTGGGTCTTCAACCGGTTTTAGAAGCTATATGAGCACTTCATCAACTAGATTTGAATTCAAATACATAACATTCAATCAAACAGTGAATACAAGACTCTGGAATTAAGAAGAACATAATAGGAGATGAAGGAAGCAATTGAGCTAACTTTATTAAGTAAATTTAAATAGCATTCGATCAAACAGTGAATAAAAGACTGACATAAAGAAGAACATTATAAGAAATGAATGAAGTAATTGAGCTAATTTCATCAAGTGAATTTAAATACCTTTCGATCAAACAGTGAATTATGGTGTGACTGTGTAATTAAATTTGTGAATATAAAAATGTGAAACATAATAAAAAATGAAGAAAGTGATTTCGTCAAGTAAATTTAAATAACATTCGATCAAACTCGATGGGGGGGTCCCACATCGAAAAATTAACGACTGCTTCCTGAAAAAAACATTTATGTCAAAGGAAGCGTTAGTCAAGCCCTGCGTTAGTCAGAGAGTCAGATCTGCGTCTAATCTAAATGCATTGTCGAAGTGAAGCTCTGCGGACTCTTCAGCAACTCCCCTCCCACCCCATCATCCAACTGTGGATGTGAAAGATATGTATGTCCATAATCTTATATATAATCCTATACGGTATATATATAGTCCTTTACGGTCCTATTTCTATACGGTATACGGAGTGATACAGCATAGTTGTAATTTGTTTTCTAATGAGAAATTACATACGAAACGATTACTTATGCAAGAATATTTCAAATTTTGATTCTTAAATATTTTTTCCAAAAATTCATTCGAAAATCGTGCAATATCTCTGGAACGGTTCATACTAGCGTTCTAAAGTATATATATAATTCGTTTTGCAACGAAAAATTACGACTGTTCATTTATAATTATTAAGGGTCCTGATTTTTTAATGATTATTTTAAAAACTCATTCATATTGGGAATCTTTGGAACATTCGATTACGTTTAAATTAATGAGGTTTCAGTATTCACTTATTCTAATAATAGTACCAAATTATTTTTGAAACGCTTTATTTATTCATGAGATATCGTGTCCACAGACTAATGAACACACACAATAATACAGACATACTATTATATGTACACACAGACTAACATACTATTATGTACACACATACTAACATACTACTATGTACACACATACTAACATACATACGTACTCACAAACATCCCCTCAAAAACGTCCGATTAGAGTTCAGGTATGCGTGAAACGTGCTTTTCCGTCGAAAAGTCGAACTTTCGACCCTGTTACAATACTTTCCCTATATATTATACTATGTATGTCTATACATTATATTATGTATGCAGGTAAAGCAAAAAGCCAGACCAGGAAGTTTTTAATATTTATACTTAATAATTAATAAACTGCTTCACTCTGCATCAAAATTTAAAAAAAAAATCTGATGTGGGCAACACATGACTTTCCCTACAGACTTATATCCACGTTATCTTTATTTTAATTAAATTTAATTTACTTTTAATTCAATTTTCGTTTTCATTTGGTAACTGGACTTATTTTCAAAGGTGGCGTGGAGAAAATAAAAAAAACTAAAATATCTCGAGAACGGCTAGCCCTAGTGCAATGGGGTTGGTCTTATTCCTTTCACCGTTAAAAATTACGTATAAAACAAGCATTTAATGGATATATGTGAACATACGTAGTTTTTTATTTTAGATTTTGACGATTTTTTCGGCCCATTTTGCAAAAAAAGGCAGGTTGTTTTCTTCCGAATCGTACCAAAATCTAATCAGCATCAGGGTAACTCACAGAAGACTTATCTACCGAATTTTGTAAAATTCGATCTATTAGTTTTTCAGCCAGAGTGGATACAGGCTTTTGCAGGCCATTTCGCAAAAATAGGCGGTTTCTTTTATCTCGAATCGTACCCAAAACTAATCAGCACCAGATTCGCCCAGAGACTTACCTACCAAATTTTATTAAATTCGGTCAATTAGTTTTTTAGTTAGAGTGGATACAAAGTCTGAACAGACAGACAGACACACAGATACACACACAGACGTCACGCTAAAAATAGTTTTTCGTATTCTAGAGGCCTCGAAAGTAGGAAGGAAAGGAGAGTTCACCAACGAAGGAGGAGCAGTGAGAAGTAGAGGAGCAAAATGGCCGCCATCCTGAATTCCGTGATCCTGGACGGGGGTGTAAAAGGGGGGCGAATGATAAAAGGTGGGGGTAAAAATTTTTCAGAAACTTTTTTCGGGTGACAATGATTTCGTAGTCTTGTACGAGGGGTTTGGAGGGAAATAAATTTTTTGGAATAAGATTTTTTTAAGTAGGGGAGAACATTTTTTGGGGGTGGCAACACCGACGAAGGAGGAAGTAGTGCCATCAGCGCCCCCTAACGGCAGAAAGTGAAACTATGGAGACGGGTTTTTTTTATTTGGGTTACCATAGCAACACCTGTAGGGAGGGAACTTTTTGGGGATGGCAACACCGACGAAGGAGGAGCAGTGCCATCAGCGCCCCCTAACGGCAGAAAGTGGAGCTATGGAGATGAAACTTCGGTTTTTTTATTTGGGTTACCATAGCAACACCTGTATGGAAGAAAGTTTTTGGGGGTGGCAACAAAGACAAAGGTGGAGCAGTACCCCCAGCGCCCCCTAGCGGCGAAAATCGGAATTAAAATTAGAACTCTGTAATTTTCTTCCTTAATGGAATTTTTTGTTTTTTCTCTAAATGAGTTAAATTAGAATGAGTTAAATAAAGTGATTAAGTATGCCAAGGGTATGCCAGGAGCATATCAAAGACATGCCAAGAGTAAGCCAAGGGTATGCCAAGACCTTCGTTCTTGGAACATCCCTCCACCTTCTAAGAAAAGAGCGCTTACCCTATTCGTATGTTAAAGACGATTACGAAGTGAACTGTGAGAATCCCACCACCAGGAGATACATGAGTTATTCTTATATTTTTCCATGGGAAATTACATAGGTTTTAAGAATGTCTCGTATTTCTCTTTGGGAAATAATATATCTGAACTTAGTTGAATTTTACACTTTTGTAATTTTTTTTTTTTTTTTTTTTTTAAATGTGGTTGTGGGAAAAATTAACATTTTTTACACAATGTTCCAAAAGCGTAAAAAAAAAAATGTGGTTATGGACAAAATTAACATTTTGCGACTTTTTTTTCAAAATGTTAATTTCTCTATGGGAATTAACATGGGTTTTCACACTTTTGTAATTTTTTTAAAAAAAATGTGTTTATGGGAAAAATTAACATTTTGTACAAAATGTTTCAAAAACGCAAAAGAATGACAAAAATGCGTGTTTTTACAAAAATGAGGCCAAAAAAGTGTGTTTTCAAAGTAACAGAATCGCGTGATCGACTCTATTGGAGGGGAGGTGTTTCCCCAATCATTTCGGTCTTCGATTTTAAGAATTAAAAAAAAATAAATATTTTAAATAACAGCAGATACCTGCTTATGTCCAAAACACTCAAGTGTTATGAATTTGGCAAGTTAATTAAAGGATGTTAATTAAATTAGTGTTATGAATCTTACATTCATTTGAGTCTTGGAATTTAAAGGGGCCGGTCAGGATGAAGCGAGTTAGATTTTGTGAGGAGGTATGCATTATAGATATACCCAAAGATGAAGATCGCAAGGGATTCTGGGAAATTGACGGCCAGCGTTTCAGAGAACGCATTTTAAGATTTGGAGTTATTTTTAAATCTGTATATAAGAGGGGCAAGAAGAGAAATTAGTTTATTTAAAGTGATGTCTTCGAGAGAGGAGGTTTTGGTGACGTGTGTCTATCTGATTACTGTTTTAATAGTATACATTACAACGGAAGTTTTGATTGATCTAAATATACCAAGGGATTTTATTCTGCATTTAAACGAATCTATGGATATTTCCATGTTGGAATGATGGATGGAGCCTACCAAGCACCCTGCAAGTTTCGGTGGAGTAGATAGCATATACCGTGCTCTTCAAGGAAAAGTACCCAAGAAGGAAATTCAGAATTGGTTACATGGTGTTGTTGTTGAGACCCAGACCGTCCGACCTGCCAGAAAGGTGGTTACAAGGTGTGGATGCCTATACATTACACAAGCCAGTTCAGCGGAAATTTAAAACCAACCGTGTTATAGTGTATTCTATAAATCAGCAATGTCAAGCCGATTTAGTTGATATGTCAACACTCAGTCGACAGAATGATGGATTTCGCTACATTTTAACATGCATTGACATTTTATTCAAGTATGCATGGGCTATACCCCTGAAGAACAAGAGAGGGGTAGATATCGTGAATGTCTTTCGGACTATATTTAAAGAGCGCATTCCAAAATCTCTGCAGACGGATCAAGGTACAGAATTTAAGAATCAGAAATTTCAAAAATTACTTAAAGAGCATCATATCAAGTTTTTTACAACGTTTAACACCACGGAAGCATCTGCTGTTGAGAGGTTTAACAGAACCTTTAAGACAAAAATGTGGAAATACTTTACTAATCAGAATACTTATCGCTATTTATATGTATTGGACTCGTTGATAGATAGCTATTATCATACCCATCACTCCAGCATTAAGAAAACCTCTGTGAATGTGAATTTGGACAATGAACAAGAAGTGTGGCTTACGCTCTATGGTAACCTGCCTAAGGGTGTATCCAAATGTATTTTAAATGCAGGGGACACTGTGCGAGTATCCAAGATTCAAATGACCTTTGAGAAGGAGTATGAAACAAATTGGTCGGAAGAATTATTTAAAGTGACAGAATGTGTGAAACGAGAACCTGCTGTATACAGAATCCAAGATTTACTGGGAGAACCCATACAAGGTACCTTCTACCTGCAAGAACTACAAAAAGTGAAAATGAAAGAGGAATTCCCCATTGAAAAAGTGTTAAAGAAACGTTTTAAGAAGAATAATATGGAATACTTTGTAAAATACCGAAGTACCCCACAAGTTTAATCAGTGGATACCTGTCTCTGATTTATCCACCCTATAAAAGAAAGGGGCACCTGTTTCTGAAATCAGTTGATACGATGACTTTCTACGTGACACTGCCTAGTGATAGTTCGATGAGCTACTTTCCTGAGAATAAAATTTCACTTTTTATTACGTGATTACCCACCCCTATAGAGCTGAAGGGAAGCTGGGAGATTGGAATTAGAGAGTTTTTATATCCCCATACATGGATGAATATAACTGCTGAGAATAATTTTATTGGATTTAATCTAGGCGATGGTAAAATGCTTGTACGTAGAATACCAGCGGGATATTACGAAACTATCCCAGACATTTTGAAAGCCATTTTCATCAAAGACCACCAAAACAAGATCTCCTTTCATTATAATCCTGTTACGAAACGAGTACGCATTAAAGTAAAGAACAAGGCAAGAGTGATTTTAGACAAAGGAATGGCCCAAGTACTGGGTTTTGATCCCATGGTGATTCAATCGGTCTCTCATTTGGAAACCAGCGTGGAAGGACCCTACGTTGCAGATGTAAACGCCCATTATCATGTGCTGTTTGTGTATTCCGACATTGTAGAACCCCAAATTGTTGGAGATGTACTAGCACTCCTTTTACGCATAGTGAAAGTGGCCGGAAACGATGGTGAATTGTTTTCCCTAACATTCGACCGCCCCACTATTTACCTGTGAGTTGAAAGATGATTGACATTTTGGAAATCGTTATAAGGACGCACACAGGAGAACTTACGCCATTGTCGTGAAGCTACATTTTCGCCAAAAGTATCTTTCATGATGTATGTGCCTTATGGATGTCGTCAGAAATCTTTTGTAGACTACTACCTTCAGCAAACCGGTAATGGATTGGATTACTGTCAAGGATCTGCATTTCAGAAAGGATATGGATTTGGAAGTTTGTTTCGCTCTTTTTTAATGCGGCTGTACCCATTCTAAAATCAGGTGCCAAAGCCGTGGAAAAGCAAATATGGCAGAGTGGACTCAATGTGGAGATCTATCCAGAGGAGAAGATTTAAAAGTGGCAGCCAAGCGCCATTTGAGGGAAGCAGGGCGTAATCTGACGGACAAGGCTGCAACCAAGATGAAGATTGGGAAAAGCAATAAAAAGAGGAAGCGATCCGAGAATCACTTCATTCCCTCTTCGGCAAAGAAAGCGAGAACACGAGATATTTTCTCCTAAAGAGGTCTATCCATAAAGATTCTTCCCCCTGTACCAAGAGCGAATTGGATTTATTCGTAACCCCACCTACTCAGACAGATATAGAAAAAGGACACTTTATCGAATACCACCCCCTCTCTAACATACGAGATGGGGGCCCTGTGGAATTTAACATATCTGGAAGCGGAGATGAATATATGGATCTGGGTTCTTCCTTTCTATACGTAAAAGCAAATATTGTGAAATCGGATGGATCGCCTATAGCCGACAAAGAACCTATGGCCCCCGTGAACTCATTTCTACATTTCCTGTTCTCCCAAGTGGATGTGAGTTTGAATGACCGAGTTATTTCTTCAGCGACCAACACCTATCCCTACAGAGCCTACATAGAAACCCTCTTGAACTATGGAGCCGATGCCAAGAAAAGTTTATTGACCTGTGAATGTTTTTTAAAGACACCCATCTGAGCAATACCAATCCTCTTGCAGAGACGGATGCTAACGAAGGACTAAAACAAAGATATGAATTAAGCAAACAAAGCCAAACTGTGGATATGATTGGACAGATTCATTCAGACATTTTTCAGCAGAATCGCCTTATATTGAATTTAGTGGACATAAAGATAAAGATGACTTGTAGCAAATCAGACTTTTGCTTAGTGTCTAGTGCTGCCAAACCTGATTATAAAGTGATGATAGCACATGCCTCTATGTTTATTCGGAAAGTGAAAGTGGCCCCCGGCGTGTTACTGAGGCATATAAAAGCCCTGGAGAAGCACACGGCCAAGTATCCCATTGACCGCGTTCTGTGTAAGACGTATTCTGTTTCTAAAGGCAGTTGGTCTTTTATGCAGGATAATGCCTTCTTAGGTGTATGCCTAAAAGAGTGGTCGTTGCCTGTTTGAACAATGCGGGAATGAATGGACAGTATGATTCGAACCCTTTCCTGCTAGGCCATTACAACGTGAATTTTCTATGTGCATACGTGGATGGATTTCCAGTACCCAGCAGACCTTTGGAATTAAACGTTAATCAAAACAACTATATCCGTGCCTATCACACCTTATTCCCTGGATTTAATCAAGACAAAGGAATTAATCTAACCCGAAACGAATTTGTAAAGGGATTTATCTTGTACGCATTTGATTTAGCGCCTGACATGTGCGATGGCCCTCATATGAATCCACAGCACCAGGGTAATTTACGATTGGAAATCAAGTTTTCGGAAGCTTTAAACGAAACCATCTCCATTCTACTGTATGCTGAATTTGAAAACGTGGTTGAAATTAGCAAGTCTAGACATATTTTGTGTGATTTTTCTAATTAATCATGGAAAGCCAGCAATTGGATAAAGCCCTCTCCAAGAATCTTATGACCAAGAACGCATTTCTGGGCGTTTTTCCGAGTGATTTACTACCCCAAGACATTGTGACATTCCCAGCCTGTTTGGTTGCCAAAGTGGATGCTTCGACCGATCCAGGAAGCCATTGGGTAGCCTTCTACATGCAAGATAAAGACTCGATAGAATTCTTTGATTCTTACGGACACACACCTACAACCTTTGAAGGACCCCTCTCGGACTTTGTTTCTACGTTCCAGCACCAAGAGTACAACCCCATGCCTCTACAAAGCAATGTAACAGCTGTTTGTGGACACTATTGTATCTATTATTTGTATTCAAGATGCCGAGGATCTTCTTTGAAAGACTTTTTATTACCCTTTGTACCCCACGATGTATGTAATGATGTTAATGTATATAACTTTGTAACCAAGCGCTTTCACATAAGTGCATCTTTTTACCAATAAATACTGATGTCAACATACTGATCTTGCTATTTACGATGGAGTTCCCATCCTTACAACACCCCTTTACTATGGTTATTTCAGGTCCCACAGGGTGTGGGGAGAGTTTCTTTGTGCGGGATATGATTAAACACAGGCGGGATATGTTTTCGCCTCCTCCAGACAAAATCGTGCCGTTCTATGGGATCCACCAGCATTCATACGATGAAATACCAAACGTTCTGTTTGTGGAAGGACTGCCTAAAAACTATCAAGAATATCTGGAATTGAATACTCTCTTTATTATAGACGATTTAATGAGTGATTGTGGTAACGATAAACGATTAACCCATCTGTTTACGAGAGGAAGTCATCATTTAAATCTAAGTGTGATGTTTATCATGCAAAATTTTTTTCATAAAGGGAAAGAAATGCGTGAAATTACTCTGAATGCCCATTATCTGCTACTCTGCAAGAATCGAAGAGACATGAGCCAAATTATGCATTTGGGAAAACAACTGTTTCCCAGACACCTGCCTTTCTTCCAAGAAGTGTACGAAGATGCCACTCGAGAGCCTTATTATTATTTGTTTATAGACCTGCGCAGTGAGACTCCAGAAGAGATGCATTTGCGCACCTCGATTTTACCAGATCAGACACAATATGTGTATAAACTGAGACATTAAGCCTTTTTTAAAATAAATAAATGGATACGCATGAGCAGTATTCTCTCAGTTGTGAAGGAATTTATTGGATATTATAAAAAGCCATCCCGACATTCTTTCATGGAAAGAAAAAGGCCAAAAGAAAACAAGTGTAACAGGACAAGTGTTTTTAACAGCTTTAGATGAACTGAATATACCTACCCACTTTGTAAAAAACAAGAATTTGTATAATCAACTTTATATTCCTACTACACCTAAAGTAGAACCTGTAACATCCCGTTATTTAAACTGGGATAATTATGAATAATAATGAATAAAATAATGATTCATTATAATTACCTGTGTATTATTTCCTTTCATAATCACCTGTGTATTGTTTTCATTCTTTTAACTAAACGCATGTTGGTATTGTATACTACCACCACATACTACCCATACGACACAGGCTTCAGTGACGTCACTGAACATGCCCGTATTTGTCGAGTGGGGATCACGCACGCGTGAGAACCGGGTTGCAGGGGATTGATAGAGCAGGTTTGTTACGTCAGCATGTGAGAGGGGCGAAACGCTAGTGTGGGGGATTGTGTTTAAGATGGGTTACTTGCTCGTTAGATTCTATCCAGCCAAGTTGCTTTATTTCTTTGATCGCTATCATGACTTCTTGGGATTTTGGCTTTAACGATATTTCTTGTTCTTCTATGGATGTTGCGCCTAATACTACTGATGAGGATGATGATTATCTAACCCTAGACAAGAATAAACATGTAAGTATTTGCTTTTAACATATTCCTATTAAGTAATTTTATTAAGTCTTGCTTTTTTAGAATGTGTTAAAATTATATTATTTTATATGATTTATAATGAATGAGGTGTTAGGTAATAAATTGTTACAGTTAATTTATATATCGATTATACTAACTTTCCGTCTTTCATCTTTTACAGGAATGTAACATCTGTGGGAAGGTATATACAAGGGAGTGGTGCCTTACTCAGCATCTAATGGCTCATAAAGACATGGTATCCTTCGGCTGTGGAGCATGCGACCTGGACTTCAGCTGGGTGCGGGATTTAAGCCAGCACATCAAGGAACATTCTAAAGAAGATTCCCTGAAATATTATAAGTGCGGCATGTGTGGAAAGGCCTTTAGCAAACCTGCAAATTTAAGTAAGCATGCCAAATTGCATTATCTACCACCTTCCACTAAAACCTATGACTGTAAAGTATGTGGAAAGCATTATACCCAATCGGGTAGCCTTAAAAGACATATGCCCATCCATTTGCAACACATGTTCTGAATGTGGTATGGGATTTAGACTTCATGAATATTTGATAAATCATAAGCGCATATTTCATACACCCCGAGACAATGCTACAGAACTAAACCCTATAGAAACTACCCCTGCAATACAAGCGCCATTCAAGAATGGACTTGAAATGGATGACGTCATTGTCTGAATACGTCAGACACCTTTGGCGATTTTAAAAGAACATATGCCCTGCATTAGCTGCTTTTTTAGCCAGTTACACCACTTTTTAATAATTTAAAAAGAACATATGCTCTGCATTGGCGATTTTAAACATATCTTTTGGCCAGTTTTTTTCTCAAGTACCCTTTACTTTCTGCTGGATACTCATAGAGAGAGGTTGTCGTTGCTAACCATGTCTTGCAAACGTACTTTAACGAATGCTGCGGATGCCTCAATAAAAAGAGTCTGTTCTCAGCGCATCACATTGGATTTCTTGCCTCCTACTCTGTTTCATCTGGGTGGTGATATATTTGCCAGTGTTGTTTATTTTATTGGCCAAACACGGATACATATCCTCAAATTTGTATCAGATGCTGATGGGAGTCTGAAACCTACAAAAGAGGGTGTTTCCCTCTCCACCACCGTATGGTTCGCTCTTTTTACCGAGTTGGAATCCCTAGTCAATCTCCTGAAAGAGGATATGCTGCATATCATACAAAGAGATCTCTGTATATCCCGACACACACTCCAAGGAGAGCCCAAACTAACATTCCAGCGCCTGTTTCGAAAGAAAGACTCCTCTTTCCAGTTGGTTCCGGAACATGTTGTTCTAACCCTTCCTGAAACTCTATAATTGTGCGATTACATCGATGCTATTACCACTCAAGTCCAAGCCAGTGTGATTTTTGATACTTTGGATTATTTTGTCAAACGAGAACTGAACAGCTATTCAGTGCAAGCCAGTGTTTCTAATGGGGATCCTCAAGGATTTTATGAACTACAGTCTGCTTTATGCATCCACTTAAAAAACTGTTTAATGGAGAAAATATCTGAACTTTTTTTAACGTTTTGCCTGTACAGCTGGGTACGATGACGCATCGAGTCACGATTGTGTTTCCTTTACAGAACTAGATAAATATAACCAATATGGACAACAGGCTTTGTATGCCTTGGATTGCACTGTAAATATGTATATTTTTATTTTTTTATTCTTTTAATAAATGTGTGGTTTTTTTTAACCCTGTCTTGTTCTTGGAAAACTACAGATATACCTTTCAAGTACTTTAAGATATCGAAATCGCAATTTAAAATGGAAGTGCATAAGCACAAAATATTTCTTTTTCAGGTACTTTAAGATATTTAAATAAGAACTTGGCAAAAAATATTAATTTTTCAGATACTTTAAGTAAAAATAATAACTTGGTAAAAAATATTTCTTTTTCAACTATTAGTAAGAAATGCAAAACTCGTGATATACATCTTTGTTTCAGGTACTTTAAGAAATGGAAATAAGAATTTAAATGGAAGTGCATAAGCACAAAATATTTATTTATTTTTCAGGTACTTTAAGAAATGCAAAACGCATAAGAATTTATTTTTCAGGTACTTTAAGAAATGCAAATAAGAATTTGAATGGAAGTGCATAAGCACAAAATATTTCTTAAGGTATTAGTAAGCTATTTATGCGGAAATGATTACGCATTCTAAAAATATTTTATTTTCAGGTATTAGCAAGAAATGCATAAGAAATCTTTATTTTTCACGTATTGGCAAGAACTTGGTTAAATACAAGCGAGTCTCTCTCTTACCACTCCCAGTCGATAATATAATAGCCTTTCGTGGGGAGTATCTTTTAAATCAAGATCAGCATTCATTCCAACTCAGCCTAAAAACGATATTCTTTTCCTTCACTTTCCCGCACAAAGGGGGTTGAAAACTCAGGCCGTTCGGGTTCGACTCATTCGAAGGACTTGAGCAACTATTTGAACGGCCGGCGCAAAGGGGGTTGTTGTTGTTGAAACCCAGACCGTCCGACCTACCAGGCGCAAGTAGTAGAGAATCGTTGCGAGTAGTAGAGAATCGTTGGCAGGCGTAGTAGAGAATCGTTGAACTCAAGGCGCAAAGGGGGTGTATTACCTTCTGTCATCATAATTTAATGTACTATGTGGTTTTTGTAAGGCATAAGCCGTGTCTCTGGCTTCATTTTAAAGTACATTGCACTCTCTTTTTAAAACATGCTGGTTTAAAGATACCCCTATGAGAATAGTACATGTATTAAAATAACATACGTATTAAAACATACTCCTATACAAAAATGAGTATCTGTTATTATTTAAATTCCAAGACTTAATCACTTAATTTAATTAGCATCCTTTAATTAACTTTCGAGGTTCATAACACTAATTTAATTAACATCCTTTAATTAACTTGCAAGATTCATAACACGTAAGTGTTTTGAACATAAGCACACTTCCACGATTATTTAAAATATTTATTTTTGGAAATATTTATTTTTTTAAATTTTTAAAATCGAAGACCGAAATGATTGGGGAAAACACCCCCCCTCTAATAGAGTTGATCACGCGATTCTGCTACTTTGAAAACACGCCTTTTTGGCCGCATTTTTGTTGTGTTTTTTGCGTTTTTGCAACATTTTGTACAAAATGTTAATTTTTCCTATAATCACATTTTTGGTAACATTTTCGTAAAAACACACATTTTTTTGTAAAAAAAAATTAAAAGTGTGAAAACCCATGTTAATTCCCATAGAGAAATTAGCATTTTGAAAAAAAACGCAAAATGTTAATTTTTCCCAAAACCACATTTTTTGTTGTTTTTTTACGTTTTTGAAACATTTTGTACAAAATGTTAATTTTTTCCATAACCACATGTTTTAAAAAAAAAATTACAAAAGTGTGAAAACCCATGTTAATTCCCATAGAGAAATTAACATTTTGAAAAAAAAATCGCAAAATGTTAATTTTGTCCATAACCACATTTTTGTTGGGTTTTTTACGCTTTTGGAACATTTTGTACAAAATGTTAATTTTTCCCACAACCACATTTAAAAAAAAAAGAAAAAAATTACAAAAGTGTAAAATTCAACTAAGTTCAGATATATTATTTCCCAAAGAGAAATACGAGACATTCTTAAAACCTATGTTATTTCCCATGGAAAAATATAAGAATAACTCATGTATCTCCTGGTGGTGGGATTCTCACAGTTCACTTCGTAACCGTCTTTAACATACGAATAGGGTAAGCGCTCTTTTCTTAGAAGGTGGAGGGATGTTCCAAGAACGAAGGTCTTGGCATACCCTTGGCTTACACTTGGCATGTCTTTGACATGCTCCTGGCATACCCTTGGCATACTTAATCACTTTATTTAACTCATTCTAATTTAACTCATTTAGAGAAAAAACAAAAAAATTCCATTAAGGGAGAAAATTACTAAGTTTTTATTTTAATCCCGCTTTTCGCCGCTAGGGGGCACTGGGGGTACTTCTGCTCCTTCGTCGATGTTGCCACCCCCAAAAAAGTTTCTTCCCTACAGGTGTTGCTATGGTAACCCAAATAAAAAAGAAACAGAAGTTTCATCTCCATAGCTCCACTTTCTGCCATTAGGGGGCGCTGATGGCACTGCTCCTTCTTCGTCGGTGTTGCCACCACCAAAAAAGTTTCTTCCCTACAGGTGTTGCTATGGTAACCCAAATAAACAACAACCGAAGTTTCATCTCCATAGTTCCACTTTCTGCCGTTAGGGGCGCTGATAGCACGGCTCCTCCTTTGTCGGTATTGCAACCCCCAAAAAAGTTTCTCCACTACTTAGAAAAGTCTCATTCCAAAAAATTTATTTCCCTCCAAAGCCCTCGTACAAGACAACGAAATCGTTGCCACCCGAAAAAAAGTTTCTAAAAATTTTTTACCCCACCATTTTTCATTCCCCCCTTTTACACCCCCGTCCAGGATCATGGAATTCAAGATGGCGGCCATTTTGCTCCTCTGCTCCTCACTGCTCCTCCTTCGTCGGTGAACTTTCCTTTCCTTCCTACTCTCGAAACGTGTAGATCCGTCGAAAACTCGAGTAGCGATTTTCAGCATGATTCCAATACTTTCCCTATACATTACCATGTATTGCAGGGAAAGGAAAAAAAATGAAAAATTAAAACTTTTACATTTACGAAATACTTTCATTGACAAAACTTTAGCAATGAATTTTTTTTTTTTTTTTGGCACCTAGCACTAATCTCAGAACTACAGAACCGTAGCCAGGTAGGGGCCAGAGGGGGCTAAGCCCCCCCCCCCCCCAAGAGGTTTACTCAGCCCTCCTCCTGATAAAAATATTAAATATTTTGTTGTGGTATGAAATTTCATATAAAATATCATTCAAATTTTGCATAAAAATTTCTTTGAGATTTTTTTTTTTAAATTAGTTCGTTTTAAAGATTTTTTAATTTAACTAAATTTGTGATTATATTAATGATCCATTTATTGATATATTTAATTTAGAGATATATAAAAATTATGACAATAGTATTTAGGATACTTTTGTATCGTTGTGGAGTTCACTGTTATACATTATAGAATCGAAATCAACTGATAAATAGGTAAGAGTTAATATTAAGCGTTAACTTGTATTAACTTTCAGAATTTTTCTACAAATAGTCAATAGCTTTATTTTCTACAATAGTTAATGCTTACACTAAAATCGATTGTAATTATTATACATTAATATTGATGTATAGTAGCTATATGGATATTAATAATCATCTTTTAGCTTGCAAATAAAAATATACAATTACTCGTATTACTTTCCCTGCAATACATGGTAATGTATAGGGAAAGTATTGGAATCATGTCGAAAATCGCAACTCGAGTTTTCGACGGATCTATACGCTTCGAGACCTCTAGAATATGAAACAACTATTTTTAGCGGGATGTCTGTATGTGTGTCTGTATGTGTGTCTGTCTGTGTGTCTGTATGTGTGTCTGTCTGTGTGTCTGTCTGTCTGTGTGTGTGTCTGGCTGTCTGTGTGTGTGTCTGTCTGTCTGTGCATATTTTGCATCCACTCTAACTAAAAAACTAATGGACCGAATTTCATAAAATTTGGTAGGTAAGTCACTTGTGGGCGAATCTGGTGCTGATTAGTTTTGGGTACGATTCGGAATGAAAGAATCCGCCTTTTTTTTGCAAGATGGCCCGCAAAAGCTTGTATCCACTCTAGCTGAAAAACTAATGGACCGTATTTCACAAAATTCGGTAGATACGTCACTTGTGGGTCACTCTGGTGCTGATTAGATTTTGGTACGATTCGAAAAAAAGTAACCTGCCCTTTTTTGCCAAATGGCCCGCAAAACTCGGCAAAATCTGAAATAAAGAACTACGTATGCTCAAATATATCCAATAAATGCTTGTTTTATACGTAATTTTTAACGAAAAAAAGAATAAGACCAACCCCATTACACTAGGACTAGCCGTTCTCGATATATTTTAGTGTTTTCGTATTTTCTGTACGCCAGCTTTGAAAATAAGTCCAGTTATCAAATGAGAACGAAAATTGAATTAAAAGTGAATTCAATTTAATTAAAATAAAGATACCGTGGATATAAGTTTGCAGGGAAAGTCATGTGCTGCCCACATCAGATTTTTTGTTAATAATTAATATGAATTGAAATATATAATAGTAACTATTGTGGTTTATAAATGCTAATGATATTAATTGTGTTTTGGTTGAGCCCTTCCTTCGAGACTGTTGAGTTCCCCTTGAATTTCCCCCCAGCCCCGCTTCCATTTCGTCTCTGGCTACGGCCCTGCAGCACTAATGATAAGACCCTGCACTAATACTGTTCGGTTTTACTGCTGGAGAATTTTGGCTTTGTTTTGTCTTCAACCACAATTCATAAAAGAATTAGTACAGTTCGTGATATGTCTCCTTGCTCAATCACAGGATCCTCGTAAAGTTCGCAGAAACCATATTGCGGCTTGCACATTAGTCAAAATATTTTCGTATTAATAAATATCTGATGTGAGCAACAATAACTTTCCCTACAGTCATAAATTCATTTTTACTTTCCCTGCAATACATAGTAATGTATAGGGAAAGTATTGAAATCATGCCGAAAATCGGAACTTGAGTTTTCGACGGATCTATACGTTTTGAAACCTCTAGAATATGAAAGACTATTTTTAGCGTGACGTCCGTGTGTGTGTCTGTGTGTCTGTCTATGCAATGTCCACTCTAACTCAAAAACTAATGGACTGAATTTCATAAAATTAGGTAGGTAAGTCACTTCAGTATGACCCTGGTGATGATTAGTTTTTGATACGATTCGAAGAAACAGAACTCGCCTTTTTTAGCGAAATGATCCGTAAAAATTTCATGTATCCACTCTAGCTAAAATACTGATCTACCCAATTCCACAAAATTTGGTAGATAAGTTATTTGTGGGATATTCTGGTGCTGATTAGATTTTGGTATGATTAGGAAAAGAACAACCTGCCTTTTTTACGAAATGGCCCCTCAAAAATTGCCAAAATTAAAAAAAAAAAGACTACGTATGCTCAAATGTATCAATTTAACTCTTGTTTTATAAGCAATTTTTGACAAGGAAAAGAATATAACCAACTCCATTACTTTAGGACTAACCGTTCTTAAGATGTTTGAGATTTCTTGCATTTTTGTTACGCCGCTTTCTGAAAAATGTACAATTACCAAATGAAAACAAAAATTGAATTTAAAATACAAATTTAGTGTTATTTTCTGCAATTAAACTCAATGGCAATTTTTGTGCAATTAAACTCAATCTAATGAATTATTAAAAAAATTAATAAAAAATGAATGTGAGTCTGCAGGGAAAGTCATGTGCTGCCAACATCAGATTTTCCTTCTGTCTTTATAAAATATTTGAGTTTCATTTTATGAAATGGATGGAATATAAAATATAAAGTTTTTAAAATATTTCTTTTTTCATTTGGTGATTTGACACATTTTAAAATGTCGTCTGCTCTTCAAAATTCCGAAACGCAGAAATATCTCTAGAGCCATTTTTCCTTAGTAATGCGGTTGGTTTTGCTTGGTGTGTGATCTGAAACTGAGTATGAAACGGCACTTTGATTAATACATAAAGGATATTTAATGAAAGATTTTCTAAATTTTTGCCGGCCATTTCAATAAAAAGAGAATCTCGTCTATGTTTCTAAATCGTACCAAAATAATAATTCATTCTTGACTTATCATGTCCACACCTCTTTCTCAGACACACACGGATAATTTTTTTCAAAGCGTGACAATTTTTACTTTCCTTATATACATAATGTATAAGGAAAGAATTGTGACGGGGTCGAAAATTCGAATTAGAGTTTTCGACGGGAGAGCACGTTTCAAGCATCCCTGATCACGAATCGAACATTTTTGAGGTGACGTCTGTGTGTGTGTGTGTCAGTGAGTCTGTGTCTGTGGAGACAATATCTGACGAGCGAATGGAGCGATTCGAATGAAATTTGGTACAAAAATCACAATCCGTGAATACTGGAAGCCTATTGTTTTAAAATATAATCGGATGTTCAGAATCCCCCTAAATTTTCGAGTGAAATTTTGAAAAAATCATCAAAAAAATCAAAACCTTTAATAAAGTTACCCAAATAGACATATCTTATGTAATTTTTCCATAGAAAACGATTGAGATAAACTTTAGAACTCCAGCATGAACCGTTCTCGAGATATTGCACATTTTTCAAATAAATTTATAAAAAAAATCCCATAAATTGAAAAAACATATTAACTGTTGAGAAACATGTTTACTTTTCATATGTAATATCATGCGATAAATTTGGTGACATCATTCTCATGGATCTAACTCGTTCCATTCACTAGAAAAGATACTTTGAGTTATACTTTTGTATTTGAACACCAATAGTCATTTACCTGCTGTGAGAATAACTTATTTCTCAGTCCATAACGCTTGGCTAGAATTTGGCGACGAAATTAGCGGAATGTCGCCAACTTGGCGACATTTTTAAATGTTGCCAAATTAATGAAAATCTCGCCAAATTGATAAAAATGACGCTAAATCAATGAAAATGACGATTCATTGAAGAAAATTCAATATCTTGGAAAGGATATGATCTACTATAAGAATAACATTGTTTTAACTGTAAAAGTTGTAAATTCATTGCATTATATAAGGAAAGTTATGTGTTGCCCACATCAGAATTTTTTAGGTGATGTCTGTGTGTGTGTCAGTGGAGACGATATCTCACGAACGAATGGAGTGATTCGAATTAAATTTGGTACAAAAATACTTTGAGAAAGATACTTTGAGTTATACTTTTGTATTTGAACACCAATAGTCATTTACCTGCTGTGAGAATAACTTATTTCTCAGTCCATAACGCTTGGCTAGAATTTGGCGACGAAATTAGCGGAATGTCGCCAACTTGGCGACATTTTTAAATGTTGCCAAATTAATGAAAATCTCGCCAAATTGATAAAAATGACGCTAAATCAATGAAAATGACGATTCATTGAAGAAAATTCAATATCTTGGAAAGGATATGATCTACTATAAGAATAACATTGTTTTAACTGTAAAAGTAGTAAATTCATTGCATTACATAAGGAAAGTTATGTGTTGCCCACATCAGATTTTTTTAGGTGATGTCTGTGTGTGTGTCAGTGGAGACGATATCTCACGAACGAATGGAGTGATTCGAATTAAATTTGGTACAAAAATCACAATCCGTGAATACTGGAAGCCTATTGTTTTCAGACGCAATAGAATGTTCAGACCTCACCTCCTAAATTTTCGAGTGAAATTTTGAAAAAAATCATCAAAAAATCAAAACCTTTAATACAGTTACGCAAACAGACATTTCTGATGTAATTTTTCCTTAGAAAACGATTGACATAAACTTTAGAACGCTGGCATGAACCGTTCTCGAGATATTGCACATTTTTCAAATAAATTTATCAAAAAATCCCACAAATTAAAAGAAAATATTAACTGTTGAGAAATATGTTCACTTTTCATATGTAATATCATGCGATAAATTTAGTGACATCATTTTCGTGGATCTAGCTCGTTCCATTCATGAGAAAAGGTACTTTGAGTAATACTTTTGTATTTGAAAGCCAATAATCATTTATCTGCCATAAGAATAACTTATTTCTTATGGCAGAAAGAACGCTTTTTAGAACGCTGGCATGAACCGTTCTCGAGATATTGCACATTTTTCAAATAAATTTATCAAAAAATCCCATAAATTAAAAGAAAATATTAACTGTTGAGAAATATGTTCACTTTTCATATGTAATATCATGCGATAAATTTAGTGACATCATTTTCGTGGATCTAGCTCGTTCCATTCATGAGAAAAGGTACTTTGAGTAATGCTTTTGTAGATGAAAGCCAATAATCATTTATCTGCCATAAGAATAACTTATTTCTCCGTCCATAATACTTGGCGAGATTTTGGCGGAATGTCGCCAACTTGGCGACATTTTAAAATGTTGCCAAATTAACGAAAATATCGCCAAATGGGTAAAAATGACGCTAAATCAATGAAAATGACGACTCATTGTCGAAAATTCTCAATATCGTGGAAAGAATATAAGTATCTACTGATAGAAAATTCAAGTTTATAAGCAAGAACTTAATTATGTTGGCTACTAGTTTGTAAATAAAAATTTAGGCGTAGCTGTTAAGGCGATGCAGTTCTTGAATATTAAAAACAGAAGTATGCACAGTCAAAGAATCACTTGTGAAGTGTTGGCTGGGCCATTAAGAATATACGAAACCAGTTTAAAAAAAAAACACTGTTCACTTTATTGCGTGAAGAAGATAGTTAGGCAATTTACACAATCCAGGTGACTTCCATGCCGTAAAAACTTCAAATAATACTATGCAAAGATGTTTGTAGATCCAGATAGTTTGACAGAACTTTCATGAAGCATTTGTCGTAAATAATTATACTACCTATATAACTTGCGTGCATTTATAGCCACCGTTGATGGGGTATCACACTTGGCAAAACAAAATCCAATGGATGAAACACCGGCAAATTTTAACGTGACTTCTGAACATATCAACGTAAGTAAATTTGACTTTTAACGTGATTTAAATGCACGTGACATTAGTAAAAGCCACCATACTTTAGAAAAAGTCAAGTGTTTTAAACTGAACACATTTGGCACGTACTGGTCTCAACTGACCCCATCAAGGATCTAGACCGATCCAACGATCAGATTCAGAGAATAAGATCTCAAGAAGATTCGATGATGCTTCAAGAAACTTCTGTCTTATATATCCGAAAATGAACTGTTCCGGAAACGCCCCCGGATATGCAAATGAGATGCGTACGCATTGAGAACTGATTTGCATGAAACCTCATGTTGGAAAATGTCACGGTTCAAGCCGGTGAACGGAAAGAGTCGTTCATATTAAATTTGCATAAACGGCCATCCACAGGGAACGTGAATCGCGATGTTTTTCCAACATCTACTATAAGAAAAACCTATTTTTTTTACTGTAAAAGTAGTAAATTCATTGCATTATATAAGGAAAGTCATGTGTTGCCCACATCAGATTTTTTGAAATGTGTTGGAGTTCTAAAAAAGCGAGCTTTTCAGCTAAAATTCGAAAATTTTCTGAAAAACAATACTTTATACAACAACACGAAGAGAAAGAAATGAGTTAAAAGACATAATGTTACAAAAATTCTATATATCTCTCAACTACAAAAATTCTATGTAGTCTATTCAGTCAATTCTATCTCCGCTTAAACAATCTCTCATTTATGTCCAGTGAAAATGAACTTTAAGATAATTTTTGAAAAATTTTAAATAATCACGTGATTGTGATAGTTCCAGTAAAAATCTATCATTCTTATATGACATGAATTTTGCATAAATTTCCATATGAAATAAATTTTTAAAAGAGTTTTTTAAAAGAATGATCTCGGGCTAATGAACATATATTGTAAATATCATAGAGATCTTAATCAGACTGTACATTATGTGATATTACCGTACATTATGTAGACAACCGTACACAATGTGTGTTGTAGAGAAAGGAAAATGTGATCGATTGGTGCTGTGGGTAACATTTTTCCCGATTACGGATACAAAGAAAATGCACATTTTCTGATGAGTTTTTTTTTCCCCTGATGATTGAACAGATTTTCTGCACCGATAAAAACATACATTTACGTCAGCACATTACGATAATGATAGTTGTGAATGAAATATATTTCCGCAAAGATGTGTGTAGTTGAGCAAAAAGAATATGGTAATTTAGTTAAAGAATATACAGTTAAGAGCTCAAAACCCCGGATTGTCGGGGATCAAGATTATCTGCATTTCCAGATTTTTGGAATTGTCAGGCGGTCATTTTACAATTCGAAAGAAAATAACTTATAAATTATGACACTATTACAGTAAATTATATTAACAATTAAATAGGGTGCTTAAATCTGTGAATAATTCAGAAGAACGAAGATGTTATTAGAAAAATACACTCAAATATATTAAAATGAATCATAAAATCTATGTTATACAGGCATACCCGCATACTGGTTCAAACTATTTTCACTCGAATACCCCCTCCCCCCTTGACTGCCAATTTCTTTTAATCCTACCCCCTGATTGTCATTTTTTTATTGCACTCCTTATTTTTTTATTTCCTTTAGTTAAGCAGTTGAACACCCTGATTGACCTGCCCATATACTTTAACTGCACTCACTATCTTAATATCGTTCAATTGAACCCCCTCCTCTAGCAAGTTTTTAATTTAATAAATATTACAATTGTTATAAATTTAGCTTTTTATGAATGAAATTACAAGTTTTAAAATCAATGTAAAATTTTTATAAGTTTTAGGGAATAAAATATGTACTGTACTTTAACATTTTTAGAACAGAGGGACCATTGCAAGGAAAATTCGTTTTAAATAAAAAAGCAGAAAATTTTAAAACTCCTTTTCAATAATAAATTGCGATCAAATTAGAAACACTAAAATACTATTAAATGCATTAAAAAAACATAAAATATAACAATAGAAAAAATTACAGAAACAATCTAAAACTAGGAAAAAAAAATACGTTCATTAAGTAGTTGTCAATTTGATCATGATCAATCTTGCAGCAAAGAGTTCAAATAATTTCAGACAGATGTATTGGGTTAAGGGGAAAAGTCTAAAAAGACGTTGAGATTACTATCATCATCAAAGAGAGCCTCCAGACCTGTTGAGAAAGGGGGGGGGGGAGTGATTTCCCCCGAGCTCGGAGTCTTCATGGGGGCCCAGATTTTTGGAATTGTGATACTGTCACAAAAGCGAAAAGCTCTTCTGTTATAATTTATTGAAGAAATTAATTAAAATTATTATTTCTTCAATAATGATTTATTGAAGAAAAAATTAATAGTTATAAATTGAAAAAATATTTATATTTATTATTTTTCTGTCTCTTCTACTTTATTTCTTATAACCTGACCATCATGTATCTTAAATTTTCTCTAAAATATGCAAACTACTTTAAAACTAAGCTCTGGATGTAGGAAAATTGAAAATAGGCCTAATCAGAACAGGGGCCCGTGAGTTGTTGACTCGATTCTAGCACCACCCCTAAAATCTCCGTAACAGTATTAATGGGGGATACATTGC
Source organism: Amaurobius ferox (assembly GCA_951213105.1). Lineage (NCBI taxonomy): Eukaryota > Metazoa > Arthropoda > Arachnida > Araneae > Amaurobiidae > Amaurobius > Amaurobius ferox. Next base: position 1,098,155 of record OX578148.1, on the reverse strand, counting down.
GGGAAATATTTTTCGACCACTATTAGCAACAAACTCAGCCTGTGAAACATAAATCATCGCTCGATAACCAAGTAGAAAAAAAAAATGATTACGTTTTAAAGGCGTTACCGATGAGCAATGTATATCAGTAAAAGGGGGCAACATTTTATCCGATTTCGTTCAATAACAACCTCAGTCTGTGAAATATTAATACACACTAAATATCCAAATGTTAAAATATTCGGTTGAGTTTCAGGGGACTTTTCTTCTGGTAATACACATCAGTAAAGAAGGCGCAACACACGCACTATTTTTCCAATCACGTTCCGCCATATAAAACATTAAAGAGAAAAATTCTACATATTTCTAAATTTAATATTTCTGAAGCTAAAAAATTGCATTTATGGGTCCACTGTTTGTAATAGTGGAAAATTCATCCAATATTGATTTAATATTGTATTGCAGTCCAAGTAGTAGGTAATCAGTCCAAGCTAGAAAGCAAAACAGCTGTTATCTGCAAACGAATTTTTACTTATTGTGTTTTCTTTTTTTATTACAGGTAAGATCCGCCGGAGCCGCGATCTACTGGACTTAGCAGACATGTTTGACCTAGTAACCGGCCTTGACCCGAGCGATTACATTCCGTACGGAAACTGGTGTGGCTACGGAGGACAAGGGAAGCCCATTGACCTCATTGACGGGTAGGTTTAGGTCATCAGGTGGACCGATCCCAGGGAATCTAGAGAAAAATAGTTTTACTTTCCCTAGAGAGCACTGGCGTTAGCGTTACTATTAGCAGTTAGCACACACAGGGTATCTACCCTTGGCAATATTTTTGATGTAGCTTTTTTGTTTTTTATTCACTTTGGTTTTATCCTTCTTTATCTCAGTCTCATTCATTGATTTATTTTAGTAGTTTAATCGATCGATACTTTCACTCAGTTCGTATAGCTTCTGAAACCGGTTTTTCCTTCATTCTATATTTCATTATTCTGTGATCCAGACCACTGGTAATTTTATAGTAGTTTCATTGATGAAACTATCTTCCGAAACCAGTTACTTCCTTTTGTTATATTCTTCTTAATTTCTACATCATTCCCCTACGATTTTCCATTTTTCTTCCTTTACAAAGGTTTATCTATTTCTTCCTCCCTCTAAATTCTTTCATTTTTTACCAATAATTTAACGGTTCATAATTTTCTCTGTTTTATTTTAAATCTGATTCCAATGGTCATTTATCGACTTGTGTTGATATGTTTGTAGCTGGGTTTTGTTTTCAAAAGTTGGTATTACCCACTAGAGAATTTTCGCTTTGGGTGTTCTTGTTCTGTTTGAAATTTTTTTTTGGCCTGCCCTATCGCCGTTCAGTCTTATCGGTTGTTAAGAGCGCACACTGAAGGACCTGAGCAAAAGGGCTTTAAACGGTTGTAGTCACTTAATTTTTCTATCCCTGCTTCAAGGAAGTATTGAAAGTTATATCATCACAAGCAGCTGTTTTATTTATTGTAACTATAGAATGTAGATTTTTAAAGTATTAGGTACTGCTATTTTTTATTTAGAAAAGTTAAACCATCATTTGTATGTAGGTCATTTTTAACACTTTCCATTATAGTTGTATATAGTTTCGTTCCATTGCAGTTTCGTTCGTTCTGTCTGTCTGTCTGTCTGTCCGTCCGCACGATAACTGCCGTAGAAATTACTTTATCAAAATGAAATTTTAATATGTTGTTGAGAAGAACTATGGGACATATGGGAATGAAAATGAATAAATGAATGAAATGAATCACACAATTAGTTTCGAATTTAACTCGGGTTGAAAAAATGAAATACATTGAACCCTATGCACCTAATTTTTCAAGCATTTTTTAGGAGGAGTAAAAATTCACAAATTGCTTTGAAAATTTAAGGAAATATTTAAATTATCACTTAAAATATGTAAAATAAATTTCAGTAGAATATGTTTGGTAGTTTTTAAAATAAAAATTAAAATAATAATTAAATCCATATTATATGAAGAGACCACTTGACTCATTTCAAAATAAAAAATAGCATCCATAATTTTTCCCTGTGTAAAAATCGTGATGTTTAAAGACCGTTTAAATTTATATATAGTGTTGCATTAGTCCTAAAACCACTTTATTTTTGTCTATTATCTGCGTATTTAAATTCTGTGCCAGTGCAATTACAGTATGATTTTATTTTAAATGATCACAAAATTTTGATTATCCCCACAACGAAGTCTAATTTATATAGCATGCAGAATGTAAACAAATCAAGCGATTTGTATAAGAATTTCACTATTATTGAATTTGACCATTATCTGACTATTTTTCGCGCAAAATTATTTAGTTCTGGAGTTCGGAATATAAGTGATATGAATGAAACATTCATTGATTTTACATAGAGAAGCAGACGATTTATAGTATTGTCTTTTTGATGAAGTATTCCAATTTGTTTCCAAGTATAATAAATTATTGTAGTACTGTGATAATTTCAAAAATATCAGTGCTGAATTCATCCCATTTTAGAGATGTTTAAATGAAATTGCATTTCAGTTAGAAAGTGCTTCATAATCAATGCTTTTTGCATGATTAATCTTTCTTGCAAAGTTTAATATGATTTTACGTTATTTTGTAAAGCTTTGTCTAATTCGGGCCACTATTCTTTCATGATATTTATAACCTTACATAAATGTGAATCAGATTTAGTCTCTTTCATAAGCTGGGCTTCTCTTTTCACTTATTGGCAAATATTTTATTTTCTTGTCTACTAAGGGTCACTTTAATTGTCTCACTAACTTGAAACGCACGTGACTGACACTACAGGCATGTAGCCAGAAAAAAAATTTCAGGGAAGGGGTACAATTTCCGACGAACACATTACAATCTGTATATGTTCAAAATAAAATCCATTTATAGTTGATCAATAATTATATATTTTAAATGCGTATACCTGTCACAAGATATTTAGAAATGCATTAAAGGGCAAAAGATGGAAAAATCATGTTATTTTAGGAAATGACTTAAAAAAATATATATAAAACTCCCTAAATTTCGGGGGAGGGTACCCAGGCCTCCCCCCTCTTTTGGTTACGTCTTGTGACACTGTATCAGCTCGGTACATTTGGTTTTCTGGCCACTTAAAGTCATTCTTTAGATATTTTAGTAGCGTTATTTGCAGTCTAGACGATATTTTATGCATCATTTTTTTACTATAACCATTTGGGGTTTATGGCCATTTTGGAACGTTACTTTACGTTCATTATACTATGTTATAAAATTTTTCAAATGAAATCACTGTGACTAATAATTATTTCTCTGTCTGAGCGTAGTTTTTCCTAGCTCTCTGTAAAAACCTTTAGACATAAAAGGCAGGCTGGTATTTCTGAATTAGATAAGTGCCCACCCATCTTTGGAACTGTCGCATTGTATAGTTATTTCTTGTGATCCTGAAAAACTTAGCACTGGCACTGGGATCGTAATTACAAAGGTTTTGAATTTGAGAGACTCCTCTTATTGATTGAGACTCTTTTGTTGAGACTCCTTGTTTTGAAGACTCTTATTGATTATCCCACTCAAATTCCACATTCCATTAAGTTATCTTTTCGAACGGGCAGTAACTTTTGATGCATTTGAAAATTCATGATACTCAACAACCTCTTAACTTACGTTTTAGATTTGGGTTATGGGGTTGGAACCTGTTTGCATTATGTTTTGCTTCACCAGAGCCTGTAATAATGATGTCATCACAGTAAATTTTGGCATCAGGTATGTCTGCAAGCATATTTTGATTTCTCTTCTGAAATACTTCTGGGGCAGAGACTATATTAAAAGGAATGTTACTAAATCTATATCAATCAAATGGATTACTAAAAGTTGAAGTCTGGACGGACTCAGGTCTGGCGCACGGGCTTAGCTTTTAAAAAGCTGGGTACGGACGTGCCGAATATATGTAATTTTGAAACATTGTTAATGCATTTTAATTGAGTATATTGTCTATTTTAGCTATGTAAGGATAAATGTTTAAAAACAAACAAACTTTTATCTTAATTCTTCGTACAAAAGTTTCACAAATTCGTGTTTTAACACATTTGAATAAAAATTATTTTAAGACCGGGTCGGGCAGAGCCGAGACTCAGTGGTTCTCGGGTCAGGCTAAGATTTTACATTTGTAAATTTTTTCGGGATCAGTATGTGTTTGAACACTGGTATTGTCGGACCGAGAAAAAATATGAAATTTCGACCCGTTCAGACCTCTAATTAAAAGTGCAAATTACAGAACTAACCTCTTCAGAGGCACTCAAACCCATTTTTAAGATTTAACGTTGAAAAAAATCAGTTTAATCTATAAAAAGACGAAACTAATATCTCTATCTTCTATGATTCGCCATATTGATTTCTTTGAATCCATCACCTTGCAAGTTTTTGAATGCCCCTGGATTTTTGTCTACAATTTCGTCACTGCAAATGAAGATGGTTTTGTTTTATAAGCAAATAGCGAAAACGTTCTTTACATGCCAAGGAACGAAATCTGACCTCATGAGACAGTGATGTTCAATTGGGCCAGGAAGGGTCATGGATACTGTAACCAGATAGTTGTAAATTGACTTGGGAAAAACTCGTGATGACCTCGAATTAAAAATGTATTTTGTCGAATGTTATATAAATTTACATTTTACAATTCTTTAAAATTTTACTTTCCCTACGTACAATTGCAAAAAAGAAAACGAATCGCCCCTTGTTATTCTACCATCGATCATAGTAGAGAAAATTCAAAGGCATCATTCGACAGGGAATAACATCTTTAAATCTACATGCAAAAAATTTGCATAAGAGCCGAGTTCATATCAAATTGCGTATAAACTTTAAAATTTCCAATGGTAACACCCAGTTTTGATATCACAAGCAAATTCCACTTCCCCAAGTTAATCTAAATATTCATTTTTATAAAGTTATATCCGGAGATATTGCAATTTTAAATATGTAGATAATTCAGAGATGAAAACTGCAATTTGCAAAACTATAATATTGTTGCTTGATTGGAACTGTTCTAATAAAGCGGTTCATTTGATACTTTGCGTTACGTATCAAATCGTTACGTATCAATTACGTAGCTATCGTACGTAACATTTGATAAGAATATTATTTTTTTTTATCTCTACCTTTTATATACAGTTAAAGAGGCGAAATTAATTTGTAAAAATATAGATTCTTACCTCTGAAAAAAGGTTCTTAGACTGTTGTAATTGCTATCATATTAAGTCAAGCTAAGATACATAGTCCAGAGGGCGATAAGACTTTTTGCTTTATTAAACATCATTAAATATGAAAATACAGATGTTAACAATTTTATTTATGCTGTCTCTAAAATTTCCGGGTTCTTGACATCACAAGTCTTTTGATAAGATATTTTTTGTACAGAATGTGCCATGTCAATGAAATAGAAAATGTATAATTGCAGAATGCGTGTCACTATCTCAAATATAGAGACGGACCCCAAATGGTTTTTTCCATGTATCTCCTATATATATGGTCGAAATCGCACAAAAATGTATATTTTGCACAATGTCGACCTGATAAATCTAATGATGACATAAAAAATGTGTGTTGACATTTGAATTTTCGGAAATATTAAATTAAGCACTCAATAAATATGAAGCCGGCCACTTATGCAAATTAGATGCAGATTTAAATATAGTAGACATTATTCCGATTCCGAGTCTAATGATTATTTTGGTTTCATTGTACGACCCGAGAAGTATTGGAATCATGACGAAAATCGCAACTCGAGTTTTCGACGGATCTACACGTTTCGAGACCTTTAGAATACGAACAAATCATTTTTAACGTGACGTCTGTGTGTGTGGCTGTGTGTGTGTGTGTAATGTATGTATCCACTCTAACTAAAAAACTAATGGACCGCATTTCATAAAATTTGGTAGATAAGACTCTTGGGCGTGACCCAGGTGCTGATTAGTTTTTGGTGCAATTCGAAAAAAAGAACCCGCCTTTTTTTGCGAAATGGCCCGCAAAAATCTCATGTATCCACTCTAGCTGAAATACTAATTGACCAAATTTCACAAAATTTGGTAGATAAATCACTTGTGGGATAATCTGATGCAAATTTGATTTTGGTACGATTCGAAAAAGAACAACCAGCCCTTTTTTACGAAATGGCCCGCAAAAATCGCCAATATCTAAAAAAAGGACTACATATGTTCAAATGTATCAATTCAATTCTTGTTCTATACGTAATTTTTGACGAGGGAAAGAATAAGAACAACTCTATTACTCTAGCACTAACCGTTCTCGAGATATTTAAGATTTTTTGCATTTTTGTTATGCCGCCTTTGGGAAAATGTCCAATTACCAAATAAAAGCAGAAATTGAATTAAAAACGAAAATTTGTGTTATTTTGTACAATTAAACTCAATTTAATGAATTCTTAAAGAAATATAGAAAGTATGAATTCGCATCTGCAGGGAAAGTCATGGGCTGCCCACATCAGATTTTTTATTTTGATTGTGCGATGGCTTTAATCAGAATTAATTTTGAATACACATTTAGAATAATTTTCTCTTGAAATATGAATATAATTTTGAGTTTAATGGCAGGAATTAGTTGATTTAAACTGAAGCCATCGGTTTAATACAGCAAAATTACAGTTTTTAGTTATTAATAGCTTTAAATATACGGATTATATAACTCAGATTGCGGCAAGTATAAATAATGTTACGATGTATCCTCTAGAATCGTGGGTGTACTCTCAGGATACAATAATGAGTCCAAATTTCTGGATAACTAACACTTTTTTAAAAGCTCTAATAAGTGTAAACAGGAATAATATACAATGAATAGCTCGATAACTATCTTACAGAATCGATAAACAACTACCAGATACAATAAAACAGCAAGTAAATGCTCATCTAAATAGCAGCTATTATCAGTGGCGGTGCGTGCATAGGCACAGCGGCACTGTGGGAGCGACAGTGCTCTCTCTCCCTCGCGTGCAGCTTCCTATGTGCGCTTTTGCACAACAGTCAAACACCACGCTTCACAGTTCCAGCGGCGTGGTGTTTGACTGTTGTGCACATAGGAAGCTGCACGCGAGGCTGCGAGGGAGAGAGAGCACTGTCGCTCCCGCAGTGCCGCAGGGCTTATGCACGCACCGCCACTGGCTATTATCCTCAAAACACTGGCATATATCTCAATTTCCTTTAGCTAGTATCATGTAAACTGCTCTCCAACTAAGCGATGACTCCTTTCATATACTCTGCGTAGAAATTTCCAGAAGAAGCTTGTTGCTACATTGTTAATATCTAACAATAAATACGGACGTTTGTGACATTTTTTTTTCAATATTTAGGTGTCATTTCTATATACTTTCCATGTTTACAATATTCTTGTGTTTACATTATAGTATTCTTGCGTTTTTATATATGTGTCTAAATATTATTTGCAGATCTTGTGTAGGTACCCTGTTTCTCTCTCTGTCAAAACTTGAGGGAACGGGGCAAATGTTATATTGTTAATATCTAACAATATGTAACATCGTAAGGTTTGGAAGAATCACCACCTATGAAGATGATCCCTGGATTTCTCAGGCAATGAATATAAGTTTCCCCGGACAGCCACCTGGAAAGAAAATGGGCCAGCGCTCCTTCCACTTCGTCAACCGCGGGATTACAGAGGGCTTGGATTACAGAGGGCGCCACGGCGGGGGGGGGGGGTAGCGGGAAAAGTGACCTCTTAACCGTCACTGGTCGCACGTGCGCCCGAGATCGTGAGAAACTGGACCAGCTGACACGTTAATTCCAGGGCCTCTAACCACACCTCCGAGATGATATTATCCAATAATGCGTACATGTAACCCTATGCTGACCAATTGCATAGCAGGGGCTACAGTGTCAGACCAATTGCAACCAGGGGCGTAGATATGTAGGAGGCAACAATTTTCAAATGTTCCAGAGAGAGTCAAAATTTGAGAGAAGTATCGACACTTGATTTTCAATTTTCAAATGTGCAGGAGTGCCTAAAACAACTACGGAGATGTCGCTAAACCGGGGATCCCCCTCGGTCTCCGAAGCCGTCGAGAAAGAGACGAGGTAGGCTCATGCATGTCGATTACTACACCTTTGTTATCACTTCTCTCTTTCGAACGTCAAACTGCCCGGAACGTAAAGTGCTCATTGCTTAAAAGTATTTTTAAGCAATGAGCAAAGGCTCATATTTTAGGCAGATAATATTAATTGCATTTTTAAGGGAGCATATAATTATATGATTTAATTAGGTATAGTTATACAAAGTTACATTAATTTTAAGATGATGATATTGAGTTATGTGATTAATTTGGTATAATTATGAGAGCTGTTATTGTTTAATGGAGAAAATATTGTTTTAATGAAATTAGATATGAAAACCACTAATGTTTTAAGGAGATTAATCTTTTAATCTTGAGATAATGATATGGAGAAAATACTTATTTTAAGATAGGATATTAATTTGTATTATTATTATTAATTATTGTAAATAAACTTGTTATTGTTCTATTTTTAAGAGGGTGTTCTCATTGTCCTATTATTTTAGAATAACTGCTTTTATGTTGCAATTTACGATACGGCCATTGTCGGGTTTGAGTAACATGAAGAATAGCAGTAATTTTTGCGTCCTGACTGGACGTGTGGCTAAGATCCACGCGACACTCGTATCTCTCATAATATTCGTTATTTCGAGAAAGTTCTAGTACATTTAAAAAATCGCCAAATATGGCAGCTCTACATTAACATAATAGAAATAGCTGCCTGTAAAAGTGTTTTCTCTTTAAACAGGGCAAAAAACTTTGAATAGAAGCAAAGGTACGCTATGTATTATTTAAATAGAGGTAAAGCACAGTGAAACTTTTCGTATATTTGCAACAATAACTTTACGGAAGAAAGTGGATGAAACCATTCCGGAATGGTAGTTGTTCTCGAAATATTACGATTCTTATTTGAAAACTTCGATATCTTTAAAAATGATCGTTGTTTCGAATAAACATTTTTTAACCTTTGTAAACTCGCTGATGGACATTTATTAAATAACCATGCCCTTCATCAGTGATGAAGAGCATAGTGATGCCCGAAAGCGCTTTAACCGTGTAAATTTGTACGTCGAGGAAAGGAGTTTTTATTAAAGGACTTTTAAACCTAATTTTGGTTGTCTTTAATTTTAAAGTGTAATTAATGTTGACGTGTATCCATTCTATTTATAATCAAATTAAACATAATATTTGTAGTTTGATAAATTCTTTATTAGAAATGCCAATTATATTTTTAAAAGAAATTTAGATGAAATGCCATATTTTTTTAACAAAATTAAAAAAAATGTTTGCATGATAACTGTATTTAGCGGGTATTCCGTTATATAACCAGATTAAAGTTTATGGAATAACTTTAATAGATCATCCAAATAATAGTCAAGTTTTTTGTGGAAAAATAAGTGCTATCAGGGTTATGTCCTTAGTTTGGTGATGAATAATAGCATTCCATCGCTTTGGTGATATCAAAATTTAGCCTGATAAAATCTGTAATATTGAAATGATAAGAAAAGACTTTGAGCTGGAACTCTTACATTTTATTGAAAAGCAATCTGCGATTAAATTCAGTACACGGGTCAATCGTTAGAGATAAATTCCAAGGAAAAACCAAATTTTTTAAAAGTGTTCATTTGAAAGGGATCCTCCACACCAAAACGTTCGAAATGCGAACCAAATGAAAACTTACTTTTGGAATAAAAATTTGAAATTTGGTCTTATTGTAGATCGTTCGACAGTAAGGAGAAAAACTTCAATTATTTTGTTTTACGATTGTTATTTTAAGGGTGCCGCAATGGAAATATTCGATTTGCTGAATTAATGAGAAACACCTTTTTTGAAAGGAGATAGACTTGAAATTTGGCTCATGATAGTCAATCGTCCGATAAAATCGTTGGTGAAACTCGATTGTTTCAAAAAGTTGGTTCATGATAGTCAATCGTCCGATAAAAGTGTTGATAAAACTCGATTGATTCAAAAATTTTGTTTATGATAGTCGGTCAATTGTCTGATAAAATCGTTGATAAAACTTAATTGTTTCAAAAATTTGGTTCATGATAGTCAATCAATTGTCTGATAAAATCGTTAGTAAAATTCGATTGTTTCGAAAATTTGGTTCATAATAGTCAACCGTCCGATAAAATCGTTGGTAAAACTCGATTATTTCAAAAATTTACAATTGAACGATTGGATGCTCCATATTAAAACGTTCGAAATGAGAAGCTCTGTGGAAAACCATTGAGAAGCTCTGTGGAAAACGCACTTTCCATTGAGAAGCTTAAAATTTGGTGCAAGGATACATCATTTAATAGTAAGAAAGATGAAAATGACAGTTTTCGCATCTTTACTATTTCAGTGTCATTTCATGCCAAAATGTTCGATTTGTCGTGTGAATGAGAATCGCTTTCTTAAGTTAGTTAGAGACTTGAAATTTAGCACCCGGACAATAGCTATAAGGAATATCTTTTTTTACAGTTGCTGCAAGGTTCACGATGCATGCTACGAGGAATCAGAGAGCAAATGTTCCAGGGAGCAGATGATTCACGTTATTCAGTATACTTGGAAGACTAGCAACGAGACAATCGTCTGTGGTGAGATTACATTTA